>CM076997.1:20813546-21457990 GCA_039090855.1 Macrothele yani | reverse complement strand
TTATAGCTTCTTAAAAGCATATTGAAAATACATTCTTTCCTTCTATATACTGCTTATCACGAATATCATTTTGTGTGCAGTTTCTCCAAATAATGAACAGCTTTCCTGCTGGAGGCAGTAAATGCATTTTTATTTTCCTCGATATCTCAACTCCTAAGTAACCAATATTAAATATTATTTTTGCTTCGAAAAGCGTTCATGGCATAGATTTCTTTGTACGAAACTTTTAATAGCCTATTTTTTTTTTCAGAAAGGCATTTAAGTAGATATTTCTGATTGCAACTTATTTGCCAAAATGTCTACGCCTCTAAAATATTATCAGAAAAAGTCTGGGAAGACGCAATTTACTAAGGAAAACAGTGCGCGCAAATTTCTTCATCAAAATAGTGCGTAGTTCTTCCGTTAGGAACGGTAAAGTTATGTATCAGCTTTTTGGAAATATTGGCTACTATATGATATGTACAATTTGAATAATGCTTTTTTTATATCGATACTATTCGTTTTAGGAAAAATTAGCATACATTTTTGGATTTTTCATAATGCACAAACTTGCAGCTAGGTGGAGTAAGACTGTAATTTTTGTTATAGCAATACCGCCCGATCACAGTTTTTGATTGAAGACATCTCTGCACTCTATGCCATTTGCTCTCATGATAGTTCCTACATTTTCTGCTTTAAATATTGCACAGTTCTCTTCCTAGGGGTCGGACGTGCATATATACACTGGTGTGCAAAACTTAAGGACGAAGAGGAGAAATTAGCATAACAGCGGAACGAGCAGGCAGAACGGACCGAAAGACCACTCAGTAGATAGACTAGGTGTCCGGTACAGTAGGGCATGCGCATATATGCAGCATGACAGGGGGGTGTCGGATGGGTATAAAGCACACGGGCGGTGTACGCTCAGCAATTCGGTGAAAGCTATTGCACGGTGTACATCGATTTGAACGACGTCGAGTTGCTGACACCGTGTGATACGGTCAACAGGCAATCCAGTAGACGACATCTGGATGACTTTATCCGAGGTCGCGTCATTGGGAAGTTGGAAGAAGGTCGAAGTGTGACTAGTGTGGCCGAGGAGTTCGGGATCGCTCACACCATCGTTTCACGAGCTTGGAGAGAATTTCAAACGACAGGAGCAGCTGTCCGAGAGTTTAGCAGTGGTCGTCCCCGAGAAACCACGGCGGCGGATGACCGGTATATTGTCCTACAGGTGAGGAGATACAGACGGCAGAGAGCGGGAGAAATCGTAAGACACATGCAACAGACAATTGGACGTCCGTTATCGCGTTTAACCGTGGACAGGTGGCTGCAAAAAGGTGGTCTATTTGCACGACTACCAGTACGGTGTGTGCCATTAACGCCTGCTCATCGGAGACGGCGGTTTCTGCGGTTCCAGGAGCACAAGAACTGGACACATCAGCAATTGGGTCGAGTTCTCTTTACGGATGAGAGCCGATTTAGTCTGACGAGCGATTCTGGACGTATACACATCTGGAGAGAGCAGGGAACACGCAATCACAAATCCAACATCATCGAAATGGACCGGTTTGGAGGTGGCGGAGTTCTCGTTTGGGGCGGTATCATTCTTAGTAGTCGTACTGACCTCCACATTTCCCAAGGAGGTTCAGTCACTGGTGTCCGCTATTGTACCGAGGTTCTCCTTCCTCACGTGCGTCTGTTTAGAGGTGGTGTGGGTCCTGAGTTCTTCTTCATGGACGACAACGCTACACCTCATCCTACAGTGGCTGTCGCAGAGCTGTTGGAGAGTGAAGATGTTCAGCGCATGAATTGGCCCGCAAGGTCCCCGTACCTAAATCCAATCGAATACGTGTGCGACCTCCTCGGGAGACGCTTGGCAGCACGTCAGCAGCCGCCAGCAACGATTCCGCAGCTAAGACTCGCGCTACAAGAGGAATGGGCCGCGAAGCCTCAACAGCTCCTTGACAACCTCGTCCTCAGCATGGACAGACGTATTAAATCCTGCAACGCAGTCAGGGGTGATCATATCCTCTACTAAAGATTGATTTGTTTTGGCAGCTGTCTGTCACATGGGCGTTTCTGTCATCTGTCCAGTTGTGCTAGAAGCTACCTTTTGAATAAAGAGCCCTTTTATCCTTTGGATTCCTTGTTTGGACGGTTTTGCTAACTTTTCCCGTATTCTTACATCTTGGGGATCTTATGGTATGATTTGAGTCGATGTGGAGCACTTCTGCACGACGTTACATTCGAAGAACCGTCTCGTTCTTAATTTTTGCACGCCAATATACACTGCTGGACAATTGCTAAGGACGGATCATAAACGGCTATATAGCGCATAAAAAAGTAAGTGTGGTTGGATGCCAAGGGAAATAAAATAATGTCAGAATGCCAGGACATTACAAGAAAGACAATTTATTGTGCTCTGAAATCCAGAAGGCTTTGGAACGTGTTCAAGAGACAAACAGGCCATTTTGTGCAGAATACGTAAACGTGAAAAAAGGCAATTACCGTCAGCAGGCGTTCCGGCGTAAGATGTCAATACGGGATATGGCCACCATGGAGGGCGATGCAAGATTCCACACGTCGTGTCATGCTTTGCACAACATTATCAAGCAGCTGTTGGGGTAATTTATCCTATTCCTCTGTCAGTGCACGGATTAGGGTGTCCTTGTTTATTGGAGGGCATTGGCGACCAGCAAAACTCCTCCCCAAAGCATCCCAGACAATTTCAATGGGATTCAGATCTGGAGAACGTGCTGGCCCTACGAGGCGTTGAATATCCTCGCTCTCAAGACACTCCTGGACAGCGACTGTTCGATGACATGTTGCGTTGTCGTCCATGAAAATAAATCTATCACCGACAGCACCACGGAACATGCGAACATGAGGTAGCAGAACATCGATAATGTATCGTTAGCCAGTCATAGTCCCAGTTGGAAGCACATAGAGAGACGTACGGCCATTGATCATGATGCCAGCTCATACCATGACACTACATGTCGGATATCGGTCCCTTTCCTGTATGTTTGCTGGACAATATGCAGTACCACTATCACGCCAGATCAGTTGTCGTCGACAATCAGACGATAGACTGTATCTACTCTCATCTGAGAAGAGGACAGCAGACCAGTCGTTATTAGTCCAATTGCGCTGTTGATGGCACCATTGCAAATGGGTGGTACGGTGACGTCTGGACAATGGGATGCACACAACAGGACGGCGGGCGTATAGTCCTTCTTCATGCAAACGTCTGGCGACAGTTTTTCGGGAGATCCGCTTGCCAGTAGCAGCCGTAAGCTGATTTGCTACCTCACTAGCTGTGCTGCGTTGTTGTCTTTTTGTTGATAGCACTATGTACCGATATTCTGCAGGTGTCGTACTGCGAACACGACCTCCCCGTGACGTTTGCTACACTCTCCATTTGTTTGAAATGATTTCCAAAGCCTTGAAACAACACTGTGGCTGACGTCGAACTCCCTGGCAACATCTGTTATTTTTCGCCCTTCTTCAATCTTGCCAATAATATGGCCACGCGTAAAATCATCTAGGTGATGTCGGGAAGACATACTGAAAATTGCAAGTTCATCAATTGATTATTTCCCTTTCAACTTTGCGTTTGAACAACAACGGTCAATGCGCGTCAAATCTTTTATATCTCTTATCAGCGCTATGACATCAGGAACAAGTTCGGCAATCCAAAATTTGCATACGCACAACACGTCTTACTGTATCCCGCACTTATGCTAATTTCCACATTTTTCTACCTTCCATTTTATGGTTGCTATCGTTGCTATTGTCATCCGTCCTTAGCAATTGTCCGGCAGTGTATTTTTGAAGCTAACCCAGCTTCTAAAAAACCGTTTTAAAAAATCCGTTTTTGTCTTGAAGATCATGCAATTGAGAATATTTTACGTATATTTTCATTGCTTTCTTAATGAGCAGTTTTGCAGCTAAGGGTTGTCAGGTTATATCTTTATTTGCAAGATTATCTCCGTGCTCAAACGCCGTTTGGAAACATCCTTTCTCTGTTGGATAGTCTTGACAACAAAGAACACTTTGCATCGATTCTTCTTTTTAAACAAGGCACATTTTTTTCTTTCAGGGCGGAAAATCATATTAGATTTTCATCCACATCTGTGTTTTGAAGAGTTTAATTAGTAAAGTGCAGTTTCCTTTGGATATTAATACACGTTTCCACTATAGAAAGACGTAAGCGAAAAAACCCCACTGCTATGGAGATAAGTTCGCATCTAACTTCTGATTTTCGATAAGGATCAGTTTGCGTTGAATTTCTGATTTTTCCTAATACATCTTGCTTTCGCTAGTGGGCGCATATGTACTTGATATGATCTACCGATTGAAAAAATCTGGTGAAAGAAGTTCTCTTTGTAACCGCTGCCATTCACCATGGAAAACACTGCAAACAGTACGTACTTTCAGTTGCAGATTTAGAGTTACCGAAGCACTGTTCACAGCATCGGTTTTGGGTGCACCCATCATTTTGCCAGAATCCTTGCAAAAAATAAATATTAATAATGATACACATTTTTTATTTTTGCGGTATATCCTTCTCCTCCCATGTGTACTCTTCTTATGTATGAGAAGTTACTGTAATTGCAAAAACACAAATTAGACATCTAAAGTTCAACAGAAATGCGAATTTAGTTTCCCTGAACATGATTTGGATGTTTAACGGTAGTGTCTGTGTTTCAGTCTCTGTATGTGTACGGTTTGTTGCCGCTATAGCTCAAAAACAAATATAGCTATCAAGGTGAAATGAAATTTCTGGGAGTTTTGTGATGCCTTGGTTTGGAAGATATAGCGAAATTTACGAGTAGAAAAGCTTTGTTAAGAAATTAAATTTGGAACTTTTATAGGGATGGTCACTGAATCACAGTATTCGGATTTAACATATTTTGTACGGTTAGTTTACGACACTGCATTACACACACGCAAACACTGTCTCTACATGGTAATCGATATACTAAACACGGTCTACACATAAAGTAAAATAATTTAATCGTTAAAATACTACATACAATTAGAATCTAATTCTATTAAAACGAGAGCTTTCGCAAGGGCGTCCCTTGCATCAATCAGGTTACAAGCAATCGTCCAAAGGCATTGTAACGTATACTCTCGATTCACTTTCCTTTTGATTTTACTATCTCTGGTTATTTTATTTTTCTATGTAAATTATCTTCTTACTGAACGAGATGTTATTTCTCCCGCTGAATGAGATCTGGCAATGAGTGTAAGTCATGACGTATTGGTAGCCAGTATAAATAGGCGCGTTCAACGATGCACGAGGAGAGCGTTTGTTGCTGTACGGGAAGAGCGTTTGTTGTATAGAGAGAGCGTTTGTTGTATAGAGAGAGCGTTTGTTGTATAGAGAGAGCGTTTGTTGTATAGAGAGAGCGTTTGTTAGAGCTTCGTTCATGTGCAAGGAGCTACGTGTTATTTGAGTAGCTGTGTGTGAAGATACCAGTAGAAGTTCATAATAAAACTTTTAAAGTAAGTACGTCTTTCTCAGTTCATAGTACTGTCAGACCTCTGTCTGGCTGTTAGGTTTATTTCATTTAGTGTTATTAGTAACAACTAGCATAAGACTTTATTCATCTTAATTACTACTACAACATTACTACCAGTTATAAGTTTGTTCATTACTATTACTACACTACTAGCAGGAGACTTCATTCAGGATCTTAATTAACTAGTAACAACAACCATTTGAATTCACTAGTAGAAGCTTAGTACAAGCATTGAATTCATTATAATATTAGTGAAAGCTATATTGACTACAATTAGCTTGGTGGTAGCAAAAACCTTATTCATTATAGCATATATAGTCATTTGGTGTTATGACGTATCCAATGGCAGCACCCGTTCGTCAGGTACTCAGAACCACATCTATGTAACAATGGCGTGGAGATTCACGGCCGAAGGTGGGGGATGGTTCTTAAATACTGCTGATGTCCATAGTTCATGGTGGTTATGAGCTGTGTCCATGGGATTGGTACATACACTAGTGTTTCATCATTACAATATTGCGTCTGATACATATATAGGCTTTCGGCAAATAATGCAGTTCTGTTGGTCCTTGTTCGTAGTAATACGTCGTGTTACGCCATTACGGGAGATAGGTGCCGCCATTTACCAAGCGGGCAAGTGCGGTGTTAGAGGAGGCCCGAACTCTGGTACTATGTTGATGCTCGGCCATCCTGACACGCAAATTTCGCAGGGTGGTGCCTATATATGCCACTTATTACCATGCTATGGATCCTTTCCCTTCATTGGTACGCAATATACTCCGGATTTTTCCGTCTCGACCTTTGCGTATCAGATGAAATAGATTGGATGTCGAATCTCGAAAGTCAATATCGTGCTTTTTACAAACATTACGCAAAGCATTCGTAATCGACGGCTGGTACGCCATAGAGGCGATGTATCTTTTTAGGTTGTTATTCCAGGCTAGGGTCGTATACGTTTTTCTCGCCCGTTGTGATATTAATTTTTGCACAAAAGAAATATCATACCCATGCTGCTTTGCTTTAGATCTTATCCTCTGGATTTCTGTTTTCCTAGCCTTGACATTGGATGAATGCGTATACGCACGATCTATGAGAAACCTCAATGCAGCTAGCTTTTACCCTTGAGGGTGATACGTCATAACACCGAATGACTGTATACACCTTTGGACGATTCTCAGTCTTGTTTGTAACATGATGATGCAAGGAGTGCCCTTGCAAAAGATCTCGTTTTAATAGCATTAGATTTTTATTGTAGGTAGTATTTTAATAATTAAAGTATTTTACCCTATGTGTAGACCACGTAGTATATGGATTACCATGTACAGACAGTGTTTATGAGTGTTTTGGCTTGATTACACGAGTGCATCATTTATTTATACAAAATTGCATTAATTGACACTTATGCTATTTGTGGTGTGTGATCTGCTATAGCATATAATCAGATTATACGCCACTGACGTTTCCCCTAAAGAATCCGAACATGGATAAAATCTATTCCTGTGCCTCATAAACCCCCCGCTATACCAATGCGAAAAATTCACTTGAACGGTAACAGTCTTGTGATTGCCTCTTAAACTGGGCTAAATGGGGTAAAAGGAAATTCAAAGGAACGTTAGGCTATCATGCGAAACGCCAAATTAAATAGCGAAATGTTCATTAAATTTTACTAAAATTGGCAAGAAGTAATTCCACAATTTCTAAGTTTAGTTGTAGTGCAGTATTAAGACCTTGAAAATCCTTTATAGGCCTGCATTTGAGCTTGGAAATGTATACTTGTAGCTGACACACTTCGAGATTTGGGTGGAATCGTGCTCCTAAACCCCAAACACAGAATTTATCTCCCACACTGTGAACCCGCTTTTTTTTTTTAAAGTTATTTTTGAGCCCCGCTGGCATTCCTCTCCACCCGGGCTTCCCTCTAAATCCGCATCTGTTTGTATACTTTAAATAACGTACAGCTTTTTTTATTCAAGAAGCTAAAAGCATTTTCTTTTTCACCGATTTTTTCTCGTCTGCATATCCGGTTTTGAAAAGTTCTTGTTCCGTAGGAAAACCTTCAAAAGATATGCATATTACTCCCGAAAGTTTGGTGTCATCTTTCTTGTCTGTATACTGTTTACTAATCCTGCTGCATGTTGTTGAACAAGGTTGTTTTCAAATCATTCAGTGTATATATATATATATATATATATATATATATACACACTGATGGAAAAAAATCCCAACACCAAGAAGGGGTTGTGTTAGATAAACGACAGTTGGTAGGCGGTGGGAGTACATCTGTAAGATGACGTCTATGCAAATTTCGAGCTCGGCGCATACGTGTGGAGCTAGTAGCGCCCCTCGGAACATGCAAAGCAGGTTTCCTGTTAATACGCGCTGTAGCGTTCGTGAGCGTTAGTTATCGTTGAGATTCGACGTAGTGTGTTGATGTTAGTCAAGAATGCCTTTAAGAAGACGAAGAAGCAATTATCAACAGCTCACGGAGTTTGAACGAGGTCGTGTAATAGGGCTACGAGAAGGTGAGTTTTCGTTCCGCAATATTGCAGAACGGCTTGGCAGGAATGTAGCCACTGTGCATGATTGTTGGCAGCGGTGGTTAAGGGAAGGTACTGCCTCAAGAAGACCGTGTTCAGGCCGGGTACGTGGCACTGCTGAGAGGGAAGACCGCCGTATACAGCGTATGGCCGTGGCGCATCGTACTGTGTCTGCGGCAGCAATTCGAGCTGCAGTTGCCACCACAGTGACACAACGAACTGTTACAAATCGGTTACTTGAAGGACAGCTTCGTGCCAGACGCCCTGTAGCGTGCATTCCACTTACTCCAAACCACTGCCGTTTCCGACGTCAGTGGTGTCAAGCTAAAGGTCATTGGAGGACGGAGTGGAGATCTGTTGTGTTTTCTGATGAAAGCCGGTTCTGCCTGGGTGCCAGTGATGGCCGTGTGTTGGTTAGAAGGAGGCCAGGTGAGCGCCTGCAACCAACCTGTCTGCGGCCGAGACACACTGGACCTACACCTGGAGTTATGGTCTGGGGAGCAATTTCCTTTGACAGCAGGAGCACTCTCGTGGTTATCCCACGCACCCTGACGGCACAGCTGTACGTCGGTCTGGTGATTCAACCTGTTGTGCTGCCATTTATGAACAGCATTCCAGGGGGTGTTTTCCAACAGGATAACGCTCGCCCGCATACCGCTGTTGTAACCCAACATGCTCTACACAGAGTGTCGACATGTTGCCGTGGCCTGCTAGATCACCAGATCTTTCACCAACCGAGCACGTATGGGACATCATTGGACGAAAACTCCAGTGTCACCCCCAACCAGCATTAACGTCCCTGTATTGACCGACCAAGTACAACAGGCATGGAACTCCATCACACAAACTGACTTCCAGCACCTGTACGACACAACGCATGAATGTTTGCGTGCTTGCATTCAACATTCTGGCGGTTACACCGGTTATTAATGTACCAGCATTTCACATTTAAAATGGCTCTTCTCGCGCTTACATTAAGCTGTGATCTTGAAACCTTAATCGATTAAAAATGTTACCTATACAAATGTATTGCAGACATGTCATTCCTCTACAACTATTTTTTCGTGGTATTGGGATTTTGTTTTCCGTCAGTGTATATATATATCATCATCATCATCATTGTCAACCATTATCAATCCACTGCTGGACGAAGGTCTCCCCAAGTTTCCTCCACAACGGTCTGTCTTGTGTCAGTCTCCTCCATGTCACCCCTGCATACTTTCGAATTTCATCCACCCATCTCCCATGTGGTCTTCTTCTGGGTCTTTTCCTGTCCCTTGGAATCCAATCTAAAATTCCGGCTGTCCATCGATGATCTGTCCTTCTGGCAGTATGTCCAGCCCATTGCTCGTTCGTGATAGACGTAGTGTTGGTGGCTCGAATATTTTATGCGTTTTAGTGTGGAATACCTTGTCCCTCACTCACCTGTTGCGTGGCCCGGCTGTCTAAAGGTACTGTGTACGTTTTGAGCTACTTTTCTAGCGTTCTCATCCTCATATTAGTTCATATTCATCCGTTTTCTTATCATTTGCTCGTTTGTTTACGTTTGGAAGCTGCCAACATGGCGGCTTCCGGTATTTCGTTATCATCTATGGGCGTGGCGGATGCACGTCACGTCACACTTCCCACGTCCATGGAAGTTAACATACTCTCGTCCTCAGATGTGTCTGCTCAGTTGCCTTCCCAGCTTTCTAGTACTCCTGCACCGGTGCCTTCACTGGACTTGGCTGCTGCGCTTTCTTCTTCAGCTCCTGCATCTGTTTCGGTGCCCTCCCTGGGAACTACTGATTCTACTGCCTTGCCTTCGGCCTGTGCTTCTCTTCCCTCACAGCCTTCTGTGCCTGCCGGATCCGAACAGACTTCTCTTCCGAGGATGTCATTTGCCTCTAAAGTGCAACGAGGCGCTACTTCTTCGTCCGATTCCTCTCAACCAGATGGTCTTTTGCAAGCAACACCTATTATTCAGGTATCCAACCACAAGGTGAATGTAACGATTGATGACAATTCGCAGATTGGCCGTGAGTTCCATAACCTCCTGGATAAAGGTGTGCTCTTTCATGCTTTACCAAATACTCCATTGCCACGCTACATGGAAGCCCTCTCTGTACATGTGTCGTCTGCGTCCATTGCAGGAATTTCCCGTACTCCTCGGGGTATTTCGGTACAGCTCAATCACAAGGAGGATGCTGACTTTTTTCTAGCTAACGGACTTTCGATTGGGACAAACCATCTCATCCCGTCGCCTCTTTCCAAGAGACCGGTGAACATCACGTTCCATCCTGTTCCACAGGAAGTGCCGGATACTGCACTTCCTCTCCTTGTCAGTCATGTTTGTAAAATTGTTGGCAAGATCCGTCGCCTTTCTGACGCTCCCCGCGGAACTCGATTTGCACATGCTACAGGACCTCGCCGTCAGTTATTGGTCGTCTTTGCCACCGAGAAAGCCTTGGCGGATTGCCCTACAGAAGCTACTGTTGAAATTGGCGCACGAACGTACAGTTCCAAGATTTTCACTGCTCACTATTGTACACACTGTTTAACACAAAATCACACCACTGCCTCCTGTGACCGCGTTAGACGTGGACGTTCATCAAGTTCGCATCCCACTGCTGACCACATTGATCTTTCTACTATCCCCACTACCGGTGTTTCCCTGACGCGAATTCTTCGTTTCTCCGTCAGACGAACATCTCCGTCACGGATAATGCTGCCTTTCCTCCTCTCCCGACCCGTACGATTGTGCATCCACCTTCAAGATTGACAGAGTTGTCTTCGACTTGTAACGTACCAGGAGATGTGACGTACCTGCCAGAAGGACGCACACGACATAAAGGCAGATAGGAATCAGAATAAAATGTCCGCGTAGCTTAATTGGTAGAGCAACTTATTCTGGAATGAGTGGACCCGGGTTCGAATCCTGGCACGGATAAAAATGACGGAGAAATTTACTTCGTTATAATGGCGCCCGAACTATCCGGATGACCCGACCGTTCAAAATCTCGCATTGGTGTGATGTTATTTCCACACCGCGAGATAGGAAAAATAAGAGAATCCTTCCTCCAGCACTTCGACAAAAAAAAAAAATAAAAAAAAATAAGGGGAAGATGATGTAACGTACCAGGAGATGTGACGTACCTGCCAGAAGGACGCACACGACATAAAGGCAGATAGGAATCAGAATAAAATGTCCGCGTAGCTTAATTGGTAGAGCAACTTATTCCGGAATGAGTGGACCCGGGTTCAAGCCCCGGCGCGGATAAAAATGACGAAGAAATTCACTTCGTTATAGACTACAGATGTGTCTACAGCGGAGTGTTCCGATCCGGGTGTGTTGAGTGGTGGTTTGGCGGATCGGCCGTCTGGCTCTTCTCCTAGCTTCTCGGATATCGGATCTCCATTTACAACCTTGTCTACCATACCCTTGTTGCAACATCTTCCTGAAGCCTCGGCTGTTGTACCAGTCTCCACTAAGGCAGCTCAGCTACGTACTGCTTCTTCGGCGACGTTCGTTTCCTCGTCTCCTGACTTGGGAGGTGAGCCTGATCCACTAATGGATACATCCGCATCAGGCACTTCTTCGAAGCGGATTGGAACTTCCACAGGCGCTGTAAAACAGAAAAAGTTAAAACAACTTTCTGTGCCACATTCTGAGGATTCATATAGTATTCCCGAGGTTTCCGGTGTTTCTCCACCTGATGTTTCTTCAAACAGTATGCTTCTCCGCTCAGGTCCTGTCAATCCTCTCTCTGATGTTGAGGTTCTACAGGCAGTTGATACGTTTCCTCCAGTTCCTGGCCCACTGTCCAGACAGCAACTTTTACGTCTTTTTCAACCTGCACGTACGATTGTTGGTTCTGAAGAATTCCTTCACTCACCTGATCTGGACCTGTATGCAGCGGTAACGCAATTCGAAGCTTATGTGTCACTTTTTAAATCTCTGTGTGCCACCGATCCTCGGTATCAGCCTTTTTGAGACGTTACACGCGCCGTCTCGCCTCCTTGAAGGAGCTCGTTGAGAAGCATATATGTGATAC
This sequence comes from Macrothele yani, assembly GCA_039090855.1. Taxonomy (NCBI): domain Eukaryota; kingdom Metazoa; phylum Arthropoda; class Arachnida; order Araneae; family Macrothelidae; genus Macrothele; species Macrothele yani. The sequence continues at coordinate 21,445,906 of CM076997.1, read as the reverse complement.
CTTCTATCCTTTTACCGATGACCTTTAGCTCTCTTTCTCACACCAATTACTTTTTGTTCTCTCAATGCTAGAGGATTTGCGAACCCGTTCGCAGATTCCCTGGTTTTGCTGACTTAGTGCATGTTGATTCTGATGTTTTCCATGTGTGTTTTTACTGTGATTCACAAGTAATGTTTTGTAAATTTGCTTTATTTGTGTGTTTGGCTGTGTTTCACAAGTAATGTATTTTAAATTTGCGATAATTGCGTGTTTTTGCTGTGTTTTCACAACTAATCGGTCTCGTTACTTGTGTGATCTCCTCATTATCTCATCATTATCTTATCTGTTGTTTCCTGAATTTGTGCCTGTTTTTAAATTACCTATAATTGTGAGTGTTTGCTGTGTTAGTGCTTTCCTCTATCGCGGATTATTATAGTGGTACGTTTGTTACCTTTGTTATTTTTATATAGTTGCTGAGGTACTCCATGTTGTTTTGCTCTCCAACCACAATTCAGTTCCGTTCGGTTGATTTATGATAGCATAGTACATTTCATGCATTTGTGCACATGTGTTATAGTGTTTGACATGCCGTTCGGTCTTTCATTGTTCGTGTGCATATTCATTTCCTTTCTGTGTAACGTTGTGCTGCATCGTGGTATACTTACTTTCCGCACTGTTGTTTTCTGTACTGCTGCTTTTAATGAATCTCCTATGTCTGTATTTCGTTATAGCAATAAACTGGGTACCACTATGGTACCCACAGTTACCAATACCAATACCATTGCCATTTCAGGGATTTAACTCTGATCATGATGTCTTCCACTCTTGTCATTTTTCGGATCCACGAGTTCCTCTTCTTATCTCTCCTGGTTACACCAAGTATGCACTTCTCCATGCTTCTTTGAGTTGTCTGCAGCCTTTGTATGCCTCTTTTAGTTAAGGTCCACGTCTCTGCACCATACGTAAGCACTGGAAGGATGCATTGATCAAACACTTTTCTTTTAAGACATAATGGCATATTGCTCTTGAAAATTATGCTGTTTCTTCCAAAAGCTCTACAGGCAAGTTTTGTACACCGATTAATTTCTTCATCAATGTGACCCTCAATTGATATCTGCTGTCCAAGATAAACGTACGTGTCTGTTATCTCTAGCTTTTCTCCATCAATCGATAAATCTTCATTTATTGTAAAACCATTGAACATCACTTTTGTCTTCTGAAAGTTCATTTTTAATCCCACTTCTTTACTCTTGTCAGCAAGTTCCTGGATCATACTCTGCAGTTCTGATGGGGTAGTTGCAAAAATGACTACGTCATCAGCAAAACGAAGGTGGGTTAGATAATCTCCATTAATCTTTATCCCTTTGTTTTCCTAGCTCAGCGACTGAAAAACACCCTCCAATGTGGCATTAAAGAGCTTCGGAGATATGGTGTCACCTTGTCTCACTCTCTTTCCAATTTTTATGCGTGTTGTATTTTCAAACAGCCGAATCTTTGCACTTGCATTTTCATAGATGTTATTAATAATATTAATGTATGCATCTTCAATACCGCAGGTTTTCAGAGCCATTGTAACCGCTGATGGTTTCACCGAATCAAAGGCTTTTTCATAATCGATAAAAGCCATGCACAATGGAAGTTCATATTCCCTCGCTCTTTCAATTAGTTCTCTCAGTACATGGATATGATCTATTGTGCTGTAGCCACTCCTGAATCCAGCTTGTTCTCTCGGTTGAGCCATGTCTAGTGTTACCTTCAAGCGGTGTGAAGAACTTTTAGTGAAGATTTTATAAACTACTGATAGGAGGCTGATAGGTCTGTAGTTTCCGAGATCCTCAATGTCACCTTTCTTATGTAGCAGGAACATTGTAGCGGTGTTCCAATCCTCAGGAATCTTTCCTTCATTAAGGCATCGAGTGAAAATTTGGGCGAGTACTGTTTCGATTTCTCCACTTGCTTCTTGTATGATGTCTACAGTAATTCCATCTTCTCCTGGAGCTTTTCCCCGCTTCATGTTCTTGATTGCATGTGCAACTTCTGCTGGAAGGACTGGAGGAACTCTGATACTGGTATCTTTCATGATGTCTGGAGTGCATGTATCGTCCCTTTCATATAATTTGGAGTAGAAATCTTTCACTCTTGTCAAAATTTCGCCTCTATTTCTTGTTACAGAACCATCTTCTTTTCTCAGTGCCATAATCTGTTTTCTTCCCTTACTGAGATGTCGCTTTGCTATCTTTAGGCTTTGGTTGTTTTCAATTGCTTTCCTCACTAGTTCACAAATGAATTTTCTTACGTCTTCAGTGATACTTTTTCTTACTGTCTTGCATAGCTCTATATATTCCACTTTGGAAGTCACATCTTCTTTAGTTGTCCTCATCTCTCTTCTTTTTTGCATCAACATTTTCGTTTTTCCTGATGATTTGTTTACATGCAAATTGTTCTTAGACCCAGCTAATTTTGTTGCTGTTTCCATAAGAGCTTTGGTTACTTTTCTGTTAACTTCAGAGATGTCCACTTCTTCCGATGTTAGGCCTTCTAAAGCAGAGAACCTGTTCTTCAGTTCCAACTTTAAGGTATTATGGTGTTTTTAAAGGTTGGTTATGTCAATAGATTTTGTTTGTCTTATGAGTTTGCCACGTTCAAGTTTAGTGTTGAAGTGCATCTTACATCTCACCAATCTATGGTCACTACCTGTGTTGAACTTGTTTAGCACACTGCAGTCTTCTATGATGAATTTTTTGTTACACATAATAAAATCAATTTCACTTGTCGTCTTATTTGGATGTCTCCATGTCCATTTCCTGTGTGGCTTTTTCTTGAAGAAGGAGTTCAAGATAAAAAAACCCTTCTGCCTCTGCAAACTCAACGAGAGTATTTCCACGCTGGTTTCTGTTGCTGTGACCGAATTTACCTACTGAAGTTTCATTCTGTTGCCGTTGCCCTATTTTTGCATTGAAATCTCCCATAATTACTTTCAAGTGCTGCTTACCTTTATTATTTAGATGATGAATTTACTCATAAAATTCTTCAATTTCTTCTTCAGGATGACTTGTGGTGGGTGCATAAGTTTGAATAATCTGAGCCTGGTATTTTCTGGAGAGTTGGATAACGAGTCGTGCAGCTCTGTCAGAGGAACTTTCAACTTCTACAACTTTATCCTTCAGTTTCTTGTTTATTATAAATCCAACACCACTAGTTCTGCCAGTATCAGTCCCACGATAGTAGAAGAGATGTCCACTTTTTAGTTCGATGAGATCTTCTCTTTTTCTCCTTACCTCACTTAGCCCCACGATGTCCCACTTGATCCTTTGTAGTTCCTCTTCCAATTCAAGAAGCCTTGAATCAGAAGATAGGGAGCGTCCGTTATACGTAGCCAAGGTCAGCATCAGATGGCAGCCTAGTCCGGTCCTCCGGGGATTCTTAGCACCCTCTGCCTTCATGTCGCACTGGCCGCTGCCTTGGCCAGGTACATTCCAGTTGCCGGAGACTGAGGGCCAAGATTTAAGTTGTGGAATCATTTTGGAGGGGTTTGGCCATAACTCACCACGCTGGCCAAGCGGGTTGGTGAGTGTGGGATAGAATTTCCTCTAATCCCGATGGTATAGTTACACCGCTATTGGCGGTCGTCAGAGCCCCTTTAGTGGGAACAGGATGCACCACGAGAAGGCGGGGTTGACATTTGGCAAGGAGAGGCTGTGATGTTACGCATCACCTGACATATATATATATATATATATATATATATATATATACGCCTCACGCAGATCGGACCATCGTGATGTTGCAAGCAGAAGCGGAATTCGTCGGAGAAGATAATGTCGTGCCATTCCGTAGTCCAGGTATGTAGTTCAACGGCCCACTGCCACCGCACTAGCAGGTGGTGTAACGTCAATGGCAATCGGAGCCACGGGCACCGTGCGAAAAGTCCCCGCTGCTGCAGACGGCGTCGAACGGTACGTGCTGAGACAGGTTGTTTTGCAAAACACCCTAATTCCTGCGTTAACGTTCGTGATGTGGCCGCACGAGCCGTCAATGCCCGCCTCACAACATGCCGGTCCTCTCGTTCAGTGGTGTGCCGCGACTGCCGCAATCGCTCACGTCAGTTCGTCCGTCTCTCCTGCGCCTACCGAATCCGTACTCGCCTCACTGTGGCTGGATATCGTCCCACACCGGCGCCGATGTCTCGGTACGATGAGCCGATGTCATGATAAGCCACTATTCGTCCTCTGTCGAACTCGGAAACGTGCTGGAATGACTGCCGTATTCTGCGACGAGGCATCAGGAAGCTTCGAACGCACAGGTCCGGCAGCACAATACACTTCCACTACTTACACCCCGCCTTCTGTGCACCCGTATTATAGTGTTTCACGGTGGCCTACCGGGCTCACATGATTTGCATATTCCCTGCAATGCTAATCGTTTGCATGTCCTTTCGCGGGCGACGTATGCTGCGAACTTCAGGCCAATCGGATGCTTCCTTCTTGGTGTTGCATTTTGGGTGGCCAGCAGTGTATAATACAGAAACACGACGGAATGTTACCAATGCTAATGCTAAACCAAAGTCCAAAGCAATTAAAACAGTGACGAAGCTGGTTCTAGAGGGAGCGCCAAAGTCAGCTAAACCTCATGGATAACCATTATAAAATCAAAAATTTAAAATTAAATGAAGAATAAATCTTAAAAAACAAACAAACTTGAAACAGGTTGCTGTTTTCAAGGGAGCATCTACCCGTGGGAGCGGCTTTTCTGACACCAGCAAATGAAAATAATAACCAAAGTGTCGGCTGGTCATGCTCCCAAGGCTACAAAACCAGAATTAACAAACTACAATGAGTAGGGAAAAACTAAAACAATTAAAGACTTACCGTCCGTGAACACCCATGGAATTTTCGGAGGAACAAAACCCTAACAGCATAAATACAAACTATGAATGTATTAGTCACGGTTAAATCAAAAACCTATCAAACCAAAAAGTGCCTGTGACGTAAGAGTGTAAAAACTGTGTCCTGAATGTATCTTCAGCCGCCAGGGACCCACCAGGCAGCGCTTTGTATTACCTAGGTACTTAGATTTGTAGTGTCCGGGGTTCATAGGACATGTCCATGCGCAATTTGTTCATTTTTAGTCTTTTTTGAAATTCCTTTAAAATATCTGACTGCAAGATCCTGTGTGGAACAAATTGTGACACATCGGTGGAATTGAGAGAGGATTAGGTTTCGATGTACTTTTATGGAAATATTGGAAGACCACTGCGCATAGTGTATGATGGCAAAATAAAATTCATTTCTTTTGTCATTAAGTTTAATCACACTCCCGGTCTGCCCATCCACGGTAACCTTGAAATCGAGATAATTAGTACAAATGGATGAGACATTGGATTTTTCCAGAGTGAGTTCTTCGGGATACATTTTCTGTAATCGTCACCTTGATTTTCATAGCTAGTCTCTTTTCCACACAGTTTGTGTGCAATAGTTAGGGTTATCGGCACATCACATTTTTTATTCGCCTTTAACAAACTTTTGTCCGTTTTTTAATGGTTCACTGTACACCTAATGTCTGTCCAGTGCTAAAACAAAGATATTTCCCATTATGCACCAAATATTTACAAATAAGTACTCCAGCTTCCAAAAATGATTAAAATTCTTGAAAATTCTCGTCTCCTCTCGGAATTTATTTATTCAAATATTTGTACTAGTTTCTGGCTCAAGGATCGTATTAGTAATAGTAACATAATAATTTGTAACATAATAATTAGTAACATAATAATTTGTACAAAAGAATCATCAGCTCTGGCAGTTATGACCTTGCATAGTCAACGCATCCCTGTCTCGATGCGAAAACGCATGATATTTGGCTGAGCACCACATCATTCTAAGAATGATGTGGTGTTTCTTTCTTCACATTTCTTTCTTTCTTCATTGAAGTACATCAAGTTAATCTGCTGTGTTGATTTTTCCTCTGCGAAATGTTGTACCACAGGGGAAAAATTAATTTTCAACAAAAGAAAGAACTGTGCAGTTCAAAAAACATTGACGTGTGATTTGAATTTGCGAAGGTTCTACATCATCTGATTTCTCTACGATCCTTGTTTTATTAACAAGAAGGACTTGGTAATCCACCAATGAATAGTTAAACATTTATTACTAAGAGCTAAGATCTTGTAAGTTATCGGATAATATACTGCTAGACATAGAAAATGCCACAAGAGGAAGTATTTGTTGCATCGCACTGCAATCTTCTGGGTATATGTCGACAGGTGGGTTGTGTAAATGATTGCAGTTGCAAACCAATCACGTGAGAGTCACCCAAGATAAAATGTCAAATCCGCTTGGCGTGGCTAAATCTGATCGTCCCCATCTTGATGTGCGCAGCACTGTACCGGATTGAACTGGGGAACAAAAGCACGGCTAAGGTGCGAGAGTGCCTGGACGATGTCATCGGGAATCCCTCCTTCACACGAGCACCTTTACTAAATGTTTCATCATATAGCTACTTACGGCCGGTTGGTCATCACACAGCTACTTACGGGGCCGGTTGGGCATCACACAGATACACACGGCTGGTTATCGCATGCCAATGCGACGGAAAGAAATCGCCATGCAGCAACTCGCCCCCACATATTGTGGGATTGGCTGAAGGAAAGTAGCATGGCCCGCTGTAGCTGAACTAGTACGTGTTGGCTACTATGAATCGCAGATTGCCTGAGACAGTTTTGTACGCAAACCAGCCATTGCGTCTACTGTCACGTATATCACCAAATCGTCGTGCAATGTACCATTGGTGCCACCCCAGACATGCGCGCTGGTACGAATGGAGCATTGTATTCGGCGACGAGTCTTCCTTCTGCACCATCGCTCTGAATGATCAGTTCAGAGTCTAGCTACGACATGATCAGCGGGCTAATGCTCCTGCTATCCGTGAGCGTTGTGCGGCTCGTCAGCATGGCGCCCTGAGCTTCAATGGAAGTTCAATCGTACGCAAAGTGGCTTCAGTATCATTACGTCGATGAGGGGCTGTGGTCACATCGCCGTCGTACACTTGATGCCCAGTTAGAACAAGATAACGCCCGCACACACACATTCACAACATCGGGAGACTCTGCCTGAAACCTTTCCAGGTGCGGCCTTGGCCAGCGTGATCTTTTTGTCCCAATCGAGAATGTGCGAGACGACATTAGTAGATGACCTCTGCATGACCGCCCTCGGCAAGTCGATGAATTGTGGACAGAGGTGAAAAACGCATGGTCAGCGATACATCCAGATACTATTCGGGATTTTTACCATCCGAGGACACGCCGTGTTGTCGAATGCATAGCCCAGCATGTCAGACATAGGACGTGCTGACTCAGGCCACATTTTATGATCTCCTCGCTATCTCATCGCAGTTTCATGTAATCTCTCAGAAATTAAATCACTGCTTTTCCATCTACTTGTGGGCATGTGTTTTAAGTTTCGTCTCATTTCGGCCAATGCTACATTCCATGGCATTTCTATGCAAAGCAGTGTATTAAAAAAGAAAGAGTTCTTTACTGAAAGAATACAGAACACACACATATAGTTAGGCATCGAGAAAACAGACGGCTTGTTTTAAGAGACATGAAAATTGAAAAAAATATCTTAAGAAATATAATAATAATATATCATCATCAACTATTATAATCAATGCAATGCTAGATGAAAGTCTCCCCAAGTTTCTTCCACAATGGTCTGTCTTGTACCAGTCTCCTCCATGTCACTCCCGCATACTTTCGCATTTCATTTACCCATCTCCCATGTGATCTTCTTCTGGGTCTTTTCCTGTCCAATGGAATCCACTTTAAAATTTCGGTTTTCCACCGGTTGTCCGGAATTCTGGCAATATGTCCAGCCCATTGTCATTTCAGGGATTTTATTTGATCGCGATGTCTTCCACTCTTGTCATTTTCCTGATCCACAAGCTCGTCCTATTATCTCTCCTAGTTACACCAAGCATGCCTCTGTCTATGCTTCTTTCAGTTGTCTGCAGTATTTGTATGTCTTTTTTAGTTAAAATCCACGTCTATGATCTGTACGCAAGCACTGGAAGGATGCATTGATTAAACACTTTTCTTTTAGGACATAATGAGATATTTCTCTTAAAAATTGTACTGTTTCTTTCAGAAACTCTCCAACCAAGCTTTATACGCCGAATAATTTCTTCATCAATGTAACCTATAATGAATATGGCTTTTACTACTAAGCTAATTATCGTGAATATAGCTTTCACTAATATTATAATGAATTCAATGCTTGTACTAAGCTAACGCTTCTTCTAATGGTTGTTGGGTTACAAATTATGAATAAACTTTCCTGCTAGTAGTGTAGTAATAATAATGAACAAGCTTATAACTGGTAGTAATGTTGTAGTAGTAATTAAGATGAATAAAATCTTATGCTGGTTGTTACTAATAACACTAAATGAAATAAACCTAACAGCCAGACAGAGGTCTGACAGTAACTATGAACTGAGAAAAACGTACTTACAACAAATTCTTTATTATTGAGACTTCTCGCTCTCACATAAACGAACCCTCTTTATACAGCACCAGCTTTCTGACACATAAACCACAGCTCACTTCGTACAACAAACGCTCTCTCTATACAACAACAAACGCTCTCCTTCACATAAACCAACGCTCTCTCTATACAACAACAAACGCTCTCCTTCACATAAACCAACGCTCTCTCTATACAACAACAAACGCTCTCTCTATACAACAACAAACGCTCTCTCTATACAACAACAAACGCTCTCTCTATACAACAACAAACGCTCTCCTTCACATAAACCAACGCTCTCTCTATACAACAGCAAACGCTCTCCCTTGGTATCGTTAAACGCGCCTATTTATACTGGCTACCACCACGTCATGACTTACACTCATTGCCAGATCTCATTCAGCGGGTGAAATAATATTTCGTTCAGTAAGAAGATAATTTACATAGTAAAATAAAATAACCAGAGATAGTAAAAATCAAAGGAAAGTGAATCTAGAGTATACGTTACATCATCTCCCATTTAATTTTTTTTTTTTTTTTTGCGAAAAACCTATCAATTTTGGAGTGTAAGTCTTACACTTCGTTGATTGACGTTTATCGACCTCTTTTTTTGTTTTGTTGTTTCGGTGGCAGCAGTATTTACAATCTCAAACTTGGCATGAAAAAATCAAGAAATCTGTATTCATCTGTGCAAACACTTTATATACTTGAACAAAACAAACCTGCATCGGCATACCTTCCTTTTATTCTGCCTAGCAGGAATTACTTTTTAAACTTCAAATTACGTTCTCATGTTATCGTTGAATACACACCAACTGTATCAGCAGCGAAGATTGCCTGGAGCGGCCGAACAGTAACAATTTTATTATTTTACCCTTAAGCACATAGATATATATATATAAAAAATTTGGATTAGAAGATGGACATAGAAGAAATATAAAAAAAAGCACATATATACACAAAAAAGAATGCATAGGCCCACACGAAAAAAATAAATTCTGACACGACAACTGGTCGTGCAGGAAAAACAACAAACGGAGAAAAGAACCTGTCCACGAGAACTTACTTATCTCGAGGACGCATAAAAAACTCTAGTACGAAAACGTTTTCCAGGCCTAATCGGACTAGTAAATTCAGGTGGCGTAGTGCGTTTCACGGACTTGAATGGATCTGGAACATCGGTAGTCTGTCGGTCAAGAAATCCCGACGACTGACAGAAACGGCCAGGAACGGCTGAAATCCGTCGGTCCGGAAATCCTGCGGCTGATAGGAACGGTCAGGAACGGCTGACGTCCGTCGGTCAGGAACGGCTGAAGTCTGGCGGTCCGGAAATCCCTGCGGCTGATAGGAACGGTCAGGAACGGCTGACGTCCGTCGGTCAGGAACGGCTGAAGTCTGGCTGTCCGGAAATCCCTGCGGCTGACAGGAACGGGCTCCCCAGGCTTTTGATATGTAGTCCCTTTGTGCTGGGGCCCGTGTTGTCCTTCCAGCATTCTTTTGGACGGACGTGGCTCCGGCCACATCGTTTGTTTTCGTTTTCGCTCTCGTGGCATGAGAGTAGCAGCAGGCATCGGCACTGTTTGCCCTGAGCGTAGGTTCCAGGGGCGAAACCCGGGCTGATGCAAGGATCTCTGCCTTCGTCGCTGTTGCGGCGAAGCAGATTGAGAACCAAGTTACGTTTTCGACCAGCTTTTGGTGTTACTGGACGGTTTGTAATAGTCAAATTATTGTCCATAACTGATAAATCAGAAATATCCGAAGCCTCTGAGTCGCTGCTGTAATTTAGTGGTCGTGCAGGCGATGTTTCTTTCTGCCTATAGGAATACTCTCTGACGAGGTATTCAAGGAAGTAGGAGCTTGTGTTGGTGCAGAGTTATCAGGAAACGGCGCAGCAATAGTCATGGCAATGGTTGGAGGGAAAGGAACGATACTAGTATTTGAAGAACTTGATTCGAGCCTTCGTCTCATGGGAGAATCAGGTTGCGTGTTTGGAAACCCGTCTTGAGGAGGGGAGGGTGAAGAAAAATCACTGGAGATTCTTCAAAAATGTTTGTTGGTTCGTCCAAAATTTCTGGAGGTTGATCGTGAGATATAGACTCTTGAGTCTGTGGAACAGAAGGTTGAGTAGGGTTGATTATGAAATCGATATTTCGTTCATGATACTTGCGACACTGAGCAACGTGTACGTATTGAAATTGATTGTCAGGTTTTTCAAGAACAATGTTATTTTCAAACACATTTGCCACCCGATATGCACCTTCGTAGCTGGGTGCAAATTTCTTCACTAAAGTATGAGAAACAGAAGACTGGAAGTGCGTTTCCACGAGAGTGAGATCTCCAACGACAAGATCTGGTTCCCTACGCCTAGTATTATATTATCTTGCTTGAGCCGCTTGTGCTCCTAGCATTGCAGCACGAGCTTTTTCTGCCATGATTCGTACTGATTGCGGAGTTGGTCGCTGGTTTAGTTCGTCGATAATCCCCGTTAAATTTTCAAAAGGGGTTTTAATTTTGCGACCCAGAAAAAGTTCTGCAGAAGTAATTTTAGTAGATTAGTGGACAGACGAGCGGAGGGCGAACGAAAAAAGATCCAAATGGTCATCCCATTGCTCGTGATGATCCATGACAAATGTAGCAATCATTTTCACTAGCGTGCGGTTTACGCGTTCCGCAGGATTACTCTGGGGATGATATGGGGAAATGAACTTATGCTTAATGTGTAGTCTCGCGCACATTCTTTCAAAAATGTCAGAAATAAATTGTGGACCATTATCCGAAACTACTTTATTAGGTGCACCATATCTAGAGAATACTTCATTAATTAATACAGTACAAACAACTTGTGCCGTAGCGGCTTTAATGGGAAAAACTTCAACCCATTTAGAAAAATTATCAGTTAGTACTAAAACGTAACGAGCTTTGTTTTTAACAGATAAAGGATAAGGTCCCAATAAATCTATTGAAATAATGTCAAAAACATGAGAACTTGAACTAGATTTCAAGTGACCGGCCGGTCTTACATTACGGTAATTATTAATCTGACACAAGTGACATGATTGAACGTATGCGAGCACACTTTGGTACATGCCAGGCCAATAGGCAACATCCCGCAATTTACAATGGGTCTTGCGAATACCTAAATGGCCTGCAAAAGGTTTGTCATGAAATTCGTTTAAAAGGGCCATTCTAAGGGTTCGCGGAATACATGGCCGAAACTCTGCCCTAATAGTCCTAGATTTCGTATAGTAAAGAAGACCCTCTATGACTTCAAAATGTTGTGACCTTCCAGCCAGAAAAATGACCACTTTGTAGGGGCGAACCCGCAAGCAAAAAATTATAGATATCCCCGAAATCTGGATCATTTATTAATTCTGCCATTATCTGCTCTCTGGATGTTATATCAGCTATTAGAAGTAAAGGCTGACATCCAGGAGCAGTTTCTGTACGGACCCCACTAATCGGAACGCGAGACAATGCGTCCGGTAATTGATTCTTATGACCTGGCTGATACGAAATTTTGATATTGCTCTCTTGTAACTTCAGAGCCCACTTCATAAGTCTTTGAGATAGGTGCTTAGCAGAATTCAAATACTGAAGGGCAGAATGATCCGTAATTATGTTAACTGTCAATTCGTTAAGATAACATTGAAATTTGTCAAGAGCATACACAACAGCAAGACATTCACGTTCCGTAGCTGAATAATTGCGTTCAGCTTTGGCTAAAGTACGAGACGCAAAAGCTATTAGATGCCCAGCTTGTGACAAAACGCAACCAAGACCAACTCCGGATGCGTCAGTATAAATATCAAATTCCTTAGTATGATCCGGGAAAGCCAACACAGGAGGCTGAGTCAACGCAGACTTCAGTGTTTCGAATGCAGCGTTTGCCTCAGGTGTCCAAACAAACTTCTTGTATTTACGTTTTAAAGCATACAATGACTCACAGATTGTAGCATAAGCGGGGACGAACTGCTGATACCATCCGGTCATTCCCAGAAAGCGTGATAGTTCTTTTGCTGTTTTAGGCCGAGGAAAGTCAACAATAGGCCTTATTTTTTCATTATCCGTAAATAAGCCGTGGGGAGTGATTTTCAACCCCAGATATACAATCTCGTCCCTCGCTATCTGGCATTTACTAGGTTTTAACGTCAAGCCAGCATTGTATATGAGTTGGAACACCTGTTTGAGCAGAGAAAGGTGCTCGTCAAAAGTCTCGGATGTAATAATAATGTCATCCAAATATACATGCACATGGGGACCCAGAACAGGTCTGAGAACCGTATCCATAAGCTTGTGGAAAGTAGAAGGTGCAGAAGCTAATCCAAAGGGCATACGTAGGTATTCATAAGCCCCAAAAGGAGTCACAAAGCCTGTTTTATCGACAGAGTCCGGATGTACCGCCACCTGCCAATATCCACTCGCCAAATCCAGGGTTGACATCCATTTAGTTGACGACAGGTCATGTAAAATATGCGACATGACATGTAGTGGATAATTGATCGTTTTGTGACTTGGTTGAGCTTGCGGAAATCTGTCACGAAACAGAAATTCATTGGGTTGTTTCTTTGGAACCAAAAAGGCAGGAGCAGACCAGGCGCTTGTTGATTCCCTTATTATGCCCTGTTTAATCATTTCAGAAATTTGACGTTGCATTTCCTGTTTCTTATGTGGAGCACAAGGGTAAGGGTTCGTCGCAATCGGTTTCGAACCCTCAGTGTCAATGACATGATAAACCACCTGTGTGAAACCAGGTTGATCAGAAAATAAACCAGGGCTTTCCTGCAAAAGTAGAGAAAGCTGGTTTCGTTGCCTCTCATTCAATTGTTTACTCAATAACAAACGCGTTATATCCATAGGGACCGTAGGAATCATTTCGACAGGTTCCGGAAAGGAAATCACATGTTGTACGAAATTCAAATTTATTTGAAACGTATGAATAAAGTCCATTCCCATTAGACATTTAACAGGTAGTTCGTCTATAAGCAGGAAAGAATGCGTAAAACGAGCCTTTCCCAGCCCTAGAGATAATGTGACAGTTCCTGTGATACTGAAGATTTCGTTATTTGCAATTCGCAAATACTGCGTCGCAGGCTGAACGTGTATTGCAGGAAAATTGTCAGTGCAAAACTTCGTATTTAGGGCTGAAATTTCAGAACCAGTGTCGAACTTTGTCTCGACAATAATATCTTCAATTGTCAAGAATACATCAGGCAACTGAGGAGTTTGGACAGTCACTAATACTGTTTTAGGGTCAGAATGCTTGGTATCAGGAAGCAGGACCGACCCTTGGTCTACTTCCTTTGGAAGTTTAAAGGATTCCTGGTTGGATTATCATGCGGTCTGAAACCTCGACCCTACCGGGTATCGGGATAATTTTCACGATGAGGAAAACTGCGTGAAACCTGCTTCGGGAACTCCGCGTGTCTGTTGACATTTTCATATCTATTACTTCTTCCCTCAGCATGGGCAGAAAAATCATCATTGTCCTGAGCATGAAAACGTTCCGAATGCTGCGGATTGGAACGGGGTCGAGCATACTGTGCATTTGTACGATATCCCGAAGATTGTTCAGAAACTCGCGGTTGGTTTGCCACTCTTCTGTGTGGTGGAACGTATGAAGCTTGGGTGTGCACTTGTGTATGCTCGCGTTGAAAGTTATTAGGCTTATTATGCCGCTGAGGGTTTTCGTAATAAGCCTCGCGGTGCCCGAGCATGGTGAGTTAAACCATGTTTGACATGTCGCTCTTCATACGTTCGTATGAGGCGAAGGCACTCATGAATTGTAGCAGGGTGTCGAACCTCAAGAAAAATCTTGTAAAAATGGGTCGAGCTGCTGCAAGAGGGTATCCAACATGTCGACATGACTGGCATGTGGATCCCATAAGTTATATAAGCGTGTTGTTTCCAACGCAAATGCAACAGGGCTATCGTTGGGTCCTTGCTGACGAGAAAAAAGTTGTTGTGCAAAGCTAGCTCGACTGAGGCAGAAAGGAAAGACCTCCAAAAATTCTGCACGGAAATTCTCATAATGAAAATCCGGGTTCGACCCTCTCCACTGCCGATACCAGGTCTTTGCGGTATCCTTCAAGCAAGTGCCTGCGATTTGTACTTTGCAGTCGTCAGGAATATTGTATAGATCAAAATGTTCTTCCAAATCTTCGAGGAACTTTAAGGATCCCTCCAAACCATTGAAAAGAATTGTTCCTGCATGCGGCACGAAATGGGCAAGCATTCTGCTTCGCTGAGAGGATTGAACTCCCTCAGGTACGACCCGCGACTCAGAGTAATAGGAAGCTGGTGCATTACGAAATTGTGAAGAATGCCTGGGTACGTGTAGATCACTTATATCAAAGTGAGCTCCACAGGTTTCTTGCAGATGGTCGAAAAAAACACCATCACCATCGAAACTTGCCTTAGGGTGAAAAATTGAAGTTGTCTCAGGTAGTGAAGACATGTGTAATAATTGTCAAGATCTCGTGTTCGAGAAAAGTTCGGGCGCCAATTATAATGAATATGGCTTTTACTACTAAGCTAATTATCGTGAATATAGCTTTCACTAATATTATAATGAATTCAATGCTTGTACTAAGCTAACGCTTCTTCTAATGGTTGTTGGGTTACTAATTATGAATAAACTTTCCTGCTAGTAGTGTAGTAATAATAATGAACAAGCTTATAACTGGTAGTAATGTTGTAGTAGTAATTAAGATGAATAAAGTCTTATGCTGGTTTTTACTAATAACACTAAATGAAATAAACCTAACAGCCAGACAGAGGTCTGACAGTAACTATGAACTGAGAAAAACGTACTTACAACAAATTCTTTATTATTGAGACTTCTCGCTCTCACATAAACGAACCCTCTTTATACAGCACCAGCTTTCTGACACATAAACCACAGCTCACTTCGTACAACAACAAACGCTCTCTCTATACAACAACAAACGCTCTCTCTATACAACAACAAACGCTCTCTCTATACAACAACAAACGCTCTCTCTATACAACAACAAACGCTCTCCTTCACATAAACCAACGCTCTCTCTATACAACAACAAACGCTCTCCTTCACATAAACCAACGCTCTCTCTATACAACAACAAACGCTCTCCTTCACATAAACCAACGCTCTCTATACAACAACAAACGCTCTCCCTTGGTATCGTTGAACGCGCCTATTTATACTGGCTACCACCACGTCATGACTTACACTCATTGCCAGATCTCATTCAGCGGGTGAAATAACATCTCGTTCAGTAAGAAGATAATTTACATAGTAATATAAAATAACCAGAGATAGTAAAAATCAAAAGGAAAGTGAATATAGATCATACGTTACAAACCTTCCACTGATATCTTTTGTCCAAGGTAAATGTAGGTGTCTGTTATCTCCAGCTTTTCTCCATCAATCAACAAATCTTCATTTCTTGTTAAAGCATTTTACATCAGTTTTGTCTTCTGAGAGTTCATTTTTAATCCCACTTCTTTACTCTTGTCAGGAAATTCCTGGATCATACTCTGCAGTTATAAAAGGGTGGTTGCAAAAATGACGACGTCATCAGCAAAACGAAGGTGAGTTAAATAATGTCAATTAATCTTTATCGCTTTGTTTTCCAAGTTCAGTGACTGAAAGGCATTTAATAATATAAATAAAATATGAAATATTTTAAGAAATATTTTAAAATATCTTAAGAGCTTTGGAAAATGAACGTATTGAAAAAGGAAGTAAACATTAATTAATTTCACTTTTGGGAAATATTTGTAGGTTTAGGTACATTGAGTTGTTAATATATTTTTGCTGGGTTAAGTCCTCCAGCAAATCACTGATGCTATGTGATTATTGTGATATAATTCTGTTTATATTGTGTTTTAACTTGACCTTTCTGAAGGCAGTTTCCTTCCCTTCAAATTCCAATTAATAAAATGAAGGTAAGAAACTATATACATATACAAGGTGATTCAGCTAAGCGTGTACAAATTTCTGGGAGGGGTAGGTTTCACAAAAACAAATCAGAATCACATAGCAACGCAAGATCGGAAACGCCATCTTCATGTGGTAGTGTACAGAGATGACAAGAAATAAAAGAGCAGCACGTAAGAGAACAAAATGCTTTTTATTACTCACAAAGCATTTGCAAAATGCATTGAGGTTACAGAAGGTGTTCAAAGTTGCGACCATGAGCTGTTACACGCGCGTTATGTGCATTGTAGCAACCTTTCCGTGTAAAGCATGCTTCGTCTGTGAACAGCACAGAAGTTGGGAATTGGGGTTCTGCAGCACTCTTCTGCAGGCACCATTGCGCAAATGCAATGCGCTGAGGGTAATCCTCAGGTCTTAATGTCTGAACACGCTACACATGATATGGATGCAATTGGACTTTGTGCAGAACCCTCCGTACGGTGGATTGGGACAGACCGAGCCGATGGACAATTGCTCGTGTGCTGGCATTTGGAGTGTCTGCTGCATGACTAAACACATTCACTTCAATGGCAGGAGTGAGTACCCATCGTTTCCGACTCCTGGCAAGCCCCTGGAAAGAACCAGTGTCGCATAACCTCTGATGCAGCCGTGCAAACACTTGTTAGTTTGGCACTCGTCTCATTGGGTACTGTTCCTCGTAGAGTCGCACGGCGGCTCGTCCATTGCAGTTCGCTGTTCCGTATGCGAGGTGCTTATCTGCGATTTCCGCGTTCGTGAACTCAACCATCCTACTACCTCTGCGGGAGGTTTACAAATGACGATATCCTGAAAGAACAAAGAACGTATGAGCAGTCTCGCGGCCGAACAACGCCATCTACCGCACGAAGATAGCGTTTCCGAATCTGCATTGCTATGTGATTCCGATTTGTCTTTGTGCAGCCTACTCCTCCCAGAAGTTTGTACACGCTTAGCTGAATCACCCTGTATATATATAAGCGTGCTAAAATACCCCAATGTTATATCGTGTGATATTATTTTGCCTTCTTTGAGTTGAAGTTTTCCATTGTACTTGAAGCAATCGTTCAACACCCGTGTACCTTCCTTTGCAGTCATAAATACTGAAGTGAAGGTAAAAATTTCGTCTCACGTCCTGTTGGGGGAGTGGTCAGAGCCGTAGGTTTCTGACAAGTCATCCTAGTTGGGTCTGGGTTCGAGTCTCGGGTGGTGAGTTTTTCCTGCTTCTCTCCTTTCTCAAGAAATCGTAGCCCTAAATTGAGGATGGGTGAGAGTTTATTGCTCTTAGAGTTGCTCATGGTTGCAATTAAACCCAAAATTAAAAAAAAAATCATGTTTTCAATGTAGCATAGAGCCCTGCAGAGGTAATATTTTTATGTCCGAGCCCGAACCGAGTCCACCTATTATTACTGCTAAGCCCAGCCCGTTCTCACCCAGTTAATGTCAGGCCCGGCTTAGTGGTTTTTTTTTCAGGGCCCGGCATAGGTTTGGTTTGTGTAACTGTCCCTTACTTTAACATGGACGGTATTTGTACTATAACGTTTTTGGAATAACTCGAAACTCGTGTAAAAAGAGGGCATAAGCAAGTTAACTAATCCACCAGTAACCAGAAATACGGCCAATGCAATAAGTAGTATTCAGTGAACTTAAGTAAATTATCGTCATTTCATAATCGAACCCTTCGTAAGGTCAGATCACTGTTTATACGCATAAAGTATTATCTTCTTTGACACTTTTGCCCAGAACATAATATAAACTGATGCTCAGTTACACACACGCACAACCACTAACATGCTTAATAGTTAATACAACAAACTCTGGTACGCAGGTTATGATTTCGTTCTGTTGGTCCGACGTCTTGGGTTTTAATTCTTCAGGTGCAGGATATAACTTCCAAAATCCAAATGCAA
The DNA here is from genome assembly GCA_039090855.1 of Macrothele yani. Classification (NCBI taxonomy): domain Eukaryota; kingdom Metazoa; phylum Arthropoda; class Arachnida; order Araneae; family Macrothelidae; genus Macrothele; species Macrothele yani. Next base: position 21,427,562 of record CM076997.1, on the reverse strand, counting down.
CACAATTTTCCGATTGATTTGCTCCTCGAACCTCTAATTTACCCAAACCCATATTCATCCATATTTAAAACAAAGCATGTAACAAATCAAAATTACAAAGACAGAGCCGAAACAATAGTTTACTAGCAAAATTTATATATTTCCACTTGTCTATTTGCTATGTATTTAAACTTGACTCTTATTTGCAAGCTTAATACGCAACTCCACTTCTTAAAATAATACACGACACTTTTCCATACTTCCGTGTTTTTATATAAACCTCAGCTCAACGGTATACGCAGAAATTAAATTAATAATTATTCCACTATAATAATATTATAATAATATATATAAATTAAGTAACAATTATTCGAAGAGCAGGCCCGTCTAACCCCGCCTACGAAATTGTAGGCCCGGCCCTTGCGGAGTTCTAATGTGGCATACATAGGTTGCAGCATCTCCCTTTATCTTATCTCATAATCGGGTATATTGCCAACGTAATTCATAATCTTTTTAAATATTCAATTATAGTGCAGTGTTCTACGTTTGCTAATACACCTGTAATTATAAACTGACCGAAGCGACTTTCACATTGATTTGCAGCAATTGATATCCAGTGGCTGGCTCATTGTTGGCATGCAGCCAAAACTTAACACAATGTGGAGAAATATTCTCAACAACACTGTGATTTTGCGTGGTTTAGAAGATACTAAAAGTCCTTCCTTCTTTCAATAACATCAGTATTAAAATTTTTAAATTTCACGCTTTTCATTGCCACTGTGTATTTTATTCTTATTTAACATCTCATTCCGTGTGAGCCTGAAAATACACGCTACCTTTCTCTTTTAATCACAGGAAAAAGAGAAAACATTTGTGAGAGATATACAGAAAAAGATTTTGACGTTCAAAGAAAGACAAAGGTATTTCCCTATGGTCTTGAACGGAAGCGTAATACATGATTTTTCTCACTTTCGGAATCATTAGTTGCTTGACAAAATCCTAACTGAGCTTTTTGTGAGAATACATTGCTCTTATGCTGTGTTATTTCTATTATTTTTCATTAATATCAACTTAAACGTTCTATGGCTTGTGCAATTTACTCATAAGCTTTTAAAATTACTAAAATGAAATAACAAAAAGAAATTTGAATACAAAATATTTAGCTTTCCGAAACACTGTTTATATCCTTAAAAGCCAGTTACAAAATAGCAAGCATACTGGAGAGAGAAGAAGAAGAAAAAAAGATAGCATATTTTGAGACTTCGAACTCTGTAAAAGAGGAATAGCTTTTTAAACAATGATAAATACCTCTGATGAAATGATAAGCACATTCTCTGTAAAGTCTAAAGATATCACCGTTTTGCTTGTTCCTTAGTTGTGTGTGTGTGTGTGTGTGTGTGTGGGTGTCAGAGGGAAAGAGAGAGAGAAGTAAGGAGAGCAAAAGTCATGCAGAATAGATACAGTAGATTGAACTTAATGATAAAATACTTAAAAGAATTCAGTTTTGTGCATACGCTAAAACAAATAACTGTAACTGCAGTGGGAATATAAAGATTCGATATCTTCCCGGAATTCTCAATACAACTTTCAGCTCGAAAACATCCGCCATTCTTAAGATTTCTCTAGGAGATGCTTCGCAATTTCAAAAATTTTCAAAAGTTTTAATTTCAAAGTTATGTTCACACCCATAAACAAGATGAATATTTACGGATCAAAAGATTACATCGAAGACATAAATTGCTGGGGAATTTATCAGATATCTTGTGAATGTGACCTTCATATATAGAACAGACCTGCAGGGTTTTAAGTTTCCGTGTGAAGGAACACAAAACATAACTATGAACTTATAAATTTTTGTTTCGAAATGCTACGCTTATTGATAAACCTGATTCGACTATCAAGGTTAATATATTAGAAGCTTACTACATATACTGGAATTCTTCACGACTTGTCAACTACATGACGTTTACGCCATTTCGTTCGAGCGCGTGGAAACAACTCACCAAAATCCGTGACCATCAGGACTCTGATGATGTCACAGTGATTTAAATGTTTACCCTCCATTTGTCCTGATGATACCTAACCAAACGCTCTGCAAAACTACAGTCGATGTTAATAAAACATTTAATTGTGAATAAACGTTGATAATTTATTCTAAATCAACATCACAAGTGTGTAGTCTTAAATTATACCCTGTCGAGTCACATTATTGTGACCACCAGCTAATATCTAGAGTAACCGCCGTGTGCAGCGCGGACAGCAGCTAGACGGGATGGGAGTGACTCAGTAAGGTGCTGGAAGGTGTTCACAGGTATGTGGAGCCATGCTGACTGCAGTGCGTTTAACAGCTTCTGGAGGGTGCGCGGTAGAGGATCCGTAGAGCGAGAGACACGATAGAGGTGGTCCTACAGATGCTCAATTGCGTTTAAATCTGGAGAACTAGGGGCTAGGGAAGAACCTTGAAATCTTCATCGTGCTCCTCCAACTACTCTCAGGCATTTCTAGATGTGAGACACGTCGCATTATCGAGCTGAAAGATATCTTCCGCCCCAGGGAAGACAGCATATATTGGTGTACGTGGTCTGCATGGATGAATTCATAACGAATTCGGTCCATAGTGCCTTCCACATGTATGAGTGAACCCATGGAATGCCACGAAAAGCATTCCCCAGACCATAACGCTGCCCCGTCTATCTTCTATTCTTCCAGTAAAGGTAGAAGACTGTTTGTTCTCCGATGTTTCTCGCCTAATATGCCAACGTCCATCGGTTTGATGAAGCAGAAAACGTGACTCATCGGAGAAGGCAATCCTTTGCCAATCAGCGGAGTTCCAATTTCGATACTGCCGTGCAAATGTAATCCTTCTTTGCCGATGCACATTCGTTAACATAGGTGCCGTTACAATCCGTCTGCATCAGAGCCCCATACGTAGCAGGGTTCACGGACTGTCGTTTTAGACACATTTTCTGTAGCTCCCTGGTGCATTCGGCCAGTGAGTTGCTCCCCTGTAGCTCCCTGGTGCATTCGGCCAGTGAGTTGCTCCACTGTAGCGTTGAGATCGACCCTCACACATCTTCGAAGCCGATGTTCACCTCTCACTTCAATGACACGTGGTGCTCCGCAGTTTCCACCTTGCTTATTCGCAATGGTGCCATTTCTCCAATCATGATACAATTTAACCACAGAACGACGCGAACAGTTCACAAATTTCGCTGTTTCAGATATTCTGACACCCTTGACCCGAAAGCCGATAATTATCCTTTTTTGCAAATCTGATAAATCGCCTCATTTATACATGACAGCAATGGGTGATATATTTTCAGAATGCCTACAGCACACCATATATACCCCCAAGACAGCTCACGACACATGCTTTCTTTCATTGGCTACGCGCTGTTGACGTTTAAAGTAGGAGGTAGTCACAATAATGTGACTCGACTGTGTTTATAGGAGACGTATTGTTCCGAATACAGAACTTTCGGAACAGACGTAACTGCGTTTGAGTTTTGGCAATTATTCTAAACTTTTGAAGTTGGATTTTCGAAAAATCGCACAATAGGTAAATTATTTCAATATTTGAACTTTAACACATTTGGTCAAAGCGCACCACAAAAGCATGAATAGCTATGAAACATAGCAATATTCATTGTTACAGAAATAACTTATGCAATACCAGTATGTTTGCGGCGACAGCTGGCAAAACGTAAAGCTCGAATTTATGCTGATTTTTTTTTGAAGTAATAATTCGAAAACTTTTGTTGGAATTAAAAATAAGAAATAAGGTCTTGAAATGAGAATGCGTGCACGTATATGCCCAAATTTTGCTTTAGATTGCGATAATAACCGCGTGTTCAATTAGTGGATTATTGAGCGGTGAAAGGAAAATCTGTAATATCGAAGGAAATTTAGTCATGAAAGATTTAGAACTTGAGAAAGCGGAAATGATGAAGGAATTCCCCGAAACCCAGGAAAATGCATTATGTAATGAATCATTAGTTAGAAAATTGTAAAACTACAGGGTGATTGTAAACTTCTTCAACAAAACAAGAGGGGTGATAGTACACACCAGGACAAACAATAGTTGTAAAGGAACATAAAGCCGCATTCCAATCCTAGTGCAAGAAAAGAGCACGTTCGAAAAACGACCAGCTGGCAAACGGAGTTCCAACCAGTGCATGAGAAGCACATGATGCAAATCAGGTGCACTGAACACGTGCGTAGACGATGAGGAGCAACCATTGAAAAACGCAGCTGAACCCGTTCAGCGACATTACCGTGCGAACATTACATGAGAATTGACGTATACGTCTGAGTGGCGCAGCGTACCGTGTATACCTGGAGGAAATGCTTCCCGGTCTGTTGCAGGATGTTGAGATCACCACACGGAGGGACATGTGGTTTATGCATGATGGGGCCTCAGCACACTTTGCCACCGAAGTTCGATACTTCCTGAATGCGACATATCCCGGGCGGTAGATTGGACGCGGTGGATTGGACAAATTGGACCCGTGGCTTGGCCTCCGCGCTGCCCTAAACTTAATCCACTGGACTTCTTCTTCTGGGGGCACATGGAATAATTGATGTACGCGATACCAGGTGACTCCCTGGAAGGTCTCGTCGCGTGAATCGCTGCTGCTGCGGACAAGATCAACACCACACCGGGAGTCTACGAGAGGGTGCGACAGTCCTTCATTCGCCGGTGTGGGCTGTGCAACGACGTCCCAGGACGCCAGTTTGAGCAGCTCCTTTGAGTCTTTCTCTGATGCGATTGGATTTGTGCGACTCATAAATTAGGTATGTATCTTTGTTTTCACTGTTGAAGGCTCAGCGTGGATATGTAAATTTACTCTTTTCTGGCACTAGAAGTGGAATGCGGCCCTAGGTTCCATTCAAACTATTGTTCGTCTTGATGTGTACTATCACCCCTCTTGTTTTGTTGAAGGAGTTTACAATCACCCTGTGTAATACTAGTAATTCGATTTATTGGCGTGGGAATATATAAATAAACGTTTCCAAGCGATAGTATTTCATACTATCGCTGCCTTCTACAAAATTTACATATTCCAAAGTGATGCCCTCAAGGAAGATTGCATTCAAAGAAGTTTCACCATTACCGCTTTCAACATTCGCTTCAACTGATGGAACATCAAGAGTTTTCAAAATGTACCTATCTTCTGAATCACTTGTTTCGTCTGCTACAGAGCTTACACCGGATACTGATTTTTAAAATATTTCAGTGGTTGCTTGTAAATATCATATATTTTCGGCAAATAATATTTCCGCGTCCAATTTGCATTTGGAATAAAGCCAACATCTTTCAACGAATTTTCCAAGTAATTTTTTCAGGTAGGGTTATCCAGTTTGGAAAGTGGGATTAACTGTTCAAAAGGCACCAGTTAATTTCGAAAGTTCAGTTCAGCGATGCTGTTCTTGTTTAGTTCTTTTCTCAATTAATTCATCATCACATTTCTGCATTATTTTCGGCTATCTATTCGGACACACCATTTTGTTTTATGCAGCTTGCTTGCTAAATGCTTTTCACAACTGTCCCTCCTTGAAAAATCCACTGATAGGTTGCAACACTAACAGAAAATAGATTTTTGTTTACAAGAAACGTTCCCATGTACTGCTTGCATCTTTCAGATGCACTCATTTCTCTCACGTGGCTCATTCTCAAAATTAACAAACAGTATCTAGAACTTTATAAACTGAATACTCACACGAAAGCATAAAAAAATTCTAAGCTAAGCGCTTGCGAAACTCAGACAGTTTTTTCTGTGAGCTGTTTTTCCTAGTCGAATCTACTAATACAATTGACGACATTCGGTTTACTAGTTCGGCAAATTGTCAAGGTCATTCAAGGATAGCGGGGGTAGAAATCAGGAAAGTCCTCACCTGCATTCTTCAGCATTGTGCATGTGAACTGGAATTACCCGCAAGTTTGTTCGATTAGAGTTTCTTCTTAACAAACAATCTTGAGAGGTTATTCATTGTTTAAAGTTCTGCCACTACGTGAGAATAATTACGGTAGAGGCACGTTGACACATTTTTTCATTAAAAAAATTATTAAAACAAACACAAGTACTTTCGGGAAACTCAACTTGTTCCCATCATCAGGTGTAAAAATGAGGTTGTTAAAAATACATGATATTTCTAAGTTAAAACCACACAACATGTAAGAGACAGATGACAAGACTATTTGAAGGACAACATAACATACACAGACGCAATAACAAACTTACAGTTAAGGATGAAAAAAGACAGGTACGGTTAACAAGCTAGATGTCAGGTGATCTCATGAAGTTAAATGCTGTGATAATGACGTCAGATTACGCTTAGTTCATCAGCTGTAACCAAGGTCTGGGTAGGTTAACAGGGTAATCATCGTTACAGCAAAAATTCGACAATTTGTGAATAACGACAGTTTCCCCACATCTCAACAACCATTCGTTTCCATATCCCGAAATAAGTTTAACATCAGACCAGATGGGTGTTAGGTTTTTGTTTAGGCAAGTTCTCGTGAGTGCTGTAGTACGAACTTGATTTCTCAAAGAGCGTTGGTGTTCAGAGAGTCTATGTTTCAGTCTTCTTTTAGTACTACCAACATAGTAGGTGGTATGTGATCCAGGGGAACCAGAGTTAGAGTTATTATTCAAAGGATGAGGTAGAGCCGCCCGAAGTTAAAGTATTGTTAGGTTCGTTGTCACTCCTAATAAAAGCAAAAATATTTTCTGTACAAAGACCTATATTCATAGCGTGTTTTGAACATGAACGTTGTATTACATTATTCAAGGTTGGTATGTACAGAAGAGAGCCATTATAAGTGCATGGTTTCTTGGCTCGAATCAAAGCTGAACGAAATCAGTTCTGGTTTGGATTTTGGAGTAGAATTACTTGGCGGTGTATTTTTCACGTAGATTCTAATGAAGGAAATATTAAAATTATTTAAATATGTTAAATAATCTAAACATTATAGTAGAAATTAGGCAAAAATAGGAAAAAATCTGAAATTCGCGGTTACATTATATCTGACATTCGCAAAATCACCGAAAAAACCCCAAAATTCGCGAAAGAAATCACGAAAATTCGCGCCGAGAAACAGTTACTAGCCTAGCTATAACAGTCTCCCATCTGTAATTTAGTGCTACTGGTTCCAGGGAAGAGAGAGAGCCAGAGTTTTTCGGAAGAAGATTTGGCGGTGTGTTTGTCGTAAGGCACTGGCTCTCCTTTCCTGGAAGAAGTAGCGCAAAATGATAAATATGCGACTTCTAATATGTATAAGAGTTGTTCATTGTGGACATAAGACATAGAATCAGAAACATAAAGTAAGATAAATTCAGTAATGTGAAACCAAATATCATCAGTAAGGAGACAAATATTTGAGATAGCTTCATAACACCGAATGATTGAAATTGAACCGACAACTAAGAATTTATTGAACCCAAAAACAGAGGGAAGAAAGTTAAAGGACGGCGGAAAAAACGGTGGATGGGTCTAGTTCATTAATGCCTAAAGGCAAAAAGGATATCGAGGTTGAGGCACAAAATTTCAAGTATTAGATGAACGAAAAAATCTATGTGCCAGCAGGAGACCTTTGATATATTAGACGAAAGTAAAATTCAGTAATAACCATCTGACACTCAGAAAATAGATTGACGATTAAAATTTTAAACAAGCGCAGGTCTTCCAGGTGGCGCTGTGTGGTCTATTCGTCCGAGATAGGTCCGGGTTCGAATCCCGATGAGGCATGGATGTTGTGGTTGCCTACTGCACTGATTCTCTCCCCTCTCTGGAGCCAGAAACTCTAAATCACGGACGGGAGACTGCTTATAGCCTATTGGGTTGCTCACGGTGGTCGTTAAATCTTCAAACAAAACAAAACCAACCTCAAAAAATTTTGTTTTTCACTCAGAGATTTTTGAACCAAAATGTAAACTCCTTTAACGAGTTTTTGTTAATTCAGTTTACGATGTCAGCTTTGTTAAATCATCGGCTATCATTCCTCAGTACTGAACTTGATCATGAAGCATTTAACTTGTGTATGCGTAGAATTAAAACATCATCTAGTTTTCGTTCGTAGAATTAACACATCACCCTAGCCCAATAAAGCGTTATATTTTCAGATGACCTCATAACGTCGTGCATAAAAATGAAGGAACTTGCAACCATGTATCCGTTATTTAATTATTTCGAATGATCACCTCGCGATATTAGCTTTATTAATTTACATGATTTTTCGTCACACTGAGTTTTCTTCTGTATTATGTTATTATTAAAAACCATATTTTTATCAGGAGATAGCTTAGGAATATCAGTCTGTGATTTACCAACAAAAATAAAAAGATTAGATGGATTTGAAGATTTGCGTTTTAGCAAAATACACTTAAGCCAACAAAAATGTCGAATTGTGGCATTATGAATGATTCTTGTTAACACTTCGCAGTGTTTTTTCCGCAATTTTCGGTATATCGAAAGATTCAAGAAATGGAGAGTATAGCCTCCATTTCTCTGTAGTCAAATGCAATTGACACTACAGATTTTTTCATTCGTGTTTCACTTACAACGCTCATTTGAATAGGAATGTATGAAAATACAGGCGGGGAAAGATATGCTACTGAAACCACACGTTGTCGTTTCAGTAACTGGCAATCCTTAACTCTTTAATGGGCAGGACCGAATTTACTAGGGGTTAGAAAAGTTGATTGAAATCAGGTTGAGCAAATATATTCACCGTGGATGAAGTGTACCGAACGCGGGTAGAATGAGGGAATCTAAGCATGAGAACGCCTCGCTTTTCCCTATAGCTTTGTTATTTAAAATGGTTGTTCAAGGACATGCTTGGCACCAATCTTTTCTATTTGATTACCTGCTAAAATATCTACAACGGCGACAAGCATTAGTATAGAGTTATTTGGGTCAATTATTTCTACACAATGGCATAATGACAGCGTCAGGGGGGGGGGCATTTATTTCCCAGCATGGCTTATGTCACGAAGAAAATAATAAAGGACTTAAATGGGGCGTCTTCCATAGATTTACGCTCAGTACTGCTGAGATGAAATGAAGTAAGAAATTGTTTTGCCGTATTTTTTGTTCAACCCGGATGCCATGTAAAAAATTCTGTTTGGAGAGCGTGGAGAATTTTGAGCACAATTTGGTTTAGATTCGTAGTTTTCCTCTTAAAAAGTAAAGGACGCAACATTCCACAACTTCTTAGGCACAGAGAAGTGGGTTCTGTCACTACCGAAATTTTCCGAGTTGAAGCTGTAACGTACCAGGAGATGTGACGTACCTGCCAGAAGGACGCACACGACATAAAGGCAAATAGGAATCAGAATAAAACGCCCGCGTAGCTCAATTGGTAGAGCAACTTATTCCGGAATGAGTGGACCCGGGTTCGAATCCTGGCGCGGATAGAAATGACGGAGAAATTTACTTTCGTTATAAAGCGATGACGCAGAAATCGCTTTAGATATCGTCGAGGTTTGGGGAACACCATGACTGCATTCATGGAATTGTACACCGAAGTGCCAAAAGTCATGGGATACGTACTTAGTGTCGTGTAGGACCTACTCTAGCCCGGCGAAGTGCAGATACTCGACGTAGTATGGATTCCACAAGTGGCCGGAAGATTTCTGGAGAGATATTGAGCCATGCCGTCTGAATAGCCGCCCACAGTTATCTGATATTTGTAGGTGCAGGAACTTGGGTGCGAATGGATCTTTCCACCATCTCCCATAAATGCTCTATTGGTTTCACGTCGGGCGAACGTGGTCGTCACACCATTCGTCAGAACTGCCCAGAATGATCATCGAACCAATTTTGAACAACTTGGGCCCGATGACATGGTGCATTGTTCGCCTGGAAAATTCCATCGTTGTCTGGGTACCTTAAGTCCATGAAGAGCTGCAAGTGGTCACCCAGCAGAGCAACAAAACGATTGCCGGTTAATGACGTGTTTACGACGACCAGAGGACCCAAACCGTGCTACGTAAAGACACCCCACACATGTATGGAACAACCACCAGCCTTCACAGTGCCTTGTTAACAGCTTGGGTCTATGGCCTCATAGGGTTTGTGGCACACCCGAACCGTACCATTAGCTCGTAACAACTAGTAGTGTGACTCATCGGACCACGCCACTTATTTCCAGTCTTCCACGGTCCAATTACCGTGTTCACGAGTCCAGGTGAGGCGCTGTGTCCGATGTCGTGGTTTTAACAAAAGGTACCCTTGTGGGTCTTCTGCTCCCATACCCCATAGACGCTAAACTACGAAGCACAGACCTGGTGGATATGTCTCGGGTACCTCCTGCATTGAATGTGGATGTTATTTGAGCCAGTCGTGCTTCTCTGTTAGCATGGACAATTCTGGTCAGAAGCCGCTGGTCACGGCCACTCAGCACCCGTGGTCGGCAACTGCGCTTTCCATGGTGGGTGGTAATAAATACCTTCCATGAGGTATTCTCGGTACACATGTGACACCGTGGATCCAGGGATTTTGAAAGTTCGCACAATTCAGAAATTGAATATCCCATGCGTCTTATTCCCACTAACATGTCTCGTTCAAACTCCAATAGTTCACGTCGGCTTACCATAATCCTACTGGCGGTTGTACAACCTTACTCTTGATATTACACCGCGCAACTGATAAAAATCGTGGCGTGCGTCGAAGCCTTTATGCGACGGCAGCGCCAGTTAAAGATTTTCATACTGCTATCACATGACTTTTGGCACTTCGGTGTAGTAAAAAGTAATGTGAACGTGGACTAGGGATATGTTATAACCAAGAGATCACGCCAAATATATACTGTAGATATATATTATTCTCAGCGGTATAAAGCAGCTGGTGACTCTTTGTAGTCCTTTCCCTATGGCAGTAATGTCTTTGGATGAGATACAACTTCTTGCTGCAGTGAGATACCTGATAATATTTCTCAGTAAGGTCGGTGATTACTCTTCGTAGTCAGTTTCTTATGATAATGAGATTCCTAATCGCAGTTAGTAGTAGCGTCTTCTGTAAGTAAAAATCCTAGTTCAGTTTTATATCAAAATCCTTGGCTAAGATTTACAGCCTATTATTTGGGATAGAAAGCTCTCTGATTATCGTGTACAGCCAATTTCTTGTGCTAATATGACCTTAAGTAAAGGTTTTCAACAAACTATTTCGATAGCGAGATGGCTTTTTATGGTTTGCAGAAAATTTCTTTAAGATAGTGTGGAATCTAGAATGGTGTTTTAATATAAACTTAGTGACATAATGTCTCTCGCTAACAATTAAATTCTTACGTGCCAAAGTTTTCAGGCTAGGCTTAAATGATTATTTTTAGTAGATGCAAGTTGTAAGGCTTAAGTGCTTAACTAAGAGCTTGTGAATATGAAATTTGAACTAGGAATTTATGAAAACCTATATAAAAATGCTGACGGTCTAAGGCAAGAAATCAGCAAGCAGTGACTTAAATTTCACAGACCACACTTTATTGTTCTTCATCACTATATCATCATAAAACAGCTATGGCTTTAAAATCATATCACAACATCAAATGCTTCTATCAGAATACACTTCTATGTACAAAGTCGTTATCTCAAAAACACACATTATGAAAACGTTACCTCAACTCCGCTCATTGCTCAAAAATAGTCATCAAAAAAGTATCTCGTTACAAATCCTTATATCAACTGCACTGCCCTTTAAAAAATTCTCGTTAGTTCATTCTGACCTTTGGCACTTCGGCTCACTGCACTTAGTGATTACGTTATATTGATTCCAAACATAGAAAATTGATTCCAAACATAGAAAATTGATTCCAAACATGGAGATTCCAAACATAGAAAACTCGTCGGAAAAAATAACGTGTTGTTAAGTCACAAAACGTTTAACGAGAACAAATCAAATCTGTTTGAGAACACAGAAACTCAAAAGGAAGGGTAATTTGAGATATGCATCACTCTAGTAATTGTTGTCCAAGCGGTTCATTGTAATACTGCTATAAATAGTTGTCATTTCCTTACGTTGGTTAGGAATCTTGTAATGGTTGTGTCGGCAGCTTTTTGGAATGCCAGATCCTCGGTTGCGGTTTATAAGTATTTCGTTACACAATATAGTAAGGATACTACTTTCTGTTTGCTGTCAATTCCTTATAATGAAAATATATTGCATTACGGTTTGCCAATTCAATTGTATAGAAGAGTCGCTAATTACTGTGCGTGTTAAATTTCTTATGATCTGTCTTTTGTGATTACCGCATCTTTTATTCTCTAAGCTCTTTTCTAAAATAATGATTCTTACGTCGTGCTAAATCTAATCCATCATACAAAAGCCGTCTTATGCAAATCTTTACTAGTTAAAAACACATAGGTTAAAACACACTATGAACATGAGATCTTTCGAATTGGCTGCCAATTCGTCTTTAGATGTAATCACATGTGAAGCATAGGCAAGAAACCCATAAGTATAAATAAAAAACAAAACACAGCGTGACGTAAGCAGTGCATGGAATAGACTGACCAGTGAATTCACAAAGATCCACAAACGCTGACGCAAAATAAAAACGGTTGACGCTAATCATAATCAATGTTCAGAATGCCACACACCTTCCTCTTCCACCAAACACTTCCAGGGCAGGGGGATCACCGAAGGGTAATCGTCATTACAGCATATGTGTTTGAATTTATGTATCATAAGGCTCTCCGCAAACAGTAAACACGATTTAAGTCTAGGTGCACAAAGGATCTTGGCTTCGTTCCAAATCGGCAAATGCGTGCAGCTTAGGCAAAATGTTGACAAAGCTGTAGCTCTTTTCTGAAACTGGCTCAAACCATATGCTCTCATATTATATATTAATATATCGTTCTTCTCCATCGTGGTTCAGCTGGTGCGACGTCATAGTACCGCAGAGTACACTTGAAGTAGCAAATTATTAAGGACGCCTATCTAATAACGTGCTGGGCCACTCTTGGCCTTCAAATTAGTCTCAAGTTAAGGTGGCGTGTATTTCACGAGCTGTTGTAATGATTTATGTTCAGCTAAGCGAATGTGATGGCATACGACAGTTGCTGAATGTTTGCTCTGAAGTAGGATTTCTATTGTGATTGTCTCTCAATCTTATCCAACTGAAGTTTAATTGAGTTAAGTTCTTGGAAATGTGGCCGTTGTTTTAGAACTTTAAAGTCATCGTCGCGCTTCTGGGTCCACTGAGTGACGATTCGATGGAGAGGACTGCTCCTGTTGGAAGTAGCCTTCTCCGTCATGAAATGCCATCTACATGTACGAAAATGACTAGTTTGCGGTGATGTTAAGATAACTCCGTAACATTCAGATGTCATGCTAAGGTTATTGAATGACATAATTTCCACCACGAGACAGACTGTAAACGGAATTCATTGGACGAGGCGAGCATTTTCCATTTCTCAAGTGTCCAGTTTTGGTACTATCATTTCCACTGCAAACGAATTTGTCTCTTTTTAGCATAAACGAATGGTACACGGAGGGGATATCTGCTGCCATGGCCCATTCGCCACATGTGGTCGGCAGGCTGTGTATGCTGAAATTCTCCTCTATAATACCATAGCGGCTAGACTTACATAATATCACACAAGTATGAGAGGTAAAGCTTAATATGAGAACAGAGCTTTCTATAGTAGTACGAGGCTTTGGATTCTAACCATTCGTCTGAGATGGGTCCGGGGTTTAATCCAGGGTGAGGCATGAATGACGTGTTCGCCTTACGGCACTAGATCTCTCCTTTTTCAGGAATCAGCGGCTCTAAATTAGGGACGTCCGATTGCTTATAGCCCATTCAGTTGACCACGAAGGTCTTTAAACCTCGAAAACAAACACACAAACAAAAGCATTAAAAATTTGTTCAATTCTCAATGTCAGATCAGTCACAGTAACGTATTTTAATAATTTCCAGCTGAATTACGGTAAATACGTTTTTGTCAAATGCAATTTGACTTAATCGAAAAGGCACGTGGTGTAGCAAATTACCACGTATACACCCACATGATGCCTAACAAGTTTTGGTAAATAACCATGTATACACCAGTTGTCCAACAGTGCTGTAATACGCTTTGGATATCACAACAGGTAAAATCTTCTGCTGTGCGGATCTGCATTTCACAAAATGAAATATGGAGGTTGATATATTGAATGCAATAGCCACTCAGTAAATCACTTGTTTTGAAAATTGAGAGTGGGTCATAAGAAAGAACTCGACTAATGGCCGGGTAGTTCAGGCTGCTGAAACTATTTCAACAAGGAACTTGAACTAGAAAGGGAGCTACGATGCCAACAGATTTATAAGAACTCTGTCCTTTTCCTGGAACCAGTGGTACTAAAGCAGGCAGAGGCAAATTCTTATAGCCCTTAAAGTTTCTCGTGGTGGTCAAAAACCGCCAAATTAAAAAGAAAGACTGTGAAGCTTCTTACTATCTCAAAAGTCTTCAGCCACGTTTTGACGTTTCTTATTTCAAAACTTTCACTTAAAGTTGGTCGTCAGCATTGGTAACCCTAATCATTTGTCGATGAACGTAAACTGGTTGGCACCTCGGACAATCACACCACACATCCTTCATCTGCGTCAACAGTGTGGGTCAATCCCGGCCACCTGGGCAGCTTCACAGTCTTGTGTGAAGAGAATTTACGAAAAGATTTGGCTTTCTATCAATTAATAATGGATTTGTTTCTGAATTTGAGTTTTTCAATCAAGGTACGGTATCTTTGACATAGCAAGGATGTCTATTTAAAGACGTAGATCAAATAAATGTGGATGATTTTTTCCGATCCATCAGAGGGAAGTTCACTAACAAAGATCTCGAACTAGATAACGATTTAAATAAAGATGATATACTCGCTCAACACCTTTCAACAAATCACATGTATAACTTTTTAGGCATTTTGTTATTACTTCTACCACTGATGAGGATTGTCCTAACTGGAGAGGAGCCCACAACTTGCTAGCGATTCCGGGTGTTTGTGTATTTCTTGTAGGAAGAGCTAAAATACCGCTTCCTAGCTCTTATTTAATCATTTCTTCATAAGAGCAGAATATCATCAAACCATTGATCTAAAACCATCAACAGAGGGACAAAATAGTCCAAACTGACTAGTACCAGTTGATTCGTGATGCGATTATCTTAATAACATCATCAATGTAATAATTTACAAATTAAACAAATGCATTTCTTCACAAATTTTAGATAAGCAGTTTGTTTTAAATTGGAACGACACCACGTGCCTATCGTACCAATCTACACAGTAAATTCTTGTAACTATTTAATCGCATAATACGAGCGATACCTATATTAACTTTAAATTCATTATGTTTGCGATAAATTGAAACAAGTTACCCTTCTTCGGATGTAAACAAACATTGGCGGTGCACGTTGTGATGACATCTGTCAGAAATGTACTGCAATTTTCCAGGTTGTACATCCACTATAAGATTTTGCTTTTTATAATTTATTGAATCTATCGTTGATCCAGTACGCCTGAGAAATTCATAGCTACCAACAGACTTTCAATGTCCAGACGCGAGTTTTAAAATGCAGTTTCTGACGTACATATCTTGCAGTTATTCTATTGTAGCTATCAAGATATGTGGAACGTTATAAGTATTATGAATATCCTTGCACGTTAATTCGAATTGCCTGGGACATATGTGGTAAAATCGTTCTTCAAATCACGAAAGTGTCTATAACTGAAAAAAGAAAAAGCATAGATAATTTTCGAAAGATAATTTCAGACTCACGATAGATATATCCAATTAATTGCCTTCACATCTGTCAAAAACTTTCAGCATTAAATATTTTAATATATATATATGTTTCTATTTATTATTCTGAAGCTGAATAATGTATTTCACGAAATAGCATTTGAAATGCTTCATATATCACTGATAAATACGACTCACCAGATTTGCTGAAGGCACTCCTTTTGGCACTCTAAAAGCAGCATGACTATGTGCATGATATAGCAGTAATTTTTCCTTATTTGTTATGGTTTCAGCTTACTTGTATTGGGTTCGTTCGAGTATTTTTTAAACTACTCTTCTTATGTTTTCAGTTCTGTGTTCCAACAAGGTGCACAAATGCGTCACATGATTATCAAACATTATTCACAGAGCAGGGTTTACAGCAGCTTATTGGTAAGTTGAATTTTGTTATTTAATAATAAAACAAAAGATTCGGGACACGTTCTGTTGGCAAAATTTAATTCTGTAGAGGTCAGGTGAGCTGTTTAATTGAAATAACAAATTGGGTGCTCATAAGGAACGAAAACAAATTTAAAATTTCCACAGTACACTGTAACGGATTTCGCGATACACAGTCTTTGATTTGTAAGACTCTTATTGCGGGTCATCTAGAATTTCCTGTTTTCGTTTAACACATCATACACTGACAGAAGGGCATGGCCTATAGGTTAAGTAGGTGTACATAACAAGTTGGTGGTTGGTTCAGTTTCGGGCATGGCTGCAGATGGCTTTATGGTTAGAGCAGCCGATTTCTAACCACATGGTTCAGGTTTTGATCGCAGTTCGACTGTCTAACCACCAAATATCCGCCGTGCTTAAGAAAGCAGGTTAATACTGGTGCTTGGGTATTGAACTCCTCTTTGCAAACAAGGTTGCCTTTGACGCACCTATCCATCACCCTAGACCAAATATCCTGTTTTCCTATTTCTTTGGACTGTTTAACGTCCGGAGTCCAGAAATCTTGTGTTCTCTCTTAATACCATAACTCTCAAAACTGTCTGCTGCTCCGTTTAGAATTTCTCCCCTACCTTTTACGAATTAACAAATGACACCAAACGGAACTTCCGATCTGTAGTCGATGTGCATTGACCTTCAGATGTTTCCAGGGTGATCACTGTATTCTTCCACTTAGTAGTAATGCCATGACATGAGAGTGAATAATATTGCCCAGTGCTTGCTTTACGTATTTGTTTAGCGACAACATTGGTGACTGAGTGTGACTCCTACTAATCCCGTAGAGGCAGTATAAGTTCGAGAAAAAGGTAAGGTAGGAAAATCCTGCTCAATCTAGACGTGCGTATTCTGGCTGTCGCTGCAGTTTGAAAGTAGGGGTTTTTAGGGCGTTATCATCGTTAACTGGTTAAGACCTGACATCAGACACTCCCTTCATAAAATCTTGTACATCACTCGCACAATCAAATGAGCGCGTTGCGGACGAAATGAGTAAAACTAAGATTTATCGGAGTTTACCTAACACATGCATATTGTGAGCGTACCAAGAGGTAGCATCAACGCTTTGCATTTCGGCATGGGCAACACTATTTGGTTGCTCGACGACTTCCGTTGTTAATGTGTGCCAGGGGTGGTGTAAAAACCGCGAAACAACCAACCGACGACAAAACTGTAAGGTATTGGGGAAAAGTGGGATTCAGGTCAACGACGGGCGCATCACGTTCTACAGAGCAATGGGCACTGCACAGTTTTGCAGTTGAAGGCCCAATGCAATGTGAGTCAATCAGAAACAATATTCTGCATGACAATAAGTCATGCGCTGCCAAGGATGGGCCAGGAGAGAAGGCAGTGTTTAGTCCAACCTGTCCTAACAGCAGTCCATCGACGTAAAGGACTCTCTTGGTGCCATCAGCATGCGGATTGAACGACAGAAGGTTGGAATCATATGATGGTCCGAGTACAGCGATATATACTTTCAGCGTCAGCAGCAAAAGACTACAGATCCCTCGTGCATGACATCGACCATCTAAAGCGGTTGTACAATATGGGTTACTTCATCTGCCATGAAATGAGGCCGCTGGTGCTTGCGGGCAATTTACATAGCATAATATTGTATCTTCATCCAGAGTAAGTTGGATTCTTTCAGGACGACAATGGCGAAAGCCAGCAGGACTCTTGTGCAGAAAAAGTTACAACACCGAAATTATATATCTCGAATGGCCTTTAAACTCGCCGGATCTCAACTCAATTGAAAATTTGTGAGATTTTGTGGAACTTCGGGTATAGCAATTGGATTAAAACTACGCTTCATACCGAAGCTGCGGACCACAGTACAGGCATCTTGGTCGAAGGTGCTCACACAGCTGGGCGTGAAATCGATGTTGCGCTGGGTTGTGATCGTTTTCCAGGTAAACGGAGGGCGCACGAAGTATTCGTTTGGTTGTCATATTTCAATGAACACTCATCGTGTATACACAGAGAGTCGAAATATGAAATCAGTAGTTGCAGAAGCATAAGTATTAATTTTTAGTGTGTTGAACCCCCATTTACTCATGATACCACTTGCATTACGCACGAAAGAAATTCAAATAAATCTAGATCATTTGCTTGCGTATATTAAACCATTCCTTGTAAAGAAACTTTGATTACCTTGTCTGAAAGAGCAAGATAGGAATGTTTTGCCCAACATATCTTCATGTATAGGCCACTGTAGCATGACGATTTTTAAGTGAATGAATATACAGAACATGGGAGACGTTGAGTCTCGAGTTTCCACTCTTCTCCATTAACGGCTTGAGTATTACCGTCTTGAAAGATGTGATCATTTTGAGGAACATTGTTGAACTACTTTCTTTCAGCCATTCATCTAAGAAGTAAGCTTAGTCGCTAGAGGTAGAATTCAAACATTCAATATAACGATGATAGAAATGCCATGGTATTCTCAAGAGCACTCATTCGTAGATCTAACGTATATGATATTAGGTTGGCCGATGCCTAGATATATCGAAGATCAATATATATGGTACAGCGTTATATTCAACGAACGAAGAAACTTTATGTTCAATGTTTTGCTGTTGCTTTTAATTGCCTTCAAGAAATTCAGTGTTCTAAAATCTTCGTCATCAAAAGTGGCGTAGGTTTTTTTGATGACGAAGATTTTATTTTTATTTCATCCAAAACTTACTACACATATTTTGGCGTTGCCCCACTGCTTACATTCTGGCTGGCATATTTGCCCAAGCAGCACTGATTCACTTTCGAGTTTCTGTTTTGGTAAGACACTGTCAATACCTTTGATTTTCTCGAAATGCATACAGTGTCACATGTTATGAGGAATGTAGAAGACGATTGGCTGGCTATCTGACGCATTTTTGTTTATTTCATGCCCAGTTCTTGTGCTCTCTATTTAGCAGTTTGGAGAATTGTCATTAATGCTCCGTGTTCTTCAGAGTAATGGAGTTTAAGACCAGTGGTGTCATTAATGCTCCGTGTTCTTCACAGTAATGGAGTTTAAGACCAGTGGTGTCATTAATGCTCCGTGTTCTTCAGAGTAATGGAGTTTAAAACCAGTGATATAACAAACAAATTGCTTTTTGTATTACGTTGGCAATGTTGGCCAACTATTTTTGTGCCACCTGATTTCGTCGTCCAGATAAGTACTGATTCTTTTTAAAGTTTGTTTTTAGGTAAGAGTATCTCATATTATATGCCTTTTTTTTTGGCGTTCTCCGAGCGAAACCCTTGTTGGATATTAGAAAGATTGTACAACATCTTTGTCAGATTATCTGACTCATTTTCGCTAATATCATGCCCATTCTCGCCTGCGTGAAATATAATTTCACGCAGGCGAGAATACTAGTAAGTGCGAAGAAGGGACTGGTCCGAACTAGTCAGTGCACTAGTCAATATACTAGTCAATACTAGGCAGTGCACTAGTCAGTGCAAAGAAGGGACTGGTACGAACGAGGCCAGTCCCTTTTTTGCACTGACTAGTGTAACACGATCTGCCCCAAATGGCGCCACATGTGACCAATGGAAAGAAGGGAGCAGTAGCGTGAGTTATGAGTCATACTGCCGTGCCAAGATAACATTCTCTCATATTCCGCCCTTGTGAGTGGCGCAAATCGTGACGACATACAAATAAAACAGTTGCATTTCCATTATCAGCTATATATTTATTTTTATCTATTCCTTAAACAGTCATTCCACCCCTCCAGAGAACATTTTTACACGTTACAAACGTTGCCATATAACAATGTCATTAAAAAATAACGTTTTTTTTAATTTTCACATTTCCGTCGTTTGTGAAAAAACTTGACGTGATACGGAATTTTAAAGGTCATTTTCGGAATCTGTGCAAGAAATCCATTCAGATACACCTACTTATTTCAAAACAACAAAACCTTGCGAATTAGTGTTATATGCCTTTTTTTTTTTTTTTTTTTTTTTTTGGCGTTCTCCGAGCGAAACCCTTGTTGGATATTAGAAAGAGTGTACAACATCTTTGCCAGATTATCTGACTCATTTTCGCTAATATCATACCCATTCTCGCCTGCGTGAAATATAATTCTGGTGTTTTGTCACTTCTTCAACGTACTGTAAGCAAATAGTTCAACGATAGCATTGGGTTGGAAATAAAGTAATGTCTGCAAATGCAAAGCGAAAGATAAGTGCTAATTACCTACATACAAATACGAACCAATCCAAAATGTAGTCGCCGAAGTTTGTTACGGCCTGCTCCCATCGTCTAGGCAGCTGTTGATGACCCTGTAGAATTGGGGCGACTTGGACGCAAAGAAGTGACTAAGTGCCCGTTCAACATCATCCCGGTTAGTAAACCGCTGTATGTGCAAGAAATACTGCAACGGCATGAAAACGTTGTAGTAACTTATAGCAATATCCGGGGAATAGGTTTTGTGCGGCAGCAGATCCCAGCCCATATCCCTTATCTTGTAACAGGTCGCCCGTGTTTTGTGAAGTCTCTTTCCATCCTGCTGTAGGAGAACACCCTGGCGGTTCTGCAGTGCTGGTCGTTTCGACGTGAGCGATGCATCCAGCTGACAGAAGTACACTTCTGTGATGATAGTGGTGTTGTCCGGCAGCAGCTACAAAGACACGACACCCCGCATACCCTACCAAACAGAGAGCAAGACCTTACGTGAGTATAAGCCGGCTTTGGAGGTCAGCATAGGCTTCTGTTGTGAGTCCAACAACGGTTCCTGGAGCTGACATTGTAATACAAGACACATTTCCCGTCACCTGACACAATGCGGTCCACGAACGGTTCAACTGGGTCACGTGTGAGCAGGGAAACGCATACCTTCACGCCATTTGCCCTCTGCTCAACTGTGAGTTGACGGGGTAACCCCAACTCACCTCTTGTGCACCTTTCCAAGTTGAAGCAGGTGCGTGATAAGACTCGCGTGGGTAGACCCCCCAGTAGTTCGGTTAACTTCCGTTTGGTCACACGTTGGTCTCCACTAATATCTTCAGCATGTCCATATCCACTGTTGCGGGTCTTCCGGCTTTGGGAAGGCCTGAGAGGTGAAAATTTCCCCCTTGAAACCGTTAGAACCAGCGACAGCACTGATGATGTGATATTGCATTGGGGTACATACCGGTAATGTTACTCACAGCAGTTGCGCGGGTCCTATTGGGACGAAAATTATACAGCAGGCAGTGATGGATGCACTCCTCGTTCACTTCCATGTTGGCTGGGGCTTACACTCTTCGCCGTCTGACGTCCAACTGCCACTGACTTAAACCACCTGCCTGCTGATGGCACGCCGGTGTGCTGCGCAATCGTAGGAGGCATTGTGCGCCGTGGCCAGGGCTTCGGCTTCAGATACCTTGTCATCGGACATTACTTTCTTTTTAACCTAATACATCTGCCACAATTTGTGATTCTATGATTTAATTTTAATTTAGGGTTTAACGACCACCGTGAGCAACTCAGTGGGCTATAAGCATTCGCCCGTCCTTAATTTAGGACCACTGGTTGGAACCAGTGACCCTAAATTAGGGAGAGAGAGCCAGTGCCGTAAGACAAACGCAACATCCATGCCTCACGGCGATTCGAACCCGGACCCATCGCTTAGACCATTGCGCTACCTGGGCGGCTTATGAGGTTTCCGGATGATTGTATCGTTAGAAAGTGAATCAATGAGACAAACGTTTTGTTATTTCTGCCGCAGTTTGTTTCGAATTTTTCCGATACTTTTCACCAACATTCTACTTCCTCTCGTTGAGTTTAAATTGCTAATGGGGATGAAGCATACCCTTCTTTTGTGAATGACGCTATAAGTTTAGTACAGTTCCTCTAAGGTCATTGGAAAACGTTGCAGTTGTCATGCTAGAAAAGACTTGCCTGAAGCACAATACCAAAAGAGTTTTGTTTAAATTGTATCGGACACAGTAGTGTTTGAATCAATTCGATAAACAATCGATTTCAGTTCACGCTACAGACGACAACGTTTAGAAAAATATAAAATTAATATTGAGGTATGTGTGGACGATTCCTCCATATTACGTCCATACCAAATTAAAAATAATCGCCTTGTGCCGAAATCTAGCAGACATATACTGTTGAGCAAAATTAAAGTCCGGAAGGAATTAGCAGGGATAAAAAGTGCAAACACGTAACAGCAGGTAGAGACGTTTGGTATGTAACGAGAAACAGTCATAAGGGTAATAAACATTTTATATTACTCAGATATTCACACATTTACCTGCTTTTAGTTGTCCGGCTTTGCATACACGCGTACCCAACTCCGTAAGGTGACGAGCGATGGGACGACTAAAAGCCGGTCAGTGACCAAGTTTTAGTCGTCCCATCGCTCGCCACCTTACGGAGTTGGGTACGCGTGTATGCAGAGCCGTAGCTACCGGGAAAAAGGAGGTGTAGCCAGAATGACCAGCCTGGGGGCGTAAATTCATGATCTGAGGGATGTAAAAATAGATAATGTGAGTAAATTTACTGAAAATTTAAACTGAAAAAGGAAGTTATACATTTCAGTATTTTCTTTTTCAAAGACCAGAAATCATGCCCTTTCTCCGAACAGTGAATCTATAAAATCAATTTTTGAACATAAAATTAAAGAAAGGGAAAAGTAATTAAGGTAAAGAAAAGTGATTTAAAATCTGTAACTATTTTACGATTCAAAACAGCGTCGTGACGTTAATGCATACGTTTTAACGTAAAACGGAGCAGGCTTTGGCGCCCCTTAATTTTAAATCAAAATTTGAAATTTTCAAAGCATTTCAATGATTCTGACAAAATTATCTTTAAACCTATCAGCATTTTGACACAGTAAAGCTAAGCCACCCTTTGGATTTTTTTGGTATTCAGACTTTTTACTAAGTGTAGAAGTGGTAGAAACTTCATGCAGACAATGTTTCAAAGCGCTGCTTAATTTTTTTTTTTTTTTTTTTTTTTTTTTTTGGTTTTCGTGCATTTGCAGGTATCCGGAGTTTAAGACCCACTAGCATGCCAATTTTTAGATGTCTAGGATATTTAAAAGTGGTCTAACAATTCGTGAAAAGTTCAAGCAGACAATGCTCCAAATCCGTTATTTAGTTTTTGTTTTGGTTTTCGTACTTTTCTAGGTATAGGGACCTTAATACTTACATGCATGCAAATTTTCAGATCTCTAGGTCATTCAGAAGTGGTCAAACAATGTGCGAAAAATTCAAGCAGACAATATTCCAAAGCCGCCATTTAAATTTTTGTCGTACTTTTCTAGGTATACGGACCTTAATACCTACCATCATGCCAATTTTCAGATCTCTAGGTCATTTAGAAGTGATCGAACATATCGTGGACAAACAGACTCGCATTTTCCCTCTTTGCTTTTTATATCCGAGGCGAAAGCCTATATTTGCATAGATATTCACGTATACCGGCGGAAAACCCTAAACTTTAAAAGCGTCGCTACGTCATTAAGCATTGCGTCATAACCAGTTTGATTGGAGCCTGTCCTTTCACCCAATGAGAAGAGAGTGATAAAAATAGGTGCGTCATTATGGAAGCCGGTCACGGGACCAGAACTTTTCTGAGTGGTTAACGCTGAAGGCAGACGAAGCCGTTCGTTCCTTTCCTTTGCGTCTTTAAAAAAAATGCTTAAAAATCAGAAAATGACATTTTCTTAAAAAATGTTTTTGTAAAAGAGGAATGATAGTTGGGACTTTATGCTGATAGGATAAACTGGATTTCGGTCAGATACTATAATACGAACACTCAAGATACGCATGTAGCGTATTAAATCCGTTTATTTTCGTAGCGGAGTAAGTACAAAGATTCGCCAAGTTTTTGCACTCTACTGGGAGGCTTTCTCAAAGCCTCACAGTGGAGTGCGAATGACTCTTGAGTGTTCACAGTGTGGTGTATTTATAATTACGTTACTATAATACGATCTACGAAAATATTTTACGCGCATTTCCTGCCGAAAATATTAACAGTTTTCCATCTAGGGGTCGAACACTTTCAATCTGTATTTTTCGATATCTCCGCTTCTAAAGGTCCTTTTAAAAAAAATATTTTAAGACTGGATGCCATTTACTTTATGCAACATATGGTGCGCTCCTGTGTTGTTTTGCAACTATGTCTCCGTTTATGAGAATACTACTGAAAAATTTCTTTCTTCAATGCATGCGATTCGCTACATTGAGTATTGGGAGCATGCTATTATGCTCTTCAAATATTGCACAGGTTTGCCGTTCAGGGCTTAAATGCCAAAGTCTTTTTTCTCGCTATTTCTGCTTCCAGGAGACGTATTTGAAAAATTATTTTTCCTTAGCATAGGTTTTGCGATGCTAAGGAAAACTATTTTTTCCATATTTTCTACTTTTTTATTGTCTAAAATTCTTGCGCTTTGGGGACGTCAGCGTACATTATATGTGAAAGAATTTAGTCGATTCGAAAAATTGCTTTGAAAAATCCTTTTTTTTTTGTAGAATACTCTTCATTATGAATAGTACTTTGCACTCGTATCCTTCTTTAAGTAGAGCACGACTTTTCCGCTAGGACGTGTAGAGCTACATTACGTTATACTCCATATCTGAAAATCTCTTTTGAGTCTCATATCTTCTGCTACTAGAAAGTGTTTGCGCGCAATTTGTTAATTTTAGAAACACACTTTTGAGTTGTTAGTGAGAGTAAGTAGGTAATTCTATTTGAGGATGTTCTAAGGAGTCAAGAACACGTTTTTTTCTTTTTTATTAACAGGGTTTATTCCCTATGAATAACTTTGGTCACACAGCGTATTATACATTACGCTAGCTATTTCATAGTGGTATAAGCGTATTCTTCTTCTAGCTAAATTTTGAGAGCTTCTAAAAATCTACATTGAAATATTTGTTTCGTGTCGGATAGGATTAAAATGACGTGCTCATTACAACAATATTCAGTGTTATTTTTCGTGGAGCTTTTTTTGACACTTCTTTAAAAAGTACTTGTGTTATCATTATGACCGTCTGTCTCTAGGTTTCATATATATGCAGTTCTTAATTCTTTTTGAAAAAAATATTTTTAAATCTGATAGTCTGAAATGTAACAACTATGATCCTTGCCTTATGGTCTCTTTCCATTGCATGATTTCTCCGACAGAGAAGAGAAAAGTCAGACGCTATTGAATTCAAAACATAATACAGTACACGCTATTGCTTCAAAGACTTGATTAAAATAATTCCTTTTCTTGGAAATACAGTAGAACTCCAATTAACCGGATCACTTGTTCTTCTTTCAACGACAAGTAAAGTTAAGATATTTGTTAATTTATTTACGTGTTTTTTTGTTTTTTCGTTCATTTAAATAATACAAAATGATAATGCAGTAGATATTTATTTTTTTAATGTATTACATTGGTTATTATAAAATACGATAAACGAAAAAATTAAATTCCCTTACTTCAATTAATAAATACATATTTGGCACACACTGTTGCTTTTAGTTCACCAGTGTTCCACTAAAAGGATGGAACATTGGTGTACATAGATATCCCATCAAAGGATATTATTAGTTGATCTACGCAGGGGTGTAGTTTGAGACGATTGATAAACTCAATGCAATTTTTCAAATTCCAGGTGAATGTGATGCTTCGTATATGCTTTGCGTTTTCGATTGAATGCTCACAAGACCTATATTCGAAACTGTGACATAAATAAGCCATCGATGGCTTAATACTGCTACGCAAAGGACCATAAATTTATCTTTGAAGAAGCAAAACTAATTGACAAGCCAGATTCAACCACTAGATTTGATATTTTGGAAGCTTTCCATATATATCAGAATTCTTCGCAACTTGTTAATGAAATGGCATTCACACCATTTCTATCGAGCGCGTGGAAGCAACTAACCAAATTCCGTGACTGTAAATACCAATTATGATATCATATACTATTTGAATATTTACGTGCCATTCGTCCTGATGCAGCTAAGTCGATACACAGCGGAACATTGGTCGACTTAAAAAAATATTTGTGACTTTACGCAAAGCTAGGCATTGTCAAACAAATGAGTATCATCTTTTTTTTTTTATTTTGGTTCTGGTAAAAGAATTTCATCTTTTTAATGCCCATTCATTACAAACAAATTTTATAATTCTTCGCAAGGATTGAGCAATTCCCTTCTTGAAAACAAAACACCTTGTTTACATTTCGCTGTTACCCATGTTGAGTTGGTTCTGTGCTTCCCAATTTATAACACCAGGCAACGCATCTCAGTTATCACGAACTTGAACAAGAAAGATGACACCGAATTGTCCGTTGTAATGAGCACGTCTTTTGACTCCTCTTTAACGCGAATTAAATTTATCAAAGTTAATGCGACCGGTTAGGAAAAAATAAACCGGATTTCTACAATCTATGAGCCATCCAGAAATAGAAACAGATACTCACTTCCACTAGCGGCTAAAAGATATAATACAAAAATTAACAAATGGAGCACAAAACGTTTCTCATACCAGAAGAAAGTTAACGGAGAAAAAAAAACTTTCAAATTGAACAGATAAAAGAAGAAATATAGAAGGAAACAGCATATAACTCTACTCCTTCTAGCTGAAGAATTTTACATAATGTGAAGTTGAAATTAAGCGAAAAATATTCTTCATGGAAAAAGCTATTCTAAGGAAAAAGAACGTATCAAGTACGTCTCCCGGAATCAGAGATAGCGAACAAAAAGGTATTGACCTTTACGCCCCCTAGCGAAAAATCTGTGCACCATTTAAAGAGGATAACTCCTCACATCTCTATTTTAGCGAATGACATACAGTGAAAAGGAATTTTTTCAATAGGGTTTTTAGAAGCGGAGATACAGCTGCAAACAGAAGTACACAAACACCACCTAGCGAGAGAATTATTAACCATAAAGCATCTGAAAAACTAACCGAACGTGTTTCATGAAGTGGAACACTTTCTAAATGGCATCTGGTGTTGAAAGATTTTTTAAGTCACACATTTAGAAACAGAAATATTGAGACAAACTGATTAAATATTTGCTTCCCCTAGCGGCGGGATTGTGCATTATTTTCGGAAGAAACTAGAATTTCCACATTTAAGAATATCTAACCAAAGAAGAATTTTTTCAATCGGGTTTTGAATCCCGCAGATATTGCTGTGATGGTGAACTTGAACTTACGACTTCTAGTTACAAACTTGTTCTTTAAGAAATATCTGAAAATATATGATAAACATTTCTCAGCGTAAACACTCTCCAACAAAAAATTAATTTTTCAAAACGGACTCTCACATGCAGAGATATCGATAAAAATAAAATATAAGTCTACGTCCCCTGGCGGAAAAACTGCATTATTTTAAGATTAAAGTGTTCCAAAAATATTTTCCCAGGTGAGCGGTATCGGCCCACGAAAGAGTTTTTTTTTTAAATCGAGTTTCCAAAGTTTAGATTGTGCTGCAAATATATCAGAAATGGAAATAAACACTCATGCCCCTGGTGGCCAAGCCATTCTTTATCAGAAATAAGAAATCATAATCAAAATATTTCCCACCAGGAGCTGTATCCGACGCAGGAATAATTTTTCAAATGGGAGAGTTAGAAACAGAGATATCGGGGGAAAGTGACATTTTTAACTTTTCGCACCCCAGCGGAAAATCTATGCATTACTTGCAAAAGAAAATATGCCTAAAATACTTTTGGTTATAAATGGCATCGAAATGAAGAACGCATTTTTTCAATTGGATATTTAGAAGCAAATATATGCAATAAAATATGTTGAATATTTCAGCTGCATTTAGGCCCTCTAGCGGCAAAATTGTGCATTGGGAAAAATGCAGAAATGAAAGGATCCTCATTTCTCATATTTTAAGCTTCGCAATGCAAAAAGATGTTTTTAGATTGGATTAAGTGTTGCAGAGATGTGGCGCCCACGGACGGAGGGAGAAACCAATGACGTATGCACGAACGCTTTTTTTTTACAAAAGTCGTGCTAAAAAAAGTACAATTTTTCTATTCAGGTGGAATTAATGAATGCGTAATAAGAATCTGAATCTTCATTGCAGTGTAAGGCATTCCATAACAAAGTAAGTACGTTTGAAACATAAATACAAAGTAAGTACGTTTGAAACATAAATACAAAGTTTCGCATTCGTTGGTTTTGGGATAAAAGCTTTCCTGCTTTGGCCTCGTGTAAGGCAACAAAACAACGGGAATAGAACCGAAGATTTAATATGGAAATTTTCGTTACATGTATGTAACCTTATCGTTATTAAGAAATGAAGAAATCCCCAGATTGATATGTATTGGAACTTTGAAACGGAAAAAGAATTACAGGATGTCTAGACCGAAGCTTAAATTGTTGCTACTTGGAATATGACCTAAGGGATAACTACGCAGACGGTACGGAATTTTGTTCAGATAGGCTAAACGGGATTATAAGCTCGACTGTGGAGCGTGAGTGCAGGATAGAGTTTGTTGCTCAAAAAGCTAATGCATAAAAAGAAGAGAACCCCATTTTCAAATGGAACTCATATTCATATTGCTGACTAAAAATGTCTCATAAGAGTCTGAGTACATGAGTGAATCAGGAAAAGGCCAGGGAGGAATAAACAACAAGTAAGATGTGCCCGAATACTCGTTTCATGTAACGAGCGTGTTTTATTAGATCCTTTTCAGAAAAAGACAGATTTTTCCAAGCGTATTGCCAAAACATAAGAAAATAAGCGAAAAATAATATGCAATCACGCTGCTAGCGAAAAAACCGTTTATTATTGAAAATGCAAAATGTGGGCGTTATCTACCTCAGCAAACGGACCCAGTTACGAAATGATTTTTTTAAACTGGCTATACACAGTCCAGTCACATTATTGTGACCATCCCCTACTTTTGACGTCAAGAGCGAGTAGCCAATGAATGAAGGCACGTGTCGTCAGCTGACTTGCAGGGTATATAAGGTGTGCTGTAGGCATTCTGAAATCATAACATGGCCACAGGTGGCCGAGTGGGCAACGTTCGTGACTGCCACGGGAAGGACCTCAGGTTCGATCCCAGGCAGGTACGACCGCTACTCGATCTACTAAATATCTGCCGTGCGTCGGATGGGCATGTTAAGCCGTCGGACCCCAGGTACTGGCCCGCCGGTAATAAATAAGGGCGTCTTCCTTCCCCTTTCCACTTCGCTTACATGTCACTTTCCTATCGGGCACTCTAGCACAAATCTCCTAGCTCCTATTTCTAAGGGTTGTTTAAGACCTGGGGCCAGACACTCCCTTCCTAAAATCCTCTACATATGATCATGATCTGAAATCATATCACTCGTTGTTGTTATGGATAAAAGGAGCGATTTATCAGATTTGCAAAAAAGGGATTATTATTGGTTTTCGGGCCAAGTGTGGCAGTATTTCTGAAAGAGCGCAGTTTGTGAACTGTCGCGTGCTGCTGTTGCTAAAGTGTATCGTGATTGGAGAAACGGCACCATTGAGAATAAGCGAAGTGAAAACTGCGCTTATTCGGATTGGTGCAACTGCCATTGATTCCAAGTGAAACTGCCATTGATGTGAGAGGTGAACGTCGGCTTCGAAGGTGCGTGGGTGCCGATCGACACGCTACAGTGGAGCAACTCACTGGCCGAATGAACTAGGGGGCTACCGGAAGTGTGTCTAAAACGACAGTTCAGCTAACCCTGCTGCGTATGGGGCTCCGATGCAGACGGATGGTAACTGCACTTATACTAACGAAGGTGCATCGGCAGAAAAGGCTTACATTTGAACTGAAGTATCGGAATTGGATCTCCGCTGATTGGCAAACAATTGCCGTCTCCGATGAGTAACGTTTTCTGCTTCATCGAAAAGATGGACGTTGGCATATAAGGCGAGAAACATCGGGGGAAAATTACTCTTCAACCATTGCCGAAATAACACAAGCTGGCGGGGGAAGCGTTATGATCTGAGGAATGTTTTTGTGGCATTCCCTGGGTCCACTCATACCTGTGAAAGGCACTATGGACCGAATTCGTTGTGAAACTATCCTTGAACCCCACGTACCACCATTCAAGCAGATTGTGTTTCCTGCGGCGGATGGAATCTTCCAGAACTACAATGCGACGTGTCACACATCTAGAAATGTCCTAGAGTGGCTGGAAGAGCACGATTAAGACCTCAAAGTACTTCCCTGGCCCTCTAACTCCCCAGACTTAAACCCAGTTGAGTATCAGTGGGACCACCTGGATCGTGTTGTTCACTCTATTGGTTCTCCACCACGCACCCTCCAGCAGCTGTCAGATGCACTGCAGTCAGCATGGCTCCACATACCTGTGAACATCTCCCAGCACCTTACTGAGTCACTAACAGCCCGTCTAGCTGCTGTGCGCTCTGCACACGGCGGTTACTCTGGATATTAGCAGGTGGTCACAATAATGCTACTCGACAGTGTATATATACGTACCGAGCGGGAAAATTGTGCATTACATAAAGAAGATAATATTCGTAATATCTGATGTAACAAATGGCATATAATTCAAAAGAAATTTTTTCAACTGGATGTTTAGAAGCAGAAATGCAGTTGATGACAGAATTGCCGATTTACGCCACCTAGAGGCACAACTGTTCTTCGGAAAATTCCAAAATTAATGCAGACTGTTCAGTCATGTTAATAGTGCCACTTGTAAAAATAATTCTTCAAATTAGACTATGAGAAGAGATATCCATGAAAATAATATATACCATAAGTCATCTGGCGGGAAAACTTTACATTATTTTAAGCAGAAAATGAGCAGTATTTGCTTGTAAAAAGAAAATTTCCTAAACGAATTTCTACAAAAAAAGATGCATTTGCAATTATTTTGTAAACAGAAATATGGGCATACGCCGTCTGTTCGTGAAACTGGGTCACGAAATATTAGTATTATGTGCAAAACATTCATCACCATTGGCGCTACCGAACGCTAAAATAAAATAAATATAATCCGACATTTTTAGGGTACAGTTATCGCAAAAGCTGTGATACACCTTTACAACGCACCAGGAAAATGTTTATTATTATTAGCGGGAAATATACATATTTTTTTCCTATGGCGAGTAGTGTCTGTCTAAGGAACTGTTTTTTAATCTGGTTTTTAGACCAAAGTTTAGGCTACATATATTTTGCGAGCAATAACATTCTTAACGTTTTCAGATAATATGTCCAGAAATACTTTCCATCATGAACACTATCCGACGCAAACATAATTGTTGTAATCGGAATTTTAGAGTAGTTGCAACTGGAAATATGTGCAATGTATGTTTACGCCCTCTAGCGTACAAACAATGAATTAATTCACAAAGAACTGCAAATTTCCAAAATATATTTGGGCATGGTTAAAAAATTTCTTAAATTTATCAGAAGATTTAAATAATAATCAAGTTCGATATCATGTACCATGAAAATATAGTAATTTAAAAAATAATGCAATTCACAATTTAATAGACATAACAAAACATAATCTCCGGAAAAATAGATACTTAATGTTTTAAAAAAATATCGAAATTCAGAACAAATAAAACTAGCAATTAAATTTTATTTCCGACGAGTATTAGAATGTCAAACCAGAAAACATGGAGTAAATAAGACTTTTAAAAAGTGGATACCATTAAAACCAATGTTCTACAGAAAAGGAAATAATGCTGTCAATAAAATATTCGAAGAAGATATAACAAATAATAAAAAATAGTATGAAACTTGAATTTTAAAAATGGATACAAAAACAAACTTTTATGTTTTAAGTCTTTAATTTTCCTGTGACAACTTTTTCTCAAATCTTTACTGTCTTTCTAAATATTTTTTTTATTTTCTTTTTTATTTTCACCCCCTTTTGTGAAGAATCACTACATTATGGGACACTTTTTAGTGCTCCCTAAAGAAGTGATTCTAAATTAATTGTACAAAACCTGCTCCGGGTGATTCTTCGTGGTCACCCCCATCCAAACCCTCGCCACACACACATAGGTGATGTGAAAGTTCTGTATGAATGAATAATCTAAAATAATTATCACAAATTTTATGTAAATTTTTATGCGATCCATTAGGTCTTAATTTTTGTAGCGGATGAGAAGTAGATTTCAATTTGTTCCTTTGAGTTTTTTTAAACCTGGAACCTTTTATTTTTAAATACTTATGACAGTTTTATCAAAATAAATAAGTGGTCTTTATAAACTTTAATTAATAAATGAGTAAATTTTATAAAAGAGTGTAAAAGTTGTGTATAAAAGTGAAATAGGAAAAAAATCATAAAACCTTACCAATTCTTTATTAATCCTTCATGTTTGGCTTCCAATAAAGTTGGGCATGTGAAAAAAAAAATACTAAACAGAACTATGTGCAGAACGATGTTAAAAAAGTACAGTAGAACTCCAATTCATCCAGATATTCGGAAACTCCGGATAAATCGGTTGTCTTTTTTTCTTTTTTCATTACAACCAACTTGGAGTGGAGGAAATAACGAGATTAGTGGATATTAGCATAAAACAGAACAGTTTTACTTTCCGTGGAACGTTTTATGAACAGACCGAAAATCTAGCCATGGGCACCTACATTATGTGTAATCTACATGCGTCGATATGAAGAAAAACTTTTCAAATCCGTGAAATCTGACTTATGGATACGATATGTAGACGATACTTTCGTTCTGTGGAAAGGACAAAATTCTGAAATTCCGGAATTAGTCAAACTTAAAAATTCCATTGATCCTCACATTCAATTCAGCTACGAAACTGAAAATAACGGATGACTACCATTTCTTAATATCCTGGTTACTCACTCATATGGGCCTCTCTCTCAACTACAATTTATCAGAAGCCTTTCTCTGTTTTCTCACAGCAACATGCCAAGCCCAAGCACACTTCGCAATAAAAACTCAGCGCCTTTTACAGTTGCGTATATCGCGCGATACATATATATATTCAGGTAAAGATTTCCTTAATATATTCAGATACTTGATTTCCTTAAACGTGCTGCAAACCTGCGAGGATACAACCCTTCCGTTATAGACAAGGCTCAAACAGAATTCCGGAAACCGATGCCTATGTCCACGTTAATTCTTGTGATGCACCCATTACTAGATAATTTGGCTATTATTCCATTTTCCCGTGACATTGCCTTCAAAATTTCCAAAAAATAAATAAATCTGAAAACCTTTAATTTTAAAGGGATTTTTAAACCCATAAACAAAATGAACTTTTTAAGATTAAAGAACTATGTTGTAAACAAAAACTCGTGCCGAATTTATCAAATTCCACGTGAATGTGTCCCTTCCTATACAAGGCAGACCCGTAGAGCCTTACGTTTTCGATTGAAGGAGCACAACACCTATATTCGGAACTGTGACCTAAAGAAGTCATCGATGGCCCAATACTGTTACGTAAAGGACCACAAATTTATCTTTGAAGAAGCAAAACTAATTGACAAGCCAGATTCAACCACTAGATTTGATATTTTGGAAGCTTTCCATATATATCAGAATTCTTCACAACTTGTTAATGAAATGGCATTCACACCATTTCTATCGAGCGCGGGGAAGCAACTAACCAAATTCCGTGATTGTAAATACCAATTATGATATCATGTACAATTTTAATATTTACGTGCCATTCGTCCTGATGAAGCTAGGTCAATACACAACGAAACCTTGTTCAACTTGAACAAATAAAATATTTGTGAGAAGCGTTGTATTATCTTACTATATACTTCTTTCTTTTGTTTTGGGGTAAAATGACCACCACGACCAACTCTGATGACTAAAATCTTTCGCCCATCCCAAATTTAACACAGCTACACTGTAAAACGTAAGTGGTGTGAATTCACGGAAAATTCTTGAAACTGACGTGGTGCAAAGTTGCCTGTTGGTGTCAGCCTTTTAACAACATTCCCGTTTTTAAAAATTCCGTTTCTTATAACATGATCCGCATTTTGACGGATTTTCCGTAGTCAGTATTTCCATTTATTTCAGAAAAGTATGTTTTGAGTTTTTCCTTATTTATACAGAAATTTCGCAAAATCGAAGATTCTCAGTTTGTCAGCCCATACACCAGAGATTACTTCCTCTTTACCCCTGCTGATATTAGATCCGCAGTCCTCTGAGTTGGTTCAACAGAAATTACTTCTTCTTTGCTCCTGGTGGGATACGATCCGAAGTCGTCTGAGTTGGCTCAACAGAGATTACTTCCTCTTTGTTCCTGGTGGGATTTGACCCGAAGTCGTCTGAGTTGCTCAATAGAGATTATCTTCTTTATGCCCTTGGTTGGATTTGATCTGAAATCGTCTTGGTTGGCTCAACAGAAATTGCCTGTTTACCGCTGAGCCACAAAGCCACGAAACTCGTAATTACTCTCAAGATAGAACTGTAATCGCGCGATGATGAGTTTTTTTATTCATTGTTTTTAATGCCGGTGAATTAGGTATTTTATTTTCCGTTGGACCTTCTTATTTTTCAGATATAATTTGTATTTTTTTTTATAGGAGGACTTATTAAAAATTACGTATTTTTATCATCGTGATTTATCGAAGCAAGAGAATGCTTTCGAACTTGAGATCTTATTAAATTGACAAAGACTTTCAACTGGGTTTAAAAAACCTATCAAATGTACTGCTTTATAGTATTACAGTCATTTGCAAAAGTTTAAGATAACCTGTTGGCATTAGGAGATTCCTGCCGACTATGTCAGCTACTGTTTGTATTATTCAACTTCCTGTCAGTCTTGGGTCATATTACACCGGCAGCTGTCGATAGAGTTGGGGGTGGGGGGAGCGTGCGAGGGTCAGTTTGATTCTGACTTTCATGGCGAGAAGTTTTGTACGTATTTTCTACATAACGAAATATGGGCAAAAAAGCATCATTAAGTGTTACTCAGAGGACACAAATTGTGACTTTGTATCATGAAGGATACTCCGAATGTGACACGAGCAGAAAGGCGAGAGTTAGCAAGACTGCTATTAATAATGCGATCATGAAAAACCGCGAGACAGGCGAATTTAGCGACCGAAAGATAAGTGGACGTTGGAGGAAAACAACCCCATTTGATGACAATACCATAAAGCGAATAGTTATGCGCTTTCCGAGGAGTTTGTACAAGAAAATCAAAGCCTCGCTTACATTCAGTAGGGTCTGATATTAGTATCAGCACTGTTTCCCGACGTCTTATCAAAGATTTTGGAATAAAGTCTCATAAACCTACACATAAACCTAAACTAAACTCTGTCATGATAAAGAAAAGACTCCAGTTTGCGAAGCATCATCAATCGTAGACTGCTGAAAAATGGAGCCAAGTTCTTTTTACCGATGAATCAACTGTGCGTCAATTTGAATCACGTGAAGCACATGTTCGACGACCAAAAGGCAAAAGGGTTTGATGAAAAACGCACCGTTAGTACTGTGATACATCCGCCTAGTCAGATGATATGTGGTGCTATGTCAGCATCCGGTATTGCTTCATTATCCTTTTTGCTGACAGGCACTACCATGACTGGTCCTTTTTATGTGGAAATGTTACGTGAGAAGCTGTCAACTCATATGCAAGTGCACAGATGCACAATATTTATCCATGATGGTGTTCCATGGCATTGATCAAAGACAATAAAGGACTGCCTGCAGAGGAAAAATATAACTGTGCTTGACTGGTCCGGTTATGTCCCCGACTTTAACGCCATCGAAAATTTGTGGACCATTTTAAAAGACAGGGCTACAGAAAAACAGCCATCAAATGACGCGATAAAGTGCGTGTAATGAAATGACATTTCATGTGTCTAACGCAAATCCCTCATTGAGAGTATCCCACATCATATTCTGTCCGTTAAAAAAAAAGGGGAGGGGGTCACACAAAGTACTGATCGCGGTCTTTTTGTATTCTAAAGACGTATTCATCTGTGGTGTCATTTTTTCAAATATCTCTGACTAGTAATTAGTTGTTTCTTTGAAAATCTTAAATTTCAAAAAAATTGGCAGTTGGTCTTAAACTTTTGCAAATGATGGTATTTCACAAAACTCCTAAATGTAAAATTTACTCTTGATAGCTATATTAGCTTTGTCTTAAGTGGTCCAATTAAGACAAAAGGTATATAGACTTCATACAATCACCTGTACATTAATTTAAGACCGCCCCAGTGGTCTAAGCTGTGGCTTCTGATCATTCGTCCGAAATAGGTCCCGGGTTCGAATCATGGTGAGGCATAGATTTTGTGTTTTGTCTTATGAGGCATGGGTTTCAGTGTTTGTCTCTTCCCTGGAACCATCCGCCCTAAACTAGGGACGGACGACAGCTTATAGCCTACTGAGTGGCTCACGGTGGTCGTTAGACCTGCAATAAATAAAAAGTACCCAGTTTCTTACGGTAACACAATACACAATAGCTGGTGAACAAAATGGGGGAAAGGAAAAGGAATATTCGGTGCCACAATAATAAAAATTTCATGCGATATCCTCAATATACGATCTCACTAAAGAATTTCAAAATAATGTACTTCGGCAGATCGCTGAAATTTAGTAGTCAATCAAACAACAAATATTCTTGGAAATCGCACCTATTACAGGACATTTTCCGTCATATGGATAAGAAAAAAGTGAGATCAGAAATTTTCAGTTAATATAGAAAAGGAATTTCCGAAAGATTTCTGAAAATTCAGAATTTACCTGGTATGCGAAAAATCTGTGAAATTCAAATTTTTTTCTGTCACATCACGGAAAATATTTTAGCAGAAATACGCTGAAGCGCCAGAAAAAAAGTAGGATATATTCTAATACCGTGTTAGTCCTCCTCACGATCGATAACGACGTTGCTGCCGTTATCCAATCGAGCTCTTTGTAGTACTATGGAGACAGTGTATACCATGCTTCCTGAAGAACGTCACACAATTCCGTTATATTCGCTTCTGCAGGATTCCTGACATTGACGGCACGTTGCTCAGAATCCCAAAATGATTGCGTTTAAATCCGGCGAACGAGGGGGACCCAGTCAGGATACCAAACTCCGCGGAATGTTCCTCGAGCCGTAATCGGAGGACTGTAAACGTGGCGGTGCCTCACTGTCGTGTTGAAAGGGGTCGCACCCATCTGAGTGGTTGCATGATATGAATGAGTGCAGATGACCCACAAGGAGGGTTACATATCCTCCACCGGTCATATTGGTCTGCAGAAGGATTAGGGGTCCTAAACCGTGCCAGCTGGAAATATCCCACACCGTACCCAAACTCAATGCGCTCTCCTTTGTAGGCGGCCTACAATGAAACCCAAGTGTGCCGTCGGCTCTGGAACCCCTTATAGTATAACGAACGCTGCCTTGTCCGAATGCTGATGCTACTACTGGCCCCAACATTAAATTGTGATTTGATTTGCGGCAATGTTGCGTGCCTGGTGGATGTTACAATGCGTGCCATAGGCTGTTGTCCACGATCCCCAGGTCTTTTCTACGGCCACGCCGGTCTCGGACTCAGGATCCCCTTAGTTTGTTCATTCCAGGTACACCCTTAAATTTGTTAACCGTGTAAATCCAAATTTCGTTGTAATTTCCGAAATGGAGTGACCCATCTCTCTGGAGCCGAATATCATACCACGTTCGAAATCTCTTAAATCCTGATAAGCTCGCATCTTGAATGCAAATGTTAATGCTTGAGCTTGCGGATATATCTGCCTCTATATATACGTCGTTTGTGGACGATACCATTTATCGCATGGGTGTGGTGGCATGTAATGAAAATGGTAGCGCCCTTTCCAGTTTTGTTGACACCTCGATGTATACTTCGTTGTTTAACGAAAGGAATCATGGAAAATGTCTCTGTGAATTTCAGAAGGTATTTCACAGTGTGGTTACAGGTAAGGAATGCGTGGTTTGTCTACCACATAGCACATGAGCCAGTGCTATCATTTAGGCAAACCACCCATGACTCATCTGGGACTGGAACCTTAAGTCTAGCTTAAACAAATGGTCAGAAATCATCGCCTCAGACACTCTACCGGCTTAAAATATTTTCTTTCAAGGTGCATTAAGTGTTCATGGGAAAAAATAGCTACACAATTAGCTTGTTTGAGGAATATTTTATGTAATCTTTTTGTTGTGTTTTCTTTTTTATCACATTAAAGAAAATTCTGTGCATTTTTTTTTTTTGGAGGTTTAACGACCACCGTGAGCAACTCAATGGGCTATAAGCAGTCGCCCGTCCCTAATTTAGGGTCACTGGTTCCAGGGAAGGGAGAGAGCCAGTGCCGTAAGACAAACACAACATCCATGCCTCACCGGGATTCGAACCCGGACCCCTTACGGACGAATGATCAGAGGCCATCGCTTAGACCACTGCGCCACCGGGTCTGTGCATTGACATTGACATTTACTAATCGTGCAAACTAAAATACATGACAACGAAGCGATATATCAGGAGATAGAGTAAATCAATATTTAATCTTTCGAAGTACACAGTAATCTCAAATAAAAATCACGAAGAAATAGGAATTAATTTGCAATTTATCACGCAAACAAGTTACAAACAATAGTCTTGTGAATGACGTCTTCAAAAGCCCAAAGTGTACGAACTTAACAAATCACACTTGACTGAGAACCAGACATGTGGGCAAAAAAGTAAGTAAATGTTAGAATAGTTGTGCAT
Source organism: Macrothele yani (assembly GCA_039090855.1). Taxonomy (NCBI): domain Eukaryota; kingdom Metazoa; phylum Arthropoda; class Arachnida; order Araneae; family Macrothelidae; genus Macrothele; species Macrothele yani. Next base: position 21,388,803 of record CM076997.1, on the reverse strand, counting down.
CAATAGACTGGAAAGAATGGATTTGTATGTATGACGTCATAATTACAAAGTATATGAACCAAACTTGTAAATGACGTCATAATCCCAAAGTATACGAACTAAACTTGAAAATGGCGTCATACGCCCTAAGTTATATGAACTAAACATTAACAGTCTCATCAGAATAATATGACCACCTGCCTAATAATGCGAATAACCACCCTTAACCCGGATGGTAACGGCGAGACGACGTGGCATGGACACAATGAGGCCCTGGAAGGTTGCCGAGGCACACGTGCCCATTTGGTCTGTAGCAGAGCACGGAGGACCCGGAGATGACGCGGTTGTTGGTCGGCACGTCGAACCTGTCGATCCAAATAGTCCCACAAGTGTTTTATGGGATTGAGGTCGGGCGATTTCGCCGGCCAAGGGGAGAACGGAGACATCGCTGTTGTGTTCCTGGAGCCAATGACGCATCCCCTAAGCGACGTGGTACGGCACATTGTCTTATTGGTAGACACCACCACAACAACGGCAAAAGTCTAATATGAAGGGATGCATGTAGTCAGCGAGGATGGACAGAAAGCCATTGGCGTTCAGAGACCCATCCAGTGGTGCCAGAGGTTCCAAGTCATACCAGGAAAACATTCCCCCAGACATGCTCACTGCCACCGCCGACCTGTACTTGATCGACAAGCGTGTCCAAGTGGTGGATTTCGTGTGTTTGACGCCGTATCCATAATCGCCTGTCAATTCTGTGGAGTAGAATTCATTCTTCGATTCGTTGGGGAAGGCGACCTTTTCCCCACTCTTCCACTGTCCAATAATGGTAGTCTCATGCGAACTGCAGGTGTCGTTCCTGATGGACCTAGGTTAACATGGGCGCCTTGACTCAGCGTCCACTCCGGAGACCCATGCGTAACAGGGTTCGCTCTACTGTTATCGGGGACACCTACCTTATTTCCCTAGCGTTCTTTTGCGTGGTCAATTGCTACACTGTTGCGCGTCGATTCCCCTTTACTAGTCGACGGAGGCGACCTTCTCCTCTCGGATTGGGCGCCACAGTTATGACGTCAGGACTTACTCAGTGTGCCAGCGGTCCATTCTTGGTACACCCTTACTACAGCACCTGCCGAACAGCCTAAGAAGTCTGCTGTTTCTGAGATGCTTCCACCCTCGGCGTGGTAGCCGATGATAATTCCTTTTTGAAAGTCCGTAAAATCACTACCTCTGCCCATTGTGTTCACGTTACGCCGTATGGCTCATCTGTCCTGGCCGGGAGCTTATATCTCTGTGTGGGGGACCTTGTCACGTGCAGTGTGTGACGTGCCTGGGTGGGTACACTGTGATTCCGGAGGTGGTCATATTATTCTGACCCGACCATAGAAACTCATGGAAAAGGAGAATGTTCATTCGACTGACAGCCAGATTCTTCGGTGGGCTCTCCGAAGAATCTTCATTATAACACACGTTTTTCCGCGACGGAACTCAAACCCGTATCCCCCTTTCTCCGGAGTAAGTCGCTCTCCCAACTGAGCTACGCGGACAGAATATCTCGTCGCAGATTTGCGCCTTGACACATGTTTTCACGTCTGTAGTACGTCACAAGTTGTTTAATCCATTAATGGACTGGGAAGTAAGCACTTATCTGGGAATGTCAGGATGATAACTACACATTTGTTCATTGGAATAACTCAACTTCATTAATCTTTCATCTTGTGATTTACGACCTTTCCTCGGAACGTATATATACGTCTATAAGGAAATTAGTTATTAGCGGTATACTGATAATGTTCAATCCTGTTCCGCCACATAGGCATACCAGGGATTGACTGAGCACTTTTAAAGAGGTAGATTGCCACAGCAATCCACTCAGCCTCAACCAAAAGCCGGACACCTGCATATACCCCACTCCGCGAAACAAGATCGAAAACGAGGACTGGAAAACCCGCTCAGCCGCAAAGTGGGATCAGCTCTGTCCTTTATTAATTCAGTCAAATACAGTTTCACTTTTCTGTAAGTAAACAAACGAACAAACAAACGAATAATCAATCTAAGATACTAACACAATTTTTACATTGATAACTAATTAACCAGTTTACAGTCTTTCAATATATGGCAATTCTCAAAATTAAATTTATTAGCATCAAAACAACATTCTCTAACCGAAATTACACCATGTACCAGTACACCGAGCACTGTTACACTTAAATGTTTTTCATAATTCACTGAACAACAATGTTTCTGTTACAAAGAAACGTTTAACGTTTTTTTATGTATTTACGCGTTCTGAAACCAAATATGAAGTCACAATTGCTCCACTGGGCTAAAATATCTTGTAATGGAACTCTCCATTGGGGTGAATGTTTTGTTACTTAAAAGAATTTCCCTATGTTTTCCAACGGAGACATCTGTCTGAAGTCAGGATAGCTGTACCTCTGAGAGTAGACATACTGGCGCAATTACTTCCTGTTGTGCCATTCCTTCTGGGAAGGGAAACAAAGCAGAATGTTTGGCATTCAAATGCATTTAATCTGTATTGAAAGATGTGCATTTTCTCGTGGTTTTAAAAAATAATGGGGATTGTGCAAAGTGTACATTAAATAATGCTGCGTACTTGTGTGAGCCGTTCAAACAGTTTCTGCTGCTACATGTGTGGACAATTTACTTTAAAGGCTCAATAGCGACATTTCACACCGTTGATTAGGAAATCGTATGAACTTTATTTCCAGTGCAAAATGGGTAATGAAGATAAATCTTTGGCACCTCGTATTTGTTGCAATTCATGTGTAACGTTGTTGTCTGGCCGGTTGAATGGATAACGTTAAATTCCATTTGCGGTACCAACGGTTTGGAAAGAACCGAAAGACCACTGAACAGACTGTTACTTCTGCATCACTAAGATATCTGGAATTACAGCTAAGACCAAAGACACGATTCTGTATCCCAGTATTCCTTCGGCCATAAGACCTGTTCCTCATGGTCCAGATCTTAGTGTTCCTGTACTTCCACAGTCATGGAGTTTAGATGACAGTGTTACTGATGAAATAAATCTTCACATCGAAGAAGATGTTGAAGTACAACAAGACCCTAATTTTTCGGAAGATTTTACATAAGTCAGGAAGAATTAAATGATCACCTTATAAGCCAGGAAAAATTAAATGATCACCTTATAAGCCAGGCGAAATTAAATAATCACCTTATAAGCGAGGAAAAATTAAATGATCGGGTTCGTGACGGCCATTTCGCAAAACGTCAGGACGAAATATTGGCTTCCACATTGAAGAGATGAAATCTTTTACAACCAAGTACCAAAGTATGTAGTTTTCGTCAACGACGGCAAGAGTTTGAATACTTATTTTCGAAGAGTGTTGATTTTCTGTACTTCAATGATATAGACTTATTGTTTGAATCCTTAGGATGGCAACACAAACCTGAAGAATGGAGACTTTTCATAGATTCCTCAAAAATAAGCTTAAAAGCTGTCCTTCTTCATAACGGAAACATGTATTCGTCAGTACTGTTACATATGCTGTATACATGAAAGAAACATATGCAAATATGAAGCTGCTCCTTTAAAGTATAGTATACAAACAAAAACACTCATGGAATATTTGTGGCGATCTTAAAGTGATAGCTTTACTACTTGGTCTACAACTTGGATGCACAAAATACTGCTGCTTCATCTGTGAATAGAACAGTAATGACAGAAATTATCATTACATTAAAACGACTAGGCCTAAAGGTGAGTCCTTAATTCCAGGGAATAAAAATGTTGTTGCTGAGCCTTTAATAAGTCCTCAGAGCGTGTACTTACCACCGCTTCACATCTAATTGGGTTTGATAAAAAATTTGGTAACGGCATTGAATAAAGATGGAGAAGCCTTTCGTTTTCTTAAGAACAAGTTCACCAAAATATCTGAAGCCAAAATTAAACAAGCCTTTTTTATTATTCCACAAATAACAGAACTTATGCGTGACCTTTCATTTGAAGGTACTTTGAATGAGACTGAAGCTGCTGCATGGAAGTCTTTCAAAGATGTGGTATTGAACATTTTAAGTAACCGGAAGGCAGAAAATTATAAAGAACGTGTTACTGAGCTTCTGGAAAACTATTAGGCTATGGGATGCAATATGCCTCTTAAAATACATTTCCTTCACACCCATTTGGACTTTTTCCCACAGAACGTAGGAGCTGTAAACGATGAGCACGGACAACGTTTTCATCAGGACATATGTACCATAGAAAGCTTCTAAAGAGGAAAACGGAGGCCTAAAAGGCTAGCTGACTACTGTTGGACTCTAAAAAGGGATGCAGTACAATCAAAGTACAGAAGAAAATCAAAGATAACTACTGTTTAAGGTAAGTGTATGTAACTGCTTGTAGCGAAATATATATATACCAAAATGAAAGCTTATTGTACACTGAAACAATGGGTTACTCGAGAACTATTCCCGATAGCATAATTCAGCAAACAGATTTATAATCATCGTGACAAACACTGTATGATTCTGCATATGCAGTCTTTGTGACAAACAAAAAGCTTATATTTTGTTGTTCAGTGTAATCAACATCCCAGTTCTCATGTGTAAAACACCCTGGAGGAATGGGATCCTTATATCCTTTCAAAGTTCAGAGTAAGTCCTGGAAAAATATCCAAAGAAACCATAAAATGCAACATCAATAATACAATCATACAAAATAATAGCCATATGGATATCAAACAAATCAAGCATTACAATTCAATACCGATGAATGAAAATAAAACTTTCAAAAGCAATTGGGACAAACACTGTACATCGCAATATCAAAGCAAGAATAGAGTAGATTCAAACAAACAAACCAATGCATATCCCTAAATGCAGTTACACAAGAAAACAATTTAAGCATCTGTTAGTACTGTACAAAGCGGATAAACCAAACAACACAATTTCACGAACTGCACACAATCCAAACTTTCAAATAACAATAAAGACAGCACAATCGGAGAACCTATGGAACCTTTTCCAATCTTTGAGACACTGAACGCAGCGCGTCTTGATCTTCCGCGATATGACGGATGAGTTGTGAAATTCTATTCCTAAAACAAAATGACTGATATATCCTTTCAAAGTTCAATGTAAGTCCAGCTAGAAAATGTCTCCTCCTAAACTCCCCCAAACATGAACAATCAAAAACCAGATGACGAACTGTTCCCTCCACTTCGAAACAGCCACAAGAGCAATTTTGAATAGAAAACCTGGAGAAATAGGTTGGACTAACTCCATGTTCAGTTAATAGCTGATTGAAAAATCTGTCGAAGATAGATCTTGTTGATACCTTTGGCAATAGAGCGAAAGTAACCGGACCTTTCTCCTCGATGGACCATTTACGCTGCCACTCAGCAATCAGCTATTGATGTAACTTAGTCTTGATCGTCCCAACTGGACTCCCTAAATTAATATCCACTTTTTTCTTCTGTGCTCCATGGTTGGATAATTAATCCGCGTTTTGATTTCCAAAGGTTCACTGATGAGAACTCAGACAATGAAGTAAATTTCTCTGTTACCCTTTCATTGAAGAACCGAATCATTTCCTTGACGATTTTATTACCACTTCCAAATTTTTGAAGAGCCATTAAGCTTGACTCCCTGTCAGAGTAGATGTTAAGTTCTTTAATTCTACAACTACTACTTGCCCATTTTAGGCCCTCTAAGATTGCGCTTAATTCAGCCTGAAAAACCGTGCAGTGATCCGATAAACGTAAGATCTTAATGAAAACCATATGATTATTGGTCAGAGTGCAGAAACCTGCTCCTATCCTTCCATGTATTCTAGATCCATCAGTAAAGAGTTCATAGCCCTATCCTGTAGGTTTTAAAACATCCCAGTTTAAGCATCGAATATCCGCTGGATGTGTTGTCAGATTTCTGTTATCAATTTCTATCTGTTCTGATGTAACAGTCACTCCATAGAATCCCGACGCACCAATTTCGTCTCCTGTTCTCGAATGCTGGACGCGGAAAGTAAATCGCACTTTCTCAACAATCAAATCAAGAGGTTTCGAACCTGTCAGAACCTGCAAAGCTGCTGTCGAAGTCTTTCGAATTCCACCCGAGATACTTAGTAAGATGGAACTCTGAATTTGATTCAATTTTCTCTTTATCCGGACGGTATCTCTCCACCATCCACTACACGCATAAGTAGCGATTCTCTCAATTCCCAGCTTATAAATAGCCTTAAAAATAGCCCCCGGTAACTCCATTCCTTGTAATCTGTTCCGAATTTTTAATATTATTTTTCTGACAAATTCTAGGTGTGGAATAGCTGTAAATTTATGATCAATCATAACTTTCAGATAGTTAAAGGATTTTACTGATTTTATAGTAATTCGTCCAAAATTTACACTTCGGGGGAGTTTCCATTTCTCCCCCTTTAGGAAATGCAATAAGCTTGGTCATCTGGGGTGCAAATGCTAATTTCATTTCTATACTCCAAGCTTCTAACTATTTCAATATTCTTTGAAATTTTTCTCCAATGATATGCCTACCAGTAGCAGACACCAAAACCACATAATCGTCCGCATATGCTTGCACTAAGTACACCTTCCTCAAAATTCAATGGCAGAGCTGTATTAGCAATAATATTCCAAGATAAAGAACCTGAATTCGATCCGTAGGGATAGCAGAATGAGTACTTTCTATGAATACTTCTGTCCATCATTTCAGATACAATTTTTTGTTCCGTTAAGGAACAACTAACAGCCCCAAAGATATACTTGGGGATATGTGATCTTTTTAATTGATCTAATACTTCGGGCCACCAAACATGATTAAATGCACTTTTCTCATCCAATGACACCAAAACAGTTTGCTGTCCCTTTTGCTTATTTAATATTCTCCACGTTTCCTCTAATAACGTCAACTGCTTGTGTCATTGATCTTCCAGGCATGAATCCAAATTGATTCAAATCAAACCATCCAGAAATCGTCAGAAAGTTATTTACTTTCTTAGTTATCACTTTATCATAGATCTTACTGAAACATGGTAAAAGCCAGATAGGCCAATAAGATGCCGAGTCTTCTCGATCCCTACCTTCCTTGTCGAACAAAATTAATTTTGCAATCTTCCATTGATTAGGAAATATACCTCTATTAAAGCATTCATTTAACACGTTCAGCATATATTTCGTACCCACAAGATAAACTTCTCTAGTGATACTATTGTCAATTCCATCAATACCCGGATCCTTGTCACTATCTAACTCCATAACTATGTCTTCCAATTCTAGTTCTGAAAACGGAACATCATCACCAGACTCCCGTTGAGATCTGCAGTTTGAACAAATATCCATTAACTATATAACAAATAGAATAAAAACCATATATTCTATAACCATTCTTGTTCAAGATCACAATCTTCATTGTTCAAAATTGCAATCTTCCTCCGAATTTTCATTTGTCTATGATTGAAAATGATGTTTCCAAATCCAATTCCTTTGTGTTTTGAAAATGTAACGAACGAAAACTGATTTGCTATTCCAAAATTATCGTAATATAAGTACAGTTGTCGGGAAAATATTTTTAAACAAATTAGAGTCAAGGAATGTTTTTGAGTCAGTACGAACCCTAAACATAAAATAATGCTTCGTGTCAGCTTTAACCGCATGTAGGCTGCAGGTACACTCTTAAACAAAAATTATTAAATCACTTAAACTTCTGATTCTTTCAGATGTGTTTAATAAGTAATGTCCCATCGCAAATGTATCGCACTAGTTACTGTCGTAATACGACACTTTCATCAGAAATATTATTTTGAGCTCAACATTTAGCATCAAGTCTTAGCTAAAGTTTTGCAAAAGCTAACTTCAATAAACACAAATTGTGAAATTGTTAGTCATTTATCCGACTTGCATATTCAGCCAGTGCAATCGATTTTATCAGTCCTATGCAGTTCAAAAAATTATTGCAACACCTGGGTTTCTGACAGACTATGTTGGAAGGTGTCAAAGACAACTCTGTAAAGAGCGGCGAATAACGAGAAATGACAATGATGTTACAAAAGCATTATCTAAACAGAGGAATGCAGTTTTATAAAACTCTCAGATGGCAGTTCCCAGAAACCACAGGGATTAAAGTCTGGGATTTATACACTTCAAACTCTGTCTTGCGCATTTCGTTTAATGTAATAGTTAGATTCGAGGGACATGACCCACCGTGTTTGATTTGGTTTCAAACTTTATGAGATTCAGATCAGGCGAGAGAGTCTCCGTCTCTATTATCTTATTGTATGAACACCCATCGACGATGATCACGATGTAATGCTATGCATTTAGTAAAATACTGTCCGCGTAATGCATTACACTACGATTGCTTTCGATGGGGATGAGACGTGCGCCATTCATATATGATCATGCCCTGAACATCACCCAACTACTGCGCCGGTAAGCCCACTTTTCTGGGTACTAGACCCTTTCAGCGGTCCTGGCTTCCTCTGCTTATCTTACATAATATTTTCAGCCACAAAGGTGATTCGGGATCCGTTAGTTCACAAAAAACTATGTCGGTTTCTAACAGCCATTGGAGTGGAACCTATTCCACTTGTGTACTGCACTGCAGTAATGAAGTAAGTGAGAGAGAACTCATCATCAATACCGACATCAAATATAGTCTTTGAACAAATGGTTCATTATGGTTTGTTTCGATAACGCTGATTCAGTATCTGTCAGGAAGTGGTTCTGTATTATAAATACATCAGTGGTTTTGTAGCCATGTGTTGCAATGGGATGTCGCAGGGTCATATTTGGTGGTAGTATTTAACAACGCCAATTTTGAGCCACGGGTGTTCAATGCGTGGTTATGTTACACACTGCCAATTTTCTGGTACAGATTCCGAGTACCGAAATGTTGCTAGAGTTCATTCCGAGCTGCTGTTAAACCTTCCTCAGTGATAGTCCTTGTTGCCGCAGTGCGACCACGCGAATCTACTCAAATAGCGAGACCGTTCTTCATGCAATGTTTCCTGTTTAAGGTTGGGCTTTTGGTCCCTGTGGGATCTGCATAACCACAACAAAGCCCTCGGAGGTCTGGAGTAGTGATTCGAAATGACACAATAACGACATTCGCCCCCAATTTATTAGAATGTCCTCTACTGTATTCTTCTTCAGCGCTCCTAGGGCTGTTCCAGAAAGTGTCTCAGAGGATGTACTACACTGATTTACCATTAACATTCAGAAACTTGTATGTCTAACAGTGATATTTATTTATTTGTATGCTGATACCTTTGGCCCTTATGTTGGTCTATAATCTTCGTGAAATATCCTCCACCAGTTATTTTTAGTAAATATTCACCGATATCTTCTGCTATTCGAACTTTAAAGCAATGACACGTTCAGCTTTGTTTGTTGAGCGATCTTTTCTTTCACGCGCACCACAATCTAATGTATCCCAGAGATTCTTTATAGTGTTCGTGTCCGGATTCTGGACCGGCCTGTCTAAATTTTCGTTACCAAAATCGATTTGGCACGTGCGGTATAACATGGTGCATTGTTTTCCAAACAATGATATGGACCTTTCACAAAGTACTGACAAAACGTTTAAAATTGATGATTACTCCAGACGTCTAGGTATAGACCATCGTCTGTGGTTTTGACCGGAACGATAAATCGTCCCAAGCCATACTACACAAAACCAACTGCACACATACCATCAACCTACTTCCACCACTCCTTACTGTCGGGATGATACAATCTGGAAGCTACATTTCTTCTTCAATACGCTACTCTCATAAACGAGCATTAGGCTGGTAGGCTGCATACCATGGTCGTGAGACCAAAGCACAACTTTTCACATTGGTCTACAGTCCAGAATGAATAATTCACGCTAATCTGCGAGAGGCATTAGGTGAAGTGATTTGCTGCTAGGGGAGGGGACGACTACTCTACTGTAGAAACTTGTGGCGTGCAGCCTACAGTCTCACATTGGTTTTGCGTGATTTGAGAGGACGTTCACTTGCGTTTTGAGCCAACAGTTCTTTGAAGAACTCTCCAGCCACATTCTGTTAGCTACGAAGGTTTGCCGTGTTGTTCTTTATCAGACTGAGCTCCAGTTTCTTCCATTTTAATATAAAATCACCATACTACGACCTAGAAATTTTTTGTTTAGCTTACTGGTATGTGGCACCATATTGTCAATCCGTATTTTCACCGAACATCCAAATTAAACAGCCTGCCACGCTGGAAAGTAAACTTTAATCATATATTTAAATGGGATAAACATAGTTAGAATTGCATCTTGAAAAAAGGAGCTAGCTTTTAACAAACGCATTACAACAAACGTTATGCCTGAACACAATTAAGAGGATCTCTCTTCTCCTTAAACTGATAATTTATTGATTACTGGATGTTTCCTTCCATGATTTCAGATCAGACCATTTAATTCTAAGATAATAGAACTCAAAAACCTGATACTCTCATACATACATCTTCATGCCTCTTTAGCTGGCTGGAACGAATTAAGCAAATTGACGAAATCAGCTGGAATGATTATATTTGCTGCCAATGAAGGGATGAACGCGGCAGAAACCAGTAAACCTGCGCATCAGAAAGCTTAGCTTTCCCCCCTTATTTGTTTTTTCAAAGTGGTCATTAACTGATTATCTGCAAAGGGGGCTATAAAAAGGTCAAGAAATCAAAGAAAGGAGAGAGAAGTTGTTTAATGAGAAGTGAGAAGTTGTTTTGTTTTGTGTTTACTCAGTGGCATAATGTCAATGTCAGTGGAACTAGCCCTTTCCCATAATGCTTTGGGTCACGGAAAAGAGAATAAAGTACTGGCAGTGGGTGCTAGACCCCAGTAGCAACCAGATAGCACAACCTTGCAATTAAAGGTACATCAAACACCGAGCCATCGTCTTCTATTCTTAAAAGACGGTGGCTCAGTGTTGAACCTACGTTAAATTGCAAAGCTGTAATACCTGGGAGGGTTCATAGTTGATACTGTTGAGATGAGGATGGGTATAAGAATTGTTTTGTTGTAGCTTTGGTAATACTCTCCGCTATATGCACATTTCTGCGTGGGAAGATCAGAAAAGTTTGGGCACAATTTCGTTCAGGTACTTCGGTCGCTGTAAAAGTTAAGCTGTTCGATGAGAATACTGTTTAATTCCTTAAAAAAGCTTTGCCTATTAAATTTGAGTTATTTTGGGGTTCAAAGCTTCACAATCATCAAGCATATGCATCAATCGTGAAATTTTATACTTCTTGTTCACCTTTCGACATTGACAAATATGATGTGCTTGGCATCACTTAAGTTTTCTTTGGGGTCACTGCTATATGTCATGTTCTTTAGAAGCCCAGCGTTTATATTTTAACAATTTAACTTTCATTCCAAATAATTCTAGACGCTTGACCATCCATAACTTCTGTGAAATTCTCTAAAAGGATCCATAACTTTCAGAAATTAAATTCCTTTTCCTAAAATCACTATTTTTTCTGTGAAATAATCCATTATTTTCATAACCCTGACTCAAGTGTTCTCTTTATTTCATGCCCAGTTTTAATTTCATGTACACTTCCTTTATTCGCAAGCAATATTACTTTATCATCAGCAACACTAATCAGCCTGTACGGAATCTCCCGAAACGTAAACCGTCAGTATCATAATTATCGAAGCACGAATTCTTCCATAATAATGTTGGTCACTATGGAGATATAATACAAACTAGTAGAACTCCTACTCCAGTGAGAAACAAACTATACAAAGCATCATTTACTCACACACATACGCTACATTCTACACTGAAGTGCCAAAAGTTATGGAATACGTACCAATAGTATCATAAGCGATGCCAAGCGCATCAAGTGCAGCAACTCGACGTGGCATCGATTCCACAAGTGGCCGAAAGACTTCTAGAGACATGTTGAGCCATACCGTCTAACCAGCCACCCACAGTTCTGGTATTTGAAGATGGAAGATCTTGGGTGCGAATGGACCTTTCCCCCACGTTCCATAAGTGCTTTGTTGGGTTCATGTCGGACGAACGTGGAGGCCAAACCATTCGTCGGAACTGTCCAGAATGCTCCTCGTACCAATTTTGGACAACTTGGGCCCGATGACATGGTGCATTGTCCGCCTAGAAAAACCCTTCGCTGTTGGGGTACATAAAGTCCATGAAGGGCTGCAAATGGTCTCCCAGAAGAGCAACAAAGCGATTACCGGTTAATGAAATGTTTACGAGCACCCAAACCGGGACATTCCACACATGTATGGCACCACCACCAGCTTCCACAGTGCCTTGTTGACAATTTGGGTCCATGACGTCATGGAGTCTGCGCCACACCCGAACCCTAACATCAGCTCGTAACAACTGGTAGCGTGACTCATCGGACCACACCACCTGTTGCCAGTCTTCCAAGGTCCAATTACCGTGTTCACGAGCCCAGGTAAAGCGTTGTGTCTGGTGTCGTGGTATTAACAAGGGCACTCTGGTGGGTCTTCAGCTCCGATACTCCATGGACGCTAAATTACGCTGCACTGAACTGATGGATATGTCTGTGGTACCTCCTGCATTGAATGTGTATGTTATTTGAGCCAGTGTCGCTTATCGGGTAACATGGACAATCCTGGTCAGACGCCGCTGGTCACGGTCATTCAGCACCCGTGGTCGGCCACTGCGTTGTCCACGGTGGGTGGTAATGACTTCAATGAGGTATTCTCAGTACACACGTGACACCATGGATCAAGGAATGGTGAGTGTTCGTACAACTTCCGAAAGTGAATGTCCCATCCGTCTGACTCCCACTATCCTGCCTCATTCAAACACCGATAATTCACGTCGGCTTGCCATGATCCTTCTGGCCCAACTCATAAAAATTGTGGCGTGAGTCGAACCCTTTATGCGGCAGCGCCAGTTAAATTTTTTCATACTGCAATCCCATGACTTTCGGCACTTTAGTGTACATTGGCACATTTCATTTAACCAAAAAAGTTATTTCTCATTTCCACAGAGATACGTGGCCGTCAGTGAATAAACTACCTACGCGTTTCTAAATCTACAAATTCAGAAACATTTTTTATCAATCGGCAATTTGTTTTTAACGATGTGACGTAAATAGCTGTGTAACCTTTCATTTTACTTTCTTTCTCTTAAGTATGTTATTTTAATTCTTAGCTTTATTTGCATTCGGTACGATACCCTGAAACCACCAACGTTTTCCGCATATTTTGACAACTGACAGCTAGTCGAAAGGTAAATACACTGCTGGACAATTGCTAAGGACGGATCATAAACGGCTATATAGCGCATAAAAAAGTAAGTGTGGTTGGATGCCAAGTGAAAAAAAATAATGTCAGAATGCCAGGACATTACAAGAAAGACAATTTATTGTGCTCTGAAACCCAGAAGGCTTTGGAACGTGTTCAAGGGACAAACAGGCAATTTTGTGCAGAATACGTAAACGTGAAAAAAATGCAATTACCGTCCGCAGGCGTTCCGGCGTAAGATTTCAATACGGGAGATGGCCACCATGGAGGGCGATGCAAGATTCCACACGTCGTGTCATGCTTTGCACATCATTATCAAGCAGCTGTTGGGGTAATTTATCCCATTCCTCTGTCAGTGCACGGATGAGGGTGTTATTGTTTATTGGAGGGCATTGGCGACCAGCAAGACTCCTCACCAAACCATCCCACACATTTTAAATGGGATTCAGATCTGGAGAACGTGCTGGCCATATGAGGCGTTGAATATCCTCGCTCTCAAGACACTCCTGGACAGCGACTGTTCGATGACATGTTGCGTTGTCGCCCATGAAAATGAATCTATCACCGACAGCACCACGGAACATGCGAACATGAGGTAGCAGAACATCATTAATGTATCGTTGGCCAGTCATAGTCCCAGTTGGAAGCACATAGAGGGACGTACGGCCATTGATCATGATGCCAGCCCATACCATGACACTACATGTCGGATATCGGTCCCTTTCCTGTATGTTTGCTGGACAATATGCAGTAACACTATCACGCCAGATCAGTTGTCGTCAACAATCAGAAGATAGACTGAATCTACTCTCATCTGAGAAGAGGAGAGCAGACCAGTCGTTATCAGTCCAATTGCGATGTTGATGGCCCCATTGCAAACGGGCGGTACGGTGACGTCCGGACAATGGGATGCACACAACAGGACGGCGGGCGTATAGTCCTCCTTCATGCAAACGTCTGGCGACAGTTTTTCGGGAAATCCGCTTGCCAGTAGCAGCCATAAACTGATTTGCTACCTCACTAGCTGTGCTGCGCCGGTGTCTTTTTGTTGATAGCACTATGAGCCGATCTTCTGCAGGTGTCGTACTTCGAACACGACCTCCCCCGCGACGTTTGCTACACTCTCCTTTTGTTTGAAATGATTTCCAAAGCCTTGAAACAACACTGCGGCTGACATCAAACTCCCTGGCAACATCTGTTATTTTTCGCCCTCCTTTAATCTTGCCAATAATACGGCCACGCGTAAAATCATCTAGGTGATTTCGGAAAGACATACTGAAAATAGCAAGTTCGTCAATTGATTCTTTCCCTTTCAACTTTGCGTTTGAACAACAACGGTCAATACGCGTCAAATCCTTTATATCTCTTATCAGCGCTATGACGTCACGAAGAAGTTCGGCAATCCAAAATTTGCATACGCACAACACGTCTTACTGTATCCCGCACTTATGCTAATTTCCACATTTTCCTGCCTTCCATTTTACGGTTGCAATCGCTGCTATTGTCATCCGTCCTTAGCAATTGTCCGGCGGTGTAAATGCTGATGCTATTGTTTTGACAGAGTGTCAACAACGATATATTCTGAGACGACGAAAGTGAAGGAGGGTGCTATCTGCGCGATGTTTTAATTTGTTATTATCTGCTACAAAAGTGGTGAGTTTGTGTCAAATGCTAGTTTAGAGAATTTGTACAATTGTCGGCTAAGAATAAAACAGGTCTTGAATTTACTGTAAGTTTTATGGTGTTTATTAGTCGCACGTTTCCCAGTACAATTAAGTGCAGTTTTTATTGTTATTAACTTTTTTAAAATTTTTAGTACCGAATATAGTTTTAGTATTTTAGTATGCATTTAAATTATATTGCATTCCATTTTGGAGACAAACAACTAGCTCTAATTTTAGGAAAGTTCAGATGTTAGTGAAAATCCTCTAAATACGTGGCGTGAGTGAATAAACAAATACATCGCTCTTTCCACGTTTACCAACACATAGCAACCGAAAATTTTTTATCCGGCCACTCTGGGATCGTACCCGAGATCTCTCGATATTTAGCCGAGTGCGTTCGCCTTACGCTACAATGGCCAACAATCAACGGCGCTGTGTCGTTTATCTGTCAACTTGTGACATCACATATACGTAGGATGGGCTCAGCAACTGAGACATCTCTATTTGGTGGGCATTAACGGCACAAGCTATATATTAATAATAGCAAATAAATCCAAATGGCGAGACCAATAGTGAAAATCCTCTAAATACGTGGCGTCAGTGAATAAACAAAGATATCGCTCTTTCCACGTTTATCAACACATAGCACGCTCTTTCCACGTTTATCACACGTGGAAAGAGCGGTGTCTTTGTTTATTCACTGACGCCACGTATTAAGAGGATTTTCACTTTTGTTCTCGCCCTTTGGATTTATTTGCTGTAATTAATATATAGCTCGTGTCGCTAATGACCCCCAGATGGAGACATCTCAGTTGCTGAGTTCATCCTACGGATATGTGATGTCAGAAACTGATAGATGAACGCACATAGCGCCGTCGATTGTCAGCCATTCTAGGATAAGGCGAACGCACTCGGCTAGATATCGAGAGATCTAGGTTACGATACCAGCAGTGGCCGGATAAAAAATTTTCGGTTGCTATGTGTTGAGAAACGTGGAAAGAGCGATGTCTTTGTTTATTCATTTCAGACATTACAAAATAAATATATTAAACTCTTATAATTAAAACATAACTCTGAAATGAATCACTTTTCACTAATGAACTCACCTATATATATATATATATACACGTTGACCTAACATATTAACATTAAACCAATTATTTAATTATAATTTGGGAAAAGCCATACACAGGAGAATAAAAATTATATAGATCATACATTAATTGAAATTTTATTTACCTACCCATGACTATGATACTAGAGGTGGATCTCAACTGGGACCAATTTTTCCGAGGATTCAGTATGTTAAACAGTCTCTAAGTTACACTGGGACTTGTGACGTCCCTGCACCGCAGGACGCACATCGGATATAGGCAGATAGCATCGAGACATTCAGTCCGCGTAGCTTAGTTGGGAGAGGGACTTACTCCGGAGAGAGGGAACCCGGATACGATGCCCGGCGCGGAAAAGCCTTGCACGTTATATTGACTACCTAACTTCCAGGATGACCCGGCTGTTGAAGTTTCTAGCAATGATGTGATGTTCTTTCCACACGGCGAGACAGGAAAATTGAGAATCCCTTCTTCAGTGCTTTGAAAAAATTAATCAGTGTGATGTTACGTTCCACACACCGAATTGTCTGGGATTTCTCAAATGCAAGTTCTTCATAGGATGACTGCCTACAGCGACACATGGTCCCTGCTGCTCCATGGGCTAAGTCCCCGGCCCTTCTTTTAGGGGGAATGGAGATGTGACGTGTCTGCACCGCAGGATGCGCATGAGATAAAGGCTGATAGCAGCCAGACATTCTGTCCGCGTAGCTCATATTAAATACACAGTTGACGTGGATTAGGAACATCAAGTAGAAGTCATCGCTCTTTCCTCATTTATAAGTGAGTCACGGAAAAATTCTCATCGGCCGCAACCGGGAATCGAACCCAGGATCTTCCAGTTACGCGCCGGACACGGTACCACTGTATGAATTTCAAGGTAGCTGTGGTGCAGTGGAAGCATGTCCGGCGCGTAACTGGCATATCTTGGGTTCTATTTCCGGGGGCGTCCGATGAGAATTTTTCCATGACTCACTTATAAACGCAGAAAGAGCATTGACTTCTACTTGATGTTCTTAATCCACGCCAACTGTGTATTTATCATTCATTAGCCTTCTAGTTATTTGTTCAGTTGCTGCTGTTCATCTTTGGTGAATCCCCAGCATTGTGCGGGGTTCCGAAGAAGTAACTTGCCATGTGGTTTGACATGTCGTATGTGAGTTTGGGGAATATGGAGGCTGCTGCGGCGCAGTGGCAGCATGTCCGGCGCGTAACTGCAAGATCCTGGGTTCGATTCCCGGTGGCGAGCGATGAGAATTTTGCGTTACTCACTTATAAACGTGGAAAGAGCGATGACTTCTATTTGATGCCGCGTAGCTCAGTTGGGAGAGCGACTTACTCCGGAATGAGGGGAGATTCGATGTCCGGCGAGATTCGATGTCCGGCGAGGACAAACTTATACGTTATAGCCTCAACTTTGGAATTCTCTTCCTCATAATCTTACAATAATAAATAATTTAAATCTATTTTTAAAAAAAATTAAAACTTTACATTCTGGGACTACCAAGAATATAAAAAAGTGAAAAAAGAGAATGAGCAGAAATGAAACGGAAAACGTCAAATAAAAGGGGGAGAGAAGAAGGGGCTAAAAGGTCAAGGGGATACACTAGGAAAATGAGAACATTAGTAGGGAAGTGGGGATGGTTGGGAGTAGGGTAGAGAAAAAAGGGGCATAGGAAACAATTTTGGTATTACTAATTTCTACTAATACCTTTGAATGTTATGTGCCATGCTTTCAGGTGTAACTCTGGCTTGCCTACTTTTCTATAGGGAGATCAGGGCCTTGCCAAGACTTTAGTGGAGTTTTCCCATATCTCCCTTGCTGTTACAATTATTTACACTGTTGTTCTACTACATTGTATTTTGGGTTTTAATGTAACTGCTAAATGAATTGAATTGAATATTTACGAACTATGTGAACAAACAAATAGAGCATTATAACCAACAACAATAAATTCAAGAAATGCTTAGGGGTTTCTAGGCATGAAACATTTTTGTTCATTCTCCAAACTCCATTTATGCCAATTCCCATGTTTACGAAAGAAACGTTTTCCGATCACGTCTTGATTCACACAGCAGGATTAATACACGATAACTCTAATATTCGGAAGCCTCAAGTTTGCCCATTTTATGACAACATTTTTTGCATTGCCATGGAAGAACAGCTTCTAATTGACAAATGAAATATTTCAGTTAACCAATTAACAACACCATTACTACAATACGTCAATTAAACAGCATACATGCCGTCAACAACAGAAAACCAAAATAATACAGAGATATTATAATTTTATGAACCACATTTCTTGAGATGTCTGCGATGGTGCCTTCTCCCTCGTTGTGTCAACAAGCGTTGCTCTTCGTATCCTATGTGCGTTTGGGTGTTGTAACGTATATTCTGTTTTAACTTTCCTTTTGAGTTTCCTTTTCCATGCAAATTTGAGTTTGCTCTCTTAGACATTTTCAAATCTTAACGTTATGTCTTTTCCCTCAAAAGAGAATGATGTTAGCAACACACTGAGGTTGGAACAAGTGACGTATGTTTGGCCGGATAAAAACGACAGATAAAAAGGTTTATCAACAACAACATCATCGTCATCATCATTGTCAACCATTATCAATCCACTGCTGGACGAAGGTCTCTCCAAGCCTGTTCCACAACTGTCTGTCTTGTGCCAGTCTCCTCCAAGTTACTCCCGCATTCTTAAGAATTTCATCCATCCATCTCCCATCAGGGTCTTCTTCTAGGTCTTTTTCTGTCCGTTGGAATCCAATCTAAAATTTCGGCTGTCCATCGATGGTCTATCCTTCTGGCAGTATGTCCAGCCCATTGCCATTTCAGGGATTTAACTCTGATCATGATGTCTTCCACTCTTGCCATTTTTCTGATCCACGAGTTCCTCTTCTTATCTTTCTTGGGTACAACAAGCATGCACCTCTCCATGCTACTTTGAGTTGTCTGCAGCCTTTGTATGTCTCTTTTAGTTAAAGTCCACGTCTCTGTACTACACGTAAGCACTGGAAGGATACATTGATCAAACACTTTTCTTTTAAGACATAATGGTATATTGCTCTTGAAAATTACGCTGTTTCTTCCAGACCCTCTCCAGGCAAGTTTTATACGCCGATTAATGTCTTCATGAATGTGACCCTCACTTGATATCTGCTTTCCAAGATAAACGTACGTGTCTGTTATCTCCAGCTTTTCTCCATCAATCGATAAATCTTCATTTCTTGTAAAAGCATTGTATATCACTTTTGCCTTCTGAAAGTTCATTTTTAGTCCCAATTCTTTACTCTTGTCAGCAAGTTCCTGGATCATACTCTGTAGCTCTGATGGAGTAGTGTCAAAAATGACTACGTCGTCAGCAAAACGAAGGTGGGTTAGATAATCTCAATTAATCTTTATCCCTTTGTTTTCCCAGTTCAGTGATTGAAAGACATTTTACAATGTAGCATTAAAGAATTTGGGAGATATGGTGTCACCTTGTCTCACTCCCTTGCAATTTGTACGTGTGTTGTATTTTCAAACCGCCGAATCTTTGCACTTGCATTTTCATAGATGTTATTAATAATATTAATGTATGCATCTTCAATATCGCAGGATTTCAAAGCCATTGTAACTGCTCATGTTTTCACCGAATCAATGGCCTTTTTATAATCGATAAAAGCCATGCAGAATGGAAGTTCGTATTCCCTCGCTCTTTCTATTAGTTCATAACAAGTGCTATATACAACAAGAAGTTTAATCATGGAACAAGTAACAACATTTTGCTAACACTTGGCGGCTAGGGCCGACTTGTGACTCTCCATTGCATTTGCACAACAATTTGTAATGGTTGAATAGGGGAAACCCTGGAAAACCCTACCCTGCTTGACGTAACCATTTTCTTCCATGGCAGCAGCAAGTCTGCTGAAGACTACATGAAATTACTGAGACTATATTTTTGGCCAAGAGGTAGATAACAAACCAGTCCCCCAAATTTGCTCTGTTGATAAGCCTTTTTATCTATCGTTCTTATCCGGCGACATATACGTCACTTGTTCCGAATTCAGTGTGTTGCCAACATCATTCTCGTTTGAGGGAAAAAGACATAAAGTTAAGGTTTGAAAATGTCTAAGAGAACGAACTCAAATTTACAGAAAAAAAAAACTCAAAAGGAAAGTTAAAATAGTATATACATTAATGCGTATTTCTAGTTTTTTATTATTAAAGGTTTAACGATAATCGTGAGCAACTAGATGGGCTATAAGCAGTCTCCCGCCCCTAATTTAGGGCCACGTGTTCCGGGCAAGTGAGAGAGATAATGCCGTAAGAAAAACACAACATCCATGCCTCACGAGATTCGAACCCACATCCTTCACGGCCGATTGGTTACAATCCAGCTCTTATACCATTGCGCCAGTGGCTTCGTGTTTCCACTAAACATTTCAATAACTCATTATTCTCACAGATCATATCTCCACTAGTGCTCCTCACACACCTCAAACTCAATCTCCCATATACTTTTAATAAATCTATCGTGCTTGTGGAACGATGTCATGTCTTTCCAAAGAAAGCGATTTGCGTCCATTCCATCCTACTATGCAGTTAACCTTACTCTGGCTAATCCGCTTATCAACTTCAGGGGCATTCATAATCAGAAACTTTTTTCTGCTTAATGTTTTTAACCACTTTTCAACTGTTTCACCAGATACCGCTGTCATGTTGCCACATATCTTTAATAGTACCACATATTGTATGTATCTGTTCAATGGAAGTGACAACAGAGCTCTAAACCAGGCTAATTTATTTTCAGCACCACACACACACACACACACACACACACACAATTCAACTGTATAACGAAGTGAATTTCTCCGTAATTTCTGTGCACGCCAGGATTCGAACCCGGATCCCCTCATTCCGGAATAAGTCACTCTACCAATTGCGCTACGCGGACGTTTTATTCTGATTCCTATCTGCCTTTATGTCGTGTGCGTCCTTCTGGCAGGTACGTCACATCTCCTGGTACGATACATCATCTCCCCCTTTTTTTTTTTTTTTTTTTTCGAAGTGCTGGAGAAGGGATTCTCTTATTTTTCCTATCTCGCGGTGTGGAAATAACATCACACCATTGCGAGATTTTGAACGGTCGGGTCATCCGGATAGTTTGGGCGCCATTATAACGAAGTTAATTTCTCCGTCATTTCTGTGCACGCCAGGATTCGAACCCGGATCCCCTCATTCCGGAATAAGTCACTCTACCAATTGCGCTACGCGGACGTTTTATTCTGATTCCTATCTGCCTTTATGTCGTGTGCGTCCTTCTGGCAGGTACGTCACATCTCCTGGTACGTTACAACTGATTATGTCTTTAAATGATCATCCAAGCCAAGATACTTAGATGTATCTTTAGGATATGTCTAGATACGAGCTGCTGTTATTAGTGGAATAACTTCGCACAGGAAAGAAAGCAGCGAGCGGCGAGAGCTATCACTCGTACGGGTTACACGTTAGCAAGGAATGTAAACAAGTGCAATCGAAAATGTTTTCAGATACTTCTAATTTCAAAGATTAACCTATTTTATCAGCGATCTCTTATTTGTTCTTTCATGAATGAATTAATTTTGAAAATAAAATAAATTAACAGTTTTCGAATAAACAAATATAAGGTATTTGCTGTAAACAGACATATTGCTGCACTTCGTAGTTCTTAGGAAGTTATATTTACAAAATATTAATGTCAGTGTGATTGTAAATTCTTAAAAATCCAAACTATTTAAAGGCTACGGTTTCTATTGTCAGCGCAACAAGTAGTTCCGTTAAAGAGATAACGAAACAAGAAGTGGATAATATGTTATTTATTATTAAACGTTTCATTTCTACAAAACAAATCCAAGTGATTCTGTTTTTAAGTCACGAATAAAACTACGAACGGTAAAATGTTTAGAGCAAATTCTTGCATTTTGTTCTTTAAAACTAATATCTCGTTTACATTTGAGTACCCAGACTTTTATCAAATCGCGATCTGCAGGATATTAAGGAGGTTTCACCAAAAATCTCTGTCTTATGTTTCCAATGGTAAAACTTCTTTACATAGCTTCTTCCCAATTATTGTACTTTCAATGATGAAAATGTGCACATTGGTAAAACTAACTTTAAGTTATAGCATAGGATACTTGCTAAAACATAACCATAATTAAGCAATCCAACATTTGTTTATTTACTGAGCTCATCAATGTACAGGTCACGCCATCTATTAACAGGTCTGAACATTACCTAAATAAAAATGATTGATTTTTAATATAATTATGGTTATGTTTTAGCAAATATAAAGTATCCCATGCTATAACGTAAAGTTAGTTTTATCGATGTGCTAATTTTCATCCTTGGGAATACATTAATTGCTAAGAAAATATGTAAGCAAGTTTTACCATTGGAAACGTAAGGCAGAGACATTAGGTGGAACTGTAACGTACCAGGAGATGTGACATACCTGCTAGAAGGACGCACACGACATAAAAGCAGATAGGAATCAGAATACATGTCCGCGTAGCTTAATTAGTAGAGCAACTTATTCCGGAATGAGTGGACCCGGGTTCGAACCCCGGCGCGGATACCATGATGTAACGTACCAGGAGATGTGACGTACCTGCTAGAAGGACGCACACGACATTTTATTGTGATTCCTATCTGCCTTTATGTCGTGTGCGTCCTTCTAGCAGGTATGTCACATCTCCCGGTACGTTACAGAACCACCTTAATTGTAAACAATATCCGAACCCACGAGTATCCCGATTGCAGGATAAACAGCATGCACATCCAGAGATACCGAGATACACTGATATAAGACATTAACAAATTATGAAGAGAAGTAACGAGTTATGGAAAAAACAATAATTTTGAAATAAACATCCATAGAGGCCCGTTCACCGAAGCGAAATGCTTTCCTAAATATGTGAATGAGCTTACAGCTTCGTTGTGCCCAAAATGATTCTGTGTCGGCGTCATGCATCCTGTGTGACGTCATGCGCACATCCTAGAGAACGGAGATTGCAACTGCTAATCGAAATGGTGCCCCTCTGATCCAAGCACGTTGCTATGTAAAGCAAAAAATCAATGCCAGAAAAGCTTCTCTCGATACGTTTTGTCCAAAAACGAATTTAGGAGGAAAAGGAAAGAAAAAAAAACATGTAGAGCATACCTTTTCCTGTAAAAGAAGGCGAGAAAGTGAAATCTCGTGCTGAAAGCTGTTAAACGCCACGGAGTCTGACAAGTCAGAGGCGCTGGATTCTGGCTACTCATTCCAGATGGTACCTGGCTCGATTCCAGGAGGAGAGATGGGTAGTGTGCTTGGTTCAATTTGCAGTTTCTACTACTTTCTGGAGACAATGGCCCTACGTTAGTGACGCGAGAACAACAAAAGGTTGCTCATGATAACATTTTAAGCCTTCCTTTCCTATAAAAAAAACTGTTGGATATCAGGACTATAAATTTTGATATTTGGAAAGTACAGGGTGGCCATAAAGTATTTCCCACTTTACAAAAATTAATATAAAAAGAATGAATTACAGGTACGAAAATGGGATTGCACGACAATGATGGTGCACAAGTTGTTCTTTTATTTCAGTGTCAGTACACTTCCACATGGGCGCCATTTGTGGCCTAAAGGACAGTTAAGCGATATTCGACTGAGCGCCATGTTTTGTTTAATATCTTAGCAGAGACAGAACCAATGACGTCCGCTATTCTGCTTTTTTTTTTAGATTGAGGGTTTAACGGCCACCGTGAGCAACTCAATGCGCTACAAGCAGTCGCCCGTCCCTAATTTAGGGTCATTGGTTCTAGGAAAGGGAAAGAGCCAGTGCCGTAAGACAAACACAGCATCCATGCCTCACCGGGATTTAAACCCAGAATGCTTTCGGACGAATGATCAGAAGACCACTGCGCAACCGGGGCGGAATTCTGCAATTCAACGTCGCGACATCCGGGACACTGCTAGAATAAACGTAGTCTTTCACATAACCCCACAGGAAAAAGTCTAGAGGGGTTATGTTGGGCTATCGAGGTGGCCATGTCATGGGACCGTCACGGCCAATCCATCAGTCCGGTAATGTGGCATTCAGTAACTCACTACACATTGTTGGCCAATGTGGTGGGGCACAGTCTTGTTGAAAAACAACCGAAGGTTGGAGTACATGCAGCTGAGGTGCTACAAAAGGTTCCAGCATGTCCAGGTACACGTTACATGTTACCGTGGGCTCTGTAAAAAAAAGAAGGGTCTGATGATTCTGTCATTCATCAGGCCGCACCCTACGTTCAACTTTCGGGCTAGCCCTCTGTTGTTCGATGACATAATGGAGAATTTCTGATCCCCAGATTCGCACATTGTGCCTATTTATAAACCAGAGACGTGGAGTGTGGCTTCATCTGAGAAACAGAGAAGGTGCAGATAATCACGGTCATGAGTTATGTGCTGCAACATCTCCGTCGCAAATGCAGCACGTCGAGGCCGGTCATCAGGCTGAAGAGCTTGAATAATCTGTACTTTACAAGCATACAGATAAAGACGTATGTATAAATTTTTTTGAATCGTGGCACGAGGTGTCCCTGTTTCCAGTGAAGCACGACGAATGGATTTTCTGTGGCTTCGCAGAAATGTCTTCTAAACAGCTGCAGCTGTCTCCTGTGTAAACGGTGGTCAGCCCGCTCGGGGGAGATCGCCAACACTACCCGTCGCTTTAAACTTTTCATACCAAGCTTTTATGTTTTTTTGGTCTAGTGGTGATGGTCTGTACTGTTTTCGGAAATGTCTTACTGGACAATAATCGCGGATTTGGTATCATGGAACCACAACACGGATGCTGCTTTTTCTTGCATGGAAGCCATTATTGATGAAATGCTCTTCTTATTCAGAAGTAGCGCTCACCTGAGGAAAAGTAAGAAAAAACTTTATGAGTGCTGGTATATTATGTTGCCAACGAATTTATTTTAACGTACATAGATTTTTTATATTAATTTTTAGAATGTGGGAAAGACTTTATGGACACACTGTATATTTTCATGTTTAAAATGTGATTTTCTCCTTTATTTATTCATTTTCTGTTTATCTACGCTACAGAGTATTTTTCGAAACAGTCGCAAAAAAAATAACATAGAAGATAGAAGAAATTTAAAGAACGGCAAATTTGCTCTTTTATTCAAACACGCTGATTTTGCTAAATGGACGGATGTACCGAGTATGAAATCTGCCAGACATTCCAGATACATATGTATCATGTAATACTTCTCATGTTTTATTTTGATTCGTCTTTTCTAGTTCTTGCTTTGTCACAGTGTAAACCTATCTGGTTTTTGTTTTATTTCACAAAGTTAATACCTTTGTGCATCAGCTAGGCGGGTTTTATTGATAAATGTTTCCCTTCTAAGATTCAACAAAAAAGTGGAATCAAGGAATCGTAACTAAATCCGGTACCACTGATCTGCTTCTATATTTTTCAGTTGCATATGAAATTAATTCTAGTATCTTTGGAATTCTATCGAATATGCGTAATGCTCGACTGGTGAATTTGTTAGATGTAGAGAATGTAGCCGATGTTTTTTCTTTTTTTCTTGATATACGCAATAACACGTAACAATGTACCATGCAATGAGCAGGTAACTGTGTTATTTAATATATTTCCTGAAATGTAAACTTTGAATAAATAATGAGGGAATGAAATTTCCCTCACGATATTTTCTACAGTTCAAGCTTTATGGATTACTGTTTATTGTTATGAAGTACCTATCCTTACGCTGCGAATACGTCTTTTGTTCCCTGATGTATCACCTGCTACTGATAATGCATTACTTCACCTCTAGTTTTCCCATCCCCACATTTTCTTGACACATTTTAAAGAAGTTAGCCAATGTTCAAGACGCATGGCGGTAAGGACCTACTCGAGAAAGCAGGATAAAGCAGTATTCATGTTTTAAAAAATATCTTACCGTAGGGATTTCATGTCCGGCAATTTTTTTTCTTACAATTTTCTGGAAACCGTAACCTATGTACATCATCTTATAAAAAATGCAACATTCGAAACAAACCTAAAATTTTATATAAATCAGTTACGGACCTCATTTTTCTGCCAGTGTCAGTCTTTACGAGAGGTTTGCTGCTGCTACAATTTTGGCATCTTTTCACGAAATTAGAAAAAATAGACACATAATTTTAAGCTTTATATAAAGCAGTAACAATTTATTGTACCAACATAGTTTCAAAAGAAAATTCACCTAAAACATCGAGAAAGAAATGCAATATGCTTATGTTACCAAAACAATAAACTGCAATATTTAAATTCTCGAAACGCGATAGAGAAATCATATTACGTATTATATGCTTTAATTTTACAAATTAACATGGAAATATTATTTTTCAAATTTTAATTTAACTTCTAAAGATAGCAGCGACAGTTATTATTGCAATATGCATTGCCACGTCGGAGATTATTCGTGATGTAAAATTATAAGTGTTTATTGATGCCGAGCATACTTAGCTAAACTTATAAAGAACAGCGTTATTTCACAATTTTTATATATTTTATAAAAAAAGAAACATTCTTCATTTTACTAGATTACAATTCTTCATTTCATAACTCTTTTGTGTTTGTATAAGTCACCCACGTAATGACTTTTAGAAAATCATAAAAAAAGTCTTCTAACTTCCGTGATTTCTGTTTGAAGCGTTGCTAACTACCTGAGAAAAGCTGCTTTCATTAATATTTTCCAAATGTTTCAAATAAGAAGCACTATACTTTTCGTTTCGACTATTATTACTTGTAGCGTAACAATCTTTTCGACTTCTACGCTGTTTTAACACATCAACATACTAAGAAAATGGTTCCTAAATGAAAAAAAAAACCTTAACGGCCAGACGAAACAACAGAAGTCAACTTACGGAAAAACTTTTTCAGGCTGTAGAAGACACTTCCATCTGAACGATAACATCACAATGTACTCCACACACCACACATGAGCACAACACTCTTTTCAATAATCATCACTTTACAATACACGCTCTTGTACAACGCTCTTAATAATCCCTCTCTTCAACGCCCTCAAGCAATCGATCAGTCGTCGTTTTTATCTCTTGTTCTTATCTTATATAAGGCATACGTCACGTGTATTCAACGTCAATTGTGTTGCCAAACGTATTCGTTTGAGTGAAAAGATATTTCGTTAAGCGTGAATAATACTGAGAATAAACTCAAGATTTACATAGGGAAAGAAACTAAAAAAGGAAAGTTAATCTAGAATATACGTCACATACTTCCTGTAATAATCATTCTCTGAACAAGAATTTAGAATCGGATCTCAGATTCAAACTCATCTACAACACTAAAACGAAATGTCGTTCTGCGTGGTTACCTTGGCAGCCATAACTCATAAAAAAATTGCTGTACATACCCCAAAAGTTGGAAGATTGCTTTTCATTTTCTTCAATACTGCATTGTTAGATTTTGATATTCCATGAGACATGCTTTCTAGAATAAAATACTGTTCTATTCTATTTCGATGAGAACCAGAGAGAGCGCTAAGAAGCGTATATGACCTTGAACATACAGGTGTGAGCTGCCACTGATGCTTGAAAACGTTTTTGTCCCCTGAGCATCACGAAAAGCAAAGCAACTACCCTTATTTGGGCATTGCTATTCTATCGGTGGTAAAAAGTTTTCTAGGCAAGCGAATGTTTGCCGCTCTCCCAATGCGCGTGTCATTTTCTTATCGGTCAAGTGTTGGCTACGTTATTTTACGTACTGTTAATAAATGATTATGCAAGGTGTGTTTATCATGCCTATGTTGTTTTTACATTCTTTATGAAATTCGTAACTGCAGCTAGAGTAGAAGCGAAATCGCATAAAACAATATTCACACTACACTGATGCTTAAAAAGGCGATTAAATTATTGTAGTTTATAAACAACAAAAATTTATAATAAATTATAATTTAGACCTTTTTTTTTTTTTTTTTTTTTTTTTTTTGCCGCCCCGGTGGCGCAGTGGTCTAAGGCGTTGGCCTCTGATCATTTGTCCGAAGGGGTCCGGGTTCGAATCCCGGTGAGGCATGGATGTTGTGTTTGTCTTACGGCACTGGCTCTTTCCCTTCCCTGGAACCAGTGACCCTAAATTAGGGACGGGCGACTGCTTATAGCCCGTTGAGTTGCTCACGGTGGTCGTTAAACCTCCAATCGAAAAATAAAAAAAAAAATTTAGACCTTTTTATGATACGAATTTATAATATAGACCTTTTCGCAGTATTCCAGAGATTTTATTACTGCCCTGCTAATAAAATTTGCACACATAGATTGTATAAAAACGGATATTTTTGGCTATATGTCGACTCAGGAGGTGGTATTTGCAACACAATCGTTCACTGTTGTAAAAGACAGAATATAAAGGTTTTATCTTAAACGTTATAACCGGGAAACGCCGGGTACAATGAAAATAATATTAATTATCTGATTTAATGTTGGTAGTTTTTTTTTTCAGAGATTTTTAAAAATGTCGAATAAATTTGCAATTGAAACTTTGGAGTGGAACAACTTGTAGCTTTGGGCCTTTTATTGAAACATAAAGAAAATATTTCGATTAGAAAACATAAATGTCGGAGGAAAGTCACGCACCACGTAACAGACAACTCCTCAGTGATTTACTCATGCAAATGACGAAGCTGTTAAATAAGAACAGAAAAAGTGAACAAACAGTGTTTTCTTGTAAAAAAAAATGGACCATGCTATGCATGAAATATGTGCCGACAGCTTTATCCTTCGAGCCTTCGCGTTTTTTTTTTTTTTTTTTTTTTTTTTGCATCTATTATGCTTAAAAATCATTCAAGAAAACTGATTGCTTGAAAAATAACCAGCTAATCCTTTTTCTTCCGCATGAAAGCCGGTTTTCAAAAAAAGAGAAAACAAAAGGATTTTTACAAATAACAATAACATTAGAAACGAAGAAATAAGTGCGTTTTATTTTATTTTTTTATTTTTGGAAATCTGACAAACGTTACGAGAAGTATTACTCTCACGTTGGGTAATGACGTTTCAGACAGCAATTATCAAATCTATCTTATTTTTGATTTAGGGGAGCGAGAAGTTTCCTAAAAATAAATAATGATTTGTTTAAATGCAAATGAGATTCAACGTTTAATTGAATACAATTAAAGAAATTCTTCCTGTGTCATAAGGTACGGACGAGAATTGCACACGCCACCACATAATAAAAAAGCCACTCATTTTCTGAACATTGTGCCGTCGAATCCGTGTCTCCCTCACTCCGGAGTAAGTCGATCTCCCAACTGAGCTACGCGGACAGAATGCCTCGCTGCAAATTTGTCATCCATGTTTTCACATCTGTAGTACGTCACATCATCTTCCTCTTAATATAATTTTTTTTGTCTTTGAAGCGAAATAGAAATTTCTCATTAATTCCAAACTATGTGTGGAACAAACATCACACATTTTTCGAAGAACCCAACTGCCACTGGATCCATGTTCCACAATCGGGCGCCAATGTGAAAACACAATTTGTCCGCGACGAACATCGAACCCGTGTCCCCTCAGTCAAGAGTAAGTCGTTCTCCTAACTGAGCTACGCAGACAGAATATCTCGCTGCAGATTTGTCGTCTTGACACATGTTTTCACCTCTGTAGTATGTCACGACTTATTATTGTTGTATGATACAAACTGCAAAACCGTTCTTTTTATGTTCATATTATATTCAATTATTTTATTAAAAATAACTAGTAATCCGCAACAGTTTTATAGTACTTAGCAAATACCCTCATTGCCGCAAAAAACGAAACACCCCAAGAAAGTCATTTGATCCTGATAAAACTATGCAAGCAAGAAGGACCTCAGAGCCGAATATACAAATAATTAAAAAATAACGACAAATGACTAAATAGTGGTCAGCGCATGAGTACTACACAACGAACAGGGTATATCAAGAAACAAAGCTGTTATGCAGGTATAATTGTGACAACCGATTGAGGTTGCATTAACCTCCACGAACAGTTGGAATGCCTCGATGTCGGACCCATGCACAATTCGACAGTTGAACGAGTTTGAGAAAGGACGTATAATCGGGCTGAGAGAGTCTTGCCGGTCTCGTCGCCGTATCGCCAGGCATTTGGGTCGGAGCGACGCGGCCATCGGACGATGTTGGCACAAAATGGTTGAGGAGCGTATAACCCAGCGACACGCGGACAGTGGACGGCCGAGGGAAACAGCAGAACACGGGGATCCATCAATTGTGAGAGTCGCACGAACAGAACCGAATTTGTCGCTCTCAACCATCAGTGGCCATGATGCGCTGCACGGAAGTGGCCATTTTGGTCAGTTGCCAGACGACTTGCGGCACGTGGACTACATTCGAGAAGGTCATACGGCAGTCTGCCACTGACTAGCTAGGAACGCCGGCACCGGTTGCAGTGGTGTCGGGTCCGATCAACTTGTGATAGTGTCCAGTGGCGTTGTTTTCAGTGATAAGTGAAGGTCTGCACTTGCCGCAAATGACCAGCGCATAAGAGTTTGGAGATAAGCCTGCTAGCGTACGGAACCTGCTTTTACCGTACAACGTCACACCGCTAGCACACCGAGAGTGTCTGTCTGCGGATCTATTTCCTTGAATAGCCGGACACCCTTGGCAGTCCTCTGTACCACCCTCACGGGTACGTGAACATTCCACGACCTGTTGTGTTGCTATTCCTCTCGAAGTATTACCCAGCCATTTTTTAGAAGGATAATGCCCAGCCAAACATGACACGGCTCTTTTAGGTCTGCTTCTGTAACGTCGACACTCAAGTACATCCCAATCGTCCTACCTCTCACTGATCGAACATGTTTCGGACATGATTAGACGCCACCTACGACCATCCCGGAATGTCGGCGAACTGTCACGCAATATGGACACCACCCGGCATACTAAACCCAGGATAGTATCTGTCCATTGTATGCGTCTATTTCATGCCAGGTAATCGCCTGTATCCGAGCATGAGGTGGTGCGCTACAACGTATTGCATTGTTTCGCTCGTGTAGCTTTTTTATCGGAACAAGCACAGCTGCTGTGGAATTGCAATCATTTTCTTTCTTATACATGTATCGCACATGCCAATTTAATATCGATTGGATGATTCCTTCTGGGCACTCAGTTTTTTCTTCAGCAAAGAGTGTGTATTACGTTATTATAATTGAATAATTATTTCAAGATTCAAAACCCAACATTTTCTGTTAAAAAGTTACAGGAATGTTAATCTGGAGCGTTGCGCCTTAAAAAAATGTCCTAGTTATACACTGAATAGCAATTGAATTAGAGACAGCTGGCGTTATGCACATGTGTCACTGTGGGCGGCCCTGTAAACGGAAACGACATGCCGTATGCAGCGATCCGACAATATAAGAAGTGATGCGACGGGAATCAGTAAGAGTCGGACGCAGTATGAGTAAGACTCTAAGCGCATTTGACCGTGGGCAAATTGTCGAATCCCGAAGAATGTGTCACTGCATTTCGGAAGTCGTGCAGGCACTGGGATTTTAACGAGCCACTGTGTCACGGGTGCACCGTGAGTACATCGAATTCGGTAAAACCATCCCTGCAAGGGCCAACTGCCGTGGACAACAGCGTGTGGATGAGCGGGGTCATCGTCGGCTAGCTCGCATTATAACAGCGGGTAGACGGGCCACTGTGCAAGAAATCACTCGGCAATTTAACGCTGGTGCACAAAGACGTGTAAGCAGCCACACCATCCACAACCATCTCCTCGCTATAGGGTACAGAAACCATCGTCCCACGAGGTTACCGCTACTGACCGCACATCACAGGGTGCAAAGATTAGCATGGGTGTGGGAACATCGCCACTAGACCCTAGATATGTGGGAAAATGTTGCCTGGACTGATGAGTCGAGATTCGCGTTGGTACATGCGGATGGCAGGATACGAGTACGGCGCAAACCACCACATGACGCGATGGATCTTTCTTGCCAGCAGGGTATTCTTCAAGCTGGTGGGGGTGGCATTCTCGTCTGGGGACTGTTTACGTGGACTGAAATGGGATTCCTAGTACATGTGACATCGTCCCTCACACGTCAACGTTACCGGGATATCCTGGATGATCATTTGCTCCCGTTCGTGCGTCTTCAACATCCCACTGGGGACCTCATCCTGCAACAAGAAAATGTGCACTATGCCATCGCTCCCGAATTGTATCCGAATGGTTGGATGAACACTCCACCGACGTGACCTCGCTTCCTTTGCCAGCTAGGTTACCTGACCTCAATCCCATCAAGCACATTTGGGATGCCATTGAGAGAGATGTTCGAGGCTCTGACCCTCCTCCATCAAATCTTCGTGAACTGTGGGAGCTTGTTCAGGGGTCGTGGATCCGTATGGCTTCCCAACGTTCCAGTGTCTTGTCGAGTCCATGCCGAGACGAATCGCCACCGTCATCAGGGCGAAAGGTGGTGCTACACGTTACTAGACAGATATCTCTAATTAAATTGCTCTTCAGTGTACATACGGCTTCTTAAACTCTCATGATTTCCGTTTTCATGAAATGTGTGTGTGTGCTAATCTTGTTAGAAATGCGTGAAGTCTGTGTGTGTTAATCTTTGGATTATTATTTTTTTGATTGGAGGTTTAACGACCACCGTGAGCAACTCAATGGGCTATAAGAAGTCGCCCGTCCCTAATTTGGGGTCACTAGTTCCAGGGAAGGGAGAGAGCCAGCGCCGTAAGACAAACACAACATCCATGCCTCACCGGGATTCGAACCCAGACCCCGTTTGGACGAATGATCAGAGGCCATCGCTTAGACCACTGCGCCACCGGGGCGGCAATCTTTGGATTACATGAATGCGGTAAAGGTCTCAGTTATACGTTCGTAATAGCCGCCCCGGTGGCGCAGTGGTCTAAGCGATGGCCTCTGATCATTCGTCCGAACGGGGTCTGGGTTCGAATCCCGGTGAGGCATGGATGTTGTGTTTGTCTTACGGCACTGGCTCTCTCCTTCCCTGGAACCAGTTACCCCAAATTAGGGACGGGCGACTTCTTATAGCCCATTGAGTTGCTCACGGTGGTCGTTAAACCTATAATAAAAAAAAAATAATCCAAAGAGTAACACACACAGACTTCACGCATTTCTAACAAGATTAGCACACACACGTATTTCATGAAAACGGAAATCATGAGAGTTTAAGAAGAAAAAAAAGTTCGTAATATCTCTATAAACTACGTCAATCATTTTCCCATTAGGTGCTAAAACATTTCTTAATACTACTTATTCGCATACCCTGTTTTTCATTGGTGCACTTATTTTCTCTTTTGAAAAGAATGTAATGAAAATGAGTTTACTAAACACGCCTGTAGAATCATTTATAAGCAGTAGGTACAATTATTCACACAAATCAAGGCAGATCGTGAAGCAAAATGCCTTAAGAGCGACGTATATTCGTCTTTCGGAAAATGTCCGCCCACCGACAGAATAACAATGTCAGGGGAAAATAAGTTGTTTTGTTTCTTGCAACGCACACGTGACAGAAAAATGTTCCAGCACGTGGCACCGGCAGCGCGCGCTCACACACACGTGATGAAGGGAACCTAAGCTTCTCAGCATTTTCTTTCGATAACTATGCTTTCCTACAGAAGTAACATGGTATGGAAAACATGTTTGCTTTTAGGATGCTCCACTTTTGTAAATACGGCTTGATAACCAGTTCCTGCAACTCCAACAACTATGTAACCCAATCTGCCAAATTTTTAAGGGTCTACCAGGATTCCCCCAAGAGTTAGGTTTCAAAATCGCTTTATTCTAATTTATCATAAGAAAACATAAGAGGGAGACGTACAGTATTGGGCATCTCACTGGGAAATAAAACAAAACTGTTAAAAACATGATGGTATATACACTGCAATGACAATGGGGATGAATAACAAAATGCTGCAAGCAAAGCTTATTGAATAAAAAAATTGCAGAAGTGACAAAGAGAAACACATCGTGTCACATGACATTGGCTGGGCATGATTTACAGGATAACACAGGCGAAACAATAGTACACAATTAGAAAAAGAACAGCACAAACACCGCCGTGAAGGTAAAACATTACATACATGAGATAAAAACACAGCGTGCACAATTGTGCAAGTTATTTAACGAGGGCACCAAAGCAACATAATACAGGCGGGGTGAAAGTAAGTAATGTACACGAGTAAGCATGAAAATACACTGAGATGGCATTAGCATTCACAATTCAACGGTAGTGTGGATTGCACGAGTCGTAGAGTGGAGGAGGGCCACCAGGGTGCGATGCCATACACGTCCGCACGCACGCCTTCATTCAACCTCCGTCTTTATAAATTTACCATTATGCTATACTGCCCAGGAGATTGTTTCAATCATAAGGTTTCCCCAAATAAACACAAGGTTTCTTCTTTCTTTTAAATCGATCGGTGTTATTTCCTATTTTGAAATGAATTAAAATATTCCTTTATGGCAGACAAAACAAATGACGGTTATTTATTTTCTTTATTTTCTGTTCTACTTGATTTATATATTTTTTACTACAAAACCTCTACGTTTTTTTATTACTGTAAATCCTTCAGGTAGAATTCGCTTGATACATCTTGTTGGAAATCAAAGAAAGAGCTTTTTCGGAGAACTAAAAATGAACATTCTTTAAAAAATGGGAAATGTTTTAAATTATTGAACTGTAGAACAAGTTTTTACCATGATATATGTTTTTTCCAATACGACAGAATTGCAAGATGTGAATTGTTAAAAATGACATGTAGTTTGCTTTAAACGAGGAGATTGAATGCACCTTATAGTTATTATCGTATTATTTTCAGCCTGAGTACTTTTTTTAATTCGACTATGTTAATAAAACACGCACGGGACCACGCATTCCATAATTGGAAAAAATTAAACTAAGTGATTCACATTGTTTTTTGTGAAGGAGAGTCGTATGGAAACACCTGATTTCTGTTTAAAACACCGCAGTGGGAAATGCGTTAGTGTTTTTACATGAGCATCATTAGTGAAATCCCATCCACAGAAACAAAGAAGCAAACATCATCTCAGTGGACAAAATGTTAGAGATTATATTATCTCTAAGGTTTTTATTGTTTTTATTTTGGAGTGTATTGACCACTTCTGAGCTCTAAAAACAGTCGCCAGTCTTTAATTTGAGACCATTGGTTCCTGGGAAGGGAGGGAGCCAGTGCGGTAAGACATAACGCATGCCTCAACGTGGGACTCGGTCCTGGACCCATCTCGGACGAACCTTCAGAACCAGCGCTACAAAACGGATCTTACGACGTCCCTCTCAGGGATCTCAATAATACCATTGTGTGGAAAAACCTTTGTATGAACCTTTATTGAGCGAAGGGAGGAAGCGCGCTTCTCAAACGTCTTTGAGAAAATTGAAGTTCAAAAATCCGGAGCAACTTACGAGTAACTTTTGTGGAGCGTTTCACCGAAGGTCGCATGGCTCGGCGGCAGCGTGCGTGACTCGCAAGATCGGGGGTTCGACTTTCAATCAGTGCATTTTTTTGCTTTATTTTTCAAATCAGGATGGGATTTTTACATAAAGCAACTGTAAATCACATGGGTTTACACACTGTCAAAAATTTTGTGGTGGGTTGCACCACTTATAATGGTGTAATAACACCAGCTGCACTACATTCTGAGAAAAAAACCACCATTGTGTTTTTTTACGCTGACAGGGTTTTTTAGAATATCAGGGGGAAAACACATTTCATTGACGTTCATAGAAATGCAGTGGTGCAACTCATGTAGCAGCACACTTTGTATATTTATTTTCTATTACACCAGCAGCACTACTTTCTGAGAAAAAAAAAATAACCCAATCATATAATGCAAATTTGCTCCATATGGAACAAAGTTATATCAAATCTTGCTCCGTGTTTTTTTTTTTTTTCTGCACCACACAATCGTGTATTTCTTTGTGGTGCAGCTGATGTAGCACCATTTTTTGGTGCAAAATACCACAAAATTTTTTACAGTGTGCATTTTGTCTATTTATTTTCTATTAAATATATGCATTTCTCCTTTTCCATTTTCACTTTTTTTTCTATAAAGTTTAAAAGGTCTTGTATGCGTCGTCAGATGAATGTCAGTGATCCATCTCACGACGCATGCAAGACCTTTTGTAGTTTATAGAAAAAATGTAAAAATATAAAAGGAGAAATGCAGCACCGCATTTTGTATATTTATTTTCTATTAAAGATGTGCACTTCTCCTTTTCCATATTCACATTTCTTTTATGAAGAACAAAAGGTCTTGTACGCGTCGTGAGATGGATGTCAGTGAAGTCAGAGATGTGTTCGGAGATCGTTGTTAATGGAGTCGTTTGATGCGGCAACGGGAATTTCTTTCTTTGATAACCTCTGAATATCAGAGAACAGCTCAGTGATATGTAGGTATTTTTCCTTTTTCACCCTGTCTTGGAAATTCGTTTTCGGAATTGCTTTCTATTAAATGAAAATTTGATCAATTTTTTCTAAATATTACCAAATTCCGATAGGGGATTGACATATATAACCAAAATAAATAAAAAGATGTGTTTTACTAATCGTTGGAAGCAGATGGACCATCACATGAAGCAGGATGATATTTGTCGTTGAAGCAAGGGAAACAATAACTCGAACGACGTGTTGCGCATTTCACAAGTGCTGCAATTTTTAAGCACGTTTCACATAAGCGGAGTTCTTCCGCCAAAGCAATAAATATCCCAGCTGTCTTACCGACTGTTTGGAAGCGGACTATAGAGTTATACCGAGCCTTTTAGACGCGCGGAAGCCGCTTAGCTTGCGACAGGTTTGCTACAAACCGGACGGCGAAAATACCTTCCAAATTAAGATAAACGTAGCTGTAAGGTAAGATGTTCACAAAGGCGGCCAGCCGATCGTCCGTTAGTGAAACAAAACAATCCCTCCTGCGAAAAGGGTTGGGGAACAAAGTGCTGTTGAATAAAGAACCACCCATACTTCCCGCTCATCCTTCAGGCATGTTTTCCCCCGTTCTAGCAATGAAACAGCTTGTGTGAAAGCTAGCCGAAAATTGCACTGCAGGACAATTTTATTGCTTCGGCAGAAAAATCCGCTTGCGTGAAACGGGCCTAACTACACTCACAGAGTTTTTTTAGAACATCAGGAGGAAAACATATTTCATTAATGTTCATAAAAATTTACCTTTCATCCGTATGTTTTGAATCGAACCACACATAACGCAACATTTTTGCAAAACAAACGGGGGCGACAATTAATGGACGATTGAATGAAATTTTATGCAGTTTTCTGGGGACGATGTTTCGTGTTCATTTTCAATCAGAAATATACAATTTCGAAGACGTTTGATAACTTTTTTTCCCTTGTATATGTATAAACTCATGTGATTTGCAATTATTTTATGTAAAAAATGCATATTAAGCAAAACTTTCGCTCATCCAGAGCAGAGCCAACGATCCCGCGGATGTTAGAGAGGCACACTACCGCCGAGCCATACAACCTTCCGTGAAACGTTCCGAAAAATTTACTCATAAGTCGCTCGTGATTCTTAAACATCTATTTTCTCGAATTCTCAAAGACGTTACAGAAGCGTGCTTTCTCAATAAAGGTTCATACCAAAACTTATATACACAAACAGTATTATTGAAATCCTTGAAGGGAACCTGGTAAGGTCCCCTTATTAGACGACTGGTTCGCAGTGGCGATTATTAAGATTTACGAATTGTTCCTTATTTGAATTCATAAGGTACATAAGATCAAGAAATGTTCGACACATATATACAATTGACGACATCCGGTTTAAGGTTTACTAGTGCGGCAAGTCGCCATGGTCACTCAACAGTAGCAGTGGGTGTAAATCACGAAAGATCACACATGTGTACTTCAGCAGAGTACACGTGACCCGGAATTACCCGTCAAGCTTGTTCGATAAGTCTCTCTTCGAAACTAACAATGTCGAGAGGTGATTCAAGGTTTCAAGTTCTGACTTGAGCTCTGGAGTAGAATTATTTTGCGGTGTAATTTTTCGCACAAATTCTAGTGAAATTAGTATTAAAGTTATTAAAAATATGAAAATTAGTCTAAAAATAATAGAAATTAGACAAAAATAGGAGAAAGTCTGAAATTCGCGGATATATTTGATTTTCGCGAAATTACAGAAAAAAACCTCCAAAATTCGGGGAAAAAAATGGCAGAAATTCGCGCCACAAAACAATTACTAGCCTACTCATGACTAATTAAAAGAAAATAATTAATATTTATGCGCCATATTTTTCTTTCATATTAGAAAAGTTGCCCGTTTCAGCAGAATTTAACAATTAAATGAACTCCCTTACCATCAGCATATTACCTCATGTGTATTTATTCACAAGCATTACAAAACACCGAATTGTTGCTAGACATTACCCACACTTTGCAGACTTTATTTATGATCGCGAAAAATAAAAAATAATACTAGGATTACTAGCTCCTGTCTTATTTTACGGGGTATGCAATTTTTTTTCCAGTGTTAGTTTTCTTCTGGCGATTTGGTAGCCGTATCCAAGTTATTCATTGGTGCCAAAATATAATCTATCTTTCAATTTTCCTAAGATCTTCTCGTTTTGTGGAAAAATTTCAGCATCTCTATTAAGAATTCCTTTCTCGTGACAGATGCATCCGGAGAGCAGAACCATTGCATCTCCCAGAGGATATGCCTTCAACACCACCATCACCATTCCAAGCACGAAGACCAACAGCAGCAGCATCAAGAACAACACCAACAACAGCAGCAGCTGCAACAACGCATGTACAGGCTGAGCCAGAGGCATCCTGAAAGAGTAACACGCTATTCGCAAGAATACCTGTCCGATGGGTAAGTGGAATACAAAAGAACCTATTCCCCTCAAATTACATTGCTGTCTTGGAATCATTAAGGTTCTTTCGCAGCCAGCAAACAGCATCACTTTATTCGTGAAGCCCTTGCAAACGGCATTCGGACAAATTCGAAGAGAGGAAATGGTGAGTGTCTTCTTACAAAGTGTATATTGAGCAAATTTTCCAAAGCATAAAGTGATACTTTCTTTCCCTTCCGGACTAAATTCGCGGGACTAAACTTAATAAAACCGGCTTATGTTCTTCATAACGCTGAAGTTGCATTTCATTTTCACATATCCTCGTTGGTATATGGCTGTGAAGAGATCTAGTGTAGATGATGAAGAACAGTATATTATCTTTTGGTGACGCATTTACTAAAACATTTTTTAATACTTTGAAATACTTCATAACATAACCCACTTCTGTCATAAACTATGAATTCCATCTGCTTAGTGGGGTTCATACGAACATTGCATTTACTTTTATTTTGCACACAGATCATCTCTTTTCACGCACAATTGCTTCAGTGGCATCCAAATAATTTTTTTAGTGATGTAGATTAAGAAGGATACATACATATATATATATATATATATATACACAGTCGAGTCACATTATTGTGATCACCTTATACTTTTGTGGTCAACAGCGCGTAGCCAATGAATGAAGGCACGTGTCGTCAGCTGGCTTGGAGGGTATGTAAGGTGTACTGTAAGCATTCTGAAATCATATCACTCGTTGTTATAATGGATAAAAGGAGCGATTTATCAAATTTGCGAAAAGGGTTGTTTATCTGCTTTTGGACTCAGGGTGACATTATTTCGTACTGCTGCGGTTAAAGTGTACCGTGAGTGGAAAAATGGCCCCATTGCGAATAAGCGACTTGAAAACTGCGGAGCACCACGTGCCATTGATGAGAGAGGTGAACGTCGGCTTCGAAGGTGCGTGAGGGCCGATCGACACTCTGCAGTGGAGCAACTCAGTAGCTGAATGAACCAGGGGGCTACCGGAAGTGTGTCTAAACCATAGTTCAGCGAACCCTTCTGTGTATGGAGCTCCGATTCAGACGGATGGTCACTGCACCTATGCAAACGAAGGTGCGTCGGCAGAAAAGTCTTACATTTGCACGGCAGTATCGGAATGGGACCTACGCTGATTTGCAAAAGATTGCCTTCTCCTATGAGTCACGTTTTCTGCTTCATCGGACGGATGAATGTTGCCGTATAAGGCCAGAAACATAGGAGAACAAACAATCTTCAGCCATTGCTGGAAGAACACAAGTTGGTGGGTGCAGCGTTATGGTCTGGGGAATATTTTCGTGACATTCCCTGGCTCAACTCATACCTGTGGAAGGCACTATGGACGGAATTCGTTATAAATCCATCCTTCCAGACCATGTACACCCATACATGCTGATTGTCTTCCATAGGGCGGATGGGATCTTCCAGAACGATAATGCGACTTGTCACACAGCTGGAAATGTCAGAGACTGGTTGGACAAGAACGATAAATACTTCAAAGTACTTCCCTGACCCCCTGATTCCCCAGAAATAAATCCAATTCAGCATCTGTGGGACCACATCGATCGTGTTGTTTGCTCTATGGATCTTCCACCACGCACCCACCAGCAGTTGCCTGATGCACTGCAATCAGCATGGCTCCACCTACTTGTGAAAACATTCCAGCATATTTTTGCGTCCATCCTAGTTGTCTAGCTGCTGTCCGCGCTGAACACGGCAGTTACTCTGGATATTATCTGGTGCTCACAAT
This sequence comes from Macrothele yani, assembly GCA_039090855.1. Classification (NCBI taxonomy): domain Eukaryota; kingdom Metazoa; phylum Arthropoda; class Arachnida; order Araneae; family Macrothelidae; genus Macrothele; species Macrothele yani. Next base: position 21,348,145 of record CM076997.1, on the reverse strand, counting down.
AGTGTGACTCGACCGTGTATAGGTGTATATACACTGGCGGAAAGTGAAAAAAGAACACCAAGAAGGAGACGTCTGATACCAACGAAATTTATACAGCATAATAACGGAATACAGAGGATAACGTGATCAAAACATTATGGCAAAATACAGCTGCATTTGCTGGTAAACTGAAAAATAACATTTCCATGTAACATGGTTAGTGCGAGGTTGAACCGCCATGAACTGCGTCACACTGTGCAATTCTGGCATGGAGTCTGTCGTACAGATGTTGGATGTAAGTTTGGGGTATTGAGTTCCAAGCATCCTCAACCTGGACGCGTAAATCGGGGATGGTCGTGCCTGGCCGTGGAGACCGGATAATTCGTTGTCCCATAAAATCCCACATGTGCTCAATGGAGGACAAATCCGGTGAACGTGCAGGCCATGGAAGTTGTCCCACACCCTGAAGTGCATGTTACGTTGCACGTACCGTGTGTGGGCGTGCGTTATCTTGTTGAAAACACCACGATGAACCGACCACACAATTGGCACAACAACGGGCTGAATGATGTTGTTGATGTAGGAGGTGCTGTTTAACGTGCCCGGTACAAACACTAGTTGTGTACGGGAGTGATAGCTGATCGTTCCCCACACCAGGAGACCAAGTGTTGGCCCTGTGTTTCGCTAGCGGATGCAAGAATGGTGGAGAAGCTCCCCTGTGCGTCTACGAACACGCATACGGCCATCAGAGGCTTCCAAGCAGAATGTGCTTTCATCGCTGAATACGACAGATCGCCATTGTGTTCTCCAGTGCAGACATTGGCGACACCACTGCAGCCGTTCTTGACAGTGGGCTGGAGTCAGAGGTACACATGCCAGTGGCACAGGTGCACGTAGTCCTGCATCCAGTAGACGGTTGCGGATTGTTCGCACAATCACCTCAGGTGCAACGGCAGCTCGGATTTGCGTCGCAGTGGATGTTCTGCTTGAAACGCCGCTCTTCGGACCATTAACGCCACCATCGTACCACCACCGATACTTCTCGTCCAATTCGCTCCGCAATACGACGATACGACCACCCGGCTTCGCGGAGTCCGACTAGACGACCTCGCTCAGAGTCCGATAACTGCTGAAATCGTACGTGTCTTCCATGTCCAGGCATTGGAGCTTCCTCAGGGTCTTCGCACGTGTCCGTACGCAGAAGACTGATTACATTCACTTCGCCGTTCTCCTTAAATACCACCGACGATAATTTGCATATTATGCCGTGCTGTGGCGTAAGCGCTTACCGGTTGGCCCCGAAATTAACATCACACCTACGTAAATTTGTCCCTATTAATATATGTAAATTTCATGATCGTCCGCCAGTTCCTTCTTGGTGTTCTTTTTTCACTTTTCGCTAGTGTATATATATATATATATATATATATATATATATATATATATATATATATATACATATATAGGAAATGCTATCCCACACTCACCAACCCGCTTGGCCAGCGTGGTGAGTTATGGCCAAACTCCTCGAAAATGACTCCACAACTTAAATCTTGGCCCTCAGTCTCCGGCAGCTGGAATGTACCTGGCCAAGGCAGCGGCCAGTGCGACATGAAGTCAGAGGGTGCTAAGAATCCCAGGAGGACCGGACTAGGCTGCCATCTGATGCTGACCTTGGCTACGTATAATGGAAGCTCCCTATCTTCTGATTCAAGGCTTCTTGAATTGGAAAGAGGAACTACAAAGGATTAAGTGGGACATCGTCGTGCTAAGTGAGGTAAGGAGAAAAGGAAAATATCTCATTGAACTGAAAAGTGGACTTCTCTTCTAATATCGTGGGACTGATACTGGCAGAACTAGTGGTGTTGGATTTATAATAAACAAGAAACTGAAGGATAAAGTTGTAGAAGTTGAAAGTTCCTCTGACAGAGCTGCACGACTCGTTATCCAACTCTCGAGAAGATACCAGGGAAAGAGCGAAGTATTTATTTATTTATTAACTGTCGCCACGTATTTAGAGTATTTTCACCTGGATCTCGCACGTTGGATTTAACTGCTATAATATATATGGCTATATTATGGCCAAACACCTCCAAAATGACTCTACAACTTAAATCTTGGCCCTCAGTCTCCGGCAGCTGGAATGTACCTGGCCAAGGCAGCGGCCAGTGCGACATGAAGGCAGAGGGTGCTAAGAATCCCCGGAGGACCGGACTAGGCTGCCATTTGATGCTGACCTTGGCTACCTACAATGGACGCTCCCTATCTTCTGATTCAAGGCTTCTTGAATTGGAAGAGGAACTACAAAGGATCAAGTGGGACATCGTCGGGCTGAGTGAGGTAATTAGAAAAGGAGAAGATCTCATTGAACTGAAAAGTGGACATCTCTTCTATTATCGTGGGACAGATACTGGCAGAACTAGTGGTGTTGGATTTATAATAAACAAGAAACTGAAGGATAAAGTGGTAGAAGTTGAAAGTTCCTCTGACAGAGCTGCACGACTCGTTATCCAACTATCGAGAAGATACCAGGCTCAGATTATTCAAACTTATGCACCCACCACAAGTCATCCTGAAGAAGAAATTGAAGAATTTTATGAGGAAATTCGTCATCTAAATAATAAAGGTAAGCAGCACTTGAAGATAATTATGGGAGATTTCAATGCAAAAATAGGGCACCGGCAACAGAATGAAACTTCAGTAGGTAAATTCGGTCACGGCAACAGAAACCAGCGTGGAAATACTCTCGTTGAGTTTGCAGAGGCAGAAGGATTTTTCATCTTGAATTCCTTTTTCAAGAAAAAGCCACACAGGAAATGGACATGGAGACATCCAATTGGGACGACAAGTGAAATTGATTTTATTATGTGTAACAAAAAATTCGTCATCGAAGACTGCAGTGTGCTAAACAAGTTCAACACAGGTAGTGACCATAGATTGGTGAGATGTAAGATGCACCTCAACACTAAACTGGAACGTGACAAGCTCATAAGACAAACAAAATGTATTGACATAACCAACCTTAAAAAACACCATAATACTTTCAAGTATTATGGTGTTTATCTGAAGAACAGATTCTCTGCTTTAGAAGGCCTAACATCGGAAGAAGTGGATATTTCGGAAGTTAACAGAAAAGTAACCAAAGCTCTTATGGAAACAGCAACAAAATTAGCTGGGTCTAAGAACAAGTTGCATGTAAACAAATTATCAGGAAAAACCAAAATGTTGATGCAAAAAAGAAGAGAGATGAGGACAACTAAAGAAGATGTGACTTCCAAAGTGGAATATATAGAGCTATGCAAGACAGCACGAAAAAGTATCACTGAAGACGTAAGGAAATTCAACTGCGAGCTAGTGAGGAAAGCAATTGAAAACAACCAAAGCCTAAAGATAGCAAAGGGACATCTCAGTAAGGGAAGAAAACAGATTATGGCTCTGAGAAAAGAAGATGGTTCTATAACAAGAAATAGAGGCGAAATTTTGACAAGAGTGAAAGATTTCTACTCCAAATTATATGAAAGGGATGATACATGTACTCCAGACATCATGAAAGGTACCAGAGTTCTTCCAGTCCTCCCAGCAGAAGTTGCTCATGCAATCAATAACATGAAGCGGGGGAAAGCTCCAGGAGAAGATGGAATTACTATAGACATCATACAAGAAGCAAGTGGAGAAATTGAAACAGTACTCGCCCAAATTTTCACTCGATTCCTTAATGAAGGGAAGATTCCTGAGGATTGGAACAATGCTACAATGATCCTGCTACATAAAAAGGTTACATTGAGGATCTCAGGAACTACAGACCTATCAGCCTCCTATCAGTGGTTTATAAAATCTTCACTAAAGTTCTTTCACACCGCTTGAAGGTAACACTGGACATGGCTCAACCAAGAGAACAAGCTGGATTCAGGAGTGGCTACAGCACAATAGATCATATCCACGTACTGAGAGAACTAATTGAAAGAGCGAGGGAATATGAACTTCCATTGTGCATGGCTTTTATCGATTATGAAAAAGCCTTTGATTCGGTGAAACCATCAGCAGTTACCACGGCTCTGAAATCCTGCGGTATTGAAGATGCATACATTAATATTATTAATAACATCTATGAAAATGCAAGTGCAAAGATTCGGCTGTTTGAAAATACAACACACATAAAAATTGGAAAGGGAGTGAGACAAGGTGACACCATATCTCCGAAGCTCTTTAACGCCACATTGGAAAATGTCTTTTTCAATCACTGAGCAGGGAAAACAAAGGGGATAAAGATTAATGGAGATTATCTAACCCACCTTCGTTTTGCTGATGACGTAGTCATTTTTGCAACTACCCCATCAGAGCTGCAGAGTATGATCCAGGAACTTGCTGACAAGAGTAAAGAAGTGGGATTAAAAATGAACTTTCAGAAGACAAAAGTGATGTTCAATGCTTTTACAAGAAATGAAGATTTATCGATTGATGGAGAAAAACTGGAGATAACAGATACGTATGTTTATCTTGGACAGCAGATATCAAGTGAGGGTCACATTGATGAAGAAATTAATCGGCGTACAAAACTTGCCTGGAGAGCTTTTGGAAGAAACAGCATAATTTTCAAGAGCAATATGCCATTATGTCTTAAAAGAAAAGTGTTTGATCAATGCATCCTTCCAGTGCTTACGTATGGTGCAGAGACGTGGACCTTAACTAAAAGAGACATACAAAGGCTGCAGACAACTCAAAGAAGCATGGAGAGGTGCATGCTTTGTATAACCAGGAGAGATAAGAAGAGGAACTCGTTAATCCGAAAAATGACGAGAGTGGAAGACATCATGATCAGAGTTAAATCCCTGAAATGGCAATGGGCTGGACATACTGCCAGAAGGACAGACCATAGATGGACAGCCGAAATTTTAGATTGGATTCCAAGGGACAGGAAAAGACCCAGAAAAAGACCACATGGGAGATGGGTGGATGAAATTCGTAAATATGCGGGAGTGACATGGAGGAGACTGGCACAAGACAGACCGTTGTGGAGGAAACTTGGGGAGACCTTCGTCCAGCAGTGGATTGATAATGGTTGACAATGATGATGATGATGATATATGGCTAGTGCCGTTTATGCCCACCAGATGGAGACGTCTCAGTAGCTGAGCCGCCCATCTTACGGATTTATGATGTCAGAAGCTGAATTAAATACACATAGCACCGTGGATTGTTGGCCACCGTGGCGTAAAATGTAACGCACTCGGCGCGATATCGTGAGTTCTGTTGGTTCAATTCTACAGCGGTTGGCTGAAAAACAATTTTTCGGATGCCGTGCGTTTCTGGAACGTGGAAAGAGCGATGTATTTATTTATTTATTAACTGTCGCCACGTATTTGGAGTATTTTCACCAAGATACCAGGCTCAGATTATTCAAACTTATGCACCCACCACAAGTCACCCTATAGAAGAAATTCAAGAATTTTATGAGGAAATTTGTCATCTAAATAATAAAGGTAAACAGCACTTAAAGATAATTATGGGAGATTTCAATGCAAAAATAGGGCAACGGCAACAGAATGAAACTTCAGTAGGTAAATTCAGTCACGGCAACAGAAACCAGCGTGGAAATACTCTCGTAGAGTTTGCAGAGGCAGAAGGGTTTTTCATCTTGAACTCCTTTTTCAAGAAAAAACCACACAGGAAATGGACATGGAGACTTCCAAATGGGACGACAAGTGAAATTGATTTTATTATGTGTAACAAAAACTTTGTCATAGAAGACTGCAGTGTGCTAAAGAAGTTCAACACAGGTTGTGACCATAGATTGCTGAGATGTAAGATGCACCTCAGCACAAAAGTCGAAATAGGAAATATTTTTGCATGGAATGGTATATGTACAAAATAAGCTGTCTATACATGCGATACAAACAAACCACGTCTTCAATAAGAAAATTAAAATCAATTTATTTACAAATTAAAAGCGGGTTAAAAGCAGACTAGCTTGTTCGGGATCTCCCGTCCCCATCTACTGGTCAATGCGCCACAGGATCTTTTTTTTTTTTTTTGATTGGTGGTTTAACGACTACCGTGAGCAACTCAATGGGCTATAAGCAGTCGCCCGTCCCTAATTTAGGGTCACTGGTTCCAGGAAAGGGAGAGAGCCAGTGCCGTAAGACAAACACAACATCCATGCCTCACCGGGATTCGAACCCGGACCCCGTTCGGACGAATGATCAGAGGCCATCGCTTAGACCACTGCGCCACCGCGGAGGCCGCCACGGGATCCTACAGAGTCAACCCTTATATATACTTGATAACACGACCCATCATGCACCACGTCACCAACAGACCGTGATGTCACAGTATAAACACAAATTATAAAATTTTAATTCCAAATCAATATAACATAAATATAAGAATACAAAATACTTACGAAAATGTACTATTCCGATGTTTTAAAATTCCTCATGTGTCAAAGTCTCTTGTGGAGCAACCATTTTTCGCCTAGGTCTTGGTACAAATGTGGGGAGATCTAAATTACAACAGTTGTCTCCGTAGGCAATAATATATAAACTTTCTGAAAAGAAAACAGTACTTTTGTTGACATTGGAGTTCAAGATTTTAACATTATCCCAAACAGGGGTGTAACCACCCTCTTTAACAGCCATAGTAAAGGCAGTATTAATAGTTTCTGTCCGGAGGGTGTACTTGTGTTCACCCAACCGAGTATTCAGAGTCCTAATTGTAGAACCTATAAAAAAATTGTCAATACCACCCTAATCCTCATGGGCGAGCGGAATGCAGTATACACCATATTTCATGAGTTTGGGTACTTTATCTCTGTCATTTCTCAGTAAAGCAAATACATTTTTAGTGCAAACTCCAAATGTCAAATTATGCCTATTGCATATCTTCTTGAGAGTGTTAACTATTGGAGGGAGATAATCCACCTTTCCAACGTATCTAGTGATTTTATTGTCCGTGGACAAGGTCGTGAATCTCAACCTGGTGAACCTTTTCAATAGACCGGGAAAGTAGTGCTCAGGGTAGCCGAAAATCCGTGCCAAAGTTGAGGCCTTAGAGAGTTCGTTCCATCTTGCTCTGTTGGAAGAAGAGTGTGTGAATGCGCGTTTGATTAGAAATCGAAGTGATGATGCTTTTTGTTCAGGGGGTGAGAAGAGTTAAACGGTATGATACATGGTATGAACGTAGGTTTTCGGTACACAGTGTATTTAATCTGGTGAGTGTTGAGGTCCCTTGATAATATAAAATCAAGAAAAGGTAGCTTACCCCCTTGCTCAAGTTCTTTCGTAAATTTTATTGTGGGAACATGTGAAGATAAGCAGTCAATGAAAACATCTAGTTGGGAAAGTGAGTAGGGCCAAAAAAGTAGCATATCATCGACATACCTGATTATTAGTAATGGTTGAAGCGGCGAGTCCAGCAAATCCCTGTCCTCCAAGGATTGTAAAAGAATCTCAGCCAGCACAGGGGAGAGTGGGGAGCCCATGGGCGCACCCTCTCTCTGTTGGTATATTATATTATCAAATTTAAAATACGATCTTCTGGCCACTAATTTCAGTGCTGAAAGAATGGCATCAGTTTCCAGCGGAGAGATAGAACTATCTTCTTGTAATTTTTCCGCAATGATAGAATGCACCAGATCAAGTGGTACATTTGGGAATAGTGAAACAACGTCTAGAGATGCCATAATAAAGCCAGGTTGTGGAGGGTCAAATTCCTTGATTCGCTCAAGAGCCTGAGTAGAGCTTTTAATTGACACCGTGGAATGGAGTATAAGGTGTTTCAAGTAAGATGCTAGCATAGTCTCAAGGGGTCTCGTTGGACTAGCATGCCCTGAGACTGATAATCTGAGGGGTTGATTTGGTTTGTGTAGTTTCAGTTTACCAAATACTTCTGGCACTCTAGGTCCCACAGGTGGTTTCATTTTTGATGACACAGAGGCAGGAAGGAAACCTTGGTTTCGAAGTTTACTCAGTTCAGCTATGGTGGCAGAGGTTGGATCTGATTTGAGCACTCGGTGGGGGATTAGCTCTACAGCCTGTGACATCTTATCAAAGTAGTCAGCCTGATCCATAATGAGTCAGCCTTATCCAAAGTAGTCAGCCTTATCCAAAGTAGTCAGCCTTATCCAAAGTAGTCAGCCTTATCCAAAGTAGTCAGTCTTATCCATAATGATGATCTGTTGGGTCTTATCCGCGTCAACAATAGACAGGTTTGGGTTCTTAGCTAACTGAAGTAGCTGATCCCTTTCGTACCTTGAATTCTGAGGTGAAGTGGTTATTTTAGAAATAGATTTTACCAGGTTATGATGTGAAAAATCACTTTCATCCTCTGGCAAGGCATTAATAATGTTTTCAATCTGAGGTAAAGAGTGCATAGGTGAAAACTTCGAGATGGGGAAACTGAACTTGAGACCTCTATTTAAGGCTGCATGTTGACCCTCTGTCAGTTGAACTGAGCTGAGGTTCAAATAAGTCTTGGGTGTAGGAAGTTTAACTTTGGAGGCAGGAAATGAAACGGAGTGTTGAAGACAGGAATATAATATGACCTCCGATGGACAACCGAGATTTTAGACTGGATGCCAAGGGACAGGAAAAGACCCAGGGGAAGTCCACGTGGGATGGAATTCGAAAGCGTGCCGGAGTGACATGGAGGAGACTGCCGGAAGGCAGACCGTTCTGGAAGAATATTGGGGAGACCTTCATCCAGCAGTGGATTGATAATGGTTGACAATGATGATGATATATAACCAATCATTATAAATACCGTGCTGCATGAAGGTCTTCGAGCTGTCTGTCTTGAGCTGTCCTCCCGCATGTCACTCCAGCATGCTTTCCAGTTTAATCGTTTATCCACGCAACTTTCACGTGGTATTCTGGGTCTATACCTGTCCCTTGGATTCTACTCTAATATTTCGGTTATACATCAGTGGGCGGTTCTCCTGCCAATATGTCAAGCCAATTGCTATTTAAGGGATTTTACTTATATTCTCTTTCTCTCTCTCTCTCAATGTTCGTGCTCGCGCGTGTGTGTGATCGCGTGTGTTTTATGTGTGTATAATAGCTTCGTTTTGCTAAAAAACAATTACGCCGAAGCAAATTGTCATTAAAGCTGTTGAACTACGGTTATTTCATTTAAACAGTAAATATAATTTCAAAATAAATTATTAAATTCACAAAACTAGCGTTTTGTTAAATATTTAGTCTGAAAAGAGGCAGATAGTTGATAATTTTGGTAACAAAAATGCTGTTTAAGGAAAAATACAGTCAAAATAAATGCAGCGAGTATTCCTTTATGATATAACCATGGAAATAATTGCAAAATACATTATAAAATCAAAAATGTTTAAAGATATATATTTTATTATTTTGAGGGGGTGGGTGGAAATTGTAGTCTTCGAGAGGAACGTTTCGTAATAACATTCCCGTTCTTTCAGGAATTGGAGATGAGGTTTCGTGCCGCCGAGGTCATTAATTGCGAAAGTTTCTCGATGTTTGTGAGACGGAAGGATTTATTGCATAATTACCAAGCGCCCCGGAATCGTATATTTACACGACGCAGTCTCTCTTACTTACTGCACTTAGGTAATTCGAACATTTGATCACTTTACGAGATAGGAAGATCTTCAGGAGGTTCTCTAGCTTTTTAAATTACATATCCAGATTTAAACTTCCTGGAGATAGTGAGCAAACATTACAGATAAACTCAGTTAAATTTCCTGAAGCGAAACAAATTCAATGCACACTTAAGTAATCATTGTAACAATTTATGTTAATAATTACTCAGGAAGGAAATTATGTTAGAAGAAGTTAAAATTTAGTGGGTATTTTGTATGCCGTTCTATAATATGGTATCTTCTTAAGAAAGTTAATGATCTTTGTTTTCGCATTATGGTAAAAATTATCGTCTTCTAACGTTGATTGCTGCACGGCTGTGGAGATAAAGAAGTTAAGAAACTGTAGCTTTCGAATTGATATTTTGTCAATATGAAGCAAGGAAAATGGTAAAGGATATTAACAGAACTACACAAATTGTACAGCGGCATCGAAAATTTCCATTACTAATTTTTAAAAGTTGTTAGTGCATGGTAGATTAGGGATTTTAAAAACCTCCTTTTAAATAAATTAAAACTCTTCCAGAAGCACACAGTAATAACTAAAGTTCATAACTTGTCCCAAAACAACTGAGAATGTTTTAATAAAAAATGTGCAATGCTGCGTTTGACCTTGGCACAAGCCTCGAAAAAACAGTAGTCGTTGCAGTAACCATAGCAACCGGCTACACCTGTTTATCACGCATGCGTCGTCGGTAGAGCCCAGTTTAATAGTAATTGTTTCGTGAACCCCTAAAAGAGTTTTCTCACTGTTATTTTTCGAAAAAGTAGATGTGGTTCACATTTCAAATTCATCATTTCACAGAATTTTAACGGAACATTTGAGCATGAAACGAGTGTGCTCAACTTGCTTTTTCATGTGCGACTCAATGCAAGACCGCACGTGACCAGTTATGTCAATAAATAAACAAAGACATCTCTCTGTCCACGTTTTAGCAACATATAGTAACCGACAAATTGCTATTCGGTCACCGCTGGGGATCCGAATACCAGATCTCTCGATAGCTAGCCGAGCGCGTTAGCCTTACACCACGGTGGCCAACAATCCATGGCGCTATGTATGTTTTTCTGTCAGCTTCTGACATCATAAATCCGTAAGATGGGCTCAGCAACTGGCAGCCGTGGTGTAAGGCTAACGCGCTCGGCTGGATATCGAGAGATCTGGAATTCGATACCCCAGCGGTGACCAAATAAAAACATTTTCGGTTGCTATGTGTTGCTAAAACGTGGAAAGAGCAATGTCTTTGTTTATTCACTGACGCCACGTACTTGGAAGATTTTCGCCAGTTCTGTCGTTTGGTATTTGGAGAAAATGAATATTAAGTTGATGCGCTTACCTGCAAATAGTCCAGACCTGTCACCACGTGACTTCTGGTTGTTCCCCATTTAAAAAAAGACATTACGTATACGACAATTTGAGACTGATCAACTAACCATTACAGCTGAGCAGGGATGCTTCAACAGCATTTCAGAAGAAGAATTCCAGAAGACATTCAAAAAGTGGAAGGAATATTGGGACACCTGTATTCAATGCAATGGACAATATTTCAAAAAAAAAGCGGCCACTTCTTTCATAATTACGGCGCATATATATTTTTTTAAAAACATTCTCAGTTGGTTTGGGACAACTATTGTATAATATCAAAACACCCCCACTGCTACATGTCGTTTTAGATAGCATTGCAGTACAATACACTAAAGAGCAATTTAATTAGATATACCTGTCCAGTAACGTGTAGCACAACCTTTCGCCCTCATGACGGCGGCGATTCGTCTCGGCATGGACTCGACAAGACACCGGAAACGTTGGAAAGCCATACGACCCCTGAACAAGCTCCCACAGTTCACGAAGGTTCGATGGAGGGTTCAGAGCCTCGAACATCTCTCTCGATGGCATCCCAGATGTGCTCGATGAGATTAAGGTCAGGTGACCTAGCTGGTCAAGGAAGCGAGGTCACGTCGGTAGAGTGTTCATCCAACCATTCGGATACAGTTCGGGAGCGATGGCACGGTGCATTGCCTTGTTGCAGGATGAGGTCCCAAGTGGGATGTTGAAGACGCACAAACGGGAGCAAATGGTCGTCCAGGATATTTCGGTAACGTTGACCTGTGAGGGACGATGTCACACGTACCATGGGTCTCATTTCAGTCCAGGTAAACAGTCCCTAGACGAGAATGCCACCCCCACCAGCTTGAAAAGTACCCTGCTGGCAAGAAGGATCCATCGCTTCATGTGGTTTGCGCCGTACTCGTATCCTACCATCCGCATGTACAAATGTGAATCTCCACTCATCAGTCCAGGCAACATTTTTCCACATGTCTTTTTCCACATGTCTCGCCTATGCTAATCTTTGCACCCTGTGATGTGCGGGCAGCACCGGTACCCTCGTGGGATGATGGCTTCTGTACCCCATAGCGAGGAGATGTTTCTGGATGGTGTGTCTACTTACACGTTTTTATACACCAGCGTTAAATTGCCGAGTGATTTCTTGCACTGTGGCGCGTCTATTTGCTGTTGCAATGCGAGCTAGCTGACGATGACCCCGCTCATCCACACGCTGTTGTCCACGGCATTTGGCCCTTGCAGGGATGGTTTTACCGGATTCGATGTACTCACGGCGCACCCGTGACACAATGACTCGTGAAAATCCCAGTGCCTGCACGACTCCCGAGATGGAGTGGCCTATTCCTCGGGCTACGGCAATCTGCCCACGATCAAATGCGCTCAGATCGTTCGTGTTACCCATACTGTGTCCGACTCGTACTGATTCCCGTCGCATCACTCCTTATATTGTCGGATCCCAGCATACGTCATGTCGTTTCCGTTTACAAAGCCGCCCACAGCGCCAAATTTGCATAATGCCAGCTGTCTCAAATTCAATTTCTCTTCAGTGTAGGTGAGCACAATTTGGGTATATTTGAGTTTCGATGCATATCTAGAAATCGTTTCAGTAAAGAAGCCTCTAAAAAGCACAAATACGCAAGGTAATATACATTGAAATAGCAAATGATTAGACACCTATTTACGAACGTGTTGTGTCACCTTCGGCTTTAAAAACATCATCGATTTGATGTGTCATAATTCATGCTGATATCGTTCTGTAGGTATGTTCAAACAACCGGAAGTTATTGCGCCTGAAAACTGCCAAAATTTCACTGGGGGAGAATCTGTTTCGAATGGGTCTCTGATTATGAACCCACAGGTGTTTGAACTGGTTAAGAAGCGGAGAGTGTGGGGGGCATTTTAACATTTTGTCACTTTCGTGCATCTCGAACTACTGTGTGACGATCCGAGACTTGTGACATGGAACATTATCTACTGGAAGTACCCTTCTTAAAAAGAAAGCACAATTCACATGTACGCGTGTGTCTCTGGTCCACAGTAATGTTCAGTTAACTCATTGGCGCACAAATGCTTTTCTAGAAGTATTAAAGAGCCTAACGTCGGGTTCCACGAACAAAGACTAGAAACCATTACACTGCCTACACCAGATTGTATCTTTGATACTTGGCAACTGGAGTACATCAATTCGTACTGTTTACCCCACACTCGTCCACGGCCACACTGGTCTCGTTTGCCACACTCACTCGTCCACGGCCACACTTGTCTCGTTTGCCACACTCACTCGTCCACGGCCACACTTGTCTCGTTTGCCACACTCACCCATCCACGGCCACACTTGCCTCGTTTGCCACACTCACTCGCCCACTGCCACACTTGTCTCGTTTGCCACACTCACTCGTCCACGGCCACACTGGTCTCGTTTGCCACACTCACTCGTCCACTGCCACACTTGTCTCGTTTGCCACACTCACTCGTCCACTGCCACACTTGTCTCGTTTGCCACACTCACTCGTAAACGACTACACTTGTCTCGTTTGCCACACTCACTCGTCCACGGCCACACTGATCTCGTTAGCCACACTCACTCGTCCACGGCCACTGGTCTCGTTTGCCACACTCACTCGTCCACGGCCACACGTGTCTCGTTTGCCACACTCACTCGTCCACTGCCACACTTGTCTCGTTTGCCACACTCACTCGTCCACGGCCACACGTGTCTCGTTTGCCACACTCACTCGTCCACTGCCACACTTGTCTCGTTTGCCACACTCACTCGTCCACGGCCACACTTGTCTCGTTTGCCACACTCACTCGTCCACGGCCACACTTTGGCTCACTCATCCACGTGCAATAACTTAAAACGTGACTCATCGGGCTAGGCTAATATTTGTAGCAGGTCTTATGAAAAAAATGTCGTACTTATGTTATCGGTTTGACCGTCCGTCTGAATGTTGGTACCAAATCTCTGCAACTATTAGTCCGATTTCAAAAATTCTTAGAAAGCTTGAAATGTGCGAATGATGATTCTGTATTTCGATTTTTCATATGATGCACAATTTCTTCGCTAGAGGTCGTAAATGCATATGATGTCAATTTTAAATACATTTTATTCCATATATTTCCTTCTAAACATCCGACTGAACAAAAAAGCTTCTACCTTCCGATTCCATTTATTTCGAAGACTATTTTAGGTGTAGTCACTTTTTCATGTTACGCATAGCCTTTCCGCTAGGGGATGTAAGGTAAATTGCGTTTACCCCGATATCTCTGCTTCTGAAACACAAATTTGAAAAATTCTTTCTGCAGCAGATACAGCTCTTGATGGGAAATCGTTTTCATATAATTTCTAACGAATTTTAGCCGCTTGTGGAACTAAGCAGAAGTTTCTATTTGTGGAATATGTTTTATCGATCGTAAAAACCGATTGAACGTTTTCCTAACCGGTTCCATTGATTTTGAATTGTTCTGAACAACTTAATGCGTATCAGAACGGCTTCAGAAAACTTTACAACCGAAAGTTGCGTGTCATATTTCTTGTTTTAATCCTGAAGATGTCTAGTTTTGCTGCTATGGGCCACAGTTCATTGGAATTTGTTAGTGTTTAACAGAGACGTATGGTACACGAAGCGGACGTTTGCTGTTATAATCCATTCGAGCTAATGTGAAAAGAGCAGTGTGTGCCAAAATTTTGCTCTAGACACCGCTGGTGACTGCGTGGCAACTTGAGTGAATGAACGGTGTCTTACCTCCTACAAACCTCTCCATCCGTCGTAGTCTTAGAACACCGATTAAGCCTTTCTTCCTACAAGAAGACTACCCAAGTAGCACAATGACATTGGCCAACGGTTGGCCCAATGATATTATTGCGTCGGCAGCGTTGGGCGAAGGTTGCGTTGTTTATCGAAGATTTGCCAACGGTTTTTCCAAACACACATGACCAACCATTTATCAACAAATGACCACTTAACGGTTGCCTGATGGTTGTCCGATGGTTGTCCAACAACATATGACCAACCATGGTTGTTCAACAACACATTATCACATTGGAAAACTGTTTGCAACAGTTTTCCAATGTGAGTCCAACCGTTGAACCAACACATATCCTGTTGTTGGCCGCCTCGTCGCCTCGTCGCTGGGCCGATCGTTGAAAGCCCACGGTTGGTCCAACGTAATATTGCTACCTGGATACTGACTCTTTGCTTTGCTGTTTGTGCAGCACTCACTATACACTCTCGATATAGTCGTTCTTGCATAAACGAGATGTTTGTCCCTTTGTGTCCACTAAACAAGCAAGTGCTGCATATACCTGCCCGTTCAGTGGACACTATCATGCCTTTTTCAAAGCCCCCTAAGTGCTAGTCTTTCCCATACTGCAACTATCAAAGCCACATACACGTCCGAATCAGCTGTTCATAAATCTATCTCAACTTCCCAGTTACGGATATATGTGAGAATAGTATGTGTCTGATTTCTATCGATTGTTTCTAGTATCAGGTCTTTCGGAAAATAATGGCCGATTTTCGCAGATGCCACATTCAACTCGTCCACATTGCTTGCAGACAAAGTCACTCTCAGCGCCATTCGTACGAGTTGGAGGGCGACTCTGAAGCCACATACACGCCATAATCGGTTCAGCTGCAGTCGTTGTTACTCGCGCGAGTGGTGTGTACAAAAAACGTTAGGAAAGAGTGAGTTGCAGGTAATTTTGCTTCGTGAGTTCAAATTGGCTCGTAATACGCTACAAACCTACCGTAATATGGTAGAGGCATAGGGCGAGGAGTCAACATCTGGACGTACCGTTCGTCGGTGGTTTGAAAAGTTTTCTTCCCGTGACACAAGCCTACAAGATGAGGAGGGCCGAGGACGACATCCGGTCATTGATGAAGATGCTCTGAAGGTAAATGTGGAGGCAAATTCTTGCGTCACAGTCAGAGAACTCGTCAAACAGTACAATGTGTCGGTGTGACCTATTTCCGAACATCTCCACCAAATTAATAAGGTCAAGAAGTTTGATACGTGGGTTCCACATGAACTGACAGAACATCAGAAACAATAACGGTTTGAGATACGCAGTTACCAACTGCTTCAAAACGAAAAAGAGCCCCTACCTAACGGCATTGTAACCTCTGATGAAACGTGAAAACTATACAACCATAAGCGATCTGGACAGTGGCTGAACCATGTTGAGCCACCAAAAACAACATCATAAACAAAGGTTGACGCCAAAGAAGGGTTTGTTGACAGTGTCTTGGACAGTTCACCGTGTTCTACACTACAGGTTCTTGAATGCTGGTGAAAGCATTACCTTAGTCACATACTGTGAAGAGTTGTGCTCCAAGGAGCCATCTTTGGTGAACAGGAAGGGTCCTATCCTCCTCCATGATAACGGGAGACCAAACGTATCACAAATGACAAAATAAAAACTACACGAACTGAGGTTCGAAACCCTTCAACATCCAGCCTACTCGCCTGACTTGGCACCTGCCGATTTCCACCTGTTTATGCATTTCAGCAATTACCACTAGGACAGAACTTTCAGAAACCGAGAGGAGGCCGAAATTGCATTCCGGGACTTTCTTGCATCCAGGGAGCCAGATTTCGTCCGGACTGGCATTTAAGCACTTGCCAATTGCTGGCAGAGGTGTGTAACTACTGAAGGCGCCTATTTCGAATAAAACAAGGCTGTATGCTTTGAGGTATGTCTTTCATTTTTGCCTTCCAAATCGAACATTATTTTCCAAACGACATGGTATTTTGCGGCCGTAGCGAAGAAAAGCCATGTGACGTCTACGGAATGTGCAAAAAATTCTACGACCGTTGAACACAGATCCCTTGGCACTTTCGCATGATAAATACAGCTTAACAAAGCAAAACTCCAGTTCATGTTTCTTTCTTCTGGCTTTTTATAGAACTCGTAGACTGATACATTAAGGAATTTTTCTGATTGCTCATATTCAGGTAATGCAATTTTAATTAAAATTTCCCTTCTTTTCATCAAACTGCGGTCAGGAGTATCACACATAACCGCTCTTCTTTCAAATATAACTCTTTTTATGCAAATAGCAAAACATCTTTCTCTTTTTAAATCAGAATAGCTACGTGATTATTAAGAAGTCACAAGTTTGGACATTTACTGGAATTTCATACTGCACATTAATTCTAATGGTCAGACAATTTGTGTTACCCTTTTTTTTTTCATAGACTTTAATAAAAGAAAATTTTCTAATTGTGTGCTACCTGGTGACTGTTGGCACATCCACCCGCATCTAATAGGAGATGCAAGCGACTATTTTCAGTTGAGTTGCTGCAGAAGACCTTGCACACGAACGTTCTCTGCTACCGAAGAAACTGCGTAGTTGTTTGCTCCAATGGAAGGAAGAAGGAAAGCCTTGGTTATTTTGTATAACCTTCCAGGATTTAGCTCATGAAATTGAAAGCTATATTAAGTTGAGTAAATTTTGATGTGTGAATGATACGAACGATGTATTTGCAAAAACGTACTATTAGTAAAACATTTCTGCCTGTGTGGTGGAAACAACTGGTCGATATCGGTGAACAACGACGGCTGGAGGGGATGGTGGACAGCTGGTCGCTATCGGTGGACAACGACGGCTGGAAGCCACATACTAGCTTTATTGAACCAAATAACAGCGCAACACAATAGCGGTTTTTAGAAGATAATTTCAGTATCCAGAGCATTCCGTACATGGCCCGAGTGAGAAATAAGAATGCGTTTGCAGCTGAATAACAGCAAACGTATTTTTATGTGCCATCGTCCCTTCTGCACACCGACAAATACATCTGCAGGGGGAACTAGGGCTCCAAAACTGGACTCTTGAAGACTGGAGAAAGTTTGCTCAGAAGCACGTTTTTAATTAATACACGCTGATAGTCGGATCAGAATATAGTGTCAACAGCAAGGGTTGATGGATCTAAGCTGCGTTGCGTTAAATATACAAGTGTGACGTATATTCTAATTTAATTTTCATTTTTAGTTCCTTTTCCTATGTAAATTTGAGTTTGTTCTCTTTTACACTTTCCAAACTTAACGTTATGTCTTTTCCCTCAAACGAGAATAAAGTTGGCAACACTCCGAGGTCGGAAAAAGAGTGACATATGTGTGGCCGAATAAGAACGATAGATAAAAAGACAATGCAGCGGTTGTTTAAAGGGGGATTTTGAATGTGAATGTTTATACTCCTTTTTGATACGCTGCTTAATTATCGTTAAAGTATTGTTGAAGGCTGCTTGTTCTAATTTAATGAAAGTGTTGTGTTTCGTAGTTAAGTGTTATGGTGATTATTAACCCAAGTTCCAGTGTTGTGTTACATAATTAATTATCATCGTGGATATTAACCCACTTTTAGTTGATCTCACCGTGTTGAAGTGAACAGCAATAAAGGATTAGCTGTAAGTAAAACCTCTTAAACTTTATTTGAGTGACTCGCATTTCCCTGTAGGTGAAGTTTTGATTTATGTAGTGTTCTAGTAAGTCGGTTACACACAAACGCTACACAAGCTGGTAGATGAGATGTAATGGTCCCAGATATATTTTGATGGCGGACATTTGTTTCATTAATGCCTTTGGAACAGCATTTGGCTGCTATGCGGTATCTTAATATCACTGTGGACCAGGCACATACGTAAATGTGCCTGGTCCACAGGCACATTTACGTATGTGCTGAATTTTAAATAAATTCTTGATTGAAAGACCTACTTCAAGCAAGAGAGTACGCTATGTTCCAAGGCTCCGATAGTCATACAGTTTTTCCAGGAGCAGACCGTGACTTTAAAGGGTTAATATGTCCTCACACACCCAAGAACTTATCAAAAATTGAACATCTTTAAATGTGATTAAAAGGTCATTAATAACAGACATTTTTCTCCAGCGACATTCGGTAATTATCGGACGCCATCATATCTGCTTGCCTAAAACACATCTGTAGAATTATATGAGAGCCTCATTGCATACGTGCCACTTGCAATCGAGACTTTATGGTCAAGAATAGCTCAACAATATATAGATCAGGTTTTTCCACTAGTTCTATTTCAGACTATATACCAATACTGAATCATCAACATGGTAAATTTCTCCGTCATTTCTGTCCACGCCAGGATTCGAACCCAGGTCCCCTCATTCCAGAATAAATTGCTCTACCAATTGAGCTACGCGGACGTTTTATTCTGATTCCTATCTGCCTTTATGTCGTGTGCGTCCTTCTGGCAGGTACGTCACATCTCCTAGTACGTTACATCCTCTCCACTTATTTCTTTTTTTATTATTTTTTTTTTCGAAGTGCTGGAGAAGGGATTCTCTTATTTTTCCTATCTCGCGGTGTGGAAATAACATCACACCATTGCGAGATTTTGAACGGTCGGGTCATCCGGATAGTTCGGGCGCCATTATAACGAAGTAAATTTCTCCGTCATTTCTGTCCGCGCCAGGATTCGAACCCGGGTCCCCTCATTCCGGAATAAGTTGCTCTACCAATTGAGCTACGCGGACGTTTTATTCTGATTCCTATCTGCCTTTATGTCGTGTGCGTCCTTCTGGCAGGTACGTCACATCTCCTGGTACGTTACACATATTTTTTCAGCAACTTTTCCCGTTGTTTCGCTTTTACCAAACGAAATGTATCTATATACACTCACGGACAATAACATTTGCGCACTAAGGAAGCATCGGATTGAACTGAAATTTTATGGAAGTAATGATACAGATGAATGATATACATGATGGCAAAAGCAGAGCTGCAGGACAGTCACAGAGGGATCTGTGGCACGTAGTCCGGTCATTTTCAATAGCGCGTCGCACCGCATCATGCGGCAATACATGCTGCAATACAGTCCGGCAAGGAGGCGAACAGACGCCTGATGTTGTCCTGCGGCATACTGGCACACACGTGTTAGACGGTGTGTTCCAAATCACGGATAGTGAGGCACAGCGGCAGCTGGCGTTTCAATTGGTCCCACATATGTTCGATAGGGGACAGGTTCGGGGAGCATGCAGGCCATGGAAGTGTCTGGATATGACGTATGCAATCCTGGGCAACCTGAGTGGTGTGTGGTCGGGCATTATCCTGCTGGTATAGCTCACCTGGAACCTCGGCCAGGAATGGGAGCACATGGGGTCGCAGGATCTCATTCACATACCGTTAGCCCGTCAATGATCCACGCACTATAACTAGAGCTGATCGGCTATCGTACGCAATGGCTCCCAAGACTATAATGCCTGCAGTGGGGGAGGTGTGGCGCTCGATAGCGAAGTTGGGATTGTGCCATTGACCCGGGGACCTCCACACCCGGACACGATGATCATCTGTCCCCAAAACAAAGCAGCACTCAAAACAAAACACCACGCGTCGCCAGTCTTCGGCGCTCCACGTCGCTCTAGCCTAGCACCGCTACACACGAAGCCGGCGATGATCCGGTCTTAATGGCAGCACACGCCTCGCGGAACCGAATGTCGTAATTCATGACATTCGCTTCCGCTAGGCTTCGGGAAATGGTTCGTGGGCACACAGGAGCCGCTACATCTGTCTGTATAGTAGACCGGGTCCCCTTGGGATCCGTTCGTGCGTGGCGCAGGATCCGTCGATCCTCTCTACCGGTGATCCTCCTGGTCAGACCGGAGCCGCTCGTCCGTGTGACGTGTCTACTGCTCCCAACACAGTCTGGACGGTATGTGGCGGGCTATACAGCACGCCGACCACCAAGCGGTTGTCAGCCCGATGATCAGGCTGCTCTCAATGCTTCTCTCAAGTTGATCCTCTCTACCGCTGATCCTCCTGGTTAGACCGAAGTCGCTCGTCCGTGTGACGTGTCCACTGCTCCCAACACCGTCGGACGGTATGTGGCGGGCTATACAACGCGCCGACCACCACGTGGCAGGACTATACAACGCGGCGACCACCACGTGGTGGGCTATACAACGTGCCGACCACCAAGCGGTTGTCAGCCCGATGATCAGGCTTCTCTCAAAGTTCTGTGTAAATCGACGTCCCTGGCATCTTCCCAGCATTCTTTTCACTGTGTACTCTTGCTTGCGTCGGCCGGTGCTATTCGGTTTCATGGGGCAACGACTACACGCCGGTTTATAAGGCTGCCGGTTCGTGCATGCTGCGTCACCACGGGGTGGGCGATCATGCGCAATCCCAAAAGTAGATCATTTGCATACCAGCACGCACTTTAGCTAATTGCAAAGTTTCGCGGTTGTAGATTGTTTTCTTCTGGGTGCGCAAATTTAATTGTCCGGGAGTGTATATAGAGGAAAATGGGAAAACTCAAATATTTCCATCCGCGAATTGGTCGATCACTTCTAAATGACCTAGAACTCTGAAAATTGGTATACTGATAAGTCTTAACGTCCGTATACCTACAAAAGTCCGAAAACAAAACAAAACGAAAAAAAATTTCGGCTTTGAAACATTGTCTGCTTGAATTCCTCCTGTATTATTCGTCCACATCTAAATGATTTAGAGATCTGAAAATTAACACACTGGTAGGCCTTACGGTTAATAGGCCTAGAAAAGTCTGAAAAGCAAAAAACATTTAAACGGTGGTTTTGGAACACTGTCTGCTTGAAGTTTTCGTGAATCGGTCGACCAGTTCTAAATAACAAGATCTGAAAATTGGCATGTTGATAGACCTTACGGTTCCGGATACCCAGAAAAGTCCGAAAACCAAAAAAAAAAAAAAACGGCTTTAGAATATTGTCTACTTGAATGTTTCTAATACTTCTGCACCTAGAAATGTTTGAAAACCAAAACATTCAAAAGGGTGCTGTAACGTATACTCTAGATTCACTTTCCTTTTGATTTTTACTATCTCTGGTTATTTTATTTTCCTATGTAAATTAACTTCTTACTGAACGAGATGTTATTTCACCCGCTGCATGAGATCAGGCAATGAGTGTAAGTCATGACGTGGTGGTAGCCAGTATAAATAGGCGCGTTCAACGATACCAGAGAGAGCGGTTGTTTATGTGCGAGAGAGCTTTTTGTTGATGTGCGTAAGGAGAGCTTTTGTTTGTGTTACGTGAGAGAGCTTTTATGTGTAAAGAGATCTTCGTTTATGTGAGTAGAGCTACGTTATTTTGTGCCAAGAGCTTCGTTCTATGTGATTAGGTTTTTCTTCATTATTGTGATACGATTAATGTGACTAGTGTGTGTGTGTTGGATGATACCAGGACTTTCTCTGAATAAAAGCTTTTTAAGTTAGTACGTTTTTCTCAGTTCAAAGTACTGTCAGACCTCTGTCTGGCTGATAGGTTTATTTCATTAGTTGTTATTATTAACAACCAGCATTAAGACTTTATTCATCTTAAATTACTACTACAACATTACTAGCAGTTAAAAGCTTGTTCATTATTATTACTACACTACTAGCAGGCAAGTTTATTCATGATATAATTAACAAACAACAAGCATTAGAAGAAGCATTAGTAGAAGAAGCTATATTCATTATAGTGCGTTAGCTTTACTGTTCAAAATGCTAATGGGTTTAAAGTCAATTATGCCAGATACGTTGAAGTGCTGTAATAAGTTAGTGGACTTTTGATTTAAAATTAAAGGGCGCCAGATACTGCTACAGTTTTACGTTAAACCGTATGCACTCACGTCACGACGTTGTTCTAAATCGTGAAACAGTTACGGATCTTAAATTATTAGCCGTGCAACTTAATTCTTGGCCACAGGCACGACACGTTGACAGCAAATTATAAGAAATCGAATACGAACCTAATCAGGGAAATAATTCCCGTCGTGTTGGATACATTTGAGCCATCGGTCAGGGAGCTGCCGAATGCCACTGCGGAAAAAAGAGGGCTGCTTTTAAATTGATAAAGTCATCAATACTTGTTTGGACTTCCTCGACAGAAGTGAAGTGCGTATCACTCAGGTTATGTTGCAGGGAGTGAAAGAGGTGATAACCCAACGCGGCGAAGTCTGGAGAATACGCCGGGTGGGACAAAAATCTCCCATCCCAGGTCGGTGATCGTGTTTAAAGTCCTTTTCGCCATGTGAGAACGCGCGGCATCCTGAAGCAAAAAGGACCGACCTTCTGCCCTTGCCAGTGTATGGGCCTTTTCGCCTCCTGTACGTCACTCACACGAATGAGCTGCTGACAATAACGCTCAGCATTGACCGTTTCACCAGGTTTGAGCAACTCATAGTGTTCGACACCGCGCTGATCCCACCATATGCACAGCAACAACTTCCTGGCATGGATATTCAGTTTGGCGGTACTGGTGGTAAGCTGACCTGGATAAACCCATGATTTGCGCAGCTTAGGATTATCGTAGAGGATACACTTCTCCTTACAGGTCAAAACCTTGTGGAGGAAATCCTTCTTCTTGAATCTGGAGAGCAAGGACACAGCAACATCGTAGCGCCTAGACTTGTTCGCAGCTGTGAGTTGGTAAGGCACCCAAAGGCCCGCCTTGTGAATCCGTCCAAGTTTGTGAAGGCGCTTAACAATGGCTTGCCGGGTAACTCCGAGTTCCTCGGTGAGCTCTGACTGTGTGCGACAGGGATCCACGTCCAACAGTTGTCCAGTTTCTCATCGTCCACTTTCTGTGGCTGTCCCGGACGTTCTGCATCACGGAGTTCGAAATTTCCCTGCTTAAACCTCTGGAACCACTTCTTACACGTACTGTAGGACACAGCAGCCTCACCCAAAGTCGCACAGATCATTTTCTGGGCTTCCGCGGCACTTGTTTTCAGCTGAAACGCGTACAGGAGACAGTGCCTTAAATGTTGTTTCTCGAACGACAATGCTTTCATCGTCCACTTTCGTCCCTTCTGTCACTACAGCTGTGAGCGGTTACGGTTGCCTGGAAAGCTGTTGGATGGCGCTACAATCAGCCATTATCGCACATAGCTATTTGCATTTGCCGACGTTCTATGATCTCTTGCGGTTAGGGGTCGATAATTAAGTTGCACACCTAATAATTTTTTTCCCTTATTTACTTTCCTCCTTTTTTTACTTTTATGTTCAAAAATGATTTTATAGATTCATTGTTCAGAGAACGGCTTTGGCGTCTAGTAAAACATGAAGTAGTTAAAGTAAAGCCACATTTTTCTAGCTGTGCGTCGACTAAAAATCGCTGCAGAAGAACTGGGAAGATTGAAGAGTTGCTTTGGAAGACAAAAGGATTAATAGTATTTAAACCAAAACAGTATGCAGCACTATATGTACAAAATCCTTTTGACACCACAGCACAATATATGTAAATAAACGTGCAATTACTTATCCAGACCTGGACGTGCGGTGTATAGTGGGAGCTGTGTATGCAGCGCTGTGTTGGTACACCTGTGAGATGTCAATGTCCTTTTTAACGATTTTAATTGGAGTTAAATATAAAAAGGACGAAGTAAAAAGGGAATTTTAATTAATATAAATGACGAATTTGGTTGCGTAAAGGATTTAAAATCAATTTCGTTGTAATGATTTACTTTTTTCGTTGTTAGTCTCTATTGTTTCACTAATGCAGGATGTAAAAGAAGAAATGGATTACCGAAATAAGTAGAATTTTGTTAAATAGCTGATTAAAACATATTATACACCATGGATTGCACATGTGATATTGTTGAGAAAAGATACTGAAATGTATTATTTGCTAACTGATTTTCAACATTTTTCCACTTGATATAATATAGTTTCACTTTTCAATTTTATATTAATTTGCTTTTTATTAATCGTTTGTGTTCCCAACAGGAATTCAGACGAAGACAGCTCCGGTGAAAAGACCTTCTTACAAGGTGAGAATGCTACTGACAGCCATGAAATGTCAGAGGCAGAATGCGATAGAGATTATCACCATCATCTCCGAAAAGGTAAAAGAAGATTTCGAAAGCCTGAAGTCTAGAAATATCATGGGCAAATAATTATTTTAAACGATTGACCGTTATTCTGAATGGCAAAATCTAATGCAGGTGAAACCGAATGCCTTCAAGAACTAGTTTGATCTACCCGCTTTAATGCTGAAATCATAATACTGTATATTGTGCCACGGTTAGACATGCTCTATATTCTCTCACGTTTTATCTTTTATATTGATGTATATATATTACGCTCCTATGTAAAATTATAATAGCAATTCGAATTTACTGGAGTAAATTAAAAATTTAAGTTTCTAACTTTTCGCACATCAATCAGATTACTTTTTTAAGGAGGGCAGACAGTAGATTATAAACAATAACATAATGCTTCAGCAACTTGAACGCGGTGACTGACTGGACTATTAAGGAACAGATGCAAATATAATTATTAATTCGAAGACACGAGGCGTCATGTCGGTTGGGCGCGCGATACCTTTCAAGGGTAAAAGGCGTTATTCGAAGAAATAGTTCCAAATTGGTGACAACTCTGGAGAGATGTGGTCGTCGCAAGCCTTGCTGCTGGTAATGATCTCTAAGGTTTCTCGATTGGCAGTAGATTTAGGGTTTGAGTAAAGTGCTAATTTCCTTATATGTACTAATCTCACATGGGAGCAGGGGTCTTGAACTTGACTTCTTTGTATAGGGCCGTGGTGGCCTTAGCGTTTTTTGTGTTTCTTTTATAAATGTTTATTCTAATTCTAAATGAATTCTTCGTCATTCCAATTGGATATCGCCAAAAGCCATCCGGATATTTTAGAGGGATGTCATAAACACCTGCCTTTTTGGAAAGAAGGGGGAGGGGGGGATTGTCGGTATTTCTCCTAAGCATGGTGTATAAAAATGTCGGAGACCTTATGCCGACCTTGAAATTCATCTTCTTGAGTTGGTAGGAAACGTTTGATGCATAGGGCACTGAGCCCAGGTAGCCTAGTTGCTGAATAGAAAGATTAAAACGACTGATTATAGTGTTTTAGACATACAATAATGTATCTGGCTCGAGCTATAACCTTCCTCAGTACAGGATCTTGCTATTAATTGATCAGTATATAATATACAAATCGCGGACCATATGGCGGATGTGTCAAATACGTGAAAGGCAGGATCATGTTTTACTCCAAATATAAGATGTACATCGCTCATTGCTGCTACCAGCATTTTACTTTTGTGAACTCTCGGAAAATTGTTTGTGTTCATATACAAGATATGAATTAGTTTAAGATACATTCTCGAGGACTTGAGATAGACTAAACAATTCAGGAACCAAATTTATATATCAAGAAATGAAACTTGTGGACTATTTGCAAGAACTCCTTCAAAATCATCTGTTTGATGTAGAACGCACTATTTTGAGCACTTCTGCAAGATGTGGAGGCCTTGGTCAGCCCCATTTAGACTCACGAACTTTTTTTCTGTGAAGCGTTCGGAACAATTTCCTAAAGTATTTGCAAGAACTCCTTCAAAATCATCTGTTTGATGTAGAACGCACTATTTGAGCACTTCTGCAAGATCTGCAGGCCTTGGTCAGCCCCATTTAGACTCACGAACGTTTTCTGTGACGCGTTCGGAACAATTTCCTAAATTATTTGCAAGAACTCCTTCAAAATCATCTGTTTGATGTAGAACGCACTATTTGAGCACTTCTGCAAGATCTGCAGGCCTTGGTCAGCCCCATTTAGACTCACGAACTTTTTCTGTGACGCGTTCGGAACAATTTCCTAAATTATTTGCAAGAACTCCTTCTAAATCATCTGTTTGATGTAGAACGCACTATTTTGAGCACTTCTGCAAGATCTGCAGGCCTTGGTCAGCCCCATTTAGACTCACGAACTTTTTCTGTGACGCGTTCTGAACAATTTCCTGAATTATTGCACGTGTTATGACTTGCCTCTCACGGATTACAAATATCCTGACATGTGAGAACTCGCCGCTTTCTTTTTTCACCGATGAGAATGTGAGACACAAATATCTCCTCTGCACGTCGTATATAAAAATGTGTGCTACAACCGGATAACGTCTCATACGAAGTGCAAATTTTAATAGAAATTTCCCAGGTATTTAAAAGTATTAAGCTGTTTTTATGTTGCAAAGAAGATCGTAAGCACGAGAAACTCAATCAAATATCCCGTGTTTTCAATAGATATAAATGATTCTACCTTAACTTTATAAATTACTAAACTGTTTCCGAAAGATCCATAAAAAAAAAACTTTCCTCCGAAACTGTTTAAAAATTTCGTATATTTCTGCCGCACGTTTCCTGAGTTTTAAACGATTTTTACGCGAATTTTCTCCTTTGCTTCAATCATTTCCTTTAAGTGATTGAGAAGCACACTTCTGAAATTGTCATGGAATATGGTTGTATTGATTCTGTGTTTAATATACACAGGCAGGGTCATCATCCTTTAAGGAACAAGCTCTTGTCTTGCTCCGGGTTCACCATGTGTTGACCATCTCTTTATTTTTTCTTTTCGTTTCATGGTGTAACGACCACCATGAGCAACTCTTTGAGTTATAAGTATTCACCCTCCCGTACATTAAGGCTCTAGGTAAGTGGCCCCATCTTGGACGAATGGGCAGAAACCAGAACTTCAGTTTTCAAAAAACAGTTAAAGTAGTATTCGATGGTTTTCGAGTATCGTGTTTTTCATGCCAAAAATTAATAATAATTCATACCTTGCACTAAATGAAACTCAATAGATCCTTTGGAATCACGATCCGATTCAAATATCAATATCTTTGTTCAGAAATGCTGGGAAAACGAATAGCTCTTTATACTGCAAACGTACCTTCCGTTCACTTCGAACCTGAAACGTTTTATCCAACGTAAATGCCACAGAAACTCTGTAGCAAGTTCGCTTACCAGTTTGCAAAGAATTGTCAAGTTTTGCTTACAAATTAAGCGCAACGATGCAGAAAACAACGCCACTACAAGGAAATGAGAAGTTGGGATTTCCGTCATCAAATCTTCGGAAAGGGACTACTTCATTTGATAGCTGAGCAAAGCTAGTTTACTGCTTTCAAGGGACATTAAACATTTAATGGAAACCAAATCTACAAGCGTGAAAGCTGCGATTGTATACTTTCTGGCACCAACGTTGAAGCAATCTAAGCAATGATGTGATCGATAAAGCTCTGTGTGGATTGTGTTCCCAGCAAACAGAGCGTTTTTGGTTTTGGTTTTGCTCAGAAAAATAAGTTAACTTTGTTTCAAGTAATTTCCCTTTGCGCCATAGCTTCTTTTGTTCGAAAATGACACAAACAAAGAGTTAATTACTTGTAATTGCATTTAAGTAGTTTGATTGCAACATTTGGTCGATTTATTAATTCATTATTTCGATTTCTTAAATGAAATGAATTATTTACTAGAAATTAAATTTCTAAAGAATTCGCCACCCAATCTATTCAACTAATAAAGCATTGATACCGTTTCATCGGGACATTTCCGAAGTTTTCATTAGGTATGTAATATCGTATGCGTTAAATACATTTCAAAAAATCAAGGTAAATTTAGAAATCAAACCAAACCTTTTTGGTTTTTCAACGTTTCCAAATTTTTATTCTGTATACTAAGTTCCAAAGCGATATGTCAGTGCACAAATGCCACGTTTAAAATAACAAGTTAGTAAAATCATGCAATGTATTGATTGTAATACGCTTTCCAACATACCAGAAATCATTACTCAAGTTATGAGGATAATGGCTGTGGAATAAATCTCGGTGCTGTGCCTTGACCTTTGATCCCATTTCGATGATATTCAACAAAACCGGTTCAGTATACCAGCGAAATAAAATAACATGATAAAGTTTTCTCGCAATCGCAGCATTTTTACGTAAGTTATGATGCATAAGGGCTATGGAATAGATCCCGCTCCTGTCTCCTAACCTTTCACCCCATTTCGTCCATTTTCCATAGGATTCGTCCCCAAGTAGGCCCCTACAACATACTAACATTTCATCCAAATCGAAGCGTTTTTATGTACGTTATGATGCAAAATGGCGGTTGAAGTGCTTCCGGTCCTTTGTCCTGACCTTTGATCCCATTTCGCTATTTTTAATAGGGTTTGTCCCCAGGTGGTCCTCTACCACATACTAAAATTTCATCGCAATCGAATCTTTTTTACGTTAGTTATAACGCATAACATCAGTGGAATGGATCCCATTCCTATGTCCTGACCTTTGACCCCATTTCGTTCACTTTCAATAGGGTTTTTTCCCAGGTGTTCCCCTATCACATTCTAAAATTTCATCGACATCGAACGATTTTTACGCGAGTTATCGTGCGGACGGACATACGCACACAACGCGTGACGTAATGAGGCAGATGGGAATCGCGACCATCTGCTTGCAAGAGTGTGACGTCATAAAACGTTAATAAGATTCACACACAACGCGTGACGTAATGAGACAGATAGCGTGACCCAGAGCCAACATCTCAGTCGCGAGATTGTGACGTCATACGATTTCTAAGCATGGTTAACATTAATGGAACGACGCCATGACACTAAAAACTTGGTAATTCGGAGTGGTTATTTAACCCACTAAACGAATTTTCCTAAAGTCGAGATCAAGCTAAATCGATTTCTAGTACCAGAAAACGGCAGGTTAACGACTTTCATCAAAATCCTTAGAGCCGTTTTCAAAATAAAATTTACGTAGATACAAGAACTGCTCCTTTAAGGTGAACGTCAAGTAAGTTTGCTTCTTATACTTCCAATGGAAAAACTTCTGTACACATTTTCTTCACAATTAATGCGTTCCCAAGAATGAAAATTTGAACATCGATTAAAATAGCTTCATTTTATAACTTGGAATACTTAATATTTTCTAAAACATTACCATAATTATGCAATCGAACATTTATTTTTCTACTGACGTCATCAAAATACAGGTCGCGCCATCTTTTTTCTGGTTTCAACACCACCAAAGGAAACGTTATTTTTTATAATATAATTAAGGTTATGTTTTAGAAAATGTTAAGTATTCCAAGTTATGTTATGAAGTTATTTTAATCGATGTTCAAATTTCCATCCTTGGAAACACACTAATTGTGAAGGAAATGTGTACAAAAGTTTTTCCATTGAAAGTATAGGAAACAAACTTACTTGACGTCCACCTTAATAGTATGGGATAAGGGCGATCGAATGAATTCCGATCCTATGTCCTGACCTTTGACCCCATGTGTCCTATTTTCAATAAGGTTCGTACACATGTGGTCCCCTACCACATAATAAAATTTTATCGAAATCGAACCATTTTTACGCACGTTATGATGCATAAGGGGAATGGAATGTATCCCGCTCCTATGTCTTGACCTTTGACCCCACTTCACCCATTTTCAATAGGGTTCATTCCCAGGTCGTCCCCTACAATATACTAAAATTTCATCGACATCGAACCATATTTACGCAAGTTATGACACATAAGAGTAATGGAATGGACCCCGCTCCTTTGCCGTGACTTTTGACCCCATTTCGTCTATTTTCAATAATATTCGTCCCCAGGTGATCCTCTACCACATACTAAAATTTCATCGAAATCGAGCAGTTTTTAGGCGAGTTATCGTGCTGACAGACAGACGGACGGACAGACGGACGGACAAAGCTGGAGCATATACGCTTCTTCAACCTACGGTTGGAAAGCGTAAAAAACACAGCCAATTTTATTTGATAATATTTTTTTCAAAATGTCTGATCTGTCTATCCTGATCCTGAATTCTGGGAATTAGAAATTGACAAATTGGATTATAAACCTCTTTCGGTACACAGATAAAATTTTTGCAGTAGATTGTACCAAACTGTGGTGCTAAATCAAGTGCACCTCATTCGGGTGATAGGAAAACCATTGTGTGGTGCATTAAACACAAAAAATCACAGTGGAATAGGTGCAACGCAGCACCATTCAGGTTGATAAATGGTATGGATTTTTTTTTTTGATTGGAGGTTTAACAACTATCTTGAGGAACTCTGTGAGCCAACGCCGTAAGACAAATACAACATCCATGACTCACCGGGATTCGAACCCGGAACCCAACGCGGACGAATGATCAGAAGCCATCGCTTAGACCACTACGCCACCTAGGCGGCGTATCGAATTCGATCATATTTTTATGTGTTTTATGCACCATACTATGGTTACCCTTTGGCTAGAAAGGGGCACAACGTTTTGGTACAACCTACCCTGAAATTTTTAAACAGTGTAGTTTTAAAATAACACAAATATTCATTTTCGCAAATCTTCAACCTGGGTTCTTCTAGATGCTTAAATGCACTTACTTCACCATCAAACACACGGTATAATATAACTCTATCAATTGTTTGTACTTGACGTTTTGTTAATTTTCAGTCAAATAAATGAAAACAATACAGCGGGTACACGGCTGCCCAAAACTTAACGACAAGATACAAAATAGATTTTACAAATTGCCCCGTCAAATCGATTTTACAGCTGTAAGTGATGTCGGTGGTAATAGCAACAGTAAAATGAAACGCACGACATCAAAATCATGAATAATTGTGTAACAGCGATCGAAACACAACAAAATATTACGAACGAGGTAGAGGCTTACTGTCGTCCTCTCACACTTTTCCATTAGCAATGAATAAACAGACAACAGGACATAGATCTCAGTAGGGTATATACACTATCTACCAACAAGTAATTGGACACCCCTGCAATCGACGATATCTGCGGTCCTGATACACGTCACGGCAGCCGCCGTTAAATAGCGTGTGGGAAACAACAACGCAACCAGTCGCATGCAAGATGCCACGCAGTTCGGAGCTCTCTGATTTCGAGAAAGGTGTAATCGTCGGGTATCACAGAAATGGCCGATCCATACGTGACATTTCCAGCTAGTTGAAGTACCCAAAATTGACAGTAGTCTACGCGATTGGCAAGTGGAAGATGAGAGGTGACTGTAGGAATGTGCCTGGACCCGGCAGACTCACAAAACTGGGAGTTAGAGACCGACGGGTACTGGCCAGAGAAATACGGAAAAAACGCACCAAATCAATGGGCCACATCCGCGAGGAGTTTCAACAGGAATCCGGGGTGTTCTTTCGATGATTACCATCCGTAAGAAAGCCCATCTGCTGAATTATCATGGACGTGCTGCCGCCCACAAGCCTTTGATCACCAAGTACAATAGCGCTGCTCGGCTAACGTGGTGCAAAGAACGTCGACAGTGGACCGTTGAACAATGGAAACAGGTTCTCTGGAGCGATGAATCAAGGTTCACCCTCTACAGTTCGGATGGCAGGGTCTGGGTTTGGCGTCTGCCTGAAGAACGCCTCCTGCCGGAATGTATTGTGCCAACTGTGAAGTTCGGCGGCGGTGGAATTATGCTATGGGGGTGTTTCTCCTGGTATGGCACGGGACCCTTGGTCGCAATTCCTGGTAGACTCAACGCCGAGACCTACTGCACCATTTTGGATGACCATGCGCTTCCTACGTTGTGGAAGTTTTACCGGGTGGACCCATGTTACTTTCAGGATGACAATGCCACCTGTCATGTTGCGAGGTCCACCATGGCTTGGTATGGTGACAATGGGGTTAATCGAATGGACTGGCCTGCGCAGAGCCCGGACCATAACCCTATCGAGGTTCTCTGGGACGAGTTGGAGCGTCGATTTAATGGGTGCCCCCGCAGTCCGAAATCGGTGAAGGAACTGACCTGTCTTCTCCAAGCCGAGTGGAAGAAAATACCGCTAGCCGTCGTACAACGCCTGGTTTAGAGTATGCCCCGAAGGGTCGCAGCTGTAATCGCCGCTCTTGGAGGCTCCACCAAGTATTGAAAATGAATAAACTTCATTTTCCTTTGCTATCACAGGTGTCCAATTACTTGTTGGTAGATAGTGTATCCACCCCGCACCGTAATGCATGTTTAACATCGGTGTGTGGTGCTTAGCAACAAGTGGTTTAGGAGCTTTTTGGGTACACTGTCCCACTCCTGCTGAAAATCCTTGAGAGGTGTTGGAATGGTTTCTTCTGGAAGATGTTTTTGCACTACATGCCTCCACAGAACGTCCTATGCATTTTCTAATAAATTGTGAACTTCATGGATATCTTCTCTAATCAGTACTTCATCGATAGTTGCTGTGCGGTAAGGACGGGCGTTTTCATCCATAAAAATTAACTCCGTGCCTATGGCACCAGGCAACGAAACAAACGTGTCGATGCATCATATTATTGCAGAACCGCTGCCCCGTGATTGTCTTTTAATCCATCGCCCACAGTTCGGTACGCCGTGATTGCCATATCTCTTTCAACGATGTTCCTGGAATCATAAGTTGACACGCGGTCCCTTCAAATCAATTGCCGCTTGAAATACAGGCCATCACGAGTCCGGCTGATCGGGATTAACCCAAGCGGTGCATGGGTTAATCCCGATTGGCCAGACCTGTGTACGCCTCCACGCAATGTCGGAGTTCGGGCTGAAGCCCGGCCCGAAGTCAGGCTAAATTCTTGTGGAACTCGGTGGACGCAACATAGGCTGCTTTTTTACGCTTTCCAGCCGTATGTTGGAGAAGCATATATGCTCCAGCTTTGTCCGTCCGTCTGTCCGTCCGCCCGTCCGTACGATAACTCACGTGAAAATGGTTCGATTTTAGTATGTGGTAGGGGGATCAGCTGGGGACGAACCATATTGAAAATGGGCGAAACAGGGTCAAAGGTCAGGACATAGAAGCCGGATTCATTCCATTGCTCTTATGCGTCAAAACGTGCGTAAAAATATTTCGATTTCGATGACATTCTATTATGTGGTAGGGAACCACCTAGGGACGAACCCTATTAAAAATGGGTGAAATAGGGTCAAAGGTCAGGACATAGGAGCTGGATCCATTCCCTTGTCTTTATGCGTCATAACTTGCGTAAAAATGATTCGATTCCGATGAAATTTTACTATGCGGTAGGGAACCATATCGGCACCAGCTCTATTGAAAATGGGCGAAATGGGGTCAAAGGTCAGGCAGGACATAAGAGCGGGATTTGTTCCATTACCGTTATGCGACATAACTTGCGTAAAAATGGTTAGATTTCGATTAAGTTTTAGTATGTTGTAGGGAACCAACTGGGGACGAACCCTATAGAAAATGGGCGGAATGGGGTCAAAGGTCAGGACATACAAGCGGGATCTATTTCATTGCCTTTATGTGTCATAACATGCGTAAATATGGTTCCATTTTGATGAAAGTTTAGTATGTGGTAGGAAACCACCTGGGCACGAACTCTATTGAAAATGGGTGAAATGGGGTTAAAGATCAGGACACTGGAGTGGGATCCATTCCATTGCCATTGTGCATCATAACTTACCTAAAAATGCTTCGATTGCGACAAAACGTTATCATGTCGTTCCGGAGGTATAGTGAACCGGTTCTGTTAAATATCAACGATATGGGGTCAAAGGTCATTGCACAAAAGCAAGATTTATTCCACAGCCATCATAACTTGCGTAAAACTGCTTCTATTGCGACAAACCTTTAGTATGCTATTCCTGAGGTATACTGAACCGGTTCTGTTGAATATCATCGAAATGGGGTCAAAGGTCAGGACACAGGAGCGAGATTTATTCCACAGCCATTCTCCTCATAACTTGAGTAATAATTTCTGGTATGTTGGAAAGCGTATCATAATCAATGCATTGCATGATTTTACTAACTTGTTTGCGTATAGTCTGGGTATGGCTCATCTCATATAAAATCTGGGATTTAACAGCAGTTTTTTCTACAGCTAATTTCTCTTTGTTGAAGTTCGTTCTTAGAAATTTGGAAATAAGTATCAAAGTCCGGAACTGATCACTGATGCATGTCTTTGACATTAGTTAAGGGCTGTTGAGAGTGATTAACCATATTTCTGAAGGGTAAGTGTTATCAAATGAGCTTTTTTATGATTTGATTGAGGATTTAACGACCACCGTGAGCAACTCAATGAGCTATAAGCAATCGCCCGTCCCTAATTTAGGGCAACTGACTCTTAGGGAAGGGAGAGATCCAGGACCAAAAAACAAACACAACATCCATGCCTCACCAGAATTCGACCCCGGACCCATCACGGACGAATGATCAGAAGCCATCGCTTAGACCACTACGCTACGGGCGCGACTATCACCTGAGGTAGCAACTGAAGTGTAATAATAGAAATTTGTATAGCAACCACTCGTCAAGGTGAGAAAAAATAATTTCAGTGACTGGGAAAATATCGGTACAAAAGAGGAGGACAGATTAGTTGTACTGATTCAGTACATCATTTTACCATATGACGACAATCACGTGGATTTGTTGCCATGGCGGAAGTTAAATTCGAGCTAATGTTCCCACAGCAAGCTAGGGTAACCGAGAGTGTCATTTCAATCCCTACCTTAAGTGCAAGAAGCGAAAAAAAAAATTTGGTACTGCCGAGAGAATGATCTAAGAAAGAACTTATTTGATGCCTGAGATTGTAGATAGCATTTTCTTCCTTCATAAAATTTACCAAGAGTATGCTCATATTAATTTATTATATATATTTATGCACGGTAACTTCCAAATCCATTTTCTCTTTATTTTATTCGAGTAGCATGTCATATAAACTTGCGGAATTTATGTTACAAATAAAGGCAAGTTATGTCAACAATGTTTTTTTGTTATTCAGGGTGTCCCCGTTATATGTGTACAATATGACCCTAAGGTGACTTCTGAAAGTGAATCCATTTATAGCAAGGACCAAATTCTATGAAAGTTAATGCAATAAATCTTTAACTTGGACCGTGATACAGCAAATGACACCCTTAGCAATGGATTTATTGGATTTTGAAATGAACGGATTTAAACGTAATCCCTATTCCTTTACTTAAATAAATATTTTCATTTTACCACCTAATCCAGAGCTAGTACGCTGTCTTAAGCGCAGAAGCTGCCCTACCAATTCGTTTATGATGTGTAGATATGGCCGCAATAATAATACATAGGTAAAATAACAAATCGAGCGCAGTAGATCACAGCAAAACCTCGTTTTAAATATTTCCATATTACATTCCACCTAGCGAAGGTAGACTCACCAATGTAATATCGTAAATCGATATTTCCTCTGTGTTTGTTTTTAGTGTGGTTGTCCGGAGCAAGATACAGGCAAACGCCTGTGGCCTGCTTCTCTAATGATTCAGTCTCCCACACTTCACGTGTCACATTGCAAGACTGGGAGTTATTGTTCACATTGCATCCTTTGCATCGAATATTTAAAGGCTTTCGTTTGACTTCCTAACATCCCGTTCCATTGGATGTCGTGCCGGAATTAATGCTTTTTTTGGTTAATATGGATGAACTTAATGTTAAGGAGATTGAAAAAAGCGTCGAGGCCACCAAATACGATATTGTTGAAAGCGAAAAGGGGAAGAGTGAATGCTGGAAGTTGTTTCGTAAGAAACCTAAATATGTTTCACTGCAACACCAAATTTCACAAGCTTGTGATGAGTTGAAAGTTTCCAAAATGTGAATGTTGATTTCATGAGTGTTCCTTCCTTTTGAGGGGCAATAATGAAATCAATATCCACATTTTGGAAACTTTCAACTTATTAGCAGCTGGTGAAAATTGGTGTTGCTGTGAAACATGTTCTGAAGCTTGATATGTTATCAAGAAAACAGCAGAAACTGAAATTAAACATGCAACAAGTTAATTAAAATATTTGACTGTAGTAACAACAAAATTAATTGGAACAACCTTTACATTACTGCCGAAGGACATTTCCTCACAGATGTGTTTGAAAACTGGTGAAAAATTGTTACCTTATGTATAGGACCACAGTTAAAACACTTTCTGTAAGAAAATGAGGGACTTATACGTCCCTGTAATACAGTTGTATGGTTTGTATATAACCTACGATATACACTGCGGAGAGATTTTTAATGTCCTGTGTGTCTACATATATACATGATTACGTATAATTATAAATTGAGTTTCGAATTTATAGTTCAAAGTGGATTTATCCGGGTGAGCTCTGAGTCGGGTCCTCGTCAGGTCTACGGGTAATTATGGGACTTACGGGTCGGGTCTGGGTCCAAATTTTCTGACCCGTTTCCAACTTTGACATAGACCGCTAACGAAGGGCTCTACGATGCGCCTTTGATAATGGTACACAGCGTACTATTTTCCGGTAGTATATTGCTTTGCTGTATTTACGGGTCTTCATAAGATTTCTAGCAAAATGTTTGCACCTCTGCGTGCTTGAATATGATTAGTCCATTTACCAGTAATATTCTACTCCGTTTTGCCATTATGACCAGGTAATGGGGGTCCCGCTGGATTGTACAGAGATGTCCGTACTGACTAAACCCGAGAGTTTGGAGTGCTACTCCAAAATCTCTGGCCACCTCAGTCACTATCTGATCATCTTCGACCTTGTCAGAAATTCGGCCTGTGTTAAAATATTCCATACGATGTCGGCGAAACCTCCATTTTTTTACCTGAGATAAGTGGTTTCTCGCTCCTTAGATAAAAAACATGAAAAACAGAGTAAACCCACGTGAGACACGACTCGGCCACCTAAGCATACGTACAATCTCGTCAGCTGTCGCGTGCTTAAAAAATTTGGAGAACTGCGCATCATGGAATGTCTTCAAACGTCACACCATAATTGTGCTCATATGCTAGCAAGCCCTTTCAACCCCATGACGCTCCACGTATAATCGTCATATTTCATGATCGTTCTTTAAGTATTGGACAGGAAATGCCCTCATCCTACAGTTTTGAATTCGATCTTAGCACAGTTCTTTTGATTTCTATAAGGCAAATACAGCGACGCCATCTTTGCTCAAGATTTTTTTTGAAAAGTTTGGTGTTAATCAAAATCGAAAATAATTGAAAGACAAGTGGCTAAATCGAATCCTCCGGTGAGTAGCCTAAATGTACCCTTTCTTACCATGGAGCGCAGATTCATTTTATTTTTTAAATTCGTGTTCTTGTCATCC
The DNA here is from genome assembly GCA_039090855.1 of Macrothele yani. Lineage (NCBI taxonomy): Eukaryota > Metazoa > Arthropoda > Arachnida > Araneae > Macrothelidae > Macrothele > Macrothele yani. The sequence continues at coordinate 21,310,399 of CM076997.1, read as the reverse complement.
GAAAGGTAGTGAATATTTGAAGGATGGCTCCTACGAGTCGTGAGTTTCCACAATTCACGCGTTTTAATCAACAGATATGATGATACATTTGCTTTGGAATCGTATAGAAGATGCGTGACTAACCATGTCACTAAACCCATCAAGACTTGGACGAGTCTGAACGTGGTTGGACTGTAGGCTTCTATGAAACACGTTACTCTACCCGTTCGTACCGCGCCAAGCTGTTCGAATTATTGTCCTCGAAACAATACGCAGTGCAACACGCCACGGAGAGGTGATATCAGATACCGCCTCCATGGTTGCATTACTGTATTTGTCGGTAAGCCACGAGGACTAAGGATAATTTTTATCTACCATTCGATGAAATGTGGCTGATACCAACAGCGTTCCCATCACGAACCTTCACATTGATATGAAATCTCAAATCTTAATCGCAGCCCTACCTATCTGAAAAAGATAGGGTTCCGATTACGAGTTCCATTGCATTTGACTAATTCCTTTGACAACGAGACATCAATCCTTAAAGCATTTTTGTGAACATATATAAATTAATATTCCCGGCTTCACAGCTGGGCACTTCAAGATCCAGGATTGTGTTTCATTTTTTTTTCGGTTGGAGGTTTAACTACCACTGTGAGCAACTCAATGGGCTATAAGCAGTCGCCATTTCGAGTTTAGGGTCACTGGTTTCAGGGAAGGAGAGATCCATTGCTGTAAGACAAACACAACATCTATGCCTCACCGGGATTCAAACCCGGACGAATGATCAGAAGCTAGCGCTCAGACAACCGCGCCAACGGGGCTGCATTGCATTTTCAAATGTTCTAAAAGGGCATGCGTTAAACCTCTGCAGATTTAATGTCTTGGAGAAATGTTTGAACCTTGATGTTAAATTTCTCAAAAGATTGCACTTTAGAGACAACAGAATCTTGTAAATTTCGTACTACATGCGGGTACGACGGAGTGGCCAAGTGGTCAGAGTCCCCGGATTTTGGAAAACCGATCTAGCTGGGGCCGGGATCGAATGTCGGATGAGGCAATCCAACAGCGATGGCCCTCTTCCCTTCTCTGGAACCAGGGGCCTCGAATAAATGAACAAGAAACTGCTTTAATTTCTTTGGTCGGTCGTTACAGCAGTCGTTCAAACAAAAACACAATGATAATTTCATGGAGACAAGCACGTTTGCCTTCCCGTTGTCGCAGTTGTATAAGCGCTGGCTTCTGATCATTCATCCGCGATGAGAACGCGTTCATATCCCGGTGAGTCATGGATGTTGTGTTTTTCTTGCAGCACTAGCTCTCTCCCGTTCCTGGAACCAGTGGTCCAAAATTATGGGTGGACTGCTACTTATAGCCCACTGAGTTGCTCATGGTGGTCGTTAAACCTCCAGGTAAAAACAAGAACACCGATGTTTTGGTTGTAATGGAGCACGTCTTTTGAATCCTTTTTAACGCGAATAAAATTTATTAAAGTTATTCAGAGTCTAATGATGGAAGAAATATTCTTCATAATACATAATAATTCCATAGAATATTCAAGGCAAACAGAATATAAATTCTGAGTTTGCTTGTACCACATACTGGTCATCCATGTGACACCTCTCAGAAAACTTGAAAATGTTAGCTCCCTGGAGCGGAAATTGGACCCGTCTCTCCAGATTTTCGTTCGAGTATACTGTACTTGAACGGGAATCGGGAGATGCCAAGCATACTCGAACGGAAATCGGGAGTTCAAAAGCATACTCGAACGGAAATCGGGACATGCAAAGCACACTCGAACGGAAATCGGGAGATGCAAAGCGCACTGGAAAGAAAATTGGGAGATGCAAAGCATACTTGAACGGAAATCGGCAGATGCAAAGCATACTCGGACGAAAATCGGGAGATGCAATGCATATTCGAACTGAAATCGGGAGATGCAAAGCATACTCGAACGGAAATCGTGACCTGCAAAGCATACTCGAACGGAAATCGGGACATGCAAATCATACTCGAACGGAAATCGGGACATGCAAAGCATACTCGAAAGGAAATCGGGAGATACAAAGCATACTCGAACGGAAATCGGGAGATGCAATGCATATTCGAACTGAAATCGGGAGATGCAAAGCATACTCGAACGGAAATCGTGACCTGCAAAGCATACTCGAACGGAAATCGGGACATGCAAATCATACTCGAACGGAAATCGGGACATGCAAAGCATACTCGAAAGGAAATCGGGAGATACAAAGCATACTCGAACGGAAATCGGGAGATGCAATGCATATTCGAACTGAAATCGGGAGATGCAAAGCATACTCGAACGGAAATCGTGACCTGCAAAGCATACTCGAACGGAAATCGGGACATGCAAATCATACTCGAACGGAAATCGGGATATGCAAAGCATACTCGAAAGGAAATCGGGAGATACAAAGCATACTCGAACGGAAATCGAGAAATGCGGGTTTGATTCCCGCTCCAGGCCGCTGAAATTTTCAAGTTTTCTGAGAGGTGTTACAAGGAAATTCAGAATTTATATTCTGTTTGCTTTGAATATTCTGTTATTCATAGTCAATGAAACCGGTTAAATAAAAATCAACCGGATTTCTACAATCCATAAAACATTCAGAAATAGAAACAGCTACTTACTTCTGTCAGCAGCTAAAACATAGGTCACGAACATTAACAAACAGTGCACAAAAAAGTTTTCATACTAGAAAGAAGGTGTCAGAGAGAATGAGATTTTCAAATCGAAGAGTAGAGGAAGAATTTTGCTTCATAGAGGAAGACTTTTGCATAATGGAAAAACTGAAAATATGGTAAAATTATTGTTCAGGGAAAAATCTATTCTAAGGGAAAATGAATTTCCAAATACTGCTGCCAGAAGCAGAAGTAGCGATGAAATAGGTTGACTTTTAGGCCCCTGTCGCGAAAGCTGTGAATTATTTAAAGAGATTAATGCTTGCGCTCTTTATTGTAGCGAATAGCATGCAGTAAATAAAGAAATTTCTCAATAGGGTTTTTAGAAGCAGTGATAGAGTTGCAAACTCTACACAAACACCATCTAGCGGCAGAGCTATGAACTACAAAGTAAAAAACAAAGGAGCTCCTCAAGTTTTCCACAAGATATATGGTGTGCGATATTAAAACATAATTTTAAATCTGACATTCAGAAGTAGATGTTTCAGGGAAACATATTAAACATTTGCGCCCCTTAGCTGCAAAATTGGGCATTATTTTGCAAAGGAAATACACCCAAAACATGTTCATAGTTAGTTCCATCTGACCAAAAAAAGATTTTTTCAATGGGGTTTTCAGTCCCTTAGATATTACTGCAAACATGCTGTAAACGGAAACGCGAGCTTGCACCGTGTAGCGGCGTACTTGTGCTTTAAGAACAATTTGAAATTACATGAGAAATATTTCCACCGGAAATGCTCTCTGATAAAGAAAGACTTTTTCAAGTCAGTCTCTTAGAAGCAGAGATATCGACAAATACAAGATATACATCTGAGCCCCCTGGCAGAAAAATCATACTCTATTTTCAACAGAAAACACCATCAAAAAGGTTTTCCGAGGTGAGCTGTATAGTTGCACGAAATATTTTTGTCAATCGAGTTTTCAGAAGCACATATTTTACTTTACATACATCACAAACTGAAATAAACACTAGCGTCCTGGTGTCAAATTTATTCTCTACCATAAATTAGAAAATATACGTAGGACATTTCTAACCAGCAGCTGCATCCGATGCAGAAATATTTTTTGAGCTCGGACTTTTAGGAGCAGAGATATTGGAAAAAGCGCAATTCACCTTCACGCCCCCTAGCGGAAAACCTATTTATTACTTGAGAATGAAGCTGTACCCAGTAAATGGCATCGAAATATTTACAGTCCCTTTTTCCCTTGGATGCCATTTTTCGTTATAAATGGCATCGAAGGGGAAAAGCGTTTTTTTCAATGGGGTATTTAGAAGTAAATATTTGGAATAAGATATATTTTGAATTCGATATCATCTTCATTCACGCCCTCTAGCGGCGAAGTTATGAATCGCGAAAATCGGAAAGCAAGGATGATTGTTCTCACATTTCAACCTTTCCGATTCAAAAATATTTTTCAAATCGGAATAACAGTCCACAGGCAGGCATATGTACAGACGTGAGGAGACAAAATCGTACTATAAGCACGTTGCTTTTTTTCACAAAAGACGTGACGTGCTACAGAGGTAAAGCTCGTGTGAAGGCGACAAATCTACAACGATACATTCCGTCCGTGTAGCTTAGTTGGGAGAGCAACTTACACCGGAGTGAGGGGGTGGGTGGGGGGAGCAGATTCGATCCTCTTCACGGACAAACTTGTGCTTTCAAAGACGTGATAAGGATAAACAGGTAAATAATTCAGGAGCTTGGGTATTCCAAGTTGAAAAATATTAAGAAGTGCTCATTTAAGTCTTGATGAATCTAATTATCTAGAGAAATGTTAAAACACTAGATTTACCTTTTTAATTATTGCACTTTAGTAAACAATACTATATGTTTTTAAAATAGTATAACTATATTAGTAATCCAAATTTCTTGGGGTAGATTACAAAACAAGTTTTCCAAGCTTTCGCACATCAACTAGATGGCTTTCTCAAGGAAGGTAGACAGCAAACTGCAAACTGAATAATAGAACGCTTCAACAATTTGAACGCGGTGACTTGACTTGACAATAAACGAGCAGATGCTAAATTTTTGTTCATCCAAAGACTCGAGGCGTCATGCTCGTTAACACGCGGAGTCATAGAAGAAAACGAAATGCATTCATTATTTGAAGAACTGGTTCCAAACTCGTGGCAACTCCCGTGAGAGGTTGTCATTGCATGATTTACTGTTGGTGATGAAATAATTCTAGTTCCAAACGAACACTTGGTCATTCCAATGTAGTATCGCTTGGAGCCGTCCTGATATTGTAAAGGGATGGCATAAACACCTGCTTCATTAGAAAGCGGGGACTTGTCAGAGTTTCCTTGAAGCATGGCATATAAAGATGTCGGAGACCTGATGCCAACACCAAGGTTCATTTTCTTGAGCGCGTTCTTGAGCTGATAAGAAACATTTTGATATGTATGGAATTGAGCCCAGGTAGCGTAGTTGTGGCGTAGAAAGATTAGTATGACTGGCTCCGACCTTCTCGACATAGCTACGTACCAGGTCCGGGGTGTATTCTGCATTAGTGGCCAATTCGGTAACGTTCTTTAATTCACGTTGCCTGGAAAGAACACCGGAAGGTACTGCAAACGCTCTTCTTATTCGAGAACGGCAGAAAGCTGTCTTGTAACTAGCAGGGCAGCATGAGCTGCGGAGCTAGTTACAAGACAGCTTTCGACGTATGTAGGTTTATAGTAGACTTGGGGACGAAGGCGATTTTCAGGCATCTTGCTCAGTAATGCATCCAGATAAGGCAAGGCACCATTGTGTTCGAGCTCCATAGTGAAATTGATCGTGGAGTGAATATCATTCATTTTATTTAGGAAAAGCAGCAGAGTTTGATTTCCCTGTGGCCATATGAAGAATACATCGTCCGCATATCTCAGCCAGGTAATAGGCCTTGGGGTGATGTTGGAGAATATATATTGCTCGATTGGGCGAAGTATTGCTTCCGCGAGAATGGCTGAAAGAAAAGATCCCATCGGGGCGCCATTAATCTGCTTGTAAATTTTTCGTTGGAAACTGAAGTAGCTGGAACTTGTGACTGAGTCCATTAACTTAAGGATGTTGAGGCAAAACTCCTGCGAATGAAGTGATGAATTAGTAACGGCATCTCTTAATATCCCGATGGCTTCCGGCACGGGAACCGAAGGGTAAAGAGAAACCACATAGAAACTGCCGATGATGTCGCTTTGTTGGACAGAGATTTGCTTGATTTTTGCGATAAAATCCAGAGTGGAAGTTATTATAACGTTCGATTTTCTAATGAGGCAGGTGTTTATGTCATCCCTTTACAATATCCGGACGGCTCCAAGCGATACTGCATTGGAATGACCAAGCGTTCGTTTGGAACTAGAATCAACGAGCATAAAAGAGACATAAAGAACGGTAAAGTAACAACAGCCCTATCCAGAGAGGTTCAGTTCAAGTCCGCTACTCCTATGTGGGATGACATAAAGAAATTAGCCTCCTACTCCACCCCAAAATCTACCGTCATTCGCGAAACTTTAGAGATCATCACCAACAGTAAATCATGCAATGACAACCTCTCGCTGGAGTTGCCACGAGTTTGAAACCAGTTCTTCAAATAATGAATGCATTTCGTTTTCTTCTATGATTTTGGATGAATAATTACTTAGCATCTGCTCGTTTATTGTCAAGTCAAGTCACTGCGTTCAAATTGTAGGAGCGTTCTATTATTCAGTTTGCAGTTTGCTGTCTACCTTCCTTGAGAAAGCCATCTGGTTGATGTGCGAAAGCTTGGAAACCTTGATTTGTAATCCACCCGAAAAAATTCGGATTACTAATATATATAGTTATACTATTTTAAGTGTGATTGGTGTACTGTTCCTCGTTATTATTTAATACTTATAACGAAGTAAATTTCTCCGTCATTTTTATCCGCGCCGGGGTTCGAACCCGGGTCCACTCATTCCGGAATAAGTTGCTCTACGAATTGAGCTACGCGGACATTTTATTCTGATTCCTATCTGCCTTTATGTCCTGTGCGTCCTACTGGCAGGTACGTCACATCTCCTGGTACGTTACATCATCTCCCCCTTATTTTTTTTTTTCGAAGTGCTGGAGAAGGGATTCTCTTATTTTTCCTATCTCGCGGTGTGGAAAGAACATCACACCAATGCGAGATTTTGAACGGTCGGGTCATCCGGATAGTTCGGGCGCCATTATAACGAAGTGAATTTCTCAGTCATTTCTATCCGCGCCGGGGTTCGAACCCGGGTCCACTCATTCCGGAATAAGTTGCTCTACCAATTGAGCTACGCGGACATTTTATTCTGATTCCTATCTGCCTTTATGTCCTGTGCGTCCTACTGGCAGGTACGTCACATCTCCTGGTACGTTACATACTATATGTTCTTTTGTGCTGTACTATACGTTTCTAGTATAAAAAGTGAAAGAACTTTTGTTTTTTTTTTCTTTCAGAGGAAGACTTTTTCAAAATTAAGTGAAAATGTTTTAATTTTTTTTCAATTTTTTTAATTGATGTGTTAAACGGAACACGACCCGAAAAATTTCAAACTACTATTTAGAAAACATCATGTATGCTACTTTTGTTTCAAATTTCCGTTCTTCAGGGCTTTTTAAACGAATTCATTAAGTGAATTATTCACGCTTTGTTGATAATTTTGATTAATGGCACGTTTAAGCATCTAAAAAAAATATTGTTTGATTAAAGATGAGAACTACCTCATGTTTGCGGAAGACAAATGTGGTAAATGTCAGTAGGAGGATTTTATCATTAGCAAGTATCTAATTTCTTGCCATATCTTAGAGTTCTCATAATCATGTATTAAGCAAGCTTTGAAATTTCTTCTTCACCATAGGATTTATCCTATGTTTGCGGCATAATTAATGAATACCCATCATATATATCTGAGCTGATTCAAAACTCTCTTAATACCTTCTAAAGGTCTCCATTATAATTATCTTTGTACGTTTCATGTAAGTAGGGGACAGCTCTGCTCAAACAAACATCGTGTTTATCTGGGACACAAGGCCACACGCAATGCTATCAGTGCACAGGAGCCTCTTACGAATAATCTTCGACGGTTTGTTCGAAAGCGTCGCGCAAACATGTTCACAGCTATTAGCAAGCGGTAGGTACGTGCCTTCCTGGTCAACATGACTAATGTGTGTGCCTCGGAATTTGCATAATCGTCTGCCTCTCAGAAACCCAATGTGGTTGAAACGCGAGGGCGTTCATTAAAGAGGACAACCGACGTAACCCAGCCCAGAATATTACAACGGTTGTTATTTGGATGCCACCGTCACGAAGGAGTATTTCATAACTGCTTCTGCATAAAATTCAAAGGACCGCGACTACCGAGCACATACTTTTGTAGATTTAACATTTCCTGGCTCTTAGTGTATACGACGTCAGTAATTGTGCTTTAACACATATCTACTTAGAGTAAGGTATTTAGCCTGATCTTATCAGTTGGGTGATATTTAAGATTTGTGGCATGTCAAAGAAAAGTTGGAACACATAGTAAGGGTCATATTATTGTACAGAAGAGTTTCTAATCAAATTCACGAACCACTGCAAGATATAATCTTATCCTTTGTTTTGTAAAGCATTCTTCATCCAGAGATTCCTTTTTTTCTTTTTGATTAGAGGTTTTTTTTTTTTTTTTTTTTTTTTGATTGGAGGTTTAACGACCACCGTGAGCAACTCTATGGGCTATAAGCAGTCGCCCGTCCCTAATTTAGGGTCACTGGTTCCAGGGAAGGGAGAGAGCCAGTGCCGTAAGACAAACACAACATCCATGCCTCACCGGGATTCGAACCCCGTTCGGACGAATGATCAGAGGCCAACGCCTTAGACCACTGCGCCACCGGGGCGGCCTGATTGGAGGTTTAACGACCACCGTGAGCAACTCAATGGGCTATAAGCAGTCGCTCATCACTAATTTAGGGTCACTGGTTCCAGGGAAGGGAGAGAGCTAGTGCCGTAAGACAAACGCAACATCCATGAATCACCGGGATTTGAACCCGGACCCCTTTCGGACGAATGATCAGAGGCCATCGCTTACACCACTGCGCCACCGGGGCGGCCCAGAGATTCTGCTTATAATAGTACGTTCCGGACCTATTTTAAGACTTCCTTTTTATTCATTTTAATGTGCTTGGGTGTCGAGTTGTCCGTCCGTTATTAGTCTGATTTTTTTTTTGATTGAAGGTTTAACGACCACTGTGAGCAACTGATTGGGCTATAAGCAGTCGCCCGTCCCTAATTTAGGGCCATTGGGTCCAGGGAGGGGAGGGGACCAGTACCGTAAGACAAACACAAAATCCATGCATTACCGGGATTCGAACCCGGACCTCTTTCGGACGAATGATCAGAGGCCATCGCTTAGACCACTGAAAAAATCGCGTAGTCCGCCTGGAAAAATTCTCTTTGAACTGGGAGGCCTGATATGTGAGAACGATAATCCTTGCGTTATTTTTTTCTTTTTTATTTATGCATAAATTCGCCGCTAGAGGTGCAAATGCAGATGCTATCGAGCTCAAAATACATTTTATTCACTCAGAATATCGGATTGCAAAACTTCTTTCTTCCCTTCAATACCATTTATAACGAGGACTATGCTGCATACAGTTTTTCCCCCAAGAATGCATAGCTTTTCCGCTATGCGGTATAAAGTTAAATTGAGATTTCTCCGATATCTCTGTTTCTAAAAGTCCAATTTAAAAAAATTATTTTTAAAGGAGATACCATTTCCTTTGTAAAGCTTTTTGCTTGGATTCATGGGGTTTTGTAGCTTACAGATCTGGCGTTAGATCATCTTAGTGTGTATTTACGTTTCGTTTCAGAAAAAAATATGTTTTTATTGTACGTCATTAACTACAGTAAAGATGGGGAATCATTATTCTCTTTAAATAATTCACAGTTTTCCGCTAAGGTGCATAATTGTCAAAACATTTTCTAGCTTTATCTGCTTTCAGAAATCTTATTTGAAATTTCTTTATTCGTTATCGTAGATAGATTTTTCTTATCATGAATACTTTTCGCATATATTTTCTACTTTTCCATACGTGTATTTCAAAATTATTCAGCTAGGAACGTCGGCATTTATTCCTACTTGAAATAGTTTATTCGATTCTAAAAAATATTTAGAAAAATCCTTTCTTGGTAGTATACTCTTCATCATGAAGATCATTTTGCACCGATTTTTCCTACTATAAGTAGAAGACAAATCTTTCCCTAGGAGGTGCAAAATTATATAATTTTTTCCACTTAATCTCTGTTTCGAGTTGAAAATCTTTTTGCCTCTTTTGCTTTCCTTTGCTATAAGAAACTTTTCGTACACAATTTAATTTTGGCAACATGCATTTCCGCCACTACTTACCAATTGCTGTTTCTGGATATTTTACCAATTGCAGAAATCCGGCTGATTTTATTGTTGTTGTTACAGGTATCATTAACTATATACACTGCTGGCCACCCAAAATGCAACACCAAGAAGGACACGAGATAGCAAAGCCAGATTTACTGGACACATAACAACGGATACAAAGATGAAACGATTGAGCTTACAGGCCCGTGCGATTTGTGGAACACGCAGACATCAATAGTTCGTTCGGCCCCCATGGCTGGCAATAACGGCCGCTACACGCCGCGGCATCAAAGGAAAGAGGCTTTGGATGTGGAATGGGGTATGTCGTGTCCAGGCTGCTTCCACACGTTGACACAGTTCATCAGGCGTAGCCGCGGGTGGTGCTTGCCGGGCCACTCGGTTGCCGATCAGCGACCAGACATTTTCGATTTGCGACATATCGGCAGAACAGGCGGGCCACGGCAGCAGTGACACCTGGTGTGCCGTGAACAATTGTTGCACGATCCGAGCCACGTGTGGCTGCGCATTGCCCTGTTAAAACCTGGCCGCTGGCAGGTCCTGCAAGTATGGAAAGACTACAGGCTCCAAAACCTCGGAGATGGTGCGGTGGCTGTTGAGTATAACGGCAATGCGTACCAGAGGGATTCGGGTGTCATATCCAATTGCGCCCCAAACCATAACGCCAGGCGACGGACCGGTATGGCGATGCATAATGCAGGCGTCATACAGTCTTTCGCCGCTGTGCCGCCACACGCGGATACGGCCATCCTGGTGTTGCAGGCAGAAGCGGGATTCGTCGGAGAAGACAATGACGTGCCATTCCGTAGTCCAGGTGCGGCGTTCAACGGCCCACTGCCGCCACACTCGGCGGTGGTGTAACATCAATGGTAATCGGAACAATGGGCGCCGTGCGACAAGTCCCCGCTCCTGCAGACGACGTCGAACGGTACGTGCTGACACAGGTTGTTGCGCAACACACCCTAATTCCTGCGCTAACGTTCGTGATGTGGCGGTGCGAGCCGTCAATGCCCACCGCACAACATGCCAGTCCTCTCGTTCGGTGGTGTGCCGCGGCTGCGGCAATCGCTCACGTCGGTCCGTCCGTCCCTCCTGCACCCACCGAATCCATACTTGCCTCACTGTGGCTGGATGTCGTCCCACACAGGCGCCGATGTCTTGGTGCGATTAACCGCTGTCGCGATAAGCCACTATTCGTCCTCTGTCGAACTCCGAAACGTGCTGGGATGACTGCCGTATTCTGCGACGAGGCATCAGGAAGCTTCCCACGTACAGGTCCGGCAGCTCAACACACTTCAACTACTTACACCCCGCCTTCTGTGCACCCTTCTTATAGTGCTTCGCGGTGGCGTGCCGAGCGCACATGATTTGCATATGCCCTACAATGCTAATCGTTTGTATGTCCTCTTGCGGGCGACGCGTGCTGCAAATTTCAGGCCAATCGGATGCTTCTTTCTTGGCGTTGCATTTTGGGTGGCCAGCAGTGTATATTCCCGCTCACAATGCGGACTGAAAATTGTGTACGTGTATTTTATTTTTTTCTAGTTTTTTAGATTTTCTAAAAATATTTGAGGTATTTTTTCGTGTCGCAAAGAATTCAAAAGATGTGCGTATTACAACCCAGAATTCGGTGTCATTTTTTAAATTTTTTTCGGGACTAGAGTGAGTAACTCTAAGTGATATAAGATGTTGCCCGTCCCTAATTTGAAGCCACTGGTTCCAGGGAAGGGAGAGAACCCGCGCAGTAAGACATACATACACACTACACCACTCATGCTTCACCGGGAATCGAACCCGGACACACTAGGACGAACGGTCAGAAACCAAATCCTATACGACTGCATCACCTGTGTGGCGGCTATGTTTAGGCTAATTTGGGCTTTCTAAATTAAGAGCAGTAACCCACTCCTAATTTAGAGTCATTATTTGTAAGGAAGGAAGACAGAGCCTTTGGCCTTTTACAAAAATGAGCGATCCATTAGATATCCGAATCTCCAATTTGGGCAAGTTATAGTAATGGTTTATTTTATGTCCATGGTAAGACATACGGCGATGTACTGTCACATGCAGTATATGAAGCTTTTGAATTCTCCCTGGTGGCTCAGTGGTCTTCTGACTATTCATTCGCGATCAGTCCGAATTCGAATCCAGGTGAGTCATAGATATGGTATTTGTTTTACGGGTGAGGTTCTTTCCTTTACCGGGAACCAGTAATCCTGAATTAGGGGCGGGGGGCAGCTTATAGCCCATCGAACTGCTCATGGTGGTCTCTAAACCCCCAAATTAAAAAAGACAAAACGCTTTTGAAAAATACTTATATTTAAAGAAAAATGCTTTTTCTGCGTTTGATTTTGTTTTATTGGAGGTTTAACGACCACCATGAGCAACTCAATGGGATACAAGCAGTCTCCCGTCCCTAATTTAGGGTCACTGGTTCCAGGGCAGGGAGAGAGCTAGTGCCGTAAGAAAACATCCATGCCTCACCGGGATTCGAACCCGGACCCCTTTCGGACGAATGATCATAGGCCATCGCCTAAGACCACTTCGCCACCGGGGCGGCCTGCGTTTGATGATATTTGCTCAAGAATTATATTTGATTGCAGAGTCTTTTTGGATTTTTTTTTCATTATGGCTCCTGTTTGGTCCTACATCCCGCAGAACAAAACATGTTAACCAGCGTGGATAGTTAGATAAGAAGCTTCTACCAGTGATGTTACAAAATAAATCACCATTTTTTCAAGTGTATTCATCATCATCATCATTGTCAACCATTATCAATCCACTGCTGGACGAAGGTCTCCCCAAGTTTCCTCCACAACGGTCTGTCTTGTGCCAGTCACCTCCATGTCACTCCCGCATATTTACGAATTTCATCCACCCATCTCCCATGTGGTCTTTTTCTGGGTCTTTTCCTGTCCCTTGGAATCCAATCTAAAATTTCGGCTGTCCATCGATGGTCTGTTCTTCTGGCAGTATGTCCAGCCCATTGCCATTTCAGGGATTTAACTCTGATCATGATGTCTTCCACACTCGTCATTTTTCGGATCCACGAGTTCCTCTTCTTATCTCTCCTGGTTATACCAAGCATGCACCTCTCCATGCTACTTTGAGTTGTCTGCAGCCTTTGTATGTCTCTTTTAGTTAAGGTCCACGTCTCTGCACCATACGTAAGCACTGGAAGGATGCATTGATCAAACACTTTTCTTTTAAGACATAATGGCATATTGCTCTTGAAAATTATGCTGTTTCTTCCAAAAGCTCTCCAGGCAAGTTTTGTACGCCGATTAATTTCTTCATCAATGTGACCCTCACTTGATATCTGCTGTCCAAGATAAACATACGTATCTGTTATCTCCAGTTTTTCTCCATCAATCGATAAATCTTCATTTCTTGTAAAAGCATTGAACATCACTTTTGTCTTCTGAAAGTTCATTTTTAATCCCACTTCTTTACTCTTGTCAGCAAGTTCCTGGATCATACTCTGCAGCTCTGATGGGGTATTTGCAAAAATGACTACGTCATCAGCAAAACGAAGGTGGGTTAGATAATCTCCATTAATCTTTATCCCTTTGTTTTCCCAGTTCAGTGATTGAAAGACATTTTTCAATGTGGCATTAAAGAGCTTCGGAGATATGGTGTCACCTTGTCTCACTCCCTTTCCAATTTTTATGTGTGTTGTATTTTCAAACAGCCGAATCTTTGCACTTGCATTTTCGTAGATGTTATTAATAATATTAATGTATGCATCTTCAATACCGCAGGATTTCAGAGCCGTGGTAACTGCTGATGGTTTCACCGAATCAAAGGCTTTTTCATTATCGATAAAAGCCATGCACAATGGAAGTTCATATTCCCTCGCTCTTTCAATTAGTTCTCTCAGTACATGGATATGATCTATTGTGCTGTAGCCACTCCTGAATCCAGCTTGTTCTCTCGGTTGAGCCATGTCCAGTGTTACCTTCAAGCGGTGTGAAAGAACTTTAGTGAAGATTTTATAAACCACTGATAGGAGGCTGATAGGTCTGTAGTTCCCGAGATCCTCAAGTGTATTATAACATATTAAATATAATAAATTGATGATATTTATACCCCACGTTTGGAACTCTCGAAATAAGCCGAAGAAAAGCTTTCATGGAAAAAAAATCTGTTAATGAGAAAGTTTTAAGCAGCTGAGACTAAAATTTCGAGGCCTGACCTCTAGTGTGTGTTTTGTATTGTGATTAATTCCGCAGTTTAACAGCATTGGGAAAGATAAAAATGTGCAACAAGAACATTACGATTGTTATCCCAATTTTAATTTACTCCGTGTACGAGGGGTGATCAAAAAGTATGGAGACTGCGTGAATATTTCAAAATATACTTTATTGGCAAAAACATAGGGAATACAGGCGTACCACATATGGCAAAATAAACCACAAAACAATGAGCGATACTGATGAAATATTACAGGTGAATGTGATACGGCAGTCAACTAAGGATGACAAAATGTTAAAATCACTAGTAAAGAAAAATACATGCTTGAAGAAGAAGATGCACAAGCAATAGTAATGATTAGGATATTACAGGATGCGATGACTTGCACAGTGAGAGCAGAGCACAAAACAACAGGTAAATATATTTACAAGAATATGGCTGTACAACGCAGTGCACAAAAAGAAGGGAACATGTAAAACACAACAAAAGCATATAAAGGTACAGAAGTTCCCACAATAGAGGAAACCACACGATATGTGACAAAAACATGATAAGTATTACAGAATATAGTGAAAACTTGGGCAAACTCCCCAAGTGAAACACAAGGACACACAAAATACAAACAGCAAGCCGTGCAGACTGCGTGAATAACCGTTAAGTGCAGGAGCGGAGCCGAATGCCGTACATTATTTTGTAACCTTGGAACCTACTGCACATGCGCATGTTTAAAGAATACTGTCGGCGCAGCGCCTTTTGTGCTGTGGCCAGTTGTTTGGTCTGATCGGCGTATGACATTAACGCATTTGCGTCAAATTCGGTCAGAATCTTGGGATTTCTCGCAAACAAACTTAAGATAAGTTACTGAGAATGCTTGAGTCGTCCACGAGTGTACGACTGGTACAAATATTTCGAAAATGGCCGTGAAAGTGTCCAAAGTGAAGAACGTTGTGGAAGGCCCTCAACAAGCAGGAAGGAAAGAAATGTCCAAGAAAGTCGTTCAGCTACGTCTCATTCCTAAATCTTTCGCAAGCATTGTCTGTAGGGATCCAAAACTAAGGTCTAAGTCAGAGGTGGGGAACCTTTCCATGCTGGAAGGCCGCGTTATGTTAGCTGTAATATAACAAGGTCGCATTCAAGACACTTCAATTAGATGTACTGCGAAATGTACATTATTTTGTAAAAAACTTACTATGGACTAACTAACATAAAAAAATGAAAAATAAATGTTAATTCTAAAGATAACTGACCTTTTAATTACTTTTTGTGACTGCTTTTCTTTGGAAAGCATTTGAATATTTGGTTGCAGCAGGGAGGGCTCTACTTTTAGCTGATCATCTAGATCAGTTATCTCAAACTGGAGGCTCTGCGCTAACTGTTTTGAGGGCCGCATGAATGATTACAAAATAAATCACCCTTTTTTCATGTGTATTATAATATATTAAATATAATATAAACATAGTAATGCTTAGGAAAGCCATCTTCTTTATAAGTAACGAGTTTATTAACGAAGAACATAACTGTATTAAGGAAAATACATATTTTCAATAAGTTCAAGTCTCCATTTTCCTATAATGCTGACAACCCACCTGAAGAACTTTAACTTGAATTAATAGATTTTCAGTGTGATTCTTACCTGAAAGAAAAATTCAACAGCTGCAATCTAACAGAGTTTTACCAGTTAGTTTGAAAAGACAAGTGCGTAAACTTTCATAACCTAGCTGCACGTGTTATGTTTATGTTCGGAACAACATAACTCATGGGAATAGTTGCTTTCAAGAATGAACCAAATAAATTGTCTTGAAAGGAATAGGTTAAGTGACAGTCACTTATGCTCACTTTTAAAAGTAGCATGTTCAAAGGATATTATTCCAAATATCGATTAGTTAGTGAAAGAAAAGCAAGCCCAAGTTTCTGGTTAGAACATGTAATATCTTCTGTACTGTGTGCCGTGTTCAGTTGGTAGAATGTGATTGTTTTAAGATTTAAGTAAAATTAATTGTTACATAAAGGTGATGATTTAAAGTGATTGATGAAGCATTTGGTTTTACTATTTACCGATAATTAGAAAAAATATCCCACTGTAGTGCCAAGCCATTGATGTAGTTTTGTAAAGTTTATATTAATTCATAAGAAATTTATTAATATTCATGCAGCCCCCCTAAGTTCCTTCAAAACTGGAAAGTGGCCTTTCCAAGGGTCTCAGTTTGAAACCACTGCTCTAGATCATTTGTGACCTTAAAGGCGTCTTGATTTGGGTTAAGTAGAAGAATGTAGATTTGCATCAATCAGTGATTGAAAAGAAAGAAAGCATTTTTCGTGCATGTTGCCAAAGGCGTAGCTATTCTATTGCATTTTCAGTATTTCAACGGGATCTTTCTTAGTGTCAAATAAGGACTTTAAAATATCATCTTCTGAGAGGTCAGTTAATTCCATCTGTAGTTCTTTAGGAGCCATAGAACGAATTCATGAGCGTAGCAGGTGTCAAAATAGCACTTATGACTTACTAAGGTTTTAATTGCGGTCAACATTCTGGGAGCATGATTTCGTTGAAGCTGCTTTTACTTTAGTATTTTAAATAGGGTCCTTCTGAGATTAAAATAAAAAAATAACAAAAGACGAACAAAAATATATTAATACTATACTGTGCAAATTAATTGGGACAAAGTAAAAAATCACTCTTTTTTCCAAAACTATGCCTTTATATCATTCTATGGCTTGATATACACTGATAAATACCTGTATTAGTATGAAGTATGTCTTCCTCTAGCAGAAATGACCTCTTGAATTCGATTTGGCATTGACTCCACTAACTGAGTGCACATATATCTTTGACTTCATAATCGTGGAACCACACTTTTATACAAAAAAGAAGAGAGATGAGGACAACTAAAGAAGATGTGACTTCCAAAGTGGAATATATAGAGCTATGCAAGACAGCACGAAAAAGTATCACTGAAGACGTAAGGAAATTCAACTGTGAGCTAGTGAGGAAAGCAATTGAAAACAACCAAAGCCTAAAGATAGCAAAGGGACATCTCAGTAAGGGAAGAAAACAGATTATGGCTCTGAGAAAAGAAGATGGTTCTATAACAAGAAATAGAGGCGAAATTTTGACAAGAGTGAAAGATTTCTACTCCAAATTATATGAAAGGGATGATACATGTACTCCAGACATCATGAAAGGTACCAGAGTTCTTCCAGTCCTCCCAGCAGAAGTTGCTCATGCAATCAAGAACATGAAGCGGGGGAAAGCTCCAGGAGAAGATGGAATTACTATAGACATCATACAAGAAGCAAGTGGAGAAATTGAAACAGTACTCGCCCAAATTTTCACTCGATGCCTTAATGAAGGGAAGATTCCTGAGGACTGGAACAATGCTACAATGATCCTGCTACATAAAAAAGGTGACATTGAGGATCTCAGGAACTACAGACCTATCAGCCTCCTATCAGTGGTTTATAAAATCTTCACTAAAGTTCTTTCACACCGCTTGAAGGTAACACTGGACATGGCTCAACCGAGAGAACAAGCTGGATTCAGGAGTGGCTACAGCACAATAGATCATATCCACGTACTGAGAGAACTAATTGAAAGAGCGAGGGAATATGAACTTCCATTGTGCATGGCTTTTATCGATTATGAAAAAGCCTTTGATTCGGTGAAACCATCAGCAGTTACCACGGCTCTGAAATCCTGCGGTATTGAAGATGCATACATTAATATTATTAATAACATCTATGAAAATGCAAGTGCAAAGATTCGGCTGTTTGAAAATACAACACACATAAAAATTGGAAAGGGAGTGAGACAAGGTGACACCATATCTCCGAAGCTCTTTAATGCCACATTGGAAAATGTCTTTCAATCACTGAACTGGGAAAACAAAGGGATAAAGATTAATGGAGATTATCTAACCCACCTTCGTTTTGCTGATGACGTAGTCATTTTTGCAACTACCCCATCAGAGCTGCAGAGTATGATCCAGGAACTTGCTGACAAGAGTAAAGAAGTGGGATTAAAAATGAACTTTCAGAAGACAAAAGTGATGTTCAATGCTTTTACAAGAAATGAAGATTTATCGATTGATGGAGAAAAACTGGAGATAACAGATACGTATGTTTATCTTGGACAGCAGATATCAAGTGAGGGTCACATTGATGAAGAAATTAATCGGCGTACAAAACTTGCCTGGAGAGCTTTTGGAAGAAACAGCATAATTTTCAAGAGCAATATGCCATTATGTCTTAAAAGAAAAGTGTTTGATCAATGCATCCTTCCAGTGCTTACGTATGGTGCAGAGACGTGGACCTTAACTAAAAGAGACATACAAAGGCTGCAGACAACTCAAAGCAGCATGGAGAGGTGCATGCTTGGTATAACCAGGAGAGATAAGAAGAGGAACTCATGGATCCGAAAAATGACGAGAGTGGAAGACATCATGATCAGAGTTAAATCCCTGAAATGGCAATGGGCTGGACATACTGCCAGAAGGACAGACCATAGATGGACAGCTGAAATTTTAGATTGGATTCCAAGGGACAGGAAAAGACCCAGAAAAAGACCACATGGGAGATGGGTGGATGAAATTCGTAAATATGCGGGAGTGACATGGAGGAGACTGGCACAAGACAGACCGTTGTGGAGGAAACTTGGGGAGACCTTCGTCCAGCAGTGGATTGATAATGGTTGACAATGATGATGATGATGATGATATTTAAAAGTAATAACTTTTCCTTTGGTGGTGTAGAGGGAAAAAAAGATGGCGCGACCTGAACATTAATGACGTCAGTAGACAAAAAAATGTTGGATTGCTTAATTATGATTATGTTTTAGAAAATATTAAGTATTCCAAGTTATAATATCAAGTTATTTTAATCGATGTTCAAATTTTCATCCTTGGGAACGCATTAATGATGAAGCAAATGTGTACAGAAGTTTGCCCACTGGAAGCAAAATCACCAGACGTCCACCTAGAACAGCTTTAATCCGACAATGCAGCTTCACTGTGCCCTGGCATTTGGTTATCAGCAATGAACATATGACGTGGAAAAGCAACGTTTTGTGCTGAGTAAGAAAGTATCTGTCAATAAACGATATACGGAGGTGAAACAGATTTGCAGAGATGCCACTTACATGCACACAGTATGATGGGACAAACGTTCACCACTTCCTTGGAAACGAGAAAACACATGGTTATGACAATAGAGCGATGTCTTCCCTCTATTAGTGACGTCACGCGATGACCAAGGCTTCTGATTGGTTTCTAACGCTGTCGTGCATGACGTCAAACCCGACACCCACGTATCAGGCCGTGTAGCATGAGAGTGACGTCACAAACGGAGGGAAGTTTCTCTCTAATATCATAGTCTTGTACTTTATGGACGGCATTGGAAAAATCCACAGCAGAACAGGATTTTATTCTCCTTACTTAACTTATACCACAAGCGATAATTGTCCGTGTAATTATGTTGCTTGGTATAACAAACGACTTCAAGGCTTTCATGTGCAATTTCAATGATGTGTTCTATATTAAAGTCACACTTGTTTTATATTTACACTAATGTCATTTTTTTGCCGCCGCGGAGGCGCAGTGGTCTAAGCGATGGCCTCTGATCATTCGTCCAAAAGGTGTCCGGGTTGGAATCCCGGTGAGGCATAGATGTTGTGTTTGTTTTACGGCATTGGCTCTCTCCCTTCCCTGGAACCAGTGGCCCTAAATTAGGGACGGGTGACTGCTTATAGCCCACTGAGTTGTTCACGGTAATCGTTAAACCTCTAATCGAAATAAAAAAAAAAGAATGTCATTGTTTTGACATTTCGAAAACATAAAAGGAACCTCTTCTACACGAATATGTAAACGTATTTTAATACTTTTTCCGAATGCTATAACTTCAAATGCAAGTGATATTGCAAATACTGTTTGTTTTATGAGAGCGCATAATCCCAACTTCAGCAAGCCCTGTTGTAAATACTAAACCGAAGGTTCATTAAATTTGTTCTATCCCCGAGGGAGTTTGAGTGTTTCCCTGATTACTAATTTTGCAATTATGAAAAACTTTCTATCCCTGGAATACTCCGAAAAGGGAAAAAAAAGGATGGGTAAAGTTTTTTGTTCGTTTGGATTTTTTGCAGGAGGGTGCGGTAACGACTGCCATGAGCCCATGGGCTATAAAAATTTCCCAATCCAAATTTATGGCCACTGGTTTTTTTTATTTATTTTTATTTTTTTTTATTGGAGGTTTAAAGACCACCGTGAGCAACTCAATGGGCTATAAGCAGTCGCCCCTTTCCTAATTTAGGGTCACTGGTTCCAGGGAAGGGAGAGAGCCAGTACCGCAAGACAAACACAACATCCATGCCTCACCGGGATTCGAACCCGGACCCCGTTCGGACGAATGATCAGAGGCCGTCGCTTAGACCACTGCGCCCCGAGGCGGCCCACTGGTTTCAGGAAGGCCGTACGGCAAGCACACCCTCCATGCTTCAACCGGGATTCGTACCCGGAACCATCTCCGATGAAATGTCAAAAACCAGCGCTGTGTACCACTTGGTCACCTAGAAGGCGATTTGCTATTAGACTTCTTTTGTCCAATAGCAAATCGCCTTCTAGGTAACCTTTTGTTGCGTGTATGAAGGTTAGCGAGGTTTATAAGGCGGTCTTCGGAGATGTTGAGGAAAAGTACAAATTCATGTTCTTAAAAATATTCAATTCTCACAAACACTTTCGGCTGTAATTCACAGCATAAATGGTTGTGATCTGTTGTCATAGCAGCAGGAACCATTTTCTTGTACTGCTGATGTACCTGTTTCAAAGCATGCTGCCCGCCCCGGTGGCTAAGTGGTCAAAGTGATGGCCTCAGATCATTCGTCCAAAAGGGTTTTGGGTTGGAACCCCGGTGAGGCATGGATGTTGTGTTTGTCTTACGGCACTGGCTCTCTCCCTTCCCAGGAACCAGTGACCCTACATTAGGCACAGGGCGACTGCTTATAGCCCTTTGAGTTGCACACGGTGGTCGTTAAACCTCCAATCTCAAAAAAAAAAAAAAAAAAAAAAATGTGTTCTGAGTTGACGTCAGAGTTATGTTGCGTCATAGGAGCAAAGTCGTTCCAACGACGGCAAGTCACGAATATCCGTTCCATTTTGTCGCTCATAACGACCTTTGAGGGCAAATACGTGGAATTGCTAATCATTAAATGATATATTTCATTTTGCTGCTTTTGTAACGGTACATGTGCAAGGGTTGGAGTTAATAAACATGCTGTATTAAGCTTCATGCGGGTTTTTAACAACTTAATTTTGGGCCGCACCGGTGGCGCAGTGGTCTAAGTGATGGCCTCTGATAATTCGTCCGTAAGGGGTCCGAGTTCGAATCCCGGTCGGGCATGGATGTTGTGTTTGTCTTACGGCACTGGCTCTCTCCCTTCCCTGGAACCAGTGACCCTAAATTAATGACGGGCGACTGCTTATAGCCCATTGAGTTCCTCACGGTGGTCGTTAAACCTCCAATAAAAAAAAAAAAAACAACAACTTAATTTTGGAACTAAAACGCACTCACTGAGGTATTGAATATTCAAAAGTATTTCAACGCATGACTATCCCATGTTTTCTTGTATTTTGGTTTTGTGTATTACATCAAGATGAATAACAAAACATTAGTGTATATTAATTCAATTTTAGTATGCTAATCTATGTTTTTCTGTATTTCATATTCATGTGTATATTAATTCATCGTGGAATCATTTTTGTTTGTTTGTTTGAGGGTCTAACGAAAACCGTGAGCCACTGGATGGGCTGTAAGCAGTCTCCTGTCCCTTATTTAAGGCGTCAAGTTCCACGGAAGGGAGAGAGCCAGCGCTTTAAGACAAGCTCGACATTCATTCGTGACTGGGATTCGAACCAGGCCTCATTTCTGACGAATGGTCAGAAGCCAGAGCTTAGACCACTGCGTCACCTAGGCAGCAGACACCTTGACTTAATAATGCATACGATTTATATGATTTAATCACAACAGCAGATAATAACAATACGAAAGATATTATATGACTTACGTCACACATCTATTACTTCACAGGCTAATAAAATGTCACCCGTAATGCATATTTGTGTTTCTAAACACCTTCGGGGAAACAAGATAATCTAGGCGTGAAATAAAAAATATTTATCTTTCATTTGGGGATAATGGTGATGACGTGCATTAATGCAATATGAAAAACACACATATGTATGCTCACTCCATCTCCTTCTTCAAGTTACAATTAATAATTCTTACACATACAGCTTTTCCATCATATGCTAAAAAAATCCACTCTCGTACTTTTACTCCTGTTTTCCTGAAGTTAAACATTACAATACAGAATGACTAATATACACTGCTGGCCACACAAAATGCAACACCAAGAAGGAAGCGTCCGATTGGACTGAAATTCGCAGCATGCTTCGCCCGCGAGAGGACATGCAAACGATTAGCATTGCAGGACATATGCAAATTATGTGCACCCAGCACGACACCGAGAAACACTATAAGAAGGGTGCAGAGAAGGCGGAGTGTAAATAGTGGTACTGTGTTATGCTGCTGGACCTGTGCGTGGGAAGCTTCCTGATGCCTCGTGGCAGAATAGGGCAGTCATTCCAGCACATTTAGGGGTTCGACAGAGGACGAATAGTGGCTTATCGCGACAGAGGTTTATCGTACGGAGACATCGGCGCCCGTATGGAACGACATCCAGCCACAGTGATGCGAGTATGGATTCTGTGGGTGCAGGAGGGATGGACGGACCGACGTGAGCGATAACTGCGGCCGCTGCACACCACCGAACGAGAGGACCGGCATGTTGTGCGGCGGGCATTGACGGCTCGCACCGCCACATCACGAACGTTAGCGCACGAATTAGGGTGTGTTGCGCAACAACTTGTGTCAGCACGTACCCTTCGACGTCGTCTGCAGGAGCGGGAACTTGTCGCACGGCGCCTGTTGCTCCGATTACCATTGACGTTACACCATCGGCGAGTGCGGCGGTATTGGGCCGTTGAACGCCACACCTGGACTACGGAATGGCACGACATTGTCTTCTCCGAAGAATCCCGCTTCTGCCTGCAACACCACGATGGTCGGATCCGCGTGTGGCTGCACCGCGGTGAGAGACTGTATGACGCTTGCATTATCCATCGCCATACTAGTCCGTCGCCTGGCGTTATGGTTTGGTGCGCAATTGGATTTGACACCCGCACCACTCTGGTACACATCGCCGGTACACTCAACAGCCATTGCTACATCTCCTACATTTGGGAGCCTGTAGTCCTCCCATGCCTGCAGGGCCTGCCAGCGGCCACGTTTCAACAGAACAATGCGCGCCCGCACGTGACACGCATCATGCAACAATTCTTCACGACCCACCAGGTGTCTCTGCTTCCGTGGCCAGCCTGTTCTCCCGATATGTCGCCCACCGAACACGTCTGGTCGCTGATCGGCAACCGAGTGGCCCGGCAAGCACCTCCCGCGGCTACGCCTGATGAACTCTGGCAATGTGTGGAAGCATCATGGACCGGCATACCCCAAGCCGACATCCAAAGCGTCTTTCGTTCGATGCCGTGGCGTGTAGCGGCCGGTATTGCCAGCCATGTGGACCACACGAACTATTGATGTCTGCGTGTTCCACAAGTCGCACAGACCTGTAAGCTCAATCGTTTCATCTTTGTATCTGTTGTTATGTGTCCAGCAAATCTGGCTTTGCTATCTCGTATCCTTCTTGGTGTTGCATTTTGGGTGGCCAGTAGTGTACATCTTATATGTTGCCATGTCGTGGCTACATGAGGGTATGTTTGCCAGCACGTGTATTTGGAACTTGTGTTGCGACCTGACCCCCACAGCAAACAAGTCTGACAAAAATACAGCCTTTTTTGTTTTACGTCGTCCTAGATGGAGCGCCCGAAGGGCTGCATGCACATAATAATTAAGTTTTATAGCCGTCAATTTTAACGGTTGTAGTAAGTGTTTGTGATCGCCTGGGAAAAACATTCTCTGTTGGATACGATTTTCACTGAAAATGTAAAATGAGTAACTATGTTTATAATTGCAATGCATTTCTACTTCACAGAGAAAGTTTACTCAGAAGGAGTATGTAGATTGCCTGCAACCCATGTCTACTTCGGTTCTCGAACTGTTCTTAACTTTGGATATCGGTTACTGCGAGGCAAAAAAGCCAGGCGATGCCAGTACATTGAGAGAGAGAGAGACACACACACACACACACACACACACACACACACACACGCAGAGAAACGCCATTAAAGATCATCACAATTCTGTTAGTATCACCACCTAGTCCTCAATTAGAACGCCAACATCTTTGGAACGGGCTATCTATCCCCACCAGATTAGGGTCACAACTCGTTACTGTGGGGTTTGCTTGATTTCGCTTTCTCTGGGGCTCTCTCAAGCCGTCTTTATCTCACCTACAATTCCTGTTTTTCTTCTCCGAGGAGTCTCCATGTTTTCTCCGGCGAAATCCCGTTGTCGCACGTGTGTTTACACCCTTTGTCCTGGCGTTCGGTTGGATAACCATTCCCAAAAATGCGAACATCTCCTTAAATGCTTAATTTTCATGGACTCGAGAAAACAAAGAACTTAAAAAAGTTTCATCTTACTACAATAGTCCTTAGAGCAGTGTTTCCCAACGGAGGTTCCACGAAATTTAAGAGACCAAATATTTCGCACTGGAGTAAAGGTATATGTTGCTTTTCTTATCATATATATAAAACACAAAACGTCTGTTTGTCTGAAGCAGCAAAAACTCTCGAACACCGAACTGGGGCATCATGAAATTCGCATAGCTTATTAAAACTGAAATTTCTTGGTCAACGCAACTACATATTTTAATATATCTACGTTGTTCCATTCGCGAGTTATGAATTAATTAATAAGCTAATCAATAAAGTCAGCATCGTTTGCTACGTCATCGTTATCTGAAAGCACGTGACTGCATTAATCGCCGCGGTACATCCACAGGTGTTTTTATTCTTTGAGAACTATGCATAAAAAATGCAAACACGAACTTTGCGAAATCTTTATGAAACGGACTGAAATATTTATGAACATCACGAATTGGTCATAAGAAGAGTCCCTCAAAATTTCCCCCGAATCCGGTCAAAACTTTTAAAATAGGCATGGGATTTTTAATTCATTGGTAAACAGAAATACGCTGCTGGCCACCCATAATGCAACACCAAGAAGGAAGCATCCGATTGCCCTGAAATTCGCAGCTTGCGTCACCCGCGAAAGCACACGCAAACGATTAGCATTGCAGGGCATATGCAAACCATGTGCGCCCAGCTCGCCACCGAGAAGCACTATGAGAAGGGTGCACAGAAGGCGGGGTTTAAGCAGTGGAAGTGTTTTGTGCTGCCCGACCTGTGCGTGGGAAATTCCTGATGCCTCGTTGCAGAATACGGCAGTCATTCCAGCACGTTTCGGAGTTCGACAGAGAAGAATAGTGACTTATCGCGACAGTGGTTTATCGTACCGACACATCGGCGCCCGTGTGGGACGACATCCAGCCACAGTGAGGGGAGTATGGATTCGGTGGGTGCAAGAGGGACAGACGGACAGACGTGAAGAATCGCCGCAGCCGCGGCACACCACCGAACCAAAGGACCGGCATGTTGTGCGGCGGGCATTGACGGCTCGCGCCGCCACATCACAATTGTTAACGCAGGAATTACGGTGTGATGCGCAACAACCTGTGTCAGCACGTACCGTTAGACGTCGTCTGCAGGAGCAGGGGACTTGTCTCAAGGCGCCCATTGCTCCGATTACCATTGACGTTACACCACCGGTGAGTGCGGCGGCAGTGGGCCGTTGAACGCCACACCTAGACTACGGAATGGCACGACATTGTCTTCTCTGCTAATTCCCGCTTCTGCCTGCATCACCACGATGGTCGGATCCGCGTGTGGTGGCACCGCGACGAGGGACTGCATGACGGCTGCATTATGCATCGCCATACCGGTCCGTCGCCTGGCGTGATGGTTTGGGGCGCAATTCGATATGACACCCGTACCACTCTGGTACGCATCGCAGGTACACTCAACATCCACCTCTACATCTCCGAAGTTTTGCAGCCTATAGACCTTCCTTACCTGCAGGACCTGCCAGCGGCTACGTCTCAAAAAGACAATACTCACCCGCACGTGGCACGCATCGTGCAACAATTCTTCACGGCCAACCCGGTATCACTGCTGCCGTGCCCCGCCTGTTCTCCCGATATGTCGCCCATCGAACACGTCTGGTCGCTGATCGGCAACCGAGTGGCCCGGCAAGCACCACCCGTGGCTACGCCTGATGAACTGTGGCAACGTGTGGAAGCAACCTGGAGCGTCATACCCCAAGCCCACATCAAAAAAAAAAAAAGACGTCGTTTAACGGCCTTTATTACTAGCCATGGGGACCACACGTACTATTGATATCTGCGTGTTCCACAAGTCGCACCGGCCTGTAAGCTCAATCGTTTCATCTTTGTATCTGTTTTTATGTGTCCAGTAAAACTGGCTTTGCTATCTCGTGTCTTTCTTGGTGTTGCATTTTGGGTGGCCAGCAGTGTATATACGCAAAAGCGGTTAATGAAATTTTGACGGCTAATTCAAAAAGTTATTTACTGATTCCGGCGAAATTTGGAGATCATGTACATATTAACGATTTATGGTGTTTATTAAAATTTCAGCCGGTTTCATAAAATATTCGCAAAGATATGATTTTTGCTTTTTTGTATCCCTGAGATTCGCCCCTCAAAGACGTCTGAAACCGAAAGTACATGATGTATTTGATGCTTTTCACATGGACAGCTGTATGTTGGAATGTCAAGAGCAAAGGATCCAACAAAATTATATATTGTCGCCGATGAAGGAAATCCCAGCACGGCCAAGTGCTGAAATTATCACACTATGAATAAATAATTTGTAATGACCAAATTTGTAAAATCAGCTTTTTTCTTTCTTGCTAGCATCAATCCCCCCTCCTTCCTATTTTTTCAGTGACATATAACGGAATATGAAATTAATAAGCCTAAATCCCGGGCAGAGCCGGATAGTAAAGCTACTAATACGTAAGAATAATGACAATCAAATGTAAATATGCTTTGCCTGTGGAGAGAGCGCTGCCATGACGGAGTGATTTTTGCTTTGAAGGAAATTTCGCTGGTGAAGATACTACTTCTTCAAGAGCAAGAACACACTTGTGGTGACACGCGTTGTGACCTCTAGTACAACACTGAAAATCGGTAAGCCGCCGGCACTGCCTTACCCCCTAACAATAAGGCGCTCATCCTTCCTAGAAATCGCGATTTTTTTTTTTTTTTTATTGAAAGTTTAACGACCACCGTGAGCAGCTCAATCGGCTATAAGCAGTCGCCTGTCCCTATTTTAAGGCCACTGGTTCCAGGGAAGGGAGAGAGAGAGAGAGCCAGTGCCGTCAGACAAACACAACATCCAGGCCTCACGGGATGCGAACCCGGAATCTTCACGGAAGAATGATCATAGGCCAACGCTTAGACCACTGCGCCACCGGAGCTGCAGAAATCGCGATTCTAGAAACATCCAGGCTCATAACTTCTAAAAGTCCTCAAACATTTCAAACTTTCTTTATGGGCCCATAGTGCTTTAATCAGTGATATTATACTTAAATTATGCTGTCTGTGTGAATACTTTAGTGAACGAGGTGGAAACAATTAAGGCTTGTGTGTTTTGAAGACGCGGAAGTTGTGTCTTGAAGTAAGCCGCGATATTCATACTTCAAGGGTTCTGCGAAGTAAAAAAGTTAGGAAACACTGTCCTAGAGTATGCGAAAATTATATGAATATTATAAGATAATTATGGAATAGACAGATAGGGGCAGATAGGGGGAGAAACGGTAAAGACAAAAAAAGAAAATTATTGGGTGCTTAAATTTTTAATTGCCTTAACAGTTTTCCAATTCTACATAAAAGCTTTGCGTTTCGTAGCATGAAATGCCATTTGTCCTCGGAACAGAGAGTTAGCTGCTTCAGGCGTTTTTTACTTTTAACTTTTGATACTCGCTTTTCAAAATTTAAAATGAATCACTTTTCAGATTTATGCTGATCGTAAAAATAGTGGGTAAAGCGACATACTGATGATTCTTTTCGGATTAAGTATGCCGGCATCGATAATGAAGCTTGAGCATGAAATCGCATTTTTGAGTCATCTAAATACCTTGATTTATCGAAGGAATAATGCTGCCGTAATGCATTTTTGTTTCTTGCGAGAACTGTTCTTTGAAATAATCAAATTCATTCCCCCGTTCCTTCATTAAAATAATTTCGCCATAAGCGATAACAGCAAATTCATTTCGCGAAAGACATCGCATGATAAGCGAACCGCTTTTAAAATGGGCGAAACATAAAGTAGAAAGTCATTTCTTTTAAAAGTTATTACTGGATCGTCCATTTTCGTTGTGCTAAGCATTCACATGCAAACTCATATCTTCTGGCAGAACATAACTTTTACGGTAACGACCCTGCCCTGCAAAAGCAATTAGAGATGAAATTTTGATAGATGTTAGAGATTCTTTTTTCTTTTCTTACTTATTTGCATTTCCTTACCTTCTTATTCATACATGTATGTATATTTCTCCTTCCTTCCATTTCAGCTTCCCATTCGCCTTTCGTCAAATTCCGCATTGGTCCTATGGCAAGCTGTGGTCTGTTCACCGATAACGAATGATATATAGCCGCTGAACTGCAGAACGCCTCTGAACGTTCAGTTCTATTTTTTATTGGTTCTTCCCTCCCACCTTTTCTGCATATTTGATAAAGAGCTGAAGAATAGGAGCAGGAAAGAACCCATTTCCAGTGCAGCCTAAGTGTGTGTGTTCGCGTGTGTATTTTGGTCGATTTGGTTATCAGCATTTCTTGGGGGTAAATTTCCGCCTTAAGATAAATGAATGTAAAAAAAGAATTCCAGATAAAAATAAAATAAAATAAAACATCGTAACAACCTTCTTTCAGACCTCCAAGCGTTTATGATCTTATAACAAGAACTGACGGAGCTTTTCTACAAAAAGAAAAAAAAAATAAAAAAAATAAACATACAAAAAAAAAAACATGAAGAAAAACTGTGAATTGATCAGCATACGTGTCCGAAGTGTTGTTAAGTTATTTTTTAAGACTTCGTTTTTTGTTATTTTCAGCGTATAGTAAATTCAACTGTTCATTGTACATTCTGATGAAAATATATGATTGTTGTAAATATGAAACCTGACTGCTCATAAAGAAAAAAAGAATTTATGTGGTTAATAAAAGAATAAAAAAGGAAGTGTTCATTTCTCCTTCATTTAGCGAAAGGAATGGGAGCAATAAAAATGGCGTCCCTGTTTTTCAGGCAGGTCTCTCCTCCCTGGAGATAAAATTCTTCAGAAAAGAAGATTTCATTTTTTCTTTTCCTCTGGACGCCCTTACTCATTGTGTTCTGGTTTATGACTTTCATTAAGCTGAATCCAATAGTAAAAGTATATAGCGTTCCAATCCATTTTAGTCTGCCCTTTTATCTGGTGAAAATTTAGTGGTGACAAAAAGAGCTTCTTTTGGTTTTATTACCAACGATGAGGAAATAAGAAAATACTGTAAGTGCGGATAAAATGTTTTAACACGCTGTTCACTTGGAAACACCGCAGCTTTCAAATGTTTAGAGTAAAGTAGCCAATAATATCTTTAAAGTGTTTTGAACCACTTCTACGCAGTTAACTTCTCAAGATCCGTAGCACACCATTTTTATTGTCAAAAAAATTCCGTTTTCCTCATTACAAAAGTAGAAGAAGCGTCTCTAAGATTCTCTCTTAGTGGTTCACAGAAAACACTACCTGAAATTTCACAATGCCTATTATATCTGTAACGTATGTACGCATTCAAAAAATAAGGAGACTGACGTCATAGCGCCGAAACAAACATACGCGGAAAAATGTAGCTGCCTGTATCGGAACACCTACATGCAAGGTTAGTCACGTGACGATGCGTCGATACAGCGCTCCTCTAGTTCATTTTTGTAATAGACGGTTTAGAGTTCAGACGTGTTTCTGTACCCCAGTATGGATTTAAAACTGGAGAAAATATCAGCTGAAAACTTTTGCGTGCGTTTGAATAAAACCACCGCAGAAACGCACGAAATGATTAAAACAGCTTATAAGGAAGATGCTGTGCTCCGTGCAAGAGTATTTGAGTGTCACAAGAAATTTGTGAATGGTGAGGAGTGTCTGGAAAACGCTCTGATCTTTTACATCGACTACGGAGGTCAATGTTAGTACCATTGAGGCATTGTGAAAACACAAGCTTGTCCGTATCGAATCAGCGCCCCCTTACTCCGGAGTAAGTTGTTCTCACAACTATGCTACACGGACAGAATTTATCGCTGCAAATTTATCTTCTTGACACGGAATTCACCTCTGTAGTAAGTCTCATCATCTCCCTCTTAATGTTTTGTTTTGAAGCGAAGTAAGAATTTTTCATTAATTCTAGACGATGGGCGGAACAAACACCACGCGTTTTCCGAAGCACCCAACTGCCAACAGATCCATTTTTGCGTTTGGGCGCCAATGTGAAAATACAAGTTTGTCCGTGACGAGATTCAAGTTAGCGCCTCCTCACTCCGGAGTAAGCTGCTCTCCAAACTAAGCTACACGGAGAGAATGTGCCTTTGCAGATTTGTCGTCTTGATACGTGATTCACCTCCGTAGTGCGTCACAGCACTTTTGCGCGAAGACCACCGAATGACCATCGATTGAGGAGGTTGCTAATATTATGCAGATGTCCATTGGTTCCGTGGATGACATTGTGAGAAACCGGTTGGGGTACCGAAAAGACGCTACAAAGTGGACTCCCTACTTGCACACCGATAAACACAAACAAATCGTGTTATCACTTGTCGCCAATGGAAGAGCCGGCTACGACGTGAAGGCGCGCTCTTCGTATTCACCGGACCTGGTGCCTTGTGACTTCCACTTATTCCCTGAGGTGGAAAAACAACTTCGTGGAGATCGGTTTGCATCAAATACTGTACAACGCTGTGATGGGTATCCTGAACCACATGAGGAGTGCGCAAGCAAAATCAAACAGGTCAGAAAAAATGCGAATAATCAAGTAAGCATTGGATACAATAAAGGATGATGGTCTGATTCTGTTTCTGTATCATAAGCTGACCCAAACCAAACAGCTCCTACTCATTTTATAGGTGAAAATGCGCGATTCAAGCAAAAACGAACATGCTTCAGTTGCAGGCTCAAGCAAAATCAAACATGTCGAGTGAACCAATCAGAGTTCCAAAATTCGGTTACGTGACGAAGCCGATAAGGGTGAAGCAATGGCATTCACGTTTTCAGACAGTCGAAGTGTTCTCTTCAAACGTGGTTATTATTTTCGTGCATTTTTCATTGTTTTAGAGAGATGGAAGAGGTCGGAGATGGTTTAGCAACGGTGAAGGAAGGTTCAGAAGGACAAAGGAAAAGTACCAAAAGAGAAAGTGTAAAAGAAAAAGCTAAGACAGAACGCTATGGTGCACCAGATGGTTCCAACATTTTCATGGGTTGCAAACATCGGAACATTCGGTTCGTGTGCTATAAAATTCGTCCATATGATGCATTATTCGTCCATGTGAACATCAGGAACAATGTGACTGCCTGGAGGACGACTGTGGACTACATACTTGATTTTTATTAATGTACTTGTTTTCTAATTTTCATAAAAATCCGTTCCTCTCAGTCAATCATTTTTTTATACCACCTATTATCTTTTTTAATTTGTAATAAATTCAGAAAAATAAAGACATACCAACATGTGGCAGCAACTTTGGTAAATAATGAACAAAAATTTAAAAACAAAAAAAAACAACAACTGAAAAGTGAAAATGCTTCTCTTTTTCCATCAGTTTTTTCTTTTAACCCTTGAGATTCTTGTTACAGAATAGGTATTCTACAGGTTGATTATTGAACAGATAGGTAGATTAAATTCAGAATATGTTCAAGTAAAATCCAACAAGTCATTAGGGCATCTGATCAAAAACAAACATGTCACTTGAAGCCCGAACGAAAACAAACATGTCAACAACAAAAAGTTTAATATTTTGATTTTAAAACATTTTTGATCTGAATCACATCCATAGACGTGTTTAAAGCATCAAAACGAAAGTGGCTGATAGTTGAACAGTACGAAATTCTTTGTGCATAACTCAATGAACGTTTTTTCTGCCTACTGCAAACCTAGATCTGATGTACATGTTTGGTTTTGCTTGCCCGCTCCTCACATGCTATGCTGTTCCTCTATGTTTTTCCCACTATGTTCTTGAGTGGTGCTGCCCGTTCACTTGTAGATCTGTTTTCTCCTTGTTTGGCGTCGCTCAGTGTGGCACGCCTTGATCTTGTCTTCAGAATCACTCACTGGAGTGGTATTAATGTGAATCTTCCCCGGTTTGTTGCGCACGGTTTGTGTCCAGTGCTTACTGTATTTATCGTTTCTACTTCCGTTTTTCCTGATTGTTAATAGAGTGCCGTGTTGGATGTCTTTTTCTGTTGATATGTGTTCCTCGATTACTCCTGGCTATTGCCAGTGCCAATTGTAATTGGTTTCGTGTACTTTGCAGTCTCTGTGTATTTTACCACCTTGTTGTGAGGTTTAGCATTTTTCATATTATTTTGACCAGCGTAGCCGCATTCATCTGTTGATATTTTCATTACTTTCATTCATTGTTTGATTATTGTTTTTCCCACTTTGTGGTGCGCCTGTATTATTTTATGTCTACGAGTTCAATAAAATTTGTTAATACTCACATGTCGAGGAAGGGCTTCAAACACACGTTCCAGAAGTGGATAGAAAGGTGAGACAAGTCGTTCAGGTAGAGGGATAATATTTCGAAGGTATGTAAGTGTAAGTATGTTTACGGCATTACACTTCTGCCCCATATAAAATCAGTCTCCTTACTTTTTGAAGAACGATACTCGTATAATGACCTGGAGATCGAAACACACTAAAGTAAGACAATCACTGAAGTAACTTGCAGTCGGGTCTTCTGCATACATACAGTACATGTCACTAGCTGTTCTCTGAGATTCACAAATTAGCTCTTCAAAGAAAGCTCATCAACCAAATTAAATTTTAAAACTCATGGTGGTAGATTTTACTTACTGTTATATATCAAATGCCTCCATTTACGGGGATCTCGGTACACAACTCGAGCTACACTGACATCCATCACACATCTTACATAAGTACAAACGGCATCCTGAATGTAATGCCTCGTACCTCATTAGATTTTATTTATAGCAGCAAAAATGTAAAACTTGGTGGCAGAGTACCTGGACATATTGTTAATAATGCCATACAATTGAAAGCGTTCTGCATAACTTTCTACACATTTCCGTCATCTTTGAATCCATTGGTAAAATCCAGTTTGGAAACATTCCTGAGGCTGTCGTTTCACCCATGAGTTCACAACCAGTTTAATGTCTGTCACATCTTCGAAACGTTCCCGGCGAAGGGTGTTCTTCAAAGGGGCAAACAGGAAAAAATCTCAGGGAGCCAAATCAGGGCTGTAGTCCACCCCATTTCGGAAATAGCCTCTGAAGTCTCCATTGAGGTGTGGAGGCGTGCGTTATCATGGTGTAAAACGCACTAAGAAGTGAAATGTCACGTATTTTCCTTCTGATAGCTTCTTCAATGTCTGCACATAGTGAGCACTGTTTATTGTTGCAACTCCTGGAAGGTGGAACGACGATTGAGGTCTTTCACTCGTTGTCTGTTGGCATCTTTCACTGCAGTTGCGGGTCTTCCACTACGTTGTTTGTCCGACACTGAACTCTCTCCCTCTCGAAATCTCTTCCTTCATCTTCGGATATTACTGATATCGATTGTATCAGTTATGTCCGAAGATGAATGAAGGGACACCTCTGTTTTTTCAGGAATTCAATCACGGCATGCCGCTTTTCTCTCTTATTCATGATCTTTATTTCCGATTCTGAAAACATTTTGTTCCCACATTGGAGAGCAGATGAATTAGAGACAGCTGGCGTTATGCAAATGTAGGGCTGTGGGCGGCACTGTAAACGGAAACGGCATGACGTATGCAGCATCAGACAATACAAGGAGGAGTGATGCGACGGGAATCAGTAAGAGTCGGACGCAGTATGGGTAAGACGAAGGATCTAAGCGTATTTGATCGTGGGCAAATTGTCGGTTCCCGACGAATGGGTCACTCCATCTCGGAAGTCGTGCAGGCACTGGGAATTTCACGAGCGACTGTGTCACAGGTGCACCGTGAGTACATCGAATCCGGTAAAACCATCCCTGAAAGAGCCAACTGCCGTGGACAACAGCGTGCGGATGAGCGGGGTCATCGTCGGCTAGCTCGCATTGTAACAGCAGATAGACGTGCCACATTGCAATAAATCACTTGGCAATTTAATGCTGGGGCACAAAATTGCGTAAGCAGCCACACCATCCAGAAAAATCTCTTCGCTATGGGGTACAGAAACCATCGTCCCACGAGGGTACCGCTGCTAACAGCACATCACAGGGTGCAAAGAATAACACGGGCGCGGGACCATCGCCAATGGACCCTAGACATGTGGAAAAATGTTGCCTGGACTTATGAGTTGAGATTCACGTTGGTGCATGCGGTTGGCACGATACGATTACGGCGCAAACCACATGAAGCGATGGATCCTTCTTGCCAGCAGGGTACTCTTCTAGCTGGTGGGGGTGGCATTTTCGTCTGGAGACTGTTTACGTGGACTGCAATGGGACCCCTGGGACGTCTGACATCGTCCCGCACAGGTCAACGTTACTGGGATATCCTGGACGACCATTTGCTCCCGTTTGTGCGCCTTCAACATCCCACTGGGGACGTCATCTTGCAACAAGACAATGTACCGTGCAATCGCATCCCAATTTTATCCGAATGGTTGGATGCACACTCCACAGACATGACCTCGCTTCCTTGGCCAGCTAGGTTACTTGACCTCAATCCCATCGAGCACATCTGGGATGTCATCGAGAGAGATTTTCGAGGCTCTGACCACCCTCCATCAAATCTTCTTGAACTGTGGGAGTTTGCTCAAGGGTCGTGGATCCGTATGGTTTCCTAACGCTTCCGGTGTCTTGTCGAGTTCATGCCGAGACGAATCACCGCCGTCATCAGGGCGAAAAGTGGTCCTACACGTTACTAGACAGGTATCTCTATTCAATTGCTCTTCATGTCAGTCCAGTTTCATTAAAATCACTTCAAAATTTCAAAATTTATTAAGGAGGAGGCGTTACTTTCAAGATGTCCCTTGTACATTTTAATTCATGCTCATTATCTTTCTATCAAGCAAACATTCCTGATCTGGTCCTCCCAGGATTTTCATGAAATTCCTCTACCTTTCTTTTCTAGGAACTTGTGCTGAATAGATTCTGTTTATCAGCATCTCACCACTCTTTCTTTCAACATGACCAAACCACCTAGAAAATGTATTTCATCCCACTAACATTTTGCTTCACATTACCTCTGCAAGACATATCACATTATCAGAAAGTACGTTGACTCACACCCCGTAAGTAGTATTTCTCCAGCATACAAAAGACTCCTACGTATACCACTGCTGGAGTACCCAGCTTTCACTGTAGTACATCAGAGTAGGAAACAATTACGCTTTTACGCTCTGCCATTCGGTACGTTTTCGAGAACCCAAAGCCCTGTGAAATCCTCTTATGTCAGCTGTGATTTCAGAGGTGAATTCAATGGCCTACACTACTTTCACTATCTAATATGTTTTCTCTGCCAAACCTGATTCCTGAATACACAAATTTATTTACATGGTTTATCTGTCTTTCTACCATTTAGTCTGATCTTGAATTCAGTACAAACAGATTCTCGCTTAAAAAACATAGCTTCGTGTTTCTTTTCCAGCAGGCTTGACATAAAATATTATGTCTTCTGAATCGCGGATTTTATTATCTAAATGGCATTGTAGAAGATATAACATAGCTATTCGTATAATCGGTTTTACCGCATGTGCTAACAATATTACTATGGAATTCGTAACAACATAGAATGTTACACATTATTAAAAGTAGTAAACTCGGGCGTGAAAAAGGAGCCGTAGTGACGTACTCTACTGTGAGGTAACACACATGTCAAATCGGTAAGTGGAAAGTGATCAGACTTGCCGGATTAGTTCTATCAGTAGGACAGCCTTTTCGGAGAAGGAAGGCGTGGTTTGGAATCTAACCACCGACAAAAAGGGCTCTTATGCTATACCTTATTAATGAGAGCATTTAATAATGCGTAATGAGTCAAGTAGGTTTTGTAAAGGAGTGTCTGACCCCAGGTCTAAAAGTACCCTTTTAGGAGAAGGATGTTAGGAGTGTTGATTAAGGAAACTGAAAAGGAAATCATTCTTTGGAGGAAGATAATTCTCTCCAATTGAACACATACAACGCAAAGGAGCCGAATCACTCGGCAGAGAGGGAACCAGACACACAGGAATCAGTCACACCCTTTTTAGAGAAGGGTTTAAAGAACTGAAAATTGTGGGAGTTGAAGCACATCATGTATTGACCGTCTCTTACCAATCTGAAACAGAAAAGGCCATCCATCTAATACATATCCTAGCCTAGTGGTTTGTCTGTTCCGTACCTTATTACGAGAGAGGATCGAAAAGTAACGCACATCAATTTTTTTTCTCATTCCAGTTTGAAAGTAGCAGGTTGCAATTTGGCAGGCAACGAATTTGAATATCACGCTACATACCAGTTTGGATTGATGAGGTGTCGCCGTAGTAAAACACAGTGTGAATGACTGCACAAAGATACCGCGTTTGTTAGCGTTGTCTACGAATGAAGAGCAAAGCGGTGTAGTACGATTTTTGTGTACTAAACGGAAAACTGCCACGGAGGCTCACAAAGAAATGATCAATGTTTATGGTGGTGATTTCCTGGACCGCAGCAACATCTCCAGATGGTGCAGTTTCTTTGCAGAGTTCCGTTGGAACTCTACCGATTCGTCACGTTCTGATTGGCCCATAACCGCGTCATCACGTGCCAAGGAAATCTGAGTGACCGCTGGATCCATCTGGCACATTGGCACAGGAGTTCAACATTTTGTACGATATAGCGTACGGTATTGTGAATGACAAATTGCAATTTCGCAAGGCCAGTGCGCGCTGGGTGGCCAAGAACTTGACAGACGACCAGAAGGGACAGAGAATGATGCCATCCTTGGACCACTTGATGCGTTACACAGAAGAAGGATATGAGTTTCTGGCAGGTATAGTGAAGAGCGACAAGTCCTAGGCGTACAATTACACTCCCGAAACAAAGAAGGCCAGTGTGGTGTGAAAACACCCCGCGCCCAAAATAATCAGAGTAACACAGTCTACCCAAAAAGTTCTCATGACGGTGTTCTGGGACATGCATGGCGTTCTCCTGGTGGAGATTAATACAAAGGGGGCCACTGTGAATGCGAAAAACCTACACTAACACATTAAAAAATTGTGTTGTGTCTTTCGTAACAAAAGACCAAGCAGAGACGTTACAAATGTTAGACTGCTTCATGACAACGTTCACCCACATTTGCACAACACGTTCGTGACAAAATTGCGCAATTTAGCTGTGTGGTGATCCAGCACCCACCGTACCATCCGGACCTGGCTCCTTCGGACGTCCAA
This sequence comes from Macrothele yani, assembly GCA_039090855.1. Lineage (NCBI taxonomy): Eukaryota > Metazoa > Arthropoda > Arachnida > Araneae > Macrothelidae > Macrothele > Macrothele yani. The sequence goes on along the minus strand of CM076997.1, from coordinate 21,272,457 downwards.
CTGTTTGGTCCCTTGAAAAGATTCCTGGGCGTTCAAGGCTTTGATTCGGCTGACGAAGTCACATCGATTGTCCGCAGGTGGCTATACGCCCTCAAAAAGGCCTTTTATGAACAAAGTATACTGAAAAGTACCACGCTGGGATAAATGTATCGAGCGTCTCGGTTCATACGTTGAAAAATAGCTAAGAAATGCAGTTTTCCTGTGTATATGTTTTGTTTTGCCTATCTATTAAACTGTTGTCACCAAAAATAGTGTGCATTATTTTTCGATCCACCCTCGTACTTCACAAGAAGTTATCATTTGCTCCAATCTATTTCCTGACACAAGAATATTACTCAGCTTTTCCACTATCATTTATGTTTCAGTCGGGAAGGATGGGAGAGTGACCTCCACCTTAGGTCTGGGACGCTTAAGAACTACACTGGAGTCATAGTCAACCTCATGCCTAACAATTTCGTTTAGATGGGTAACCGATTTCTTGAAGAACGTCTTCACGAGCCTATTGGTAAACTCACCTACTATCTCCACATCGAGTCTGTCTCTCGAATCCTACGAAGGATCCGCGGGGGGCCCAGGGGTCACTCGGTGTTCTCCTTTCGACAATATGTCGAAACATTTTTTCTGAGCAGCGTATGCGAACAATGACTTGACGACCGTCCTATACAAGAGTATTTTGTGGCGTGTTATTAGGAAGCTACTCCTGTGGAAGAGTGGAGCTTGCTTCTTTATGGTTTGTCTAGCTCTCTTCGTGAGTTGATGTTGGCTACCCCTGAAGGTCTATCGATCAGCAATCCCAACTACTTATCTAAATGATTCGAGGGATGTTTTGTTTTAACATGTCCAGTTCCGGCACTCATTGCGCAAATCCAAAGAAGGACAAGGTACTGCTCTTCGACAGATGTCAATACCTTTTTTTGTATGGTCTCCGTATTTATATCACTATGCTTGACTAGACTGACTTTCAGCCAAAAAGAAAAACTTATGGGAGTTCAGATGTAGCTTTCAGAATGAAAAACTTAACGAGAAGCAGCCAAAATTTACAGAGATCATAGGTTGGAAAGAAAGTGTACACAATAGGTAGAGTGTGGCCACTTAATAAAAATCTCCTAAATGTATTTTCAAATATAATGGTAATCGACAGTTTTTTCATCTTATACTGCACTAGGGTTTAAGAATGCCTATTTCATGAACATTTCATTGATGATAAAGCTATGTTTTTCTCCTTTGCTTAAAAATTCAGGGACACCAGCAAGTATCTATATCTTTAAGGAAAAAAAATCTCTAATTTAGACTTATTTCTTCCAAGAAACGGACAGAACCTGATAAAAATCTCCGGATGGTTGCTAATGAAAAATCTTCGGATGGTTGGTATATATATAAAATATATACCAACCATCCGCAACAACCGCTGATAATTAGTCAGAAGCTTTCACTTCTGACTACATAGGCACAAGTTGCACAGCCCTGCTATTTAATGTAGGCCCACCAGTGAGCCACCGTCTTCTATTCCTTAAAGACGTTGGCTCAGTGTTTGGCCTATGTTAAATTGCAAGGCTGTGCTACCTGGACATCGATTAAAATTAAAATCTACTCATTGTTTTCGTATTTAGACTGTTTTATTTAGTAAAATAAAATATAAATAATTTTTAACAACGAGGAAAAATGTTTCAATTTCTGCCATCAACAATACTAAATCTATTTTACAGCTGGTTACTTTGGAAAACAAAAAGAAGATAGAAAAAATTAGCGAATATATGATCGAATGGCAAAACTTAGCATAAAACCATGAGCAATATTTGATTTGCTATTTCAAAATATATAACTTGAAGAAAATAACGTATTAACTCTTGTAACTGGACTTTACGGATGAAAGTTATGGTTTTGTGAAAACACCGGGTAATCATATTTAAAGTACACCTATTCAACCCTGTCTAGAGATATATTTAGCTATCCAAACGCAACCAAATTTAATTACGATTACCCTGTACATAAACCAGTAAGGCATTTCAGTCTCACTAAGATCGAGAGAACAGGCAAATATGCTAAAACACAGGTTTCCTAACCCGGCACAAAATCGGCGTTGCTTCAGCGTGTTAACTATAACTGAAGGGGAAACAACAGCTGAAGGTACAAGGTCTGGCGCTCTGAAAAACTAGGAAAATGATATAAGAGCTCTAACAGCTCCTGGATGACAATCAAGTTTTCTCAGCATACTAAAAAGGGAAAGGCGTACAGGAAACTCATAAAAGATCTGAACAACTTCAAATTAGAACAACGTATGTTTTCATGATTCAGAAGTCTGCGTGGTGTATAATACATTGCAGAAATGATCATTATAGTATAAATACCGGTATTACTCAGCAAAATACAAGACACCATATAACGAAGTAAATTTCTCTGTCATTTTTGGTCTACGCCGGGACACGAACCCGAGTATGCTCATTCCGCAAGAAGTCGCTCTACCAACTGAGCTACGCAGACATTTATTCTGATTTCTATCTGCCTTTATGTCATGTGCGTCCTGCTGGCAGGTACGTCACAACCATTTCAAAAATTTAGTAGCCATCTGTCGGCAAACTGATACTGTATATGTCGCTTTTATAGTATGCGTGGTCCTTGGAGGCAAACATTTTCTCGAAACCTAAAAAAGTATTAAGAAATCGAAAGAAATGTCGACGGAACGAAAGAGGTGTTGGTGATAAGGAGTTAGATCACGACTAGATTCGCTGGGTAGTAAAGCAGTTCAAATACCATGTTTTCAGTCCTTTCCGGTTCGAAATGCGCTATGCGGTTTGGTGTTATTTATATAAAAAAAATCTTGATGTGTGTTCTCCTATACTGGATGCTGTTGAGTTGGTAATGGAGTACCTATTGAATGCGTGGTTGTCCAGAACATCAAGGTAGTGCCCAGTATTCACGGTTTTGTCCAAAACGACAAGTGGGTCCAAGTCGGTCTATTAAAAACAGCTCCATGGCATCACGCTGACTATGGAACTTCATTGCTAGGACGACACAGCCGAGAAGGTATCTTTCTACTAGCATCTATCATAACCCGAAAGTACCATCAGATTCGTACACTGTGTGATGTAACATATCAGGACAAACCACTGTTTTCTATTGGTCCACTATCTAAGATCGACGTCCTTTACGCTACTCTAATCGTCTTATGATGTTAGTCAAAATGATTAGCGGCTTGCTGATGGCTGATAAACTCATAGTACGGTGCACAATACTAACATCAGTTACAATAGTCTCACATAGAGTTTTCGTAATTTCGTTGATTTGCATTGAGAGCGGAAAGTCCTTTTGGAGCTCTACCGTCCCGTTTTGTTACATTTGGATGTTTATCGAGCCATTTCTTGGCAGATTCCGCCCTAGAAAGCGGCCATTTTACATATCACATCCCCAACCGTTGACGTAGGGATATTGCAAGGGGCTGAAATGTCAAGTAGGGGACAATTGCTTATGGGGTACCCTATTACACTCATGTGCAGTTTGAAAGCAATTTTCTGTTTTCAAAGTCATAGGTGATTCTTAGTAATTTTCCACACTGATTTCCAAAAATGTATATAAATCATTTTTTGTATCACGTCACAATTTTTCTCAAACTGGGATAGAATTTATTTGCACTTTAACACATTTTCTACTAATTTTAATCGCTATTGTAAAATAATAAAATTGAAAATATGATACAGTGTGCATACCATACAAAATTTTAGCCGTATAAAACTGCTTTGCAGTAAATATTTGTTAAATAACGTGATTTTACCTCATATACCGATGAACCATTACATTATGAGCAGCACTAGCCAAGAGAAATGAGCGCGCCTGGAGGACGAATGGTGGCGCAGGTGAAGTTCACAAAGCAGCATATATGCAATCTGAGGACCGGCTTTCGGTTGGTAGAGTGTTCGGAGTCAGAATGGAAAAATCTGCCGATTTATGGGAGATTCATGGAGGACAAATTGTGATGCCGCGGCGCCTCGAAAAGGGCGGGGCTAGTGGATTGTTCACGTGACGATGATGGCGAAACGACGAACCATCGTTCAGCCTTCTGTCGTCCGCAGATCATTGATGCCAGAGGGGAGCGGAGACTGTCGCGCGTTGTTTACAGCGACCGCAGGACCACAGAGCGACAAATCTCCTGCAGCTACGGTAGTGGTGATGAGGGCAGTGTGTCACAGCACACAGTACATCGCAACCTCCTGCACATGGGCCTGCGTAGTCGAAGACCCAGCCAGGTCCCCATGCTCACTGCACGTCTTTGCCAACCACGCATGAAATAGGCCCAAGGTAATTGATATTGGTCTGTGGACGATTGGAAGAAAGTCGCCTGGTGTGACAAATCAAGATTCCTGGTGCATCACGTAGACGGCCGAGTGCGGATACGCCCATTACCAACGGAGGCTACGGCACCTGGATGCATTATTGGGCGAAAACAGGCCGGCGTCGGTTGTGTTATGCCGTGAGCGATGTTTTCTTGGGACAATTTAGGCCCCATTTTCCTAATAGCACAATTCCTCACAGCTGTCAGGTATCTGAACATCGTTGCGGACCAAGTTCACCAATTCATGGCAACTGATGATGGCCATTACTAACAAGACAATGTACCATGCTACACTGCCAGAATCGTGAAGTAGTGGTTCGAGGAAAATGCTGGTGACTTTCTGTTAATATCATGGCCCCCAAATTCATCTGACATGACTCCAATGAGCATTTGTGGTTCGACCTGGAAAAACAGGTTCGCGCTAAATCACCCTCCCCCTAAATGTAGGGGAACTGGAGAACCTGCTGTTAACATTATGGTATCAGACAACCCAAGATACCTATCGCTACCTCATCGAATCGATGGCTTGCCGAGTGGCCGCGGTTTTGCGAGCTGAAGGGGTTCTACAGCTCATTAGGTGGGTGGTCATAATATAATGGCTCATCACTGTATATATATTCATTACGTTAGATGGAATTTCATTTTCTTCATTACCTAGCACATCTATTTTCATCAGAGGGGACCTCTCTATTAACCATACAGCAGTAATCCTCTGTAATATTTGCATAACATTATTCTTGATATCCCTTTTCCATTTCCTTAGTGTCTTGTGATGAAATCTTTCTTCTTGCTCTTCTCTCATACCATCTAAATTTTTTGAGAAGCAGTCAATGTGCAAATTCAAAAAAGTAGTGTTCAAATACATGTTGTAAATAAGTTTTTCGAAGTTTCCCCATGTCTTCAACAATACTTTTGTAATTTGGATCTGTTTTGTTTCATAAATATTTTTCAGTTACATTTTTTAAGATTATCCGCATTTATTTCTCATGCGCATTTAGCGTTTTTTGGATTGTCTACCTATCAACAGTTATCGAAAATGTGACGCCCAACAAATAGGCTCGCTTTAAGCTTTTGATACATAATAAATGAGAATATATTGCAAATGAATTTAAAACAGTCACTCTCTCCGTCCAACGCTTTAACAAACTACTTCATTAAACGCATGTTTAGGTGTGGAGAAAGGAGTAACACTTTTGTGTGATAAACCAATGGTTCATGTAATACGTTTTTTTAACTAAAGAGTAAATGCACATTAGGAATCGTATTCCTTATTTTCTAGTTCTTGCCTTTGGCCCAGCTATCCCACTTGCACACAAAAAAAGCAAAGTAATTTTCGTGCACCAGGCTTGTCGTCCAAGCAACAAAACCAATCACTTAAAAATCTCCGCACAGAAACCACCTGTGTTCTTCATATTTCACATAAAATAATGAAAGTTTAAGACACTCACAGAATTCTTTTAAGTGCGCACAGTATTCCACTGAGATATAAATCTACATATGTACATTCTCATTATGCAAAAATATCACCTTGTAAGCTTCTCTTAGAAGAGTCAATGAATAAATCCATTCAGCAGGGGTATAAAAAACATCTAAGTATTTCATTATTCCAGTTATGCTATAATAATATACCAAAGACTCCTCCTCAGAAAAACGTTGAAGTAACTTTCGTTAATGATGCCTGTATCATGAAAATTTTTATCCTGGTGATAAAATATTTTTCATTTTATTTGAGAACCAAGGAACTCTGCACTTTCTTTAGGTAGGTTAAGATCTTGCACAAGATCATTAAGTTTACGCTGTGTAAACAATTGTGAGGCGACATTAGTAATATCAGGCAGTAGGCTTCCAATTCTTCTGTTTAATGTTCTCTGCTGTTACATCCTGCAATCCAGTTGGTGGACAAGATGATATCCATGAAGAACTGGTCTAATTGCCTAGGTAACCACAGCATGATTTTTTTTTTTTTTTTTTTTTTTTTTGGCACTGCAGCTGGCAGATGTTATCAAGAAACATAACAGCAATCTACATACACGCATATTAGGTGTACAAATAAGTTTTAAAGCGTGTTAATACAACGCAACATGCAACTTGAGCGAAAACAACAATACCTTTACCAATCAAAATATGCGCCGTCATTATCTATCACCTTCCGCCATCGGTCGGGCAGCTGACGGATTCCAGCCATGAAGAAGTGTAAAGTGATAAAGTCGTAAACCCATTTTTGCACTTCGTCACATATACGGAACCGTACAGCAGACAAACCATGTTGCATTGATGGGAACAAATGATGGTCTGAAGGGGCTATGTCGGGAGTATACGCCAAGTTTTCCAAAACTTCCCAGCCAAGCGTCAATAACGTTCCCTTGACCGATTTTGCGACATGCGATCTAGCGTTGCCATGCAATAATTTCACGAGATGCAATCCTTTGCTTGTGAATGGACGTTTCCCAAAGATTTCCAGGTTCAATCACAGCATTTTTTGCTTGAAGCGATCAGCAGTAACAATTTGATCCTGTTCCAATAGTTCATAATAGAGCACACTCTTCACATCCCACCAGACGCACAGCAGAACTTTCTTGGAGTGAATATTGCATTTCGGTGTCGAAGTCGCTGCTTCACCGGGGTTTTCCCAGTGTTTTTTGCGTTTGGATTGTCGTACCGTATCCACTTTTCACCACCCTGTAACTATTTTTCGTGGGAAAGACTTTCTGTGTTGTTTATTCAACAGATTCAAACACTTCATGACACGCTCATCCTTGTTCCTCTGGCTCAGGTCATGTGGCACCCATTTTCCTTCCTTCTGAATCTTTCGCATTGCGCGTCAACGATTGGAAATGGTTTGTTGAGTTACCTCCTGTTGTTCAGCTAGTTCTTTTTGCTTGTGAGACGAATCTTCATCCAGCAATGCTTGCAGTTCCTCCTGTGCAAATTTCGTCGGGGACCCGCTTCGTTCTAGATCGCTAACACCAAACTCCCCCTGCTTTAAACCGTATAAACCAAACCTCACACGTGATGTTCGATACAGTATTCTCCCACAGAACAGAACACATCGATGCACATGCTTTTGCAGCACTTTTTCATTGATGAAATTCGTAAAGAATGCAGTGTCGAATAAATGAGGTGTCGCTTGACATTTTTCATCTACCGATATGCAAGTGCGTTTGACTGTTGGGCAAACTTCTGTGTCACAATGTTTACTCCGGACCAGTTACGGTCACATGACAACAACGCGGGGGAATGTCGGATATGTAAATTAGTGGTATACGTCACACACAAAACGCTTTAAAACTTATTTGTACACTTAATAATTATTAGGCTCTCTCCATACCATGCAAATTGTAAATGCCGCAGCAGTTTGCTAATTTTTTTTTTAAATCTTAAACATTTAACATTAGTGCGACATACTTTGCTAGACGCCCATGATGTGTCTTGATCTCCTACTACAATTTTAAAATAGGTAAAGTATGCTTATAACGAAGTAAATTTCTCCGTCATTTTATCCGCGCCGGGGTTCGAACCCGGGTCCTCTCATTCCGGAATAAGTTGCTCTACCAATTGAGCTACGCGGACGTTTTATTCTGATTCCTATCTGCCTTTATGTCGTGTGCGTCCTTCTGGCAGGTACGTCAAATCTCCTAGTACGTTACATCATCTCCCCTTCATTTTTTTTTTTTTTTTTTCGAAATGCTGGAGAAGGGATTCTCTTATTTTTCCTATCTCGCGGTGTGGAAATAACATCACACCATTTGCGAGATTTTGAACGGTCGGGTCATCCGGATAGTTCGGGCGCCATTATAACGAAGTAAATTTCTCCGTCATTTTATCCGCGCCGGGGTTCGAACCCGGGTCTCCTCATTCCGGAATAAGTTGCTCTACCAATTGAGCTACGCGGACGTTTTATTCTGATTCCTATCTGCCTTTATGTCGTGCGCGTGCTTCTGGCAGGTACGTCAAATCTCCTAGTACGTTACATGCTTTTTTCACAACTATAACTTGGTTTCTACATATGTAACAAAATACTTCACTATTATGTAAACATCTATGAGGAGCCATTTCTGCGGACAATCAGTCACAAAATTCTCAGCATCTTAGATGTTAACACACATTTTAGATCTTAAAATTTGTGTTAGCATCTAAAATGCTTTTCTTAGCATTTTAGATCTTAACAAGAAACTGAAAGTTTGCATAATGGTTTTAACAAAGTAACTGAGCTGTGGAGTGTCTGGAAGCAAAAATCAAGGTTAATTGGTCATGTGACTAAACATGGCGCAAACTATTTCGTACATTTGGATTTTTTTATTGGGGGTTTAACGACCGCCATGAACAACTCACTGGTCAATAAGCAGTCACCCGTCCCTAATTTAGGGTCACTGGTCTCTAAGCAGTCACCCGTTCCTAATTTAGGGTCACTATTTCCAGGGAAGGGAAAGAGCCAGTACCGTAAGGCAAACACAATATCAGTGCCTCACCGGGATTCGATCCTGAACCCATCTCGGAAGAATGATCCGAAGCCATTGCTCAGACCACTGCGCCACTAGGGAGGCCAATTCGGAAATCATTGCCAAAACATTGTGCCTCTCATAAATTCATATTTACTAACATTGTTGAAAAAAAGGGCAGTTCATATTTTAAAATCTTGACGTGATAGAAAACAAATTGAACATATTACTGAAATCACCAGGAAAAATGGGCCCAGAAGCACTATTTCAATTATAAACATCAAAATCCATGCTGACCAGTGTTATAAGGTTGCAAAGAAAGTTTCCAGGAAAAATCGTATTTGGAGTGTGCAATGCAAGATACTGCTGGCCTGCGGTGACGTAAACATCCTACAGTCCTGTGCGCGAAAGAACAGATCGTAAGGACAAAACGTACGCTGTTGTTGTGAAGATTAGTTGCACGTGGCGACGATGCGACGGCGATATCGAAGGAAGGTGTGCGTGCAAATATTACTCTATGAATATTTAAATGGCGTGAAAGTTACTGAATCACTTGGAAAATTGCGAAACGCCCGTGGTGACAATATTATAAGACAGAGAACTTGCTATTACTGATATAGGAAATTCAACACTGGTGTACGGGATCTGTCTGATGCGCCTAAAAGTGGTAGATCTAGTAAGTTTGAAGAGGACACGCATCAACAAATGATTTCAACCAAGCCTGATTCAACACTACGGGAACTGCCAGAGGAACTGAAGACCTTCCATACGACCGTCAACACCCGAATTCAGCAATTGGGATATTCCAGTAAAATATACGAAAGGGTACACCATGCTTTGTCTCTGCAACGCTATTTCATTGCTGTTGCTCTGCGTGAAAGAGAACAACAGGGAGGCTTTTTGCACCGGTTGGTCACGGGTGATGGTCACATACGAGATTGTTACGCGACCAAGAGTGGGGCTAAGCAAAGACAACCCGCACAGAAGATAGCTAAACCACCCCTCTGTAGACGGAAGGTGATGCTGAGTTGTTGGTTCGACTGTCGCTGTGTGATTTACTATGAACTCTGACCGCGGAACGGTGTCATCACCGCGGATGCTTACATCCAACAGTTGGAGAGTCTCTATCTGCACTGCAAGAAAAGAGCACAGCGTTGATTAATCAACATGTAGTTGTTTACTTCCTGAAAAACCCTCGTCTACATGTCGCTTTACGGACCCAGCAAAAATTTCACGAACTGTAATGGGAAATATTTTCGTACCCGCCTTATTCCTCGGACTTTGCCCCGTCCGACTTTCATCTCTTCCGATCTATGTCGTATTTCCTGAGAAAAAACTTTCCTAATGACGATTATGTGAAACGTTGAGTGGATGACTTCTTCAACTACCGCTCGTCAAACTTCTACCGCAATGGGACATTTCAACTCGTAGGTCGGTGAGACAGGGTCATTAGTTCCAATGGGAAATACCTTGAGGATAAGGTTAAGTATTTTGTACGATTGTTAAGCTCTAAATACATGCTTCTGGGCTTTCCGGATACTTTCTGTACAACGTGATATCAATCCGAGCTGGAAAGCAGTTAACTCTTTCGATGGAGGTATTTTGCCTTTACAATCGCGCTACTTTCTCATCATAGCACTATGAGCAAATTTACAGTTTAATCTGTAGCATGTTGCTTGCGAAGGATCTAATTCACAGTCAAAAGTTGTGCTGTGATTTATGATTGGTGCACTCCTGTATGTTCACGACTGGTGGCATGTAGAACCTTAGAACTACACTTTTTCGTGCCGTATGTTTTATGAGATATCCCATTTGTCTTTTTGTGCGTCGTCTGCGGCACTGGTTCCCAGGTCAGGAACGTTTTGGACCTGTGTTCAATAAATACACTGCTGGCCACCCAAAATGCAACACCAAAATGGACACGAGATAGCAAAGCCAGATTTACTGGACACATAACAACAGATACAAAGATGAAATGATTGAGCTTACAGGCCCGTGCGACTTGCGGAACACGCAGACATCAATAGTTCGTGTGGCCCTCATGGCTGGCAATAACGGCCGCTACACGCCGCGGCATCGACCGAAAGAGGCTTTGGATGTGGGATTGGGGTATGTAGGTCCAGGCTGCTTCCACACGTTGCAACAGTACATCAGACGTAGCCGCGGGTGGTGCTTGCCGGGCCACTCGGTTGCCGATCAGCGACCAGACGTGTTCGATGGGAGACATATCGGGAGAACAGGCGGGCCACGGCAGCAGTGACACCTGGCGTGCTGTGAAGAATTATTGTACGATGCGTGCCACGTGCAGGCGCGCATTGTCCTGTTGAAACCGCTGGCAGGTCCTTCAGGTAAGGGTGGACTACAGGCTCCAAAACGTCGGAGATGTAGCGGTGGCTGTTGAGTGTACCGGCGATGCGTACCAGAGGGGTGCGGGTGTTATATCCAATTGTGTCCAAAACCATAACGCCAGGCGACGGACCGGTATAGTGATGCATAATGCAGGCGTTATACATTCTCTCGCAGCGGTACCGCCACACGTGGATCCGACCATCGTGGTGTTGCAGGCAGAAGTGGGATTCGTCGCAGAAGACAATGTAGTGCCATTCCGTAGTCCAGGTTATAATGAATTAGCTTTATTTACTTTCCGCTAAGCTAATTATTATGAATGATTCTCTTCCTACCAGCTAGCTAATGATATACTTGTACTAAGCTTCAAAATAATGAATTCAAAAAGGGTGTTGTTACTAGTTAATTACGAACTTGAACAAAGTCTCAACGCTGGTTATTTATAGGAATCAAATAAATGTTATAAACCTAACAGATAGACAGAGGTCTGACAAAAACTATGAATTGAGAAAGACTGAACTTACTGAAAACTTCTTTATTTCTAAGACTCTTGGTCAACTAAGGCACACACAACACTTGTAGTACAATAATGAATAATCTCTCCTCGTTTTATACACGCTCTCTCTTAACGACCACAAGCTCTCCTCATAACAACACCAAAGCTCCTCATAACAACACAAAAGCTCCCCTAAGTCTCGATGAACGCGCCTATATACTAGCTACCACCACGTCATGACTTACACTCATTGCCAGATCTCATTCAGCGGGTGAAATAATATTTCGTTCAGTAGGAAGATAATTTACATAGTAAAATAAAATAACCAGAGATAGTAAAATCAAAAGGAAAGTGAATATAGAGTATACGTTACAAGGTGTGCGGAGTTCAACTGCCCACTGCTGCCGCACTCGCCGGTGGTGTAACGTAAATGGTAATCGGAGCAATGGGCGCCGTGCGACAAGTCCCCGCTCCTGCATTCGACGTCGAACGGTATGTGCTGACACAGTTTGTTGCGTACCACACATTAATTCCTTCGCTAAGGTTCGTTATGTGGCGGTGCGAGCCGTCAATGCCCGCCGCACAACATGCCGTTCCTCTCGTTCGGTGTTGTGCCGCGGCCGTCCCTCCTGCACTCACGGAATCCGTACTCGCCTCACTGTGGCAAGATGTCGTCCGACACGGGCACCGATGTCTCGGTACGATAAACCACTGTCGCGATAAGCCAGTATTCGTCCTCTGTCGAACTCCGAAACGTGCTAGAATGACTGCCGTATTCTGCGACGAGGCATCAGGAAGCTTCCCACGCACAGGTCCGGCAGTACAACACACGTCCGCTACTTCCACCCCGCCTTCTATGCACCCTTCTTATAGTGCATCTCGGGGGCGTGCCGGGTGCATATGATTTGTATATGCCCTGCAATGGTAATCGTTTGCATGTCCTCTGGCGGGCGACGCATGCTGCGAATTTCAGGCCAATCGGATGTTTCCTTCTTGGTGTTGCCTTTTGGGTGGCCAGCAGTGTAATATCCTTAACAAAACCACGGGGCGATGCTCGCAGTCTTGTAAGTGTGTGTGTTGTGGGATCGGGATGTCGGTCGCCGTGAACTGATATGGCAAATATCTGCGTTGTTTTCTGTAGTTTCCTAGATGTCTCACAGATGGATTTTATAAATTCAGTGCTAATGACTTCCCCATTCGTTTTGCCGTTTCGTAACTAATATTTGTTATACCACACCTATTTTTACCTTTAACACTTCCGGTTACGATAACATTTTTGCGCACCAGTCTTTCATGGTGTAATTAACGCTGATCATGTTTAACGAAGTTTGTCTAAATTTGAGTTACAGACCACATTATAAGCTCCCATGAAGATTTTTCGTCTTTATTTTAAAACACGATCTACAGAAAAAAATAAAAAATAGTGACAACAAACATTTGCAGGAAAATAAAACAAAGCGGAAGTTTCTGCAACAGTTATTTGAAACTAGAGGTGGGACGAATCTTAAATTTTCTCGAATCAGAATCCTAAAAGGTTCTCGAATCCCTAATATAAGTATAATTATAAGAAAAAACAGGGAAAGAAAAGACTTCAACTTAAAATTAAAAGTTTTTAATTGAAGCAAAATTTGAAATCTGTGTTTAATGAAAAACAAATTAAAGAATGCAGTTTTTAAAAAATATATCCATACTTATTAAGAAGATGCAAATGAAATTTATAATATACATTTACTAAATGAAGTACATAACTCTTGAGTCTTGAGCCTCATTTAAACTTTCTGAGCATAATTTGGCAAAAAAAATATTAGAGTAACAATTCACATTTTTGACATTTTTCTTTAACAACAGAAGTCCGAAAACCTTTTTAAATCAAAGGAAGTGTGGTGGTGGGGAGTATTATTTCAAATGTTAATGTAGATAAACATTAAACATGGAACACTAAATTGAGTACATTCTTTCCAGAAAGTTAAATAACACACATGTTTCTTTTAAGAGTTAACAAGTTAGTAAAATCATGCAACGCATTGATTATGATACGCTTTCCAACATACCAGAAATCATTACTCAAGTTATGAGGATAATGGTTGTGGAATAAATCTAGCTCCTGTGCCCTGATCTTTGATCCCATTTCGATTATATTCAACAGAACCGGTTCCGTATACCTCCGAAAAAACATGATAAAGTTTTGTCGCAATAGAAACTATTTTACGTAAGTTATGATGCATAAGGGCTGTGAAAAAGATCCCGCTCCTGTGTCCTAACGTTTGACCCCATTTCGCCAATTTTCAATAGGATTCGTCCCCAGGGAGGCACCTACAACATACTAACATTTCATCAAAATCGAAGCATTTTTACATAAGTTATGACGCATAATGGCGATGGAAGTGATTCCGCTCCTATGTCCTGACCTTAGATCCCATTTCGCCCATTTTTAGTAGGGTTTATTCCCACATACTAAAATGTCATCGAAATCGAACCTTTTTTTACGTTAGTTATGACGCATAAAAGCAGTGGAATGGATCGCTCTCCTATGTCCCAAACTTTGACCCCGTTTCGTTCACGTTCAACAGGGTCCCTTCCCAGGTGTTCCCCTACCACATACTAAAATGTCATCGAAATCGAACGATTTTTACGTGAGTTATCGTGCTGAAGAACATACGCACACATCGCGTGACGTTACGAGGCATCCGCTCGCAAGAGTGGGACGTCATAAAACTTTAATGGGATCTACACACAGCGCGTGACGTAATGAGATAGATGTCGTGACCGCGCGCCAACATTCTCAATCGCGAGATTTTGACATCATAAGATTTCTAAGCATGGGTAACATTAATGGGACGACGCCATGACACTAAAAAGGTGGTAATTCGGGGTGGTTATTTAACCCACAAAACGAAGTTTCCTGAATTCGAGATCAAGCTAAATCGATTTCTAGTACCAGGAAACGGTAGTTAAACGACTTTCATCAAAATCCTTAGAGCCGTTTTCAAAATAAAATTTACATACATACAAGAAGTGCTCCTTTAATACACTGCTGGACAAGTGCTAAGGACGGATCATAAACGGCTAAATAGCGCATAAAAAAGTAAGTGTGGTTGGATGCCAAGTGAAATGAAATAATGTCAGAATGCCAGGACATTACAAGAAAGACAATTTATTGTGCTCTGAAATCCAGAAGGCTTTGGAACGTGTTCAAGGGACAAATAGGCCATTTTGTGCAGAATACGTAAACGTGAAAAAAAATGCAATTACCGTCCGCAGGCGTTCCGGCGTAAGATATCAATACGGGATATGGCCACTATGGAGGGCGATGCAAGATTCCACACGTCGTGTCATGCTTTGCACAACTTATCAAGCAGCTGTTGGGGTAATTTATCCCATTCCTCTGTCAGTGCACGGATGAGGGTGTCCTTGTTTATTGGAGGGCATTGGCGACCAGCAAGACTCCTCCCCAAAGCATCCCACACATTTTCATTGGGATTCAGATCTGGAGAACGTGCTGGCCATCCGAGGCGTTGAATATCCTCGCTCTCAAGACACTCCTGGACAGCGACAGTTCGATGACATGTTGCGTTGTCGTCCATGAAAATGAATCTATCACCGACAGCACCACGGAACATGCGAACATGAGGTAGCAGAACATCATTAATGTATCGTTGGCCAGTCATAATCCCAGTTCGAAGCACATAGAGGAACGTACGGCCATTGATCATGATGCCAGCCCATACCATGACACTACATGTCGGATATCGGTCCCTTTCCTGTATGTTTGCTGGACAATATGCAGTACCACTATCACGCCAGATCAGTTGTCGTCGACAATCAGACGATGGACTGTATCTACTCTCATCTGAGAAGAGGACAGCAGACCAGTCGTTATCAGTCCAATTGCGATGTTGATGGCACCATTGCAAACGGGCAGTACGGTGACGTCTGGACAATGGGATGCACACAACAGGACGGCGGGCGTATAGTCCTCCTTCATGCAAACGTCTGGCGACAGTTTCTCGGGAGATCCGCTTGCCAGTAGCAGCCATAAACTGATTTGCTACCTCACTAGCTGTGCTGCGCCGGTGTCTTTTTGTTGATAGCACTATGTACCGATCTTCTGCAGGTGTCGTACTGCGAACACGACCTCCCCCATGACGTTTGCTGCACTCTCCATTTGTTTGAAATGATTTCCAAAGCCTTGAAACAACACTGTATCTGACGTCAAACTCCCTGGCAACATCTGTTATTTTTCGCCCTTCTTCAATCTTGCCAATAATACGGCCACGCGTAAAATCATCTAGGTGATGTCGGGAAGACATACTGAAAATTGCAAGTTCGTCAATTGATTCTTTCCCTTTCAACTTTGCGCTTGAACAACAAAGGTCAATACACGTCAAATTCTTTATATCTCTTATCAGCGCAATGACGTCACGAACAAGTTCGGCAATCCAAAATTTGCATACGCACAACACGTCTTACTGATCCCGCACTTATGCTAATTTCCACATTTTCCTGCCTTCCATTTTATGGTTGCTATCGTTGCTATTGTCATCCGTCCTTAGCAATTGTCTGGCAGTGTAGTATGGGAATAAGGGCGATGGAATGGATCCCAATGCTATGTCCTGAGCTTTGACCACACTTCACTCATTTTCAATAGGGTTTGTCCTCAGATAGTCCCCTACCACATACTAAAATTTCATCGAAATCGAACCATTTTTACGTGAGTTATCGTACCGACAGGCAGACTGACGGACAGACGGGCGGACAAAGCTGGAGCATATACGCTTCTTTAACCTACGGTTGGAAAGCCTAAACAAAAACACTAAACACTGAAATATTTCAGGGAAATGTAAAAAAAATCAGAAACTTTTAATGGAGATTTTTATTTAAAAACCCTAGCATTCGAACTCTCTGGGTCTAGATTACTTCGTTTTTTATCAGCTATGAAGCATGATGTGTTGAAAGTCGTTCTGACATTAGTGTCGATAATGGTATGATTAAGAATTTTTTAGAGAGTTTCCCCAAATTTTGGAAGTAACGAGCTATTTCAAATAGCTGTGTACACACTTTAGACGATCTTCTTCGATTGTTTTCTAATGTCAGAATTCGTCATGCAACCAAAAAGTCAAACAAATATCGCTCTAGAACAAACACCAAACGCCAAGTGCTTTAGGTTAAGTTTCGAATGACGAAAAAAGCGCGAAGATTCGACTTTTCGAATCTTTTTCAAGATTAGCGGGATTCGAGGATTCAAATCTCCCACACCTTCTTGAAACCGTTTCCTTATTTACCATTTTGTTTAACAATGAATACACAATGGAATTACTTGAATTGTTCAAACATTTTATAACCATCATATGTATTTTTCAAAAAGTATGCAATTGAAAAGAAGCTGCAGTTAGAAAAGCGATAGCAACACTATGAAAATCCCGCAATTTATTTATAAAACTATGTTTATTTGAACCTCAAATGCCTGACAGCATTCTCTGAAATGGACGAATACCTTTCTTTCTTAAAACAATAATGCCAGCAAACTTGAATAGTAAATATATTTATTCAGACAACAAACACGCTTCCCCTTTCTGTTTTCAACATCAAGGAAAAGAAAACGAGAACATTTTTCGTGAACTTGTACATATGCATCTTTCAGTTCGATAAATACGTGATGTTAGATTTCGGTCTTATGGGTGCTCTGCAAAGATCTACATATCTCCAGTGTAACATTTTCATGAATTTGGAGTGTTACTGAACGTGCTTTCTCGTAGATATGTGAAAGTCGTTCACTAAGTCTGTGAAATGCTGCGTACCTTTGGTCCAGTGTTTTTAAGAAACTGCTATCTGCAAAGTTCCTGATCAATACACTGTACTGAGTTCTACGTTCTAGTGTGATATAAGAACATATTAATTCGTGACAGTATTGAATAACCATTTGTTTACGTGGGAACTACGAGGTAACCAATGAAACGCTAGTGTTGGAGCACATGAAATTTATTTTCTACATGATTCAGCAAGGGAGGTGAAAACGCAAAGGTGAAGTATGAGGTAGGGATCTAATTTTCAAAAAGAATGAATTACATTGAACCAATGCTAATGAAAATATTTTAAGAAATTGTAAGAGATCTGAAGCACCCTGTGTCTACGAGTTTTAACTTCAGTTAATTCATATTCTTCTGCTGCTAATACTGACCCCCTTCAATTCGCTGCACATAGTTCGCTGAGTTATGCGTCGGGAACATCTTTTTTCTGATTGGAGGTTTAACGACCACCGTGAGCAACTCAATGGGCTATAAGCAGTCGCCAGCCCCAAATTTGGGGTCACTGGTTCCAGGGAAGGAAGATAGACAGTGCCGTAAGGCAAACACAACATCCATGCCTCACCGGGATTGGAACCCGGGCCCCTTTTGGACGAATGATCAGAGGCCATCACTTAGACCACTGCGCCACCGGAAACATTCATCAGTGAATACTTCGGTAAGCTGCTGCACACAAGAAGTGCTGTTCCTTTATTCAAGCCGTCTTAGACGACTTAACACCAGGAAGTCGCAAAGTATATTACATATATTCTAAGTACAAAGGAATTATTGGTACTTACGTATTAACGCCACCGCAGCAGAAGTTGTGCTAATGCGCCAATTAACGCCACCGCAGCAGAAGTTGTGCTAATGCGCCAATAAAGAGCAATCTTGTTGTTCGCACGCGCAGGCAAGTAGTATATAGGGGGTACTATGGCACACACCAAAATCACATAAAAACCTCAAAATCAGGCATTTTTTGATTTTTCAGACCTCAATAATCACGAACATTTTAAGGCTTTTTATGATCAAAAACACCATATTTTCATTAAAAATCATTGATTTTTGAGCATAAAATAGTCAAAAACATCAGATTTTTGAAAATTGAAGTTTTTACTCTGTTTTTCATCAAACTAGAGCATCATAAAAACACACATTTTAAGTCATTTTTGTGAACATTTTTGAACAATTGCAATCATTTTGAACTTTGAATAGCTTTGAAAGTGATGAAATGATGGATTTAGTGATGAATAGAAAAGTTGTAAAACAAACTACTTTGAATTGGTACTTTGCAAAGTCCTTTTTAAAAATGCATTAAAAAAGGGGTACCCAAAATGGATACCCCTTATAGGAAGATTAAAAATTTAGGAAGATAAAAAGTGTAGGAAGATTAAAGTTCTAATTCAAATGGAATTAAAAGTATGTTATTTTTTCAATTTCTAAGTAAGGTTTAAAAATGTTTAATTCTAAATAAGACATGACTTGTATGCTTAATTCATCATTCTTTTTTCCTGATGCAAAGAGTATTAAAGGTTTATCTGTGTAGGCATCACTATTAAATAATATATTCTCCCCAAGTGTAATTAAAACTTCTGATTTCCCATTAGTATAATTAGGACGTAAATAAAATGTAATTTTCATATCCATATTTTCACTCAGTTTCATATTTCTGTCAAGGAGATTGCTACTAAATTTCATAAAAACGACTGGTTCCCAATAACGCATAGCACCACGAGTATTATATGCTTTTTGATCTTCTTGAATTGTTGCATAAAATTTTTGATTATCCACATAATTTTTATTAACTACGTCATACATATCCTGAGGAGATGGAATATTCACTACTCTTTTATTTTGAACATCAAACTTTTCATCTTTTAAAAATAAAACATTATTTTCTAAATACCTCTTATTCACTGCATTCTTATCTGCTGTAGGATCAGCAACATTTCCTATTCTTTTACCTTTTGCATTAATCACATTCCCATCTTGAATATGTAAATATTTTTGATCCAAATTACTTAATTCACCTTTAAGTACAGCATCTAAATCTCTTATTCTTACAGCAGTTTCTTGAACAAAATCTGAAAAACTACCATTAATATTTTTTTCTATTTCATTTTTAACTTCCAGATTATTGTCTCTTATTTGTTTTAAAACATATTCTCTTGTAGTAACATCATGTTCATCTATAGGTTCTTTACAATTTTTTAAATTTTTTCTTCCATATCATAATTACCATCATCTGTTAATTTAAATCCATTTCCAGGAGGTCCAGGTGGTCCAATTCCAAATTCTTCATAAGATGAACCAAAAGGGTACCAATTCATTTATTTAATCTAAAGTTTTTAAAGTTTTAAATTCCTTATTAGTCATATTAAGTGATCCTCTTTTTCTTTCATTCACGATGAAATAAAATCTATATGGTTTACCTGGATTCGATCCTAATCTCCAGTTAAATTCTAGTCTTAAATTCGAAATATTAGTATACTCTGGATGATTAGATAAATTAAAATAAAAGATTGGATACAATCTCGCATAATTTACATAACTTATAAGACATCCACTTTCAGTATTATGAGTATTTAATCCAGCTGCTAATAATTCAGAATAACATCTATTATAATCTAACTGCCCATCTTTAAAATTAGTTTTATAAATTTCTTCTGGAACTTTTTTATTATTACATACTATCCAGCATTCAATGAGATCTAAATTATCAAAAATCATATTATTCTGAGTTTGATTGTTTTCTTTTTCTACATACTGTGGAATGACAAGAACACTTAACACCTCATCAGATGTAGTTCTTATATGACATGCACCACTTGATGTTGTTTGCTGATTACTTTTCTCAATTGAAGCAGAACACCAAGTAATTTCAATAGGTGTAGAATTCAAAGCTATACTTTTAAATTCAGCCTCAATGGATGGGTACAACTCTACATAAGGTAACCATAATTGAAAATCAGATATAATAACTTTATAATTGGGATTTGCAACATCTGTGTATAACATATCATTATGACTATTTCTTTGAAATTCAAATGTAACTTTTATATCAGAAATTAATCTTCTAAAATCGTTGAGGAACCCAAAAAGTTGTCTTAAAGGAATCCAAAATTTTATTACATTACTGTTTTTTGTTAAAAGCCATCTCTGTCTAAATCCTTTATTATAAGAGGCATTTTCTTTTAATTTGATATCTGATCCTTTCTTTACATCTTTATTAGGATCATCTATTACTATTTTATCTTTATCAGCTGATTCTGATGTATCAACATAATACATCATATTTGTAGCCTCTGAAGTGGAATAATCTTTTGTGAAATTTATAAGTCCATTAATTTGATGAATTAATGAAGCACATTCAATATTAGAATCAGTTTGTTCTTTTCCTATAGTTAATGAAGCGGATCTAAACAGATTAACACCATTTACAAATGTAACATTATCAGCTCCTATAGTATCATTATTATTTTTTACTATTTTACTTTCTAAGCATATATAACCGTTACTATATAATATAGGTGAATTTGTATCTTTAATAGTAAACTTATATTGATCAGATTCTTTTACATTAGTACTATCTTCATTATGTTTTATATATTCATACTTAGCAATTTTATTACTATAATAATCTGGAATAGATTTTAAGTCCCAAAGTTTTTCCATTTATTAGGATAAAAAACTCATTTATACCGTTTCAAACCAGATCCATATCGATCCTGAATTTTCTTCTTAGCTAATATATCATTAACAGTTACAGAGGGTTTAGATAATATATCATTAACAGTTACAGAGGGTTTAGATAATATATTTTCAAGTTTATTTTGAATAACTTTTTTAGTTTTATCTTCAATTGATTTACCTAAAACTTCT
Organism: Macrothele yani; assembly: GCA_039090855.1. Classification (NCBI taxonomy): domain Eukaryota; kingdom Metazoa; phylum Arthropoda; class Arachnida; order Araneae; family Macrothelidae; genus Macrothele; species Macrothele yani. The sequence continues at coordinate 21,251,184 of CM076997.1, read as the reverse complement.
AATATTTTTTTCCCAACAGTTTTGATTCCTTCAGTGAAGATATTACCACCATATCGTTTTGCATATAATCTATGTTTGTTATAATTCATTTATTAAGCTGAAAAGCCTGCGCTTAAGCTAAAATTAATCTATATAAAACTCTCATATTATTCAAGTCTATCAGTTCATTATCTTGATTCGTGATATACATTCGAATTCTATGAATATAATTTCGTCTATTAACAGGTAAAAATAAAGGATTTATTTCATCAATTTTTATTAAACTACCAGGAGGATTAGATGGCGTAAAAGAATATAAAATATCTGAATTAATATTATTATATAAAGTTCCTGTAATTACATCACAATGAATATGTATGTCATCAACTCCTCTAGAAATGTTTGCCATATATTTTCCTTCTTGATGATTATCTTCATATATTTCTGATTCAAATCCTAAAATTTCATGTAATTTACTCTCTCTAAGATCAATTTTATATTCATCTTTTAATTCAATTATAAAGCGCTGTGTAGCAAAATTAGCTTTAAATTTAATTGGTGGTTCATCTCCAAATCGTTTTATTAAAAAGTTATTTAACTCCCTTAATGTGTAATTTCCATTATCTAAAGTTATTTCATGCCATAAACTACCATCAAAATACTTAAATGTATTATTTTCTTCATCAATATTGTTCCATGAAACCCACATAGACATAGATTTTAAAGCTATTTTTGAATTTTCATTAACAGGAATAGGTGGGACATATTCAATTGTAAAATCTTCTGATTTCTCAAAATTTTTTGAATCTAAAATTAACATTTATTAAGCACAAAATCTTCATTATAACCACTTGGTTCTTGGGTAAAAGAATATAAAACTTCAACAGGTGATTTACCTTTATTCCTTTGAGTTATGTATTTCATACAATAAAAACCACATTTAACAGATGTTGGTTCTTGTAAAAAACTCGAATTATATCTAATTCCTTTATTAGATGTTTCAAGATATTTTACAATATTTTTAGGTATGAAAATGTTATTCAATTTAATGTCTTTATATTTATATTCTCCAAATGGATCAAAATATTCCACAAAATTATATTTAGGATCATTATAATAACAGACCCAATGAGTCCCAGGTCCTGTAGATATATCTAAATTAATAATTCCACTTTCAAATTTCTTAATCTTTTTAGGTAATAAATCTGATGTAAATACACCTCTGAATCCTTTTACATCTTTCATATTTTGTTCTATCGTTTTATTGGATATACCTCGTAATTCTGAAGAACTCCCTTTCCAGAATGTTTTTTTAAGGTGTGAACCTTTCGGTTTACAACCTGATCCAGTTACTTTACTTAAAGCTTTATTCACACCAAAACTAGCAGCACCAGATAAAGCACCAGTACCAAGAGCTGCTAAGATAGGGATCAAAAAGGGTAAAATACCTCCGTTTTTCTTTAATTGTGTCTTACTTATAGTTATTCGTTTACCATTTTTAATTTGATTAATTTGAGTTTTTGTTAAATACATATCATGATTAGCACTTTTAGTTTTATCAATTTGCAATGTAATTTCTTCACCTTTCTTAACTGCTGTTTTTAATTTGTTTTTCTGACCTTCACTCAAATAAATTCTTGATACAATATAATTACTCATTTATTAAGATAGAAACTTTGAATAATATTGTTTTACTTGCTCATTAGTCATTTTACCCTCTTTCAATAATAAATCTAGTATTTGAACTACTTGGTTATATACTTTCTTATTTTTAGTTCCCTTACATATTTTATCTGTTAATTTATCTAAAATATTAAGACCCTCACCCATATAGTAATTCCCCATTTTGAGAGCTTCTAATGCTCTAATATATTTTCGCACCTCAGCCATTTTATAATCGAAACGATCAATTTTTTTCTCTAATTTTTTCTTTTTTTCTTCATCTTTAGCATTATTAAGTGCTTTTACTTGAGGACCTTTTAGACGTCCGATTTCACTGATTTTTTCATTTGCTTGTTTTATTTTTTCATCAATCTCTTCATCAGATTTATTAACTAATTCTGAAGGTAAATCAAATCCTAACTTTTTTTTAATAACTGATACATTCAAGTTTTTGTTTAAGTTAATTTTATGAATTCCTGCTTCTCTCTCATACATTTCTTTAGCATCTGAAATAGGTTCTTCAACATCTTCTAAGGCAGGAAATCTTGAAGATTCTGCAATTGGTTGAAATGAAAGTTCTTCAATTGCATCTTGAATAGCTTTTAAATTTTCTTTTCTAGATACATCTTGATATTCTAATTTTTCAACTATAGGTTTATGAAATTTTGTGATTGCCTCTTCATATCCTAAATCTTCTAATTGCTTCTCCTTATTTCGTTTTCTTAGTTCAGCATTTACTTTTGCTAATTTTAATAAATCTTGTATCACTTTACTCATTTATTTAACTGAAAATTTGCTTCCAAGCAAATTATTTTACTTCCAAGCAAATTATTTTACTACCAAGCAAATTATTTTACTACCAAGTAAATTATTTTACTTCCAAGCAAATTATTTTACTTCCAAGCAAATTATTTTACTTATATAAATGGAAGATTTTGAACAAATTGAAGAATATTTATCTTTTGCTGAAATGGCATTATATCTAGCTGAATGTTATTTATCTCAAGGAATACCAGCTGAAGACTTATTATTTGAAGCTGAAATGTTTATTGAAGATGCTGAATTTCTATTAAATAAATATGATTAAGCCTTACAGCATTAAACTAAAAGATTATTCAGAACCAGAAGAATTTATAGATCCAAATCAAAATCCAATATTACCTATTCATCCTTTTAAACTTTTAATAACAGGATCTTCAGGATGTGGAAAAACAAATTTACTATTAAATTTAATATATGATCATTTAAATTTTGATGCATTATTCATATGTGCAAAAGATATTAACGAACCTAAATACTCTAAATTAAAAGAAAATTACTCAATGTTTGATGATATAGAAGAGGAAGACATTTTAAAAATAAAGGGAAAGAATAAAAATAAGTTATTAAAATTATTTAAAAAGTTTAAGAAAGAAACATTATTTAGTTCAGACATAAATGAATTTATTACTGTAGATGACTTAGATCCTTCATTAAAAAATCTAGTTATTTTTGATGACTGTGTAAAAGAAAAAGATCAAAACGAAATTGAAAAATTTTTTATAAGAGGAAGGAAGAAAAATGCATCCATTATTTATTTATCACAGACCTATTATTCAACACCTATTGATATAAGAAACAACTGTGATTACTTTATATTTTTTAAACTTCAGCACAGAGAAATTAAACAAATTATTAGAGAAATTGATGGTGATTTTAATATAGATCCTTATCAAAAAAGTATTAAAAAACCTTATGATTTCTTCATGTTAGATTTGAAAAATCCTCATATGAGATACAGACATAACTTTGATCCTATATAAATGGAAGAATATTTAGAAAAGAAAATGTATGTATACAGAAAAAGTTTTAATTACTATAATAAAATTAGTATATCATTATCAGTAGGCAAATTTATATTTAGTGCTTCAGGTTTATCAGCTTTTGCATTTATTCCTTTAGCAGCACTTTCTTTAGGAGCAGGAGTCATTGAAGGTGTTGATAAAACTCTAAATATTTCAGAGAGAAAAGAAGAATATAAACAAGCTTACAAATTTTATAAACAGATATTAAATTTAATAAACGCTAATTCAATTTCAGAACAGGATGCTTACGTTAGAGAAGAGGATTTTATAAAAAATATGAAGTATTTTCCTTTAGAGAAATATGTAAAACAAACGCAACTAAATGGTTATAGATATGTAAAATAGATTTACACTTAAATAAATGGAATTACAAGGAGGTGATATAGTAGGATGGTTACAAGATAAATTAAATCCACCTGAAATGCATATACCTGGTTACCAGTATTGTGGTCCATTTACAAAATTAGAAAAGAGATTAAAAAGAGGTGATCCAGGAATTAACAGAGTTGATAAAGCTTGTAAAAAACATGATGTAGCTTATAGTAAAACTAAAGATACTAAACAGAGACATATTGCTGATCAAGAACTCTTAAACGATTTAGATTCAATTGAAAATACTACAAGTGGATTCTATCCATTAGGAGAGAAACAAGCTAGAGCTGTTATAAAACCAATTATAAAAGCAAAGAAAACATTTGGTTTAGGAATTTCATCCTATTGCTTAAAGTGCAAACAGAAAACTGAAACTAAAGATATTCAAGAAACAGTAGCTAAAAATGGAAGACGCATGGCAAAAGGAAAGTGTAAAGTTTGTGGAACTAAAAAGAGTGTTTTTTAAAGACGTAGACCTTAAAAATATTTATTATACACCAGAAACTGGTTATTGTGGTATTAATGAATTACAAAGAAAAACTAAATTACCCAGGAAAGATATAGAAGAGTTTTTACATCAACAAGATGTATATACAAAACATAAACCACTTATTCATAGATTTAAAAGAAGAAGAATTTATGTTTCTCATGTCAATGACCAATTTCAAGCTGACCTTATAGATATGCAAGAATTTAAATCCTTTAATAATGACACAAATTATATTTTATCAGTGATTGATATATTCAGTAAATATGCTTGGACAATTCCGATTAAAAGAAAAACAGGTGAAGAGGTAACTAGAGCATTTAAAAAAATATTTAAAGAAAGAAAACCAGAAAAACTTCAAACAGATAAGGGTACAGAGTTTATAAATAAACAAACTCAAAAGTTATTCAAGGATGAAAATATTCACTGGTTTACAACTGAGAATATTGAGATTAAATGTGCTGTTATTGAAAGATTCAATAGAACTTTAAAGACTAAAATGTGGAAGTATTTCACAGCAAATAATACTAGAAAGTGGTTAAATGTACTAGATAAATTAATTAAGAATTATAATAATTCTTATCATAGATCCATTAAAATGACACCTATAGAAGCAAGTAAGGAAGAAAATGAATTAAAAGTTTATAATAATTTGTATAAAGAAAAAGAGAAAAATAAACCAAAATATCAAAAAGGAGATAAAATAAGAATTTCAAAATATAAAAGAGAATTTAAGAAAGGTTATCTTCCAACATTTACAGAAGAAATATTTATAATTTCCGATATATTGAACACAGATCCTCCGACATATAAAATAAAAGATTTAAATAATGAAGAAATTACAGGAACATTTTATGAAAAAGAACTCGTGAAATATGATAAGAAAGATGACGTTTATAAGATTGAAAAAATTATTAGAAAGAAAGGAAATAAATACTTAGTTAAATGGTTGGGATATCCTGATGAATTTAACAGTTGGGTTGTACTTTGAATTTTTTTTGCAAAACGCCCTTTCGGTGGAGGGTCTATGCTTCTTTTTTTTTATTTGTACCTGGCCAGCCAGGTACTTATGGGCGTTAACTCTTAAGACCCTTCCACCGGAATCACACACACACACAGAACTTTTAGATGTTATCACTCAAACCCGCTCTACCATGAACCAAACTTATTTTCAAAGTTTGAACAGGGAGCCATTCTACCGTATCGAGTTTCGAACCTGAGACCTTTTGCATGCATGCCTGACTCGCTACCACTCGGCCAACACAGGCCGATGAATTCTTGCTTGAAACATATATTTATGTCGAAGCTTGGCTATGATCCAAAGTTGTTACGTAACGAAGAACTGCTTTTTTCCGAGGACACGTTACGTAATCGCGCGCCGCGGAGAATATTGGCAGCGATTCAACTTATGTAAACATTTTCGCTCGCAGCTTATCAGTGTTATGTAATGACTGTTTTTTGCAACTAAGAAAGAAAGAGAGATAATGCCTTGTGCTGACATCTATATGTGAAAGAAAAAACTGTTATATGAAAATAATGAATACTGACGATATTAAAAGAATAAAATGATATCTAATAAATGGCTTCATTAAAAGATGTATGTTATGAAAATATTAAAGATAATTATTATTATGGTCTCTTTGGAGATTTTAAATTAATAATAGATAAAAATACTGGATATTTTAAACTTTGTAAAGATGGAGGTAAGAGATTTAAAAAATGGCTTCAGAAGATTTAATTAAAGATATTTCCACGGCTGGAATTCCAGCCATGGGAAAAAATGATGTAATATATGAAATTAAAGGTGGTTTAACTGAAAAGTATAATGTAAATGGTTCTTATGTGTCTGATGATAAAAATTGTGGTGGCCCGAATTCGGGCCGCCATAAAAATGATCAATTTGGTTAAGAATTTAGACGGCCCGAATTCGGGCCGTGAAAATATACATGAAATAAGAGGTAAAACAGCAATAAAATATAACTTTAATGGTACATATGTCAGTGAAGATTTAATTACAAATATAGCTTGTTGGGTTTCAAATGATTTTTATGATAAAGTTAACAAGATTGTTAAAGATTATTATGTTAAAAAATTAAAAAGTTTTTAATAAAATGATATCTAATAAATGAATTATTTTAATGAAGAAACTAATTACTTTTCTTCTTCAGAAGAAGAACAAATTGAAATTCCTGAAAATTTTAAAAAAGTAATGAAACAAATAAAGAAAATGAAATATGATGAAGAGGAAGACTGTTATTATATAGATTATAATAAATATTTAAAAAGTAGATATGTTAGTAGAATAAGATATTTTAATCAGTTTAAAAGAAAAAGTAACCTTAAATTTAATAAGGAAGCAGAAGATTTATTTTTAAAATTACTAGATTTTATGTACTATGAGAAAAATTTAAAATATACATATTTTATTAAAAAAATTTGTGACTATTGTAATATATCAAATGATATTAAAATTAATATAAATCCAAATAATGAAAAGATCTGGGAAGACTTTAAAGCAGCAAGCTTAAAGCAAAGTATTTTATAAATTTGTTTCCTAATAAATGGAGAACAAAATATGCAAAAGTTGTAAACAAACAAAACCTATAGATAAATTTTACATTCAACGTCTTAAAGGTTACGTTTATAGACAGCACTATTGCAAGACTTGTGATTCCAAAAGAAAGTACCAAAAGAGAATTTGTGACTGTGGAAGAGAATACACTGTAACTCATAAACAAAGACATTTAAGAAGTAATTATCATAATAAACGTGTGCAACCTGTTTTTTAAAATCCCTTTATAAATTTACATCCTAATAAATGGAGTTAAAAAATCTGAAGCCTGTTATTGTGCATCTTAAAAGTGCTCTGAATGCTATTAGTGTTCAGAAACTTAGAAATGCTTTAAAAAGATTAAATATCAAAAAACGAAATGTAAAAAAAGGTGATTTAATTAAATCGTTGATAAAATATATTAGAAAGACAGGTGATTATAAGTCCGTTTTAGTAGATATCCTTGGATTAGATACATCAGAATATTTAGATAGAAAAAGAAAAATATTTATTAATCATCCAGAGAGAAGAAATAGAATTAAAAAATTGTTTGATTCTTTTAATTTAAAATTCAAAGATAACAAATTGAAACCAAGAAAAGAAAAGAAAATTAAAACAGCTGTAAATCTTGAAAAATTATTTAAACCTGATTATGAAATTATTGAAACAAAAGGAAAATATATTAAAAAATATATGGTACATAGAAAGAATTATAGAGTAGCTGGAGTAAACATTAAACCTGAACAATATTTCAATATTTTACAATATATATTTAGAAAAGCAATTGGTAAAATTCAAGGTAAAGTAGATATAATTGTATATAATCCTAAACTGAATAAACCATTTCATGATAAAATGATGTATACTAAGGATGCCTATGAGCTATATATTTATAAATTATCTGATCAAATTGAATATAAGGAATTAGAAATAACTGATTGTATATTTGATTTTAATGTAATTGAATTACCTTCAGGAGGTAAACATATAAAGATAATTAATGATGAAACAATAGAAAATAAAAGAAGTATCTGTCAGATAAAAAATGATGATAACATATGTTTAGCTAGATCAATTGTAACTGCTCTATCTATTCAAAATCCTAAGCTATTATGTGATAAATTGAATCATAATGAATTATCAAAAAATGATATTAGATACATCAAAATGGGTAGAGTTTTACAAAAATCATTAGCTGTAAAATTACATGAACTATGCAATATTCCATTAGAAATATGTTGCTTAGAAGAGGTTAAAATATTTGAAGAATTCTTAGATATTCAGATAAATATATTTTGCAGAGAGAATTTTAATGAACGTATATATAGTGGTAAATATAAATCTACATGTATTTACATATTGAAAAATAGAAATCATTTCGATGTAATTACTTCTGTTAAAGGATTTTTAGGAAAAGAGAATTACTGTGATTATTGTCAAATAAGCTATAAAAGATCAGATCAACACAGATGTCCTCTCAAATGTGATAGATGTTTTAAAACAGATAGTAACTGTAATGGTGAAGAGATATTTTGTAAAAAATGTAATCGATTATTTAAAGGTGAGGAGTGTTTTGATAACCACAAAAGAAAAAATAAGAAAGGTGTTAGTGTATGTAAATGTCTATGGAAATGTTTAAAATGTAAAAGAATTATTAATCGATATGAGAGAAAACCCAAAGAGCATGTATGTGGTGAAAAGAGATGTAAAAATTGTTGGAAATATGTATTACATGATCATAAATGCTATATGAAACGTAAAGATGCTAAAGGTGGTAAATGTGAAAATGATTGTCCTAAGTTAACAAGAAATCGAAAAGATTGGTGTGAAAAATGTAGATATGAATATACTGAGAAATATATATTCTTTGATGTTGAAACTAAACAAGAAACAGGAACTCATGAAGTTAATCTAGTTGTATGTCAAATGTATGATGGTAGTGAAAAGATATTTGAAAATGAAAATGATTTTTGTAATTGGTTATTTCAACAAAAACATTTTGGATATACTGTACTAGCTCATTATGGTAAAGGCTTTGATTTTCAATTCTTAGCTAAATACTGTTTTAAAAACAAAATAGAAGTGTTTACTATATATAATGGAAATAAACTCAATTATATGCAGGCATCTGGATATAATATAAGATTCATAGATTCAATCAATTTTACTATGATTCCATTAAGAGATTTTCCAAAAACATTTGGGTTAGAAGAGATGGCAAAAGGTTATTTTCCTCATTATTTTAATAAAGAATGTAATCAAAATTATATAGGTAAATACCCTGAAAAACATTACTATGGATGTGATTCTATGAAATCTGAAGAGAGAAATGAATTCTTAAAATGGTATGAAACTGTTAAAAACGATACGTTTGATTTTTCAAAAAGAATTTGTTAAATACTGTAGATCAGATGTAGATATTTTAAGAAGAGGATGTTTAGAATTGAGAAGATTATTCTTAGAAATCGCAAATATCGATCCATTTAAATATGTAACTCTAGCAGGTGTATGCATGAGTATTTATAGAGATAAATTCTTAAAAAAAGGTACAATTGCCATAGATGATGATACAATTCAAAAAGACAAATATAGTAAAAAATCAATTGCTTGGTTAGATTATCTGTCTAAAAAGAATAATATCAATATTCAACATGCATTAAATGGTGGAGAGAAAAAATTAAAATTAGGTAAGAAAATTTATAAAGTAGATGGATTTTATGAAAACACAGTGTTTCAATTTCATGGATGTCACTGGCATGGATGTAATAGATGTTATAGAGAATCAACTATAAATGAACAGAATCAGATATGTATGAAAGACTTATATAAAAGAACTAAGAGGATTCAAAAGAAGATTTTAAAAGCTGGATATGAATTAATTGTTATATGGGAATGTGATTTTAATAATAATAAAGAAATTAAAAAATATATAAAAAATGAATGGAATAGAGATTTCGTGGAACCTTTAAATCCTAGAGATGCATTTTATGGGGGTAGGTGTGAGCCTACTAAATTGAAATATGAATTTAAAAATAATGAAAAAGGTAGATATATTGATGTATGTTCACTGTATCCAACTGTAAATTACTTTGATAATTATCCAATTGGTCATCCTGTTAAGATATTTAATCCTGAAAAATTTGATAAAGAATGGTATGGTTTCATCAAATGTAAGGTCTTACCACCTAGAAATTTATATCATCCAGTGTTGCCAATTAAAGATGAAAAATTGATGTTTGCTCTTTGTAAATCATGTTCTAAAACTATCAAATGTAATCACTTTAAAACTGTTGTAGATAAAAAGAAATGTAAAGAATGCTTTGAAATTAGAAATAAGGAGTGTAATCATAAAAGAGACGAAAGATGTTTCACTAGTACATGGACTACTGATGAAATGAATTTAGCAATTAAAAAAAGATATAAAATTTTAAGAATATATGAGGTTTGGAATTTTGAAAATAAAACTGATGAACTATTTAGAGATTACGTTAAAATGTTTTTGAAAATCAAATTAGAAACAGATGATAAATGGTCTGAAAACTTTAAAAGTGAAAAAGAATATAAGAAGACAGTTTACAAGAAATTAGATATAAAATTAGAAAAAATAGAAAAAAATCCAGGAATGAGATTTATAAGTAAGATATGTTTGAACTCATTATGGGGTAAGTTTGGACAGAGAAAAAATATGAAACAGACTAAATACGTAATGGATTTAGATGAATTTTATAAAATTATATTAGATGATAATCTCAAAGAATTAAATATGATATTTATGAATGATGACTGTGTAGAAATGACTTATAAAATGAAAGATGAATATGTTAAAAATAACTTCAATACTAACGTTTATATAGCAGCTTTCACCACTAGTTCTGCTAGAATTAGATTATATAAAATGCTTGATAAATTACGTGAAAAAGTGATTTATAAAGACACAGATAGTGTTGTGTATATAGATGATGGAACTAATAAAATCAAAACAGGATGCATGTTAGGAGAATGGACAGATGAATTGGGAGAGGACAAATATATGAAATCCTGGATAGCTGGTGCACCAAAAGACTATGGATACATACTAAATGATGGAACTGTAAAAGGTAAAGTTAAAGGATTTAAAATGAGCTATGAGAATGAAAATATTTTGAATTTCAATGATAGAATGAAAGTAATAACAGGTGAAACAGATTACTTAGAAATATCAAATAATCAGTTTAAGATACAAAAAGATAGAAATATAGCTGTAGATACACTGAACAAGAAATACATGTTTGGATTTGATAAAAGAAGAATTCTAGATGATTTGAATACTGTACCTTTTGGATATGTATTTAAAAAAAGTGAGTAAATATAAACAATGAATGATATAATTGTGATTATAAATATTCAAGGATTTGTACTCCCAAATCGTAAGATAGTAAGAGAGATAAGTTGGGTACACTCAAAACTGAATATTGGTGAAACAATATCAGTGTTCACACCTGACTGCAAATTAGATGAACAAGAATTGAATATCGTACGTAAGTGTGTTTTAGATGTGCATGGACTGAGATTTAAAAGATATCCAAATAGCAAAGAACTATGGATTAATAATTGTGAGGTAAAGAACTATATTAAAAACCTGTACCATATTTATGGTGGTACATTTGCATATAAAGGAGGAGTAATGGAAAAAGAGATGCTTGAAGATATTCCATCTGTTGATTTAGATATACCTAAATGTCCAAGAGTTTTAGGCCCCGGATGCTCTATGTATAGATGTATGCATTATAAGAATTATATTTCAAAAAATGAAAACTTATAAATGGATTTAATGGGTGACCTTAGAGCTCTATACTGTTCTTCAGATAAAAAATATAGTAACGAAATATCTCAATTCGCTCATTTTTGTGATGACTTGATTCATATGTATAGAGATAATTACAAGTTTTCAGATATTCTAACTATAGTTTATAAATATTTAAAAAAGGTAAAAAGAATAATTGATAAAAAAGAAAAAAACGAGGAAATTAAAAACAAAGGATTAGAAATTTTAAATGAGTTTGTAAGTTATTGTAATTTACAGTTCTCATCACATGTATTCAAAAACCTTTAAAAAAATAAAACCTTATAAATGGATGAGTTCAATAGCATCAGATTATTTACAGAAACACAGAAATTAAAAGATTTGAATCCTGGAGATTATAAATTGATGTCACTGAAAAAAATCCAAACGAAATTCGGAGATACAACTATTGCAAAAATAGAAGTCAATGATGAAGAAAGAGAATATTATCTTAGAAAATGTCACGGAAAACTATCTGACAGTGCAATTAAAAAAATTAATAAAGGTAATTATATATTCAGATTCAGAGGTAAAATTGATGATCTATATTATGATTATGAATTAGTAAAAACTTAAAAAAACGAATTCTATTAAAATGAAAGTTCACTTCGATCCTAATGTCATATATGTAGGAAATGAAAAGGTATATGGGAAACATATGCAGTTGATCGAGAGAGGTTCAAAAGAAGAATTACCGAAACAGAAAATAAAATTATCTTTAAAGAGAAATGAAGTACTACATAACAAAACCTTATATTATTGAATTCGTTTAAATCTTTGTAATATTTTTAATTAAATCTTGAATTTGTTTAATCTTCCTAAATTTTTAATCTTCCTATAAGGGGTATCCATTTTGGGTACCCCTTTTTTTAATGCATTTTTAAAAAGCAAAGTAGTTTGTTTTACAACTTTTCTATTGATCACTAAATCCATCATTTCATCACTTTCAAAGTTATTCAAAGCTCAAAATGATTGCAATTGTTCAAAAAAGTCGTCAAATATCATCAAAAATGTGTGTTTTTATGATGTCTGTTTTTATGAAAAAACAGAGTAAAAACTTCAATTTTCAAAAATCTGATGTTTTTGACTATTTTATGCCCAAAAATCAATGATTTTTAATGAAAATATGGTGTTTTTGATCATAAAAAGCCTTAAAATGTTCGTGATTATTGAGGTCTGAAAAATCAAAAAATGCCTGATTTTGAGGTTTTTATGTGATTTTGGTGTGTGCCATAGTACCCCCTATATACTACTCAGGCATTTATATTTTGGATTCTTTGTTGCCTTTTTGTTTGCTGATTTTTGACGCCATTTTTTAGTGCTACGAAAATGCGCATTTGGGATTTTAACGCCACCCCACCGCAGCAGAAGTTGTGCTAATGCGGCAATAAAGAGCAATCTTGTTGTTCGCACGCGCAGGCATTTATATTTTGGATTCTTTGTTGCTTTTATGTCCACCGAAATCCGATTGACTACTTTGTTTTTAAATAAAGTGTTTTATTTTATGATTTGTCGCAAAAGTTTTAGGTGTAGATTGGCGGCACTTAAACTGCCAAATCTGTAGCTGCAGTGGCGTTAATACGTTCATATGGCGACAGCGTCAGGTGAAAGAAAATAGAGACTGTTTTGAATCTATGTTGAACTCTATATCGGCCCATTTTCCACCGAAATCCGATTGACTACTTTGCCTGCGCGTGCGAACAACAAGATTGCTCTTTATTGGCGCATTAGCACAACTTCTGCTGAGGTGGCGTTAATACGTAAGTACCGAATTATTATGAACTACGTTGGAAAAAAAATTGATTGTGAAGTTTTGGTTGTTTGGTTGTTTGGCGTAGGGCCTCAAAGGGCCAAAGAGCGTCACGTCAGAGGATTAAAATAGAAACAAACAACAGCATCGAAACACAACAAAAATAGGATATAGCAGTAACAATGACAATGGCGTATATTCAAGGCTAGCTAGGTGAGCTGTGAAGCCCAGAGAATGCACAAATAAAACGGAATAAAATATAAACAAATGAAAGTCAATTATTAACGATATTAAAATATGTCGATGCTTTCGGTGCAAAAAAAAAAAAAACGCGTGCGGATTCGCTTCTTTGACCCAGCCTGCCGAGCGAAAACCAACGGCATAACGCAAGCAGCTCTTCCAGAGTCTTCGCAGTTCTGTTGCGAAAACTTTCCGTACAATCGCCTGCTAGCGTTTCCATGACAACATGAATCAGCTGGTAGAGGGGAATGGGCCATTGCTTTAGGAAACGGTTCGCTTAGAAAAAAAGAAGAGTTAGACTATCTCAGTCACTCTCATACACCTGCCCATAAGTGTTTCGCGAAAGTTGTTTCAGTTTTTGTGAAAGTGTCAATGAATTAAAATCAGAGATATTATATTTTAAATTCGTGGCTTTGTTGGATTCGAACTGTTTTGATAAATTTTGTGAAAGCTTCCCTGAACATCTGCTGTCAGAACTTAATTCAAATTATGCTTCAAATTTTGATACAGCTCGACTAAAAAATGAACTGAAGGTGTTTTATTCCTTTGATGAATACAAAAACAAATCAGTAAGAGACATTACGTTTCTCTCTATTCTAAAAAAAAAGTAACAGCCGCCTCTGCTGCTGCTGCCGCTGTTTTAGAAATTTCGCAACACTCTTGCTTTCCTAGCTCGCAGCGCAAAACGTATTGAACACAAAAATATTAAATTTACATCGTTTGTACAGAATTGTTTGGAGAACACGCTGAAATAAACCGTTTCTCGATTTTCGTGATACTTCAAGAGCTATTGTTTTTCAAAGTTAAGGTAAGCAAAAAAGTGCTATCAGGTAGCGTTCCGGACACACTAACAGCAACAGAACGACGAAACTTTGTAGGCATGTAGTGCCATGACTGAAATTTAGCACCTCGTCGCCCATTTTTTGAATTTTGATTTAGTTTACGAGAACTTAAATTTCTCAATTTCACAAAATTCTCTATTTCGTTTTGGGATCCATTTAAACATATGGCAAACTGTATCTCCGAACGCATTGCAATTTTTACAGCATAAACTCACAACTGTCGTCCCTTTTTTACAAAAAATAAATTTAAGAAAAAGTCATTTTCTGATTTTTAAGCATTTTTTAAAGACGCAAAGGAAAGAAACGAAAGGCTTGTCTTCATAAGGTCTTTATTGCTCAAAATGTTGGGAAAAGAACCCCGAACAAAATATATACAAGTACAAAATAAATATAGTAACAATAAATGGGAGAGAGCAAGGTGATCGCCAGCATTAAAAACAAATAAATACAATATAAATGGTGTGAAAAAGCGGGCGCTCGCAGGCTGCCCAGTTTAACAGTAGTAAAAAATATAAGTCAATGAGTCCATTGGTGACAATAGAAATAAAATGTGTCTGTGAGTTCACCGAAAAAAAAAACAGACGGTAAAGCAGTAAGAGTTCAAAGGTAAACAATTTCAAAACAAAACGCGAATTCAGTAGTAAAAGTAAGTCTCGCACTTGGGCAGAAAAGTAGACACAGAACACTAATGAAGAACACTGATGATGGAATAAAACACAGTAGTGGAGAGCCGAAAGTTAAGCCAGCAGTTCCACGACATTTTCGACGACATGGAACCAAGGCTGATGTGGTGACCATATAGACATGAAGTTTGGAACAGTGTTATTGGCTTGTGCAATGTCAAATTCGAGTTGTAGTCTGGCTGTAACGGAGTGACGATATCTGCGGCAGAGGAAACGACGAGCTGTGTGATAACGGCGGAGGGAAGGTTGATCGACGCTGCGATGATAGTACAGATAGATTGTATACTTCGCTTGTAGAATTAGGAAGGAGCATACATGATTATGCGTGGGAGCCGACGGAAAGTGGTGACGTAACACAAGATAATGTGACATGGTGTGAAGGTGAGCACAAACTTTTTGAAGGAGAGAGAACATCAGTGAGAACAAGGGCTGTAACATCAGACACAAAAAGTATGCATGATGAACATCTCCGAGGGTTGAACAAAAAAAACAAAGAGGTGAAGTCAGATGACGGAAACGGTGAAGAGTTCGAGGAGTCAGAAGGCGGCGATGAAGATGTAACCAATGAATGTCACAAGCTTTTGGAGAGGCGAGAGAAGTATGAGAGTCTGTCCAGGTGGCTGGCAAATCTAAAGATGGTACATTGGGAATAGGCATAGGTTCAAGAAAATGTGTTAAAAAATGCTGATAAAGAAGCTTGACAGTAACCTGATGAGGAAGGAAAGGAATATCATTGAGATACACAAGAAAAGGAAGGCTATGAGGCGCTGAGGGTTGCGAGATAAGTCCATGTTGATCTGCGAGGAGAGGATAGAGTCGACGAATACTGACTTGAAGTAATCGAAGCTGAGAACGATGAATGGGCGAATCCGAAAGAGGAGGAGTGATCTGGGAGAGCGATTTCCAGCGAAGGTTGGAATCCACGAGTTGAGAGACTCGCACCACGCCACTGGTGAACCAGGTGGAGAAGTGGAAATATGAAGAAGCAGTGGAACGGATAGCAGAAGAAAAGAAGAAGAGGTTCCGCAAGGAAGATCGTTAGTAGAGGCAGGGGGAAGGCGAATAGGATATAAGGAACGCCAGAGGGTAAGAGCGGATCTGTAAAACTCAGGGAAATGGCTCGGAACGAGAGGAAAGAGGTCCATGCGGAGAAAAGTTGAGACAGTGAGGTGGGGACTTCGGGGAAAGAGAAGCGTGTCGACAATGGTTTGAGAAGAAGAAGGTTGGAGAAAGAAATTCCGAAGGAAATTTTGAAGGTGGAAAGCTTTGAACTTCAGAGAGATATCGGAGAGAGAGAGACCACCAAAAGAAATAGGAAGAACGAGAGTGGAGTGCTGCACCCAATGAATGACATTCCAGACGAAATTAGTGAAGGTACGTTGAAGTTCGCGAAGCAAAAACTGCGGAGGAAGGTGCGCAATCCAAACATGAAAAAAGGATGGTTGCAGAAAGGTGTTGAGGAGGTAGGCACGGCTGAGGAACGACAGAAAAGGCTTGAGACGGTAAAAAGGTGCTAGGCTGCGATTGACCCTTTGAACCAGGGGAGTCCAGGTAGCAGCGGCGACCGCAGAGGGGTCTCCAATGTAGACTCCGAGGAATTTGGCAACACTTGAAGACCAGCGGGCACCCCATGGGCGGTCAGCGCGGATCGTCCACGACCCAGCCCATAATCCAGAGCATTTATCCATGTTGAGTGAAGAACCAGAAATCGCAGCATATTCAAGATAGGTATTTCGAAGAGTTCCGAATGCTACCTCAGAACGGATGAAGACTGTTAAGTCATCTGCGTATGCCGAAAGTACTGTGTGGTGGTGACGGGTGCACGCAACTCCTCGCGGAACTGAGGAGAACAAACGAGAACGGAGACAAATCAAAAGCGGCTCAAAAGAGAGAGCAAAGAGTTGACCCGACAGGGGGCAGCCCTGCCGGATCCCACTAGCGAAAGGAATAGCAGAGGTGAGAAATGCTGAAGTACGAACACGAAAGAAGGAGTGAGTGTAAAGATTGGAAAGCGCCAAACGGAAGGAGGAAGGAAAACCAAACTGGCGAAGAACAGTGAAGAGATATGAGTGGTTAATTGAATCAAAAGCTTGACGCTGGTCGATATTGAAAATTGCGAGAGGTTCAGAGAGTCGAGAAGCAAGAGCGTATAAGTTACGAATGACAGTGATGTTAGAAGCGATTGAGCGAGAAGGAACAGTGTAGGTCTGATCAGGATGGATGATGTGCGAAAGAACTGGATTAAGGCGAAGAGCAAGAACTTTGGCAAAGATTTTGTAATCGGTATTTAGAATGGAAATAGGCCGCCAGTTTGTCAAGAGTCCAAGGTTGCCAGATTTTGGAATAAGGCGAAGTAGAGCAAAGGAAAAAGCTGATGAAGAAAAGGAAGACGAAGAAAAAACGAAGTTAAAGCAGGCAACAAGAAGAGGAAGAAGAGTTGGAAGAAAAGCCTTATAAAAGGAAAGAGGAAGACCGTCTTCACCTGGTGAGGAACGATCATTAAGACTGAAAACAGAAGAACGAATTTCGGCTGGTGAGATTGGAGCACTGAGCGAAGAAAAGAAACATTGAGGGACTTGAGGAAGACCGTGAAGAAGTGGAGAGGAATCAGCTGGAAGCATCTGAGTAGGTTGAAAACGACCAGAAAAGTATGAATGAGTATGTTGGCAGATGAGGGAGGGGTCTGCCGTGGTAGATCCATCCGGAAGGGAAAGATAAGCGATGGTATTGTATTTAGTTCGATGTTCTTCAAGATGACGAAGACTCTGAAGGGGATCATCATGAAAGTGAAGAAGCGTGAACTTCAAGCGAGTCAGAGCAGATTTAGCCGATGATTGGAGGCGATGATGAAGTCGGGCTTGCAGGATTTCAAAGTTAGGATCGGTGTGCGAGGTAGACTGAAGAGAACGGCGGATTGAATCTATGTCCATAAGACGATTGGTGCGAACAGAAAAACAAAAGCGTTTAGCAAACGCAGAAATGGAATGCTTGGTGGAGAGCCACAGAGCTGCCGGGTCAACAGTGGAGGAAAGTTGATTGACTGATTGCGCAATAATGGAATTGACATGAGAAATAAAAGTTGGATCTTGCAGGCAGAAATCATCAAGGGTCCAAACCATTGGGTGAGGGACACCAGTGGAAGGAAGATGAAATTGAAGAACGACTGGACGATGGTCGGAGGAAACAGCTGGAGCATGTGAAACAGAAACAAGGGAAGAACGCAAAAAACTGGAAACATAAAATCGGTCCAAACGTGCAGCAGCGTTGGAGGATCCTGCAGGAGGAAACCAAGTGAAATCACGGGTCACAGGATGGAGAAGGCGAAATGCATCTTGGAGATCAAAATTAAAGACCAGTTGAGTGAGTTGCGAAACCAGAGAAGAGCGGAAATCTTGAGACCCATCACGATCGTAAAGAGGTTGCAGCGTACAGTTAAAGTCACCAGCCATAATCACAATTTCAGAAGACGGAATCTCAGCGAGAATTGTAGTAACATGAAGAAAGAGGGATGTAGCTTCTGAATCACTACGAGGAACGTGCAAATTTAACAAATGAAAACGGGTAGAAAGGAAGCGAAAAGAAAGGTATTGA
Organism: Macrothele yani; assembly: GCA_039090855.1. NCBI lineage: Eukaryota > Metazoa > Arthropoda > Arachnida > Araneae > Macrothelidae > Macrothele > Macrothele yani. The sequence continues at coordinate 21,232,361 of CM076997.1, read as the reverse complement.
AAAATCCCGAGCAGGCTCTGTGACTCAACAACGTCAGACAGAAACGGAAGAAAACGATTATGAATGCCAATTGCGGTGCCGGACCCCAAATGGGCACGGAAATTGTGAAAAAAGACAAAAGGCCAGCGTCGCCAGCGGGAAATGTCTGTCAAAGGAGAACAGTTTGTTTCCTGCAGGAGAATGATGTTAGCTTTGAGATAACGAATATCTTCGAAGACAAGAGCATTAGTTGCCGACGCAGCAAAGCTTCGGCAGTTGAAACTAACACAAATCAGTTGGGATATCATGAACAGGCTGTAGATGGTTTTCGAGTTCAGCTGAGAGCTTCTTCAACAGGTATGAAAGACGCCGCTGAAACTGGGCAGCATCAGGAGGAAGAGTAATATTTCTCAAAAATTCATCAAGTAATTGAAGTTGTTGAAGCATTTCAGGTAACCTATTTAACTTGGATTGAATACACGGGATTGTTAGCAATTTACGTTTTTAGGGTGTTGAATTAGTTCAAGAAGTTCGGTGTACGTGAGCGGTTGCACTGGAACAGAACAGTCTTTGAAAAGAGTTGAAAGTTTGGTTATGGTGGGAAAAGAAGAATCATCTTCAACATCCGAAGCAACCGATGCTGATTCACTTAAATCAGCAGCAACATCCATATCATCTTCAGTAGGGAGGCATGCGAATCTGTTTGTTGTACGAAGTGGAGAAGAAAAATTCTCCACGCCAGGTGAGGTTCCAGAGGAAGTGGCAGAAGATTTGGTCCGAGAACGCCTTGAGCGTCGCGAACGCTTTGGAGAAGACTCCGCAGAATTTGGGCGTTTCCCGGACGTTTTGGGTCCAGAGGAGCCCTCAGAAGAAGGAAGAGGTGGAAATGAGATGTCATCAATGACAGCAGATTTGAACAGTTCAGAAGCAGGCGTTTGAATTTGCGAAACAGGCTGTAAAACTGGTGCCAATTTGTTGCACGATGGTGGCGCTTGAGTGCTGGGCAATGAAGACCCAGAAGTTTTGAAAGAAAGCAGCTGTTCGGAATTGAATGGTAAAGACGGATCAGTGTTTGGCAATAACTGCGTAGTTGTTTTGAAAGATAGCGCCTTCTCGGAGTTGTATGGTAATGGCAGTTCTGAAACAGGTAAAGACAACGAAATATCTGCAGTCATGGAAGGAGCAATCAGCAGAGATGGTGACGTGGTTGACATAGGAGCAACAGTTTGTTCAGTAGTAAGGGAGGAAGAAGTGGAAGATAGAGGTGCATCGTGAACCTTCATCGAAGGGACAGCACCAGGTGCAGGTGTGCGGTGAGGGCACTCAGAAACCAGGTGTCCCTCAGCTCGGCACCGGAAGCACTGGACCCCAGCAAATAAGTTGAAAACGTATGTTCGTGTGTCCGTAACAAGTTGCAGAGTTGTGGGGCGGTAAGAAATGGCTTGGTCAGTGGGGAAAATAACACGATATTGGCGACGACCCCCTTGCACAAAGTTGAAAGGAGAGTCTCTGGCAGCAGCTGGAAGAAATTTTGTCTCTCCCACTACTCGACCAAGAGTGCCGAGTGCAGCAACAAGTAAGTTGTCAGGAATAGCAGTAGGCACAGGAGATAATGTCACTGTGACCGGGCGCTGTGCAGAAGCAACAGGTTGCAAGTGAAAGGAGCCAATATCAATGCCTGTAGCAAGAACGGTGTCGGTGGCTTTTTGGTGAACAAAATGAACGACAACACCCCCTCCAATGCGAATAATTGAAACGATGCTTTCCTTGGGAACAACTTTAACCAAGGCCTCCAAATAGAGGGGGAGGGGGGTGTCACGAAGAGACGGAAAATACACACTTAATAACAAAGCTGAAGAAAGTTCTTTACCTGCTGGTGAGTCGTCAGAAATCCGAATCTTGAGAACTTTATCTTCTCTAGAAAATTCTGGTTGCATAGAAAGAGGTGCATGAGATTGGTTTGGACGAGCAGTCGCAGCATACGAACGTGGAGGAGTAGCAGCCATGGCAGCAGAACGTGACTCGGCATCCAGGATATGCAAATTAGGACGAAGAACATTCGATGCAGAAACATTAGGACGAAGCACATTAGAAGCAGAAACACAATTAGAAGTAGACAAATCCACACTTGAAGAGGTCATAGTTGTCTCACAAGTGGTCGATGTAGCTAAAGAAAATCCAGCAGAGATAAAATCAGCAGACGAAACTTGGGAAGCAGCCATCATGGCCGCTAAGCCGAACAACACAACACTGTCTGCTGCAACTGCGTCACACAGAAGAAACACAAAATAACGTAACAGAAGGCACTCACACTCACTTCAAGTGAGGCAAAACGGTGAAACCACAACGTAGTCAACACGAACCACTAACGCAGACGATAAATTCACAGGAAAAAAACATTTTTTTTACAGACGCAAAGGAAAGAAACGAACGGCTTGTCTGTCTTCGCGATTACCACAGAGGAACGTTCTGGTCTCGTGACCTGCTGCCATGGTGACACAGAGAATTTGTTATGCATATGTTTTTTTGGTAAAGCCATCTCAGTTGTTTAAGGTGGACGTCAAGTAGTTTTGCTTCCTATACTTCCAATGGAAAAACTTCTGTACACATTTTCTTCACAATTAATGCGTTCCCAAGGATGAAAATTTGAGCTTTGATTAAAATAGCTTCATTTTATAACTTGGAATACTTAATATTTTCTAAAACATAACCATAATTATGCAATCCAACATTTGTTTGTCTACTGACGTCATCAAAGTACAGGTCGCTCCAGCTTTTTTCTGGTTCTAACACCACCAAAGCAAAAGTTATTTATTTTCCATATAATTATGGTTATGTTTTAGAAAATATTAAGTATTCCAAGTTGTAATATGAAGTTATTTTAATTAATGTTCCAATTTTCATCCTTGGGAACACAATAATTGTGAAGGAAATGTGTACAAAAGTTTTTTCATTGGAAGTATAGGAAGCAAAATTACTTGACGTCCACCTTAACGGTTTACAGAAATGCTTTTTGGACATCTTTTGTTTTCCTTAGTGGTAAATTTAGTAAGTGCTACAAGTTCAAACGACAAAAGTCCGACCTTCCAAAAAATAACGACAGTAAACAAAACCCTGAAATTTCGGAATAACAAGCCTTATTTTCTTAGACATGCAATAAAATTTGAAATTTATATGAATTTTCCAGTTTTATTTCATGTGATATACTTGGAGATCGGGCTTGCAGGTCCCGAGCGCTATTCTGGAAACAAGCATAGCGAACCTAGATACGCAGTCCCTAGTTACATAAAGCTAAATAAATTGGACATAATGTTTAGTTAGGTGTACAAAATAGCAAAACTCATATTAAACTTTCCATCAACAGCTGCAACTGCCGAAAGCAGTTTTTCTGCATTAAAAAGAATCAAGATATATCTTAGAGCCACACAAGGAGATGCACATTCGAAAAACTTAGCTATTTTGTCTGTAGAGAAAAACATTCTTTTTAAATATGAAAAAGTACTCGGAAGAAACATTTTATTAAAACGTAGCACCCTAGTTCACACAAAAGGAGAAGAAGAATGGAGTTCATGTACAAATTAGTGTTCAAATCCTAATCCTCATAATTATTTGGTATCATGTTAGTAATGGCATGTACCTAAAATTTAGAAAAAAATACTGCTATTACTTAACAGTTAAAAATTAAACTTCGCAATTAAAAAAAAACAGTACTGGCGGGAGGGGGGGGGGGTGACAGCTGTGCATGGCCAGTGAGGAGATAACAAGCAAGAAAAAATAAAGAGCACCGGTATAGCGTATACAACGATTGAACCCAGTAACGAAATATCGTAAACATTTGAAGTTTTGGAAGCTATATATTTTAAGTTAATTTCAAATGATGAAGCTGTTGGGTTTAAAGTTAAATGTGCTTTATCTAAATGCGACCTAAGTCCGATTTATTTTGTAGTTTCTCTGTTATACGACGTTGCCGAAATTTTATTTCGGTGTGGGTCGAATACCCTGTCTCACACACATTTGTCGTATATGAGCCCACACCTTTTTGAAGAAATGAGAGATACCTATTTTTCAAGAGGAAGGTACACTAAAGTTCGGGCACTCATTTTTCACTAGTTCCTTTTCTTCACATCGTTCGCATTTCTGTTCTTGTCTTTTAGCAACATTTTTTTTTTTTGATTCGAGGTTTGTGGATCGCCGTGACCAACTCAATAGGCTATAAGCAGTGGCCCGTCCCCAATTTGAGGCCGTTGACACCTGGAAAGGGACAGAGCCAGTGTCGTAAGACAAACACAAGATCCATGCTTCACCGGGATTCGAACTCTGACCCCTTTCGGACGAATAATTAGAATCTATCGCTTAGACAACTGCGCTACGGTGGCGGCTAACTGTCATTGAAAGTACACATACCGGTTACTGAATTACAAACTTTTATTCAATACCAGGTTGGATCTCCTTCAGCCAGAATTACAGCATGCATGCGGTGCAGCATAGATTCACAAGGTGTTGGTTTTTAACTGGCTCAGATCTGACGGAAGATGATTTTGCTCGTGCATCTATTTTTCTAACGAGTGCGACGTGCCTGCACCGCAGGACGCACATGAGATAAAGGCAGATAGCAGTGAGAGCACATGTCCGCGTAGCTCAGTTGGGAGAGCGACTTACTCCAGAGTGAGGGGAACCAGATTCGATGCTCGGCGCGGGCAAACTTGTACGTTACACGAGGCCATCACAACCCTCAAGGGGATTCAGATCCGGACTTCGTGGTGGCCAGGAAGGGTTGTGGAAGTCTCTGTCATGCTCGCTAAGCCACTGCTGAACACATGTTGCGCAACGAACGGTGGCGTTGACTTCTATGAAACAGCCGTCACCTACTGTGCATAAATCAACCATGGTAGATGGACTTCATCGGAAACAACGTTTGGATAATCCATGGAGGACATCTGAATTTCCAGTAATATCAGGAGACCAATAGAATTACTCTGTACGACTGAGCATAATCGGATTGGAACATTCTGTTGCTGTTGGAATTTTATCAGGGACGCTAACATTTATGTCGTGCCCCACAACATGGCATGATCCCTGAGTTTTGTTTACAAGGCAAGCTGGGGCCATTACTTTGGAGCAGCTCTCACCAAATTCTTTGCGTATCCTCGGTACAAAATAGGGTGTGCCGCGACTTGTCGGACCACGTGACTTTTTCCCAGTCTAACAGTTTCCAATCACGGTGTTCCTGACACCATTGTGAGAGCGGACACATTAACTATGATAAGCAATAATCAACTGAACATTACGCTACTTTTACACAAAAGAAAAGGAGGACAGACATATATTAAGGGCTTGTGGGGTGATCAGAATGTTGATTTCATACTGTGTTAATGTGTGCTTCGTTCGACACCAGAGGTAGTGGTATCTATAATTGTATAATTATTTACGAAACTGAAAACATAGTACAAAGCCCACGAAGCCAATAGAATGTTCGAGAGCTTTTTTTGATGTCAATGGCCTCAGACAAAGAACTTCAGATTTCGCCCGCCTTAGAAATGATAGGCCTTTCCAACGGACTGAAAAGCATCTACAATTATACCGCGACTTTCGCTGTATAATGCCATCCTTGCACAGAGACCTAAAAGTCTGAAAACCCATCCATTTACCTTTGTATATCTATAGCAGTGTATATTGTGTTAATGTAAGGATGTACTTCGGCGGTAGAATTACTTTCTCAAAGGGTGCACTTCCTAATGGATAGGTCTGACGGACCGACGGGATGCGAAGGGTGGGAGTTAACACATCGGTTAAGTACGCGTCGCCGACGCCTAGGAATCAGCGGACGTGTAACGTCAGCGGAGGGACGCTTGGAAGTGGAGGAACGCCACGTCAGCAGGTTGGCGGGAGAGAAGTGTTAACGCCGGAGGCTTCGCGCATGCGTAGTGCTGAGGAGGTGAGGAGCGCGAGACTCTTAGGAGGAACACGTAAGTTAGTCTGTTTTCATCTAGCGCAGAACGTAGTTCTCCGGTAAGGAGACGGGAAGCGTTTTGCTTCTTGTCGAGCAAGCGGTCGCTCCAAGTGTACGGAGGTCCGAGGCTCTGAATGATGTTAACCAGCGCACTATCTTTGCGGAGATAGGGTTTTCGTTGCAGCGGCACAGGTCCCGGTCAGAGAATCCCGCTTGCGTTAGAGATATTTATCCACTACAAGATGATTTATAGCAATTACGAAGACAAAGTTCGCAACGGAGTTGAAGCCCGAGTTAGAAAAGTAGTAACATTCTCAGAGACACAGATCTACCTAATAGTAGGCAGATTCTCTCTGGAACGTCAACGTCTAAAGCTAGAAAATAGACATTTTTCTTCAAGAATGATTCTCCTTGACTTCTAGTCCCAGTAACCGTCAGATCTAGAACTTAGTAAAGCCTGATTCAGGAGGAGGATTAATCCACCGCCGTCAGAACCTAACTACTTTCATTAAATAATTGTTTTTTTTGAGTGTTGGTAAATCCTCTCGAGATCCTTCCATTGTAGTAGTGATCATTATTCTGCTCGTTCAGCCGTTTCCATCCGCCTTCCTGATTCACAGATATTATATCAAAGTGGAGAAGGCTTCGTTTGTTCGCCAGAACAGAGCTCAGGTAGTGTTTCAGATAAACAGAAATGCTTCCTTGTGACTGGGAGAAGCACTTATAACGAGGACGTCACCTAGTCATAACTAGGAGGCAGGGCCACAATAAGCGAGCAGTACTTTCGCTCTCACAACCATTGTAGACGAACTTCCCTGTTCTTCGCAGAAATCAGTGGTTTCCATGCATGCATGCGACAGTTAATACCCGATTCCCTTCAAATCCCTGCGCACAGTTGGCTGAAATACTGAAATATGGGTCTAGAAGAGACTCCATTAAATACTTTAATTCAATTTAATTCATTTATTTTGCTGACCCCAAAACCAGTATTACAAAAATATCAATAGAAACAATGCACTGCAAGGAAACAGGGGGAAATGGCCAGCCAGGCCTGACAGGATCCCATGTTCCCTAGGCTAGTTTCACACTGAGGTCAGTAGTTGTAGTTACAAACAAAGCAGTGTTTCATACTAACAAAATATTAATAAAAAAAGGTAATGATATATGACAAGATAATAAACATTACAGATAATACCATTGAAAAATCAATTTGCATCGCGATATACAAGTCGTAGTATTATTCATAGTTCCCCTGCACTGTAATAATTAATTTAAGGAGCTACAATTCATTATGAAGTTTTTTAATGTTTTTTAAGAAGGCAAAATTATTTAAAGAATTTAGTTCCGTCGGTAATGAGTTCCAGTCTTGTGGGCCAATGTAATTTATACTTTACTTCATGGTCTCCGTCTTCGGATGAATAGGCCGAACATGGGATTTAGTGAGTGTGTCATGTGTGGGTATCGGTGATTTTTTGCATACAGGATGTCCTGTTTCTCCGTACAAGCCTTCTCAGACGACGGTGATCTAGTTTCTTACAAAATCTCGCTGTACGACAGTTATGCCTCTTAGAAAAGCAATGTAGGCTTTTTTTCTATTGATTAAAAACCCGGGATATCTCACCTTTTGAGAAACCAATCAACTGTGATTTCTTTAAAACCGTTGGTCCAGTCAGACGGGCACCCAGGAAATACTTTACCGAACTTTGAAAGATTTTGTTTTTTCTCAGGGTGATAAACACTACTGACGAGAAGACTCTTAAATAGCTGCCTAGATCACATGGCGACACCCGTGACAATACGTTTTGCATATATGCTGCGTAAATGATATTTACATGCATCTCCAATAGGTTTCGAATTCAGTGGCCGGCGTGTGTAGATTTTTCGCTTGACTGGTCTTCACGTTTTATACTCTACTGTACACGGCTTTGAACTCTCAGTACAAAGTGATTGAAGTTTTTTGTCTTATAGTTACCATGAGTTTCTTTACCTTCGTTTCCGGTGCAATAAGTTATGACAGGACTTATCTCAGTGCTTCTATAGCACAGCCCAAGAACAACAAATATTTCTGGTGCTTTGGAAGTATATTTGGTGCGCTGATTCAAAAAAATGACATTGGTTTTGCCGTATCTGCTCTAGATTTGGTGATACGGAATACCCACTTTAGATGGTGATGTGCAGAAATATAATAAAATGTATTCTTTTAATTAGTGATTGTTCAGGGAGGATAATTGAACATTGTGATTATCTGGCGTGTGTAGATATGTTAACTTTGGCGACGATCCCGTGCAGCAAAGCTCGGAAAGAACAGAAATAGGCATATAGCGAATGGAATGGGATGAATGTGGGCAGAGCCTGTGTTGTGTTGCTCCGGGAATTAAGGTAACAGAGATTACAATAATTTCAGGATATGAATGTAATATTCTAATGCATGATTATAAAGCCAGTGTTTGGTGGTCTAAATGTGAGTTTGTGAGCACATATACAATTAGAAAATGTAATGTGATAATGTCTATGATTGCATATTGAGTAGACCCCATTTCTTCCTCACGAAGAAGCTGCTTGAATCATCCAGATACCTTTTGCTACATTTGTGACGAGTACACCCTAAAAGGAAGTAGGAAACCTATTTCTGAGTTTGTGAAGAGGGTATATCTTGGTTATTTGGGTGTCTAGCTTGGAGACCAAGATAAATAGTTGACTCCCCAAATCGTATACCAAACCTTTGCGTCAATGGATAAATGGAAAGAAGAGTTGCTTGAAAGTTGGAGTACTAATGGTTTGGAAGGAACCGTAAAACCAGGATGACTGTTTTTTGTGTCTTGTCAACATTAGAGGAATCAATCGAAATAATCGAAGCAAGTGGACATATCCAGACCTAGAATCACCACAACGACCTCATCCCCACTCAAATAAGGTACAGGTTCCATTTTCCATCTTTCAGCCAGTTACCAGAGCTCCGAGATGTCATATGACGTACAGAGTCACAGAAACGTAGAAAGTTACAGTGATTTTGTAGGAACTTCATCAAGTGCTCAACGTTTTAACCACCATGATCTGAGTGACCTCATCTGGAATCTGAACCTCTCGAAGGAGTCTTTTGAATTGCTGGCCTCCAGATGTAACGTATATTCTATTTTAACTTTCGTTTTGAGTTTCTTTTTCTATGCAAATTTGAGTTCGTTCTCTTAGACATTTTCAAACCTTAACGTTATGTCTTTTCCCTCCAACGAAAATGATGTTGCAACACACTGAGGTCGGAACGTATGCGTGGCTGGGTAAGACCGATATATAAAAAGGCAATACAGCGGTTGTTTACGAGGATTTATGTTATTGATGATAGACGTGCTGTTATACTGAGAATGGATGTTAAATCACTGATACTGTATTGAGTATGCCCATAAACCGGATGTGGGTTTGGGGTACAAACCATGCAAGCAAAATAAACGTATTTGTAAATACTACAATTGGCATCTTTCTTGTAATGCGTTGAATGAAAATATTTTACTTAATTCTTTAACCTGCATTACGTTTTATCGTAGCAGAGTAAAGGCTTTGCTTCCCTTATCTAGGGACAACAACCTACTATTTCGCAACTATGCCAGAGGCCTGCGGAAAATGAGTCCATTAAACTGATTTATTAATATGTGGTTGATTTAATAGTATGTAATATTGATAACATGAATATTTGTCAAAATGTTATCAACAATAGCATATTATGCGATTAAGGATCCAAAATTTTGGCGGACGACCGGTTGAATCTGAATATAAGGTTGCCATGCCATATCTTCAAAACTATAGCTGATAGGGCAAAACTAATTCCATTTTTGGAATTAGCGCTCTATATACTCTATATCCAAGAATAGCTCTCACTTTTAAGACACCAAAATGGGTGTTTGGCAATGTAATGTTCCATGTTAATGAAGATTAAATCTCAAATTCGCGAAAGGGAAAATCTGATGTTCGTTCAGATTCTTTTAATTCAGTTTTTTGAAATTCATTGTTCTCGTTGTATCACCGAGAACAACGAATTTCAAACAAACTAGAAGGGTAATCGCGGGAGATTCGATTTCCGCTCTACGGCGATGATGTTTCCTGGGGAGGTGGCGAATTGTTTACGCTTCTTCTATGCCTAACAATTGTATGATAAATTTGTCTATGAAATAAAATAGCTGCAACGTAATACCTGCGCCGTAAGATCTGTTTACCCCGAACAAAGGGAACAGCATTTTCGAATAAAAAATAACAGCCGTATTACAATTGACATAAGATATACACTATATTGACAAAAGTCCCCGGACACCTAGAAGAGAAACAGAGCATAGCATTTATTGACATATATTAATACGGTGTAGGTCCACCTTTGGATTGAATGCATGAACTGGCCCTTCGGGACATGCTTTCGACAAGGTTTCGGAACACAGCGCTAGGTATGCGCTTCTATTCAGTACATAATGCTACCACTAACTTATCCTGCTGGTACCAACAAGGCTCGGTTCCATAGTATTGCCACAGAGTTGGTAGGGCATAATTGTCCAGAATATCGAGGTAGACGTGCTGGTTAACAGGTTTGTCCACAATAACCAATGGGCTGGGATAATACCACGAAAAACACCCCCACGCGAGTACACTGCCAGCTCTGAACTTGACCGTAGGAACAGTACACTGTGGTAAATAGCGTTTCTTCGGCTGCCGCCATACACACACACGGCCATCAGACTGATGGATCGTGTATTTGGATTCATCAATCCATAGGACCCGTTTCCATTGATCTACGGTCCATGATAAATGTTCTGTACACCATGGTAAATAAAAAGCAGCATTTTGAGTGCAGATAAAAGGCTTATGAGCATCCATACGACCACGGTAACCCATGGAATGAAGCTTTCTGCGAATGGTACGTGTATATACCGAGGTTCCAGCATTTTTACTCACCTGTACACTGAGGTCTTGTGCAGTACTCCGTCGATTAGTTGTAACGACTCTCCTGAGGTTTCGACGTCTTCTATCACTGATTTTCTTTGGTCTGCCGGTACGTTTTGTAACTTCAGGCACGCCATGTGTCTTCCACTTATTCAGTACATCCAAAGCAGTTGACTTGGGTATGTTTAAACGCCTCTCGATTTCTCTCATGGACAGCCCACTTATATAACACCCAACAATATTTCATTTCTCAAAGTCAGTTCTCTCCCGCCACGACATTTTCCCTCAACCTCACAGTGCGATATGATCGCGGTCAGCTGCAGGCTTGTTTTCATACCGTTTGTAGCTGTACCGCGAATTTTCCCAACGCAGCGGATCCGTTCATTTGCTTTTGAAGCGGAGTCAGGTGACTTTTGTCAATATAGTGTACTTAATTATACGTTGGATAAAAGAAATATGTTTTCCACCAAAATATTGAAGCATGAAGGTACCGCTTCTGGTACTGTCTGAACATCTGTTGATGTTGGATATAACATTTACCATGATAGAAGTATTTTCCTTTGGTTTTTAACTGGAACTCATCACAACATTCTTCGCTTCTTTATTTTACTTAATCGAGATACTCTTTCATCAGCACTTTCAGTAAATGTATATTAATATGGTATGCTGGATAATGCATATATGTACTTTGTACTTAATCTCAGCTTGATAAATTGTGATGTGAAGAACATTTTAAGACCAATATGTTTTATGTTTTATACTACCCTTTCTATTGAAAAATATGCTTGCTCGTTCATGAAATTTTTCCGGTCCAAACACTCTTAAGTTGGTGGTTATGTATGCTAACCTTTGGCCCAGCGTGGCAGCCTAGTACAAGAGGCATCTGTGACGTGACTGCCCCTCACGACGCACACGACATAAAGGCAGATAGCAGCGATAACGAACGCTCAATTGGTAGAGTGACTTATTCCGGAATGAGGGGACCCGGGTTCGAGCCCAGGCGTAGACAAAAATGAGGGAGAAATTTACTTCGTTATAATGGCGCCCGAACTTTCCGGATTACCCGGCCGTTGAAGATCTCGCAATGGTGTGATGTTCTTTCCACACCGCGAGATAGGAAAAATCAGAAAATCCCTTCTCCAGCGCTTCGAAACGTATATGTGTGTGACGTCGCATTCCACACACCAGATTGACTGGGAAGTGCACGTTCTACAGAGGATGGCTGCCTGCAACGATTCATGGCTCACGGCTGAACCGTGAGCCATGCTCCCGGCCCTCTTTCGGGGTGGGGGCTGTGACGTACCTGCCCCGCAGGACGCATACGACATAAAGGCAGATAGCAGCGATAGAGAACGTCCGCTTAGCTCAATTGGCAGAGTGACTTATTCCGGAATGAGGAGACCCGGGTTCGAGCCACAGCGTGGACAAAAAGGACGGAGAAATTTACTTCGTTGTACATCTTAAAAGTACCTAAAGACTTCTCTGAATACCTTTTAAAATTTTGAAGTGATTTTATTCAAACCGCACTGACATGTACTATGATATGTTACCAATGTGGGAGCGAAGGTTTTTCAGAATCGGAAATGAAGATCCCTAATGACAGAAAAAAGCAGCATGCTGTGATTGAAGTCCTGGAAAATTAGGGATGAGAGGCTCAAGAAATCCACAGAAGACTCCTGGCGGTGTATGAAGCTGCCATAATCGATATGAGTAATGTCCGAAGGACATTACTCATATCGATTATGAAGAGGTTCCGACAGGGAGAAAGTTCAGTGACGGACAAACAACAGAGTTTAAGACCTACAACTGCAGTGACAGATATCAACAGGCAATTAGTGAAAGACCTCATCACAGCTGATCGGTGTGTCACCATCTAGGAGTTGCAACAATAAACAGGGCTCACTATGTGCAGACATTAAAGAAGATAAAGCAAGTTATCAGAAAGAAAAGACGTGATATTCCACTTGTTTTACACTATGATAACGCACGTTCCCACACCTCAATGGAGACTTTACAGGCTATTGTCAAAATAGGGTGGACTGTGACTTTCCAATCCTCCCTACAGTCCTGATTTGGCTCCCTCAGATTTTTTCCTGTTGGCCCCATTGAAAAACACGCTTAGTAGAGGTTTCGACGATGTGACAGACGTCGAACTGGCCATGAACTCATGGGTGAAACGACAGCCTCAGGAAATTTTCCCAAATGGATTTTATCAATGGGTTCAAAGATGGCGGAAATGTATAGAAAGTGATGGACAATGCTGTGAATAGGCTAGCATTCTTAACAATATGTTGTGACGTACCTGCCAGCAGGACGCACACGACATAAAGGCAGATAGGAATCAGAATAATCGTCTGCGTAGCTCAGTTGGTAGAGCGACTTGTTCCGGAATAAGCGGCCTCGGGTTCGAATCCCGGCGTAGACCAAACATGACGGAGAAATTTACTTCGTTATAATGGCGCCCGAACTATCCGGATGACCCGGCCGTTCAAAATCTCGCATTGGTGTGATGTTATTTCCGCACCGCGAGACAGGAAAAATCAGAGAATACCTTCTCCAGCGCTTCGAAAAATAAAAAACTGTGTGATGTTGCATTCCACACAGCAGATTGACTGGGAGTTCTCAAGTGCACGTTCTACAGTGGATGGCTGCCTGCAACGATTCATGGTCACGGCTGACCCGTGGGCCATGCCCCCGGCCCTCTTTCGGGGGGGGGAGATGTGACGTACCTGCCAGCAGGACGCACACGACATAAAGGCAGATAGGAATCAGAATAATCGTCTGCGTAGCTCAGTTGGTAGAGCGACTTGTTCCGGAATAAGCGGCCTCGGGTTCGAATCCCGGCGTAGACCAAACATGACGGAGAAATTTACTTCGTTATAATGTCCAAATATTTTGCCACCAAGTTTTACATTTTTGCTGCTACAAATAAAAACCTTATGAGAGACGAAGCATTAATTTCAGGATGTCCTTTGTATCTGTTGAATAAATTTGGAGTTAATATTTGTTCACTTTGCTTGGTTTTCTTAAAAACCATGACTTTCATAATGAAAAAATTTTTCGCTTCTGTTTCATCGTTATGCTACATTAAGTGTGCAGTTATGATACCATAATGGATGTATGTTAAAGAAAAAATAGAGAATTTATTCCAAACCGGTTAAGCTTGTGTTCGTGCCTCCGACTCAAACGGATTTCTCTTTACATTTAATATATTTGACATGCAGTTGCAATCTGAGAAAAAGTAAGAAAGCCAGAAAGTTTTCGCTAGAAATCAAGAAATTCAACTTCACGTTATCGCTATAGAAAGTCAGTAAAATAAGTTTCCAAAACAAATTGACTTACGCTGCGAGACTCACAGGAACAAATATGCGTGCGAAAGTGAAAATCTTGCCACACAGGAAATACACTTTATAAATTTCCCAAAGGATCGCTAAACAGATAGGCAGAATGTGTAAGCAACAAAATCGCTTTGCCACATAAATTCACAACGGACAGTGTGTGCTGCATTAAATAAAACGAAAAGCGCAATTTTCCTCAACTAACGAGGGTCACAATCAGATGCTCGAAACCATCATAAAGCTCTAGAGAATAGCAAAGCACACGTTTTCGAGAAAATTAAAAAGGAACACTCGTGAGGTCCGAGAAAGTCGTGATACCGCAGTGCGAATTTGGAGACGCTGAGAAAATATCTTTGATAAATTGAGATTAAATACATCATTGACGGTTTTAATTCAAAACGTATTTAAAAAATGAATTATTTTGGTACTCTTTCGGAAAAAGAATAGAAAAGTGAAGGATTTCGCAGGAGTCACGTTATCCGATCGATTACCTGACTGTTCGAAATTTTCCTTTTGGTTTCAGAATTGTCAATGCAGTGGAATCAGCTGACAAATGTTAAGAGGGATCTACAACGGCTATTCCATAAAGACAGAGTAAAATCACACAAAATGAGGAAATATAGATACATCAAAACATATGTTCTTCTTTCTCATAGTATCTTCCCCTCGGATGATATGCAACGGTCACTTCTTTCAGTCCACTTCTCAAAGCATGTGGCGAAGTCATTTTCTGGAAGCTGCTTTAGCGACCCTTGTACGTCTTCAATAACGTCAGCATCTGTGCTGAATGTTGCGTCACGGAACTTCTCCTTCATTATTGGAAACAACCAGAAATCGCACGGGGCTAGGTCAGGATTGTAAGCAGGCTGTGGGAGGATTTCAATACTGCATTTCATAAGAAACTGTTGAACACAAGCAGCCAGATTTGGACGGGCGTTATCTTGGTCTAGGGTCCACTTGCCCATCAGTTCCTGTCGCTTAATCGGTACGTGACGTCGCAGCCCCTACAAGACTGAAATGTAATACTCAACATTGACAATAATTTGTGGAGGAATGGTGTGCTGATGGACTACAGCTGTATAATTAAAGAAAATTATCATCATCACCTTACCAGCTGATTTGGTTTGGCTGACGTTTTTCGGAGGAGGCGAGCCGGTGTGTATCCAAACACTCGTGCGCGTTTCGTGAGGGGTGGAAATAGTAGACCCATGTTTCATCGGCAGTTATTACTGTGTTTAGAGTGTTTGGATCCCTTGCAATCATTTGTTTCCACTCATGACACACATGAACTCTGGCTAACTGTTGTTCTCTCGTCAGGTAATGAGGTACCAATCTGGAACACACACACAATGCAGCAGTAATTTGTCATGTAAAATGCGGAATGCAGACGTTTTTGAAATATTAGTAGACGCCGTTATGTCCTCACATGTCATTCGTCGATCTTGTTGCAGGATTGCCCACATAGTGTTAAAAATACGCTCCATAACAACACTCTCAGGTCGACCAGACCTAGGAGCGAGTTCTACCAACAAATGCCCTTTTTTGAAATCATGGTGCCATCTAAAAATCGTTGACTCACCCAAATATTTATCTTTGTAAGTTTTCTTCATGAAATCAACTGTTTCTAGAGCCGTTTTTTCAAACGATAGCAAAATGTTATCGCAAAACGCATATCACTTCTTAAATCTGAATCACTCAACTTCCATAGCTGTATGGCGAAATGCAGACGTACCTTAAACAACTGCGTAATAACAAAACCAGAATCGTCTGCCACGGCTAATAACTGTGGCCATTGATACTTCCTTAATTCAGTTAGTCGTCTGCGTGGTTATTTCGTCCCTTCGCACTATTGCCAACTTAAACAAAATACTCTCAGTTTTGATGGAACGGCCTTTGTGGAAGTACAAATCTGTGGCAACACCTCTCCACATGGCGGCTTATAATTTCAACTTAACGAATTGAAAATATATATATTGGAAGTTCTGCCTAAGCAGATCCCTTTCAGCACTGCATTCCCGCGAAGATGGCGTTGTTCTTAATCTGCAAATGTGCTGGCGTCAGAGATTCTGAGAATCTTGTCTCATCGATGGTTATTGGTTTTTTAAAGGGGAAATAAAATACACTCAAACCCTTTTATGAAGCAGCTGAATGGACATTCTGAAACATTCGATATATGCGAACTTCGTTTTAACCGGACAGATTATAAAGAAAAACTATCTTTGGTATATTACAGAGGGCATTCAGAAAGTAATGCCTCCTGACCTAGTGGTCAGCGTTCGTGACTGCCACGGAGAAGACCCAGGTTCGATCCTAGGCAGGTGCGAACGCTCGAACCACTAAATATCCGCTGTGCGTCGGATAGCACGTTAAGCCGTCGGGCCCCGTGTACTGTCCCCCGGTAATAAATAAGGGCGTCTCCCACCCCCCTTTCTACCTCGTTTCCGTGTGACTTTCCTACCGGGCACTCTAGCCCAAATATTCTAGCTCCCTATTTCTAAGGGTTGTTTAAGACCTATGATCACACTCCTTTATTAAAATTCTTCACATATGATCTGATCTGATCGGAAGTAATAACTCCATGTTCATATACAAGCCCAGTAGCAAAGTATCGAATTGAAGCAAAACAAGAAAAAAGCTCAGAACTTCTACTTTAATTCACATATTTTATTTTCCTACATAGTCCCCCTCATACTCGATAGAGATTCGCCAATGTTCAACAAGCTTTTTAAACCCGTCTCTGTAAAAATCTTCAGGCTCTTCTTGAAACCATTTCCACGTAGCGGCTTGAAAATCTTCGTCACATGTGAACTGAGTTCCTTTCAGGTGTCTCTTGAAAGCAAAAAAACAACCAGAAGTCGAACCGCGACAAATATGGGCTATAAGTGGGGTGTTCAAGAACTTCAACCCCGATTTTCTGTATGGCTTCTTAAAGTAAAAGCATTGGCGTTGAGTTTTGCGTTGCCCTGATGAAGAATACTGACTTTTTACTCCCACGCACAGTCTATTCTCTTCTTTAATTTTTTTAAGTATGCACGTAGCTCTCAGAGTTGATAGTCGTACCTTTGACCACGTACTCCTCATAAATTATGCTTATGTAGTTCCAGAACACAGTGAACATGCATTTACCGTCAGAAATTTGAGTTTTGAAATTTTTCGCTCGAGGAGAACATGGGTGTCTGTACTCCAGCGATTAAATTTTCATTTCTGGGTCATATTAGTGAGTATAACTCTCATCACTAGTCACAATGTTTTGGAGAAAAATGCTTCCAGATCTTTCAGAGGGAGCAACCAACCTTTGACATCAAAGTAATTCACCGATGCTGTCACACGTACGGTCATTCACAAACATAATTTTCAAATTGTAGGTCAAGATTAAAAACACTTTATTTACAAATTAAAAACTAATATTTACACGCGAGATCTTTCGGGGCTGAACATAGCACCCATCATCAGGCTCAAGCACCACGAAACACAGGAGAAGACATTATATACTGTCAAACATGACCCACAATTCACTCGGTTTTCTCAATCACCGGTGATGCCATCAACAAATCGTTAAAGTCCAAAAATATCAAGTCTAAATATCTTATCCTATAAAGTCTTCTTCTTCAGAGTTGTGTGAGGAGGGGGCAACCATTTTTCTCCACTGTCTTGGAACAAATGTCGGGAGTTCAATGTTACAGCATGTTTCCCCATATGCAAGAATGTAGAGGCTTTCCGTAAGGAAGACGGTACGTTTATTAACACTTGAGTTAAGCACCCTAACATTTTCCAATCCGGGGAGTAACCTCCCTGGTTAACAGCTTGAGTGAAAGCTGTGGAAACTGTTCCAGAACGAAGAGCGTATTTATGTTCACCCATTCTGACATTAACGGTTCTTAGGGTAGAACCTATATAGTATTTAACTACAGTATCTGAATCCTCATGAATTAATGGTATGCAGTAGATGCCTGGTTTGTTAAGTGCTGGGACTCTATCTCTATCATTTCTTATCATGGAAAAAAGGTTTCTGGTGGACACTCCAAACGTTAGATTGTTTTTGTAACAGGCTTTTCTTAAGATAGACACAAGAGGTGGAATGAAATCAACTTTGCCGATGTACTTAGTAGGTTTTCTCTGTTGACAAAGTCGTGAATCTCAGTTTTTGATATTGTTGTAATAGTCCTTGGAAGAGGTTGATACGAGAACCCAAACAATAAAGCCAAATTTTGAACTCTAGAAAGTTCATCACGTCGAGTTTTACTTGTCGAAGAATGGGTGAAGGCACGTCTTATTAAGAAGCGTAATGCTGAAGCTTTATGTTCGGGAGGGTGAGAGGAAGGGAATGGGATCATACAAGGTATGAACGTCGGTTTACGGAAGACACAATGCTTGATTTTATTGGAATTCGAATTCCGAGACAGTAAAATGTCCAGGAATGGCAAATTTCCCTCTTTCTCAAGGTCTTTGGTAAACTTTATAGTTGGAAACTGGGTAGAAAGACAATCTACAAATTCGTCCAGTAAAGGTAAAGCATGGGGCCAAAAAACCAACATGTCATCAACGTACCTAATCAACAGTGACGGTTGATAAGGGAAGTCCAACAAGACCTTGTTTTCGAGATGCTGCATGAGGATCTCGGCTAAAACGGGGAGAGGGGGAACCCATTGGTGCCCCTTCCTTTTGTTGATAGAACTTACCATCAAATTTAAAGTAAGTTCTCTTAGCTACGAGTTTGAGACCAGAAATTATTGCATTAGCTTCAAGTGGAGAGATGGAATTGTCTTCTTGTAATTTGTCCTCAATAATTGAGTGAACGGTGTTGAGTGGTATACTTGGAAATAGTGATACTACATCCAGCGAAGCCATTATGAACTCATTTCCCCCAGAGTCAAAGGTTTTGATACGAGATATAGCCTGCATAGAACTTTTAATGGATACAGAGGAATTTGAGGTGAGAGGTTTTAAAAATGAAGCCAACGCTGTCTCGAGTGTGCGAGTAGGGTTAGCATATCCTGAAACAAGCAACCTAAGAGGTTGGTCCGGTTTGTGAATTTTCATTTTTCCAAAGACCTCGGGAACCCTAGGTCCTACTGGAGGTCTCATTTTTGTAGAAATAGATTTAGGTAGGAAACCTTGGTTTCTTACTTTACTTAATTCTGCAATAGTAGCTGAAGTTGGGTCAGACCTGAGAACACACTGTGGGGAATTAAATTGATGGCCTGTTTCATCCTAGCGTAATAGTCGTCACGGTCCAGAATAATGATTTGTTGTGTTTTGTCTGCAGAGATGATTGACAAGTTTGGGTTTTTTGCTAGCTGTAGTACCCAAGATAATTTGGTGAGCATGTCTCGTCAGGTAGGCATATGCATTATATGACTTACGGTTGAGCATGTTTCGCACACAGCTTCGTTTCCTCCTTATTTCAGCTGTTAATCTTTTTTGTTGTGCATTGGCGATGACCCTGGCATCTCTTTGAGATATGTGCGAAACATGCTCAACCGTAAGTCATATAATGCATATGCCTACCTGACGAGACATGCTCACCAAATTATCTTGGGTAAGCGTTTAATGATTTTCTTTTCTAATTTACAAAAAGAGGTGAATGTGGTTAATCAACGACATATACGGAAACTCTGTGACCTGGTTCTCGTATCAAACCGACCCTTACAAATTCTTCTACGAAGTCAAAATGTTGAACATGCTGATGAATACTCGCTACAAGAACCATTCCTTAACTACAGTTCTGTAGAACTCTCGGACAGCCAACGTTCAGCCCTAAGTCGAGGATTTAAATTTAGCTTTCCAGTGTCTTCTTTTCGACCTCTAAATACAATCCCACAGGTTGAAAACATTATCAGTGCACTTCCCGAAGAAGTACGTGATTCTACTCGTTATACTTTGGCCAAGACTCTTGCAGGACCTAATAGAACATCACCAGCTCTGAAATACGAACAAGATCAGTTACTACAGCTAGCAAAAAACCCAAACATGTCAATCATCTCTGCAGACAAAACACAACAAATCATTATTCTGGACCGTGACGACTATTACGCTAGGATGAAACAGGCCATCAATTTAATTCCCCACAGTGTTCTCAGGTCTGACCCAACTTCAGCTACTATTGCAGAATTAAGTAAACTAAGAAACCAAGGTTTCCTACCTAAATCTATTTCTACAAAAATGAGACCTCCAGTAGGACCTAGGGTTCCCGAGGTCTTTGGAAAAATGAAAATTCACAAACCGGACCAACCTCTTAGGTTGCTTGTTTCAGGATATGCTAACCCTACTCGCACACTCGAGACAGCGTTGGCTTCATTTTTAAAACCTCTCACCTCAAATTCCTCTGTATCCATTAAAAGTTCTATGCAGGCTATATCTCGTATCAAAACCTTTGACTCTGGGAAATGAGTTCATAATGGCTTCGCTGGATGTAGTATCACTATTTCCAAGTATACCACTCAACACCGTTCACTCAATTATTGAGGACAAATTACAAGAAGACAATTCCATCTCTCCACTTGAAGCTAATGCAATAATTTCTGGTCTCAAACTCGTAGCTAAGAGAACTTACTTTAAATTTGATGGTAAGTTCTATCAACAAAAGGAAGGGGCACCAATGGGTTCCCCCTCTCCCCCGTTTTAGCCGAGATCCTCATGCAGCATCTCGAAAACAAGGTCTTGTTGGACTTCCCTTATCAACCGTCACTGTTGATTAGGTACGTTGATGACATGTTGGTTTTTTGGCCCCATGCTTTACCTTTACTGGACGAATTTGTAGATTGTCTTTCTACCCAGTTTCCAACTATAAAGTTTACCAAAGACCTTGAGAAAGAGGGAAATTTGCCATTCCTGGACATTTTACTGTCTCGGAATTCGAATTCCAATAAAATCAAGCATTGTGTCTTCCGTAAACCGACGTTCATACCTTGTATGATCCCATTCCCTTCCTCTCACCCTCCCGAACATAAAGCTTCAGCATTACGCTTCTTAATAAGACGTGCCTTCACCCATTCTTCGACAAGTAAAACTCGACGTGATGAACTTTCTAGAGTTCAAAATTTGGCCTTATTGTTTGGGTTCTCTATCAACCTCTTCTAAGGACTATTACAACAATATCAAAAACTGAGATTCACGACTTTGTCAACAGAGAAAAAACCTACTAAGTACATCGGCAAAGTTGATTTCATTCCACCTCTTGTGTCTATCTTAAGAAAAGCCTGTTACAAAAACAATCTAACGTTTGGAGTGTCCACCAGAAACCTTTTTTCCATGATAAGAAATGATAGAGATAGAGTCCCAGCACTTAACAAACCAGGCATCTACTGCATACCATTAATTCATGAGGATTCAGATACTGCAGTTAAATACTATATAGGTTCTACCCTAAGAACCGTTAATGTCAGAATGGGTGAACATAAATACGCTCTTCGTTCTGGAACAGTTTCCACAGCTTTCACTCAAGCTGTTAACCAGGGAGGTTACTCCCCGGATTGGAAAAATGTTAGGGTACTTAACTCAAGTGTTAATAAATGTACCGTCTTCCTTACGGAAAGCCTCTACATTCTTGCATATGGGGAAACATGCTGTAACATTGAACTCCCGACATTTGTTCCAAGACAGTGGAGAAAAATGGTTGCCCCCTCCTCACACAACTCTGAAGAAGAAGACTTTATAGGATAAGATATTTAGACTTGATATTTTTTGGACTTTAACGATTTGTTGATGGCATCACCGGTGATTGAGAAAACCGAGTGAATTGTGGGTCATGTTTGACAGTATATAATGTCTTCTCCTGTGTTTCGTGGCGCTTGAGCCTGATGATGGGTGCTATGTTCAGCCCCGAAAGATCTCGCGTGTAAATATTAGTTTTTAATTTGTAAATAAAGTGTTTTTAATCTTGACCTACAATTTGAAAATTATGTTTGTGAATGACCGTACGTGTGACAGCATCGGTGAATTACTTTGGTGACCTTTCGTACGATAGACTTTTAGCATTTAACCTTTGACATATCTCAAGTCATAATGTCACCATTCCAGTCGTTAGGGGACGTGGTACCCAACGGGGACACCCTTTGCTGTATCCTAAAACGTTAACAATGTAATTAACACTACCTAAACTAATGTTCACCTTATCTGCTGTGGATCTCAGTTATTCTTCGATTTTTCCTGATCAGCTCATTGACTTTGTGCCTGTTCAAATCTAAAATTGCGATTACTGGCCTCCCGCTCCGCGGTTGATTCTTTACGTTCAACATTCCTCCACTTTCATTTCATTTTTGTTACCCAACGACGAGCAGTTTTTTATGTCCAAAGTTACAGAACCTTAAACTGCCACTTACTAGCTTGAATTTCTTTAGAAGATACATTTTCTTGTGTTAAAAACTCTGACTGATTGTTGTTTAACCGTCGCACAACACAGTTGAAAAAGGAACATCTAGTTTAAACACAATTAAATACGAATAATTAGATGAACGGAGTTCTAATACGCAGTAATATGAAGCTAATGGCAGAAGAAACAGTTTGCTGTTTGACTGGTTGCTAGGCAACAAATCATGGGCGACACACTTCCGCGGAGATATTGTTCATTCAACACGCCTCGTACATGGTATCAGGTTAAAACTAGTCCATCATAAACTATTTATCTATTAATCGAAGGTAAATAATACTTGTTAATTCAAAACCATTGCTAACAAAATAATATGACGGATATCTGCAATAAGCAAAACATTTAATGAATGTATCTGCTAAAAAGTTTAAACTTTACCTGTTTGTAATGTTACACCGGATTTACAAGCGAATTCTTACTTGTTTTGTGCTTGTCACGACTGCTGTTTTAACAAAGTGGCGAAGATTTCTAAGTACAAAAAAACTGTAAGATTTTCTAAACAGAGATTCAGTTATTGAAACGTGGCAAGGGGAGGAAGAAAAAGACAGCATGTGCGCATGAGGTGTATGTTTAGTATGCGTGTGGATGGGTAAAGACGGAAGTATTAGGTTCTTGAATTAATTTCCGCTGTTTTCTGCCACACGAACACCTGTGTGTTGCCTCAGAACAGTACAGGATAGTCTATTCAAAGTAGTGTCCGTTGGCAGCTACGACCCTTTCCCACCGTTGGGGTAACACATGGATTCCACGGTAGAAAAATGCAAGTTCTTTCGAGGCGAACAATTAATTGAGCCATTTTTGGATATCCGCGACAGAAAGGAAGTGCTTCTCCGACAGGCCATATTGTAGCGACCGGAACAAATGGAAGTCCGAAGGAGCAGTGTCCGAGGAATAAGGCGCGTGGGGTGAGAAGTCTCAGCCAAGTGCCTCCAAGAGTTCCTTCACGGATTTGGCGACACGAGGTCTAGCGTTGTCGTGGAAAAGAATAACCTTGTCATGTGGGATCCAGTTTCCAAGCTTCTGGATCATTCCCATTGCCTTTAAACGTTTGCTAACCGTTGACTCATCAACCCGTAGTGTTTCAGACAACTCGTGGAACGTCTGACATGAATCCTTATCCAAAAAGGCTTCCAATACGCCATCTTCGAACTTTTTCGGCTGCCCAGGGCGTTTCTTGTCATTCATGTCATATTCGTTGGCTTTGAAGCATCAGAACCACTCTCTGCATGTTGTTTCCGATAGGGTATGTTCCCCATAGGCCTGCACTAGCAAGCGGATGATTTTCCGCTGCTGATATCTTGAGGTTGTAACGTACCAGGAGATGTGACGTACCTGCCAGAAGGACGCACACGACATAAAGGCAGATAGGAATCAGAATAAAACGTCCGCGAAGCTCAATTGGTAGAGTGACTTATTCCGGAATGAGGGGCTCCGGGTTCGAATCCTGGCGTGGACAGAAATGACGAAGAAATTTACTTCGTTATAATGGGTCCCTGTCCGGGCGCCATTATAACGAAGTAAATTTCTCCGTCATTTTTATCCGCGACAGGATTCGTACCCGGTTCCTCTCATTCCAGAATAAGTTGCTCTACCAATTGAGCTACGCGGACGTTTTATTCTGATTTCTATCTGCTTTTATGTCGTGTGCGTCCTTCTGGCAGGTACGTCACATCTCCTGGTACGTTACAAGGTGAAAGCAGAAGAGTAATGCTTCCCGCAAATGCTCCTCTTTTGGTACGCAACTCGACATCGTGAATGCGATACAAACTCGTGTGCTGTGCCCCCCGATCGCGTGTCGCACACTGCTTCGCCCAGACTACGGACGGTACGTGCGTGTGCAAGGGAGGTCACGTGTGGCCCGGGTCACAGCGCACCACTGCTGCGCACAATTGGGCAACAGCGGGATTTAATTCAAGCACCTAATATTAAAAAAACCTACTAAAACATTATTGTGTTCATGCAAACTGAACTATCTGCAAGGAGATCCACGAGGTGCTGTCAACAGCAGGTAATTTCTTATTTTTCAGTGAAGAAACAGGGTGAGTGCCACTTACTTTTTTGCTGATAACCATACTGAACTTCGATATATACCATATAGTTTCTCCAAAAATTCTTGTTCGTAATACGCGGTTAAAATAACAAGGAATTTTCAAGGAATTTTTAAAAACCTCGAGGAATTTTTAAAAACCTCGGTTTATGCGGAACTTTGTACACTGGTTTCCATAAATTAATAAACTGAAAAATTGTTATAACTCAAAACATACTAAACTAATTTTAAAGAAATTTGATGTAAATCTTCATTGTGTCATGTTTTACAGAAAATCGCAAGAAGAATTTATAAAAAGCATTTCAATTTTGTATTTACTGTAAAAAAGAAAACAACATAAATCAGTGCTACAAAAATTAAATCAAAAAGTGTCTTAGTATGGAGTGTAGTCACCCCGAGCAGCAATACACACCGAACAGCAATGCTCCATGCTGTTAATAATGGTTTATATCCGCAGGGAGGGAGATTGAGAGCAGTAAAACGTCTACCTAGAGAGTCCCACACATGCTGGATTATGTTAAGATCAGGAGAGCGTGCTGGGTTTTTAGAATCGCGGCTTGTCCATTAATACAAGTCTACACGAGTAAGTAACTAAGACAAGCCGCGATTCTAAAAAACGCGTTCGTTTTATAGAATCGCGGCTGGTCCTAGTTACTTATTCGTGCAGATTTGTATTAATAGATATTAGGCCGGCCAAGACTCATATGACGTGCTATGGGTCTTGGCCGCCCTAATATCTATTAATAAAAAATGGGCATTGGCCTGACACTCCACACTAAACACCGACTTTTAAATCATCGAATGATATCTTTTGGAACACATGTAAGGTTTTCAGCAGCCCAGGGAGTGTGTTCAACTAACTGATATGCATTGGCACCATGCTGTCTTGTTTTAAATCGTTCACGAACCAAACTGGAAGAACACGCGGGAATATACTGCTCCACAATAAACACGTGATGTTCAATTGAATACGGTATGACTCACAGGTAGATAGCCGCAGACTGTCTCCCGCAACGTGGAAGATCACTGCATGCGCATGCGTGAGAACGTCGAAAAGTTTCCAGAGACGAACTACGAAATATAACTTGACAACTGTAACCCAAACCGCATTTGGGGCTGATTTTATGCGTGACACCATGTATATGTGGGTTCAACTGTATATGCATTACAGTTGTAATGTTTACAGTGACTGCGTGTATAATACTTTTGCATCCATTTATATAACAAATACAAAGCTTTGGGTATTGCTGTAGATTATCCATGTAGAGAAAAATATGGTCCACCCTCCAAACAGAAATATGCTAATCTTGTAACTCTTCAGATTACATTTGGTAATGTCATGCCCTTTCATTTGAGAAACGAACCACCCTAAGCAAAATTATCAAATTTTACTTCGATACGTAAAGTTCTAAAACGGTGTTTCGTACGAAGTCTGAGAAGAAAAGAAATTCAAAACCGCAAAAATCGTCGCCATATTTACAAAAATTTCGTCCCAATTTTGAAAAGCCGTCAGCGGCAAAGAAAGCTGCAGAAAATGTGCTTTTTACTCACACCTAAGTACGAACGTTTTTATATCCTGAGAACATATGAAGCCCTCTTTCTAAAGCTGTAAAATTGCAAAAGACTAACGATGGAGCGCATGTCAGTAAATTTTGGTTTTATTGATATTTCAATGTTTCCCGGATCCATGTTCGGTAAAGAAACCGGCTTGCGCTCTGAAACGGATGCTTTTCCTGTATCCACTCTCATATTCGAATAGGCAAGGACAATACTAGGAATGTCCTAGGAGAACCAAAGGTACGTCGTCAGAGCGCATTATGAAAACGAGTTGTACATTCTAAAGAAGGCGTTCTGAATGAACTCTGAGAACATACATTTTCCAAAGGCCGTTACCATCGCCTTCTGCAGGTCACGCTGTGCACTCCTTCAAAAGCGTTAAAATGCATTGTTGTAGACACAAATTACGAATCCTAACTAAGCACAAAGGGCAAAAAATTAGGCACCCCAGGCAGAACTAACCTAATAACAGGTGACGGCACCTCTTGCCTTGACAACAGCATCAATCCGGTGTGGTAGAGCCTCCACTAGTCGTGGATGTGCGTCAATTGGTACCCAAGTTTCACCAGAGTAAAAGGGTGCCTATTCCAGCATTTCACCTTCTCTTCCAAATGATCCCACAGATTTTCAATAGGATTTTAATCTGGGGATTTCATTTTGAGGGCCAATCAAGGTGAGACAGTGTCGCTGATGGTTCGTCGTGCCACCCAGACACAGTTTTAGTTCTCTGCACACGGCAACTATCGTCTTGGAAGATAGGAGAGGCAATGCGATGCTGCTTCTGAAGAGCGCGGAAGTATACGCATGCTGGTTCAAATGTATCATCACTGCAACCGGAGGGCCCATTTCGTGGTACGAAATACATTCCCAAAACTTCACAGAACCCCTCCAGTTTGAACTACACCTTCGACACAATCAGGTTTAAAGGCTTCGTTGGGTCTGCGATGCCCTCGTCGCCTCCTATCATTGGAGTACAAACAAATAGGAGACTCATCAGACCAAATAACTCTTTTCCAATCCTCCACAGGAACGCTTTGTTGCCTCCGAGCCCATTGATCACGTGCGACTTTGGGACTTGCTGTAAAAACAGGACTCTTCCGTGGTACTGTGCTCCAGGTGTCCATCGCATACAATTCTCGTCGCAATGACCTTTCGGAAATTGGTTGGAGTGGACTTTCATTGACTGTTTGGAGACATCTTTGCTTGGTTTGAAACCGATTTGTGGTTACTAGGCATTAAAAATGGCGCCGGTCTCTTTTGGCAAAAATCGTTTTTTGGCTACAGTTACGTCGCTGATTTTCAGTTGACCGCGAGCTATACCACTGTTTGTAAACCCGCAGGACAGTACGCTTCGACACACCAACAAATTGGGCGAATTCATTCATTTCGTGTCCGTGGGTACGGCCAAACAGGATGGCTCCTTTTCGCCAGTCAGTAACGTCCGTCTTACGACCCATATTGCAGACTAAATTCAACAGACACGTTGCTCTTCCCCACTGCACGAGACAGAAATGATCATGTAGACCACGTAAGTGTTATTTATGTCCCAACAATGTTATCACGGCGCCCTCTGTGCAACCGGTAACTTCCTACTGTCGTTTCTGTTAGGGGTGACTAATTGTTTGTCCGGTGTGTTTATTTCAACCCCTTAATTTTATTTTGACGGCAAAAGTCGGTCACAAAATCTAAAACAAAAACATCAGCGATTTCCCAAATACTACCCAGCATTCAGCGGGGACATAATTGTTACCCTATCAACAGGAGCGTCGTGTTTTATTCGGCACATACTGACTCAAGCAATGGTCTCTACGCCACTCACTACACGTACGACATCTACAGTCTCTGTCTCGGGAAAACTGCATGGTCGCCCAAATAAGCGAAACAATTTCCGTTATATTCTTTATTTGTTTCTGTACTTCATGAAGTGTCCCAAATAAACGGCTGCACCAATTAACTGATGGTCTGATAATCCAAAATAAGAGAATTTATATACACATATTTTTATATACGCTCAATTAACAAAAAAATTAGAGATACCTACCTAAGAGCGTGTTGGTCCTCCTTTAGCATGAATAACAGCTTGCACTCCCGAAGCATCGATTCCACCAGATGTCGGAATTTTTCCGGGGGCAAGCTAGGCTGATTGCAGTACCTGCACCCTCTAAATCCAGACTTCGCAGGGATATGCGGAACTCTCTCAAAGTTAAAAAAAATGACAGCGCTGCGCGAGCAATCCCGTCAGAATCCAGAAAACCCTGTCTTTTAACCGGACAGAATCAGTCTTGGGTCCTGTGGGGGTCTACCACCCCCACGGGACCGATAATTTACACCCTTCGGCAATAGCCCGTGGGTGCGGCGTGCTAATGGGCGGAGACAATCAAAATTAATCTTTCACATCACTGGCTGAGAGATCAGTTCGTCAATGCGAGTTTGTGGGACATATGTCCTTTAGTGGTATCTTAGAAAAAAGAAATACATGCACATTCTATAAATGAGGGTCCCATGCAATCCCTCTCACAAAATATTTAGTAATAAAAACACAATACCCAGTTATATTTACATGGTCCGCAGGTCTAGGGCCTGTACTGCGTTAATGGCTCCTATCCAGAGTCATCAGAAGCACCTCGCTCATAGACCAAATCAACTCTGCACTCAAGAGCGACGTGCGTCTGAATAATTCCACAAGCGATTAACCATAGTTGACGCGGTTGTTAACCTGCTCAAGTTCCCGTTGCAGATTCGGATAGGTCTTACCGAAGCTGGAGTGGGCGACGTCCAACTTCAAGTCGGAACGTCACATTCGCAGCCGAGAAATTGCTGCACGTAGGTGTGGCTGCACACTTGTGGTGCTGGTGCCCAACTTCACCGCATCTGCCACGCCTGTCTTCAGTCTCATTGGAGTTGCTCCTGAAATGGTCGAAGTCATTACAGCGGAAGCACCTGACTTCACGCAAGAAATCTTTAAGGAGGAGGACTGACCAACCAAGTTAAGTCTTTTCCGCTTCATTAAGAGCTTGAAGGCCTGGGGCTCCACGTCTACCATCCAGTGGACCCGGCATCCTTTAGCCTTAATGGGAAAATGGGGAGTTAACCCCTTTTCGAGGTCGGGGTTCCTTTCCACGGCATTCTCAGAACTCAAATACAAGGATCTTGGGTGTCAATGGATGGATTAAAATTAAGATGAGTGCTCCTTGAGTCATGCCTGCGTACTTTCAGCCTGGTGAGATGGCGCATTGACCTGCTGGAACAGACCATCGGCCACAGGATAGGATGAAAGCGCGTATTTGATAAGCTGATACATTCAGGATGCGCGCAGCGGTTAAGATTAGGTTAAATACTAAGAGGACCTACTGTGTTCCATAAGAAGAAGCTCCCACCACCACACACAATCACACAGCCACCACTACCTTGAACAGAGCCGACCGGGCATGACGTGGCCGTGGCCTCATGCTGTCAATGCCATACCAAGACTCTCCGATCAGTTTGATACAGTTGATAAACGCATTCATCTTACAACACCCCGCGACGCCACTCTGCAGAGTTCCAGTTTTGATGTTACCGGCACCAGATAAGCGTAATTTCCGACGAGCAGCATTCAACAGTGGCACACAAATAGGGCCTCGGCTCTCTTAGCCCAGATTACGCAACGTGCACCATACGTTTCCCTTACTGGCGCTCGCTGCGCTTTTACTAAAGTGGTTTTAGGATGGGAGTGTCTGACCCCAGGTCTAAAACTGCCCTCAGAAATTAGAAGCTAGGAGATTTGAGTAAGTGAACTCAATAGGAGAGAAAAACAGGAGAATTCAGAGACAGGAGAGAGAGAACTGATCTCAGAAGCAACTGCCACCAGTTGGAGAGGAGGATGGGGAAACGGACAGTCCAGGGGGATCAAGGCAACCACAAAGCCTCCAGAGCACCATAACAACAGCCAACAGCCGTCATCCCCCGGAGTGAGTGAAATTTATGAAAACCGTACTCACCGTCGCTTGCCAACCTGAAAAAGAAACGAGAAGGTGGTTCGCCCAACACCCACCTCACATTCACAACTAACACTCCACCCAATCCCGTTTCCCATCTGATCCAAGACCTCCAACCCAGGAAATAGTTCTCAACAGTGCCACCTTCCCACATGTCCCGGTCAGGGGGTCAACGATCGCCCCCATAGCTCTGGAATACCTATGGAATTCGCTGAGATGGTAGTCAACCGCATCTTTAATAAATCCTTTAGGGTGAGCTTCCGTTTTCCTGAAGAACATCTTGGCAAGCCTGGTGGTGAACTCCTACTTCTTCACGACACCAAGTCTGCTCCTCGGGTTCCGAAGTGGGATCCAGGATGGAACCACAGTGGTCATACGAAGTGGTCGGCTCTGCACCCACTCGATTCGCTCTCGCTGACTTCTACTAACACCTACCCAGATGGGAGCTGCGTAGATGAGCATTGGCCTGATGACTCTCTTATCGCAGTACTTTGCACAGCTGTATTCATGAAGCTTCTCGCGTGCAGTAGTGGAGCTAGATGCCCAAAGCATTATCTACCTTTATTTGCGTGGAAGGTCGTGTTGACTCCCCACGAAAGTCGACAATCTATTTGCAGCCGCAAGTACGTATCCCCACTGACACTGCTTGGACCACCGACATCTAAGCTGGATGTTATTTCCGCCGCCGTTGCCAAGCGGTTGGGCTGTACGATCCGGGAAATCCTACGTCGAACTCGGTCATCAATTGTGTGTAGTCGGCCACCGGTTGCTTTCTGGGCGCTGGTACATGCGTTGATGGTATATTCGCGGTACACCCTTAATACAGTTTCCCTCCGGAAACCTACGGTTCCTACTACTTGGGCGATAGATGACCCATCTGTCTTGAACGTACAATGCATCCACGATCAAAGTTGCTCAAATCACTATGTTTACCTATGTTCGTCAATTGGAATACACTGTTGGAAAGTACTGCTGTCTGCCTATTTACCGCCTGCTTACGGTTTAGGTATGTTCACTTTGCGCAGGGGATGCCCATGTCAATTGCCCATCACCCCTATCTTTAATGTTTAGTGTGCTGTGTGCGTATATTCCGCATAGCGATTTATATGTTTTGAAATCTATATTACGTAGAGCTGTTGTTCTGAAGAATTATTGTACAAAGTGTATCAAGAACCTGAAGTTCCAGTTATGGACAGAAAAGAATGTGGAACTGTTCTTAAGGATATCGAGTTGATTCGCTTCCTGGCTATGTGAATACTGTTTTGACAAGTTTGATATACATTCGCGGAGTTCATTACGAAGAATTTCTGTGACGTATTATCAAGTACTTAAACACACGACGTAAATATTGAAAAACTACTTGCGTTTTAATCGTAATCTCTACAATCAATGATAAGTAAAAAAGCAAATTAGGCTTTAATGGAACATTTTAGAGCCTTCGTGTGATATGCCTATATTCAAATTAGCATAAATATACTAGTAATCCGAATATCTTGGCGTAGAATAGAAAATCAAACAAAATCAAACTTTCACACATAAGCCAGATGGCTTTCTCAAGGAAGGCAGGCAGCAAACTGAAAACTGGACGATACAACACTTCGTGCAGTTATACTACTTTGAGCTTAGTTGATTACCTGTTTATTAATATGCCTACGTGTTTTCTCATTTACTCCTAACTTGTGAATACATGATTTAAAACGTGATCTTAAAACTTGTTCTTGGCCACATTTCAGGAATGACTGTAATATTTTCCAACATATTTTATAAACAGTATTGTACGTATATCTGTTGCAATGAACTTGACATATTTTGATTCCCCACACGCAGAAGAATAAATATAAAATTACATGAAAACGTGTGATAGCTTATTAAATATACGACACGTGTGACGAAATTTAATTTGGACAGTCTTATGGTGAAGGTTTTTGATACTCTCTGCTCTTTCGTTACGCTGGTTGTCACGGAACAAAATACGATGTCTGGTTTTATTAAAAACACATTCGATTTTTTCGGTTAACGTCAAAGGAAGCACCTATTTTCTTCCGCATTCACTGTTCCGAAAGGCTGCACACCCTTCTAAAATATTTTCGTCATAAAAATAAAACTCATGTCACGTTGCTTTGCTTTCTAGTGTCATAACTTTGGACTAACTTTATGTACTTTATTTGTGTTTTACAATAGAAAAGGCGTTGTCCGAGTATAAGAAAAAATGCATTCACTAAATTCTGGGCAAGCGTTTTCGAGTTTTCCAGAAATTACGAATATTATTTATTTCACGATAACATTTTATTGAAATACACTGAAGAGCAATTGAATTAGAGACAGCTGGCGTTATGCAAATGTGGCGCTGTGAGCGGCCCTGTAAACGGAAACGACATGACGTATGCAGCGATCCGCCAATATAAGGAGTGATGCGACGGGAATCAGTAACACTCGGACGCTGTATGAGGAAGACGAAGGATCTAAGCGCATTTGATCGTGGGCAAATTGTCGGGGCCCGTCGAATAGGTCACTCCATCTCGGAAGTCGTGCAGGCACTGGGATTTTCACGAGCAACTGTGTCACGGGTGCACCGTGAGTACATCGAATCCAGTAAAACCATCCCTGCAAGGGCTAACTGCCGTGGACAACAGCGTGTGGATGAGTGGGGTCATCGTTGGCTAGCTCGAATTCTAACAGCGGATAGACAGGCCACAGTGCAAGAAATCATCCGCCAATTTAACGCTGGTGCACAAAAACGTGTAAGCAGCTACACCATCCAGAACCATATCCTCGCGATGTGGTACAAAAGCTGTCGTCCCACGAGGGTACCGCTGTTGATCGCACATCACAAGGTGCAAAGATTAGCATGGGCGCGGGGACATCGCTACTGGACCCTAAACATGTCGGAAAATGTTGCCTGGACTGATGAGTCGCGATTAATGTTGTCACATGCGGATGGCAGGATACGAATACAGCGCAAACCACATGAAGCGATGGATCCTTCTTGCCAGCAGGGTACTTTTTAAATTGGTGGGGATGGCATTCTCGTCTGGAGACTGTTTACGTGGACTGAAATGGGACCCCTGGTACGTGTGACGTCGTCCCTCACAGGTCAACGTTACCGGGATATCGTGGACGACCATTTGCTCCCGTTTGTGCGTCTTGAACATCTCACTGGGGACCTCATCCTGCAACAAGACAATGCATCGTGTTATCGCTCCCGAATTGTATCCGAATGGTTGGATGAACCCTCCACCGACGTGACCTCACTTCCTTGGCCAGCTAGGTCACCTGACCTTAATCCCATTGAGCCCATCTAGGATGCCATCGAGAGAGATGTTCGAGGCTCTGACCCCCTCCATCAAATCTTCGTGAACTGTTTGAGCTTGTTCAGGTGTCGTGGATCCGTATGGCTTCCCAACGCTTCCGGTGTCTTGTCGAGTCCATGCCGAGGCGAATCGCCGCCATCATCAGGGCGAAAGGTGGTGCTACACGTTACTAGACAAGTATCTCTAATTCAATTGCTCTTCAGTGTATATTTCCGTATAAACAAAAGGAATAATTAAAACAATTAAGCAAAATCTATGCTTTAACATTCCGCCCTTCTTGTCCACGTGCTTCGATCTTTTGTTTCGCACATTTTTAATTCTGTACAACTACTTCTGTTCTTATATCTATGTGCCTCCTTCTGTTTCGCACATTTTAAATTCTTTATAACTACTTCTGTTCTTATATCCATGTGCTTCCTTTTTTGTTTCGCACATTTTTTAATTCTGCACAACTACTTCTGTTCTTATATCTATGTGCCTCCTTCTGTTTCGCACATTTTAAATTCTTTATAACTACTTCTGTTCTTATATCCATGTGCTTCCTTTTTTGTTTCGCACATTTTTAATTCTGCACAACTACTTCTGTTCTTATATCTATGTGCCTCCTTCTGTTTCGCACATTTTAAATTCTTTATAACTACTTCTGTTCTTATATCCATGTGCTTCCTTTTTTGTTTCGCACATTTTTAATTCTGTACAACTACTTCTGTTCTTATATCTATGTGCCTCCTTCTGTTTTGCACATTTCAAATTCTTTATAACTACTTCTGTTCTTATATCCATGTGCTTCCTTCTGTTTCGCACATTTTTAATTCTGTACAACTACTTCAGATCTTATATCTATGTGCCTCCTTCTGTTTCGCACATTTGAAATTCTTTATAACTACTTCTGTTCTTATATCCATGTGCTTCCTTTTGTTTCGCACATTTTTAATTCTGTACAACTACTTCTGTTCTTATATCTATGTGCCTCCTTCTGTTTCGCACATTTTAAATTCTTTATAACCCTACTTCTGTTCTTATATCCATGTGCTTCTTTTTGTGTTTCGCACATTTTTAATTCTGTACAACTACTTCTGTTCTTATATCTATGTGCCTCCTTCTGTTTCGCACATTTTAAATTCTTTATAACTACTTCTGTTCTTATATCCATGTGCTTCCTTCTTGTTTCGCACATTTTTAATTCTGTACAACTACTTCTGTTCTTATATCTATGTGCCTCCTTCTGTTTCGCACATTTTAAATTCTTTATAACTACTTCTGTTCTTATATCCATGTGCTTCCTTTTTTGTTTCGCACATTTTTAATTCTGTACAACTACTTCTGTTCTTATATCTATGTGCCTCCTTCTGTTTCGCACATTTTTAAATTCTTTATAACTACTTCTGTTCTTATATCCATGTGCTTCTTTTTGTGTTTCGCACATTTTTAATTCTGTACAACTACTTCTGTTCTTATATCTATGTGCCTCCTTCTGTTTCGCACATTTTAAATTCTTTATAACTACTTCTGTTCTTATATCCATGTGCTTCCTTTTTTGTTTCGCACATTTTTAATTCTGTACAACTACTTCTGTTCTTATATCTATGTGCCTCCTGTTTCGCACATTTTTAATTCTGTACAACTACTTCTGTTCTTATATCTATGTGCCTCCTTCTGTTTCGCACATTTTTAATTCTGTACATCTACTTCTGTTCTTATATCTATGTGCCTCCTTCTGTTTCGCACATTTTTAATTCTGTATAACTACTTCTGTTCTTATATCTATGTGCTTCCTGTTTTGTTTCGCACATTTTTAATTCTGTACAACTACTTCTGTTCTTATATCTATGTGTCTCCTTCTGTTTCGCACATTTTTAATTCTGTACAACTACTTCTGTTCTTATATCTATGTGCCTCCTTCTGTTTCGCACATTTTTAATTCTGTACAACTACTTCTGTTCTTATATCTATGTGCCTCCTTCTGTTTCGCACATTTTAAATTCTGTACAACTACTTCTGTTCTTATATCTATGTGCCTCCTTCTGTTTCGCACATTTTTAATTCTGTACAACTACTTCTGTTCTTATATCTATGTGCCTCCTTCTGTTTCGCACATTTTTAATTCTGTACAACTACTTCTGTTCTTATATCTATGTGCCTCCTTCTGTTTCGCACATTTGAAATTCTGTATAACTACTTCTGTTCTTATATCCATGTGCTTCCTGTTTTGTTTCGCACATTTTTAATTCTGTACAACTACTTCTGTTCTTATATCTATGTGCCTCCTTCTGTTTCGCACATTTTTAATTCTGTACAACTACTTCTGTTCTTATATCTATGTGCCTCCTTCTGTTTCGCACATTTTTAATTCTGTACAACTACTTCTGTTCTTATATCTATGTGCCTCCTGTTCTGTTTCGCACATTTTTAATTCTGTACAACTACTTCTGTTCTTATATCTATGTGCCTCCTTCTGTTTCGCACATTTTTAATTCTGTACAACTACTTCTGTTCTTATATCTATGTGCCTCCTTCTGTTTCGCACATTTTTAATTCTGTACAACTACTTCTGTTCTTATATCTATGTGCCTCCTTCTGTTTCGCACATTTTTAATTCTGTACAACTACTTCTGTTCTTATATCTATGTGCCTCCTTCTGTTTCGCACATTTTTAATTCTGTACAACTACTTCTGTTCTTATATCTATGTGCCTCCTTCTGTTTCGCACATTTTTAATTCTGTACAACTACTTCTGTTCTTATATCTATGTGCCTCCTTCTGTTTCGCACATTTTTAATTCTGTACAACTACTTCTGTTCTTATATCTATGTGCCTCCTTCTGTTTCGCACATTTTTAAATTCTGTACAACTACTTCTGTTCTTATATCTATGTGCCTCCTTCTGTTTCGCACATTTTTAATTCTGTACAACTACTTCTGTTCTTATATCTATGTGCCTCCTTCTGTTTCGCACATTTGAAATTCTGTACAACTACTTCTGTTCTTATATCTATGTGCCTCCTGTTCTGTTTCGCACATTTTTAATTCTGTACAACTACTTCTGTTCTTATATCTATGTGCCTCCTTCTGTTTCGCACATTTTTAATTCTGTACAACTACTTCTGTTCTTATATCTATGTGCCTCCTTCTGTTTCGCACATTTTTAATTCTGTACAACTACTTCTGTTCTTATATCTATGTGCCTCCTGTTCTGTTTCGCACATTTTTAATTCTGTACAACTACTTCTGTTCTTATATCTATGTGCCTCCTTCTGTTTCGCACATTTTTAATTCTGTACAACTACTTCTGTTCTTATATCTATGTGCCTCCTTCTGTTTCGCACATTTTTAATTCTGAACAACTACTTCTGTTCTTATATCTATGTGCCTCCTTCTGTTTCGCACATTTTAAATTCTGTACAACTACTTCTGTTCTTATATCTATGTGCCTCCTTCTGTTTCGCACATTTTTAATTCTGTACAACTACTTCTGTTCTTATATCTATGTGCCTCCTTCTGTTTCGCACATTTTTAATTCTGTACAACTACTTCTGTTCTTATATCTATGTGCCTCCTTCTGTTTCGCACATTTTTAATTCTGTACAACTACTTCTGTTCTTATATCTATGTGCCTCCTTCTGTTTCGCACATTTTAAATTCTGTACAACTACTTCTGTTCTTATATCTATGTGCCTCCTTCTGTTTCGCACATTTGAAATTCTTTATAACTACTTCTGTTCGTATATCCATGTGCTTCCTGTTTTGTTTCGCACATTTTTAATTCTGTACAACTACTTCTGTTCTTATATCTATGTGCCTCCTTCTGTTTCGCACATTTTTAATTCTGTACAACTACTTCTGTTCTTATATCTATGTGCCTCCTTCTGTTTCGCACATTTTTAATTCTGTACAACTACTTCTGTTCTTATATCTATGTGC
This sequence comes from Macrothele yani, assembly GCA_039090855.1. Classification (NCBI taxonomy): domain Eukaryota; kingdom Metazoa; phylum Arthropoda; class Arachnida; order Araneae; family Macrothelidae; genus Macrothele; species Macrothele yani. The sequence continues at coordinate 21,194,994 of CM076997.1, read as the reverse complement.
CTCCTGTTCTGTTTCGCACATTTTTAATTCTGTACAACTACTTCTGTTCTTATATCTATGTGCCTCCTTCTGTTTCGCACATTTTTAATTCTGTACAACTACTTCTGTTCTTATATCTATGTGCCTCCTTCTGTTTCGCACATTTTTAATTCTGTACAACTACTTCTGTTCTTATATCTATGTGCCTCCTTCTGTTTCGCACATTTTTAAATTCTGTACAACTACTTCTGTTCTTATATCTATGTGCCTCCTTCTGTTTCGCACATTTTAAATTCTGTACAACTACTTCTGTTCTTATATCTATGTGCCTCCTTCTGTTTTGCACATTTCAAATTCTTTATAACTACTTCTGTTCTTATATCCATGTGCTTCCTTTTTTGTTTCGCACATTTTTAATTCTGTACAACTACTTCTGTTCTTATATCTATGTGCCTCCTTCTGTTTCGCACATTTTTAATTCTGTACAACTACTTCTGTTCTTATATCTATGTGCCTCCTTCTGTTTCGCACATTTTAAATTCTGTACAACTACTTCTGTTCTTATATCTATGTGCTTCCTTCTGTTTCGCACATTTTTAATTCTGTACAACTACTTCTGTTCTTATATCTATGTGCCTCCTTCTGTTTCGCACATTTTTAATTCTGTACAACTACTTCTGTTCTTATATCTATGTGCCTCCTTCTGTTTCGCACATTTTAAATTCTGTATAACTACTTCTGTTTTTATATCCATGTGCTTCCTTTTTTGTTTCGCACATTTTTAATTCTGCACAACTATTTCTGTTCTTATACTACGTAGTAACACAAATTAAATAAGCGCTAACAAACAGATACACAAATGAAGGCGACGGATAACCACATATATTAGGATAAAATAAAAAAAATGTCCAGATGAAACGGAGGAATGTAGCAACGGTGGAATGACAGTAATGATCTTTGAAGAAACGAAATGCGAGAAAATTCTCAATTTTCTTGCAACTACACTGGACGGATACACATAACTCTTCGAAATCCAGCTTTTGGAGGGAATCTATTAATATTACGTGGAAGCCCGTCAATAATGACGGGGAAAATTTTAAAAAGTAGAGCAATTTTTTAAAATATTTACTCTATTTATTGGGTATTCCTGGTATTCCTTTGATCACCAGATTTTTCGTGAACGTTGGTTCATCATCGCGAATCGTAAATTTATATGTAGTGTCACAAAATATATACACAACAAAATGTTTTCTCAAAGTGAGACAGATGTGTTCCAAATATAAATATATGTTTCATAAACATTGCAACAATGAATATTACAACAATAAAAAAATGTTGTGGTTGAGGTAGCGATTCGATGATTAAAACAGGTAAGCGCTCCTCCCAAGAAAAGCTCTTTCCACTAAGCCACAAAAGTGGAACAAACGTTTGTTTTTAGGTTAGATTAGATAGATAGATGCCCCCCCCCGCCGAAAAAGAAAAAATACCAGAAGAAATTCTGAAGATAGTTCTCCAGATACATCTGAAGAATTGTAAACCTGCTGTCATCTTGGTTGAAGAATGGCTTTTCAGAAAATCCCAATGACGCAACACCGGAAATCGCCGGAAATGCCGTACGGCAGACACGAGCGATTTTTTTTTTTTTGATTGGAGGTTTAACGACCACCGTGAGCAACTCAAATGGGCTATAAGCAGTCGCCCGTCCCTAATTTAGGGTCACTGGTTCCAGGGAAGGGAGAGAGCCAGTGCCTAGAGACAAACACAACATCCATGCCTCACCGGGATTCGAACCCGGACCCCTTCAGACGAATGATCAGAGGCCATCGCTTAGACCACTGCCCCACCGAGGCGGCCACGAGCGATTCGCCGTAGCTACATCGATGGTCGATCGTCGGGAGGGGAATCGGCAGTACGTCGCTAAAGTGGGACAAACGAAGGGAAATTATATATATTTAATAATATTGGCACTTGTATAACGGTTGGCGTGAGATTCTCTTAGTTTGTTTCCCTCAAAATTACCCAAAAGGGAAAGAAATATTGTTGAGTGTTTTTCAGAGGTCGAAAGTTTTGCAATATTTGCATAAGCGCATGTGCTGTGGCGTGTATGTCACGTGTTTAAACTAGTTCAAGTCGCGCAATGCAGTAAGTCGAAAGGGATATAAAGTGGTAGTCGTTGCTGTGCACAGCACTGCATGTCGTTGTTCGGTCAGTGGCTGTGACGCCTAAAAGGTGAACAACCGCAACCGGCTACTTAGGAAAATATTGCTGCGCGAGTTTGAACTGGGCCATACCGCTGCTCAAGCGACACGAAATGTTTCTCATACGAAAGAGGAAAGTTCCGTGGACCACCTCACCGCAACCAGATGGTTCAAGAAATTTCGCTCTGGTGATAGAAACCTCGACGATCAGCAAAGGTCATGTCGACAAGGAAACGCGGATTCGGAGGCCGTGTGCCTGGCAGTATAGGTAAATCCGATAACCAGCACTCGGAGATTATCAGGCGAGCTGGGCATATCACAGACCACCGTGGTTTGTCACTTTCAGGACCTCGGCAACGTCTACAAAAATTGCCGCATTGTTCCTCACGAACTGACGCCAGCTGAAGCAAACGGCTTAGTAAAAGTGAGCACAAAACTTTTAAAAAAATAGCGCGATGTACGTTTCATCAAGAGAAGTGTAAAAATAGCGCGATGTACGTTTCATCAAGAGAAGTGTAAAAATAGCGCGATGTACGTTTCATCAAGAGAAGTGTTTATATCCGTACTCTTAACACACAACGGCAGTGTTTGAGCCCGGGCCAGCTTCCAGAACCTGTTGCCAAACGTGGGCGCTTCCAGCACAAGTTAATGCTCTGCGTCTAGTAGAATTTCGAGGGGATTATCCATTACGAATTTGTTACAGAAAGACGGACCATGAACGCCAACCTCTGCTCTGAACAGCTGGAGCGGATGTATGCCGTTTTGGAGGAAAAGAACCCTGCACTGGTGAAAAGAAAGCGCGTCTGCGATTCGGCCTGGATCTCGTCCAGGGTTTTAAAACGGCGATCCTTGAGCTTCAGCTTCATTTTCGAGAACAGAAAGAAGTCGCAGGGGGCCAAATCTGGCGAGTTTTTCGGGTGAGGAAGTTTAGTCACGCTGTTGCTGCTGAAAAACTGGCGTGTTGCTAAATCTCTGTGAGCTGCTGCGTTGTCGTGATAAAGCAGGAAATCGCCCATGCGCCAAATTTCAGGTCGTTTGCAACGAATGTCCTCCCAACACCGCCCTAGTAAAAACGGGAGGTGACGGCCTCGCCCTAGAGGACGAATTTACGGTGCACAACTCCACGAATGTCGAATAGCATGATGAGCATGCTTTTGGTTGCATTCAGAACTTGTAGGGCATTCTTCAATCGCGGAGATGTCGAGCCCTTCCACTGCGAAGACTGTTGTTTGGTCTCCAGGTCGTAACCGTAGATCCAAGTCTCGTCTCCCGCAATGACAGCGACAGGAACGTTGGTTTATTCACCACCTGCTATCTTGACAGAGTTCGACACGGAGCACCTTCTGTTCGGGGTTCAGAATCTTTGGCACAAACTTTGCAGCAATGCGGTGCATGTTCAAAACCAACGCCATAATTTCTTGCACTGTTCTGTATGACACATTGACGATGGTAGCAATGTCTTGAATGGTTCTTCGACTATCCTAATGCACCAGTTCCCTAGTTTTGTCCATATTTTTGGTGGCTTTGCTCGTGGGCAGTCTCTCTGACGTCTCGTTGCCTTCCAGTGCCGTTCTGCCGCTCTTGAAGCGCGAGTGCCACTTAAAACACCTTGCACGACTTACTGCTTCATTGCCATTAGCCTGCTTCAACATTTCGTGCGTCTCCGTTCTCCATTTTTCAAGTTTGATGCAGAATTTGATGTTTGCTTGCAGACTTTCCAGTCCATACCGAAATCGCAGCTGTGGTCATCAAATATCGTGTAGTACAGCTCTCTATGTTCATAGAACGTCGCCACTCGGCACAATGACTCAAGAAGGTCACTGCCTTCGACCTCTGCTCGCGCATCCGCGTACTGCCCTCTGTTGGTACGTTACGTACCTGGTCTCCGAACTTTTTGATCGCATTACGTATTGTGCCATTTGCCACGCCACTCACTTCGTCCGACGCATGATTGCAGCATGGCGGTTTTTTGCTGTTGTATCAGAGGTAGCCTAAGGATGGGCCGACGATCCAGTAGTTCTAAGTGTAATAGCTGGAGACGTATTGTTTCATATGACATGGGGGAATTCGTTACAGTTCGCGACTGCTGCGCCAATGCTGTTGGTGTTACAGAACAGTCTCTCAAAGACACCCACATAAGATGATGGTTGTCCATCGGTGTTTTCTGTGTACGACGTCCAGAATGTTCTCTTTCTGTCCTACGCCCATCTTCGTACCGTTCCCTGTACACTCTTTCCACGACGGATACACTGAGCCCCACACGACTGGAAATCTTCGGAGGGAAAGATTTCAGTCTCTCATACCGAAAATGCGAACTCTGTCGAACTCGCTGATCTGATTGTACGATTGCCTTACACGAGGACGAGACATTCTTACCCACTGCTCACTAAACACTGACATGTTGACAAAGCCACGCGGCGTTTATAAAAAAAAACGGCCGGTTTTGGGGCTGTGACATTGCGCGATCTGATTTGACGACGAAGTGCTAATCATTTCTGCGAGATTTCCTGATTAGCATATAATGTAAAAGAGAAAGACGTACTTGCCTCCCTTCAGGTGTTCTGTTTTTCATGAACATGAGTGTATAAGTTCATAAATTTGAAGCTGAAGAATACCATTCGATATTTCTGTTACTTTTTAACTGTTCGGAGCTCGAGCTTCAGACAACTCGGACGACGGGGAGGTTTTTGTTTCTTTATTCACGAAAAAAAATCGAGTTTGATTTTAAATCTACGCATTAAAATACTGCTATTTTGGTTGAATGATCTCCGATCACGAATTTTAAAATTGTAACAAGTTACTAGTGGGTTCTACTTTGGATTACAATTTATTAATTATTCACAAGAAGCTTTGTAATATTACGACGAAGTCAGTTAGTCAAGCCGTTTAATAAAAGAGCTGCACATATTTTATATACAGTATATTGTTTAGTTATCGTACCTTTGCAGAATGCCGTAAGTTTTATAACTGCTTAAGGTAAGCTTAGGTTACAGAAACATTTTTGAACTCAATTTCTGCGAATGAGCTGCATACAGGGCGATTGTAAACTCCTTCAGCAAAACAAGAGGAGTGATAGTACATATCAAGACGTACAATATCTGCAATGGAATATAGGGCCGCATTCCATTCCTAGTTCCAGAAAAGGCCACATTCGAAAAACGTCCAGTAGGCACACGGAGTTCCAACCAGTGCAGGAGAAGCACAAGATGCAAATCAGGTGCGCTGAACACGTGCGTAGACGATGAGGAGCAAACATTTAAAAACGCAAGCGAACCCGTTCAGTGATATTACCGTGCGAAAATCACATGAGAATTGACGTATACGTCTGATCGGCGCAGCGTAACGAGTGTTACTGGAGCAAGTGCTTCTTTGTCTGTTGAAAGATGTTCCGCTCACCACACGGAGGTACATGTGGTTTATGCACGAGAGGCCCCAGCACATTTTGCTATCGATGTCCGATACTTCCTAAATGCGACATATCCCGGTCGGTGGATTGGACGCAGTAGACCTGTGACTTGGCCTCCACGCTCCCCGTACCTTAATCCACTGGACTTCTTCTTCTGGGGCACATGAAAACATTGGTGTACGAGACACCTGTGAACCCCCAGGAAGATCTCGTCGCGCGAATCGCTGTTGCTGTTAACAAGATCAACAGTGCACCGTGAGTGTACGAGAGGGTGCGACAGTCCTTCATTCGCCGGTGTGGGATGTGCTACGACGCCCTTGGACGCCAGTTTGAGCAGCTCATTTGAGTCTTTCTCTGATACGATTGGAATTGTGCAACTCATAAATTCGGTATGTCTCCTGGTTTTCACTGTCGAAGGCACAACGTGGATATGTAAATTTACTCTTTTCTGCTACAAGGAGTGGAATGCGGCCCTAGGTTCCATTGCAAATATTGTTCGTCTTGATGTGTACTATCACCCCTCTTGCTTCGATGGAGTTTACAATGACCCTGTGTTATAACTCTAGCGCATTTGAAAATGCGTTGAACTACAAAATGTCGCCGAACTTGTCGAATAGTTATTATGCGAGGATTTCGTACTAATCGTCGGAGTTGGGCATTTGTTCAACTCTCAGTAAAAGTTCGGAAACTGCATATGTTGCAAGTCGTGCAACTTGTCTCTTTCCTGGTTACAACGGCAATAAATTAGGGAGGGGCAGCTTTTTGCATCCTTACATGTCTTTTAACCTTGAAAAGCCGCTCCGGTGGCGCAGTGGTCTAAGGCGCTGGCCTCTGATCATTCGTCCGTAAGGGGTCCGGGTTCGAATCCCGGTCAGGTATGGATGTTGTACTTGTCTTACGGCAATGGCTCTCTCCCTTCCCTGGAAGCAGTGACCCTAAATTAGGGACGGGCGACTGCTTATAGCCCATTGAGTTGCTCACGGTGGTCGTTAAACCTCCAATCAAAAGAAAAAAAAACCTTAAAAACAGAAACTACAAAATTAAATCTGATAACTGTAATTCGACGACAAGAAACTGGAACTTCCAGTTGAGCTTACAGAGCAAGGTACATTTTACCAACAAAAGGGAAATCTGCAGACAGTTTCCGACAACTCAAGCAGCGCACTGACAAGATCCGAACTCGTTCGGCTTTGGACAGGTTTAAAGAATTTTTGTTTGTTTGTTTGGGGTTTAACGATCACCATAAGCAACTCAACGGGCTATAAGCAGTCGCTCGTTTCTAATTTAGGTCCACTCCTTCCAGGGAATGAGATAGAGCCAGTGCCGTAAGATAAACACAACATCCATGCCTTACCAGGATTCGAACAAGAACACATCTCGGACGAATAGTCAGAAGCCAGCGCATAGACCAAAGCTCCAACAAAAGACTAAACAACATCGTCTGTCGTCATCATTACATCGCAAACGTGATGGCCCTCACGGGAAGCATTACACACCATATCCACATTTACAGCGATACACTTCGATCTGTGGTTGAGCATGCTGATTTGTGATTCGAGCCAGCTGCAGAAAACTGAGGGGAGCGTATCAACATGTCTTTTGTGTAACCACAAAATATCCTTTCTAGACTGAATTTTTTTTTGTGCATTTTTTCCATTTTTTTCTGCTGCAAAACAGCACCACGTATCTCATGGTGGCGAGTTTTGCAACTATGTTTTGTTTTTTTGTCCAACAAAATTCCATCGTCTCAGGAGGAGTTATATCAAATCTTAAGTTATTCCGAGCCAGTACCGTGGCCAGGGACGGCTTTCCAGGGTTTAAACCCTCCCCGAAATGTTCAAAATGCCTCAAAATAAAGTAATTAATTTATAAATTTTTGCTAGCTAATCGACAGAGCTGTTTATTATACGCGCACACGTCTAATCATCAAAACCTCCGGCGTACCCGGATAACGACTTGCTTGAATAATGATTCCCTGAAGTCAGAGATGAATTTGCGGGGAAAAAATGGAGCGCCATAAGGAGAAATGAACTTCCTAGTATAGCCATTGAAGCATTGTCTCATTGTAACAGAAATATTTCCCCGAGTGCTCACTTCCTGTTAAGGTGCTCAGTACGCTTCCTGTTTCAACTAGTACTCCAGAACGAACTTTTTCATCTCTCAGACTTTTGAAAACATTCTTACGAAACTCTGCACGGAAAGAGAAGTTAACTGGCATGGCTCTTATGAGCATCCATAAAGATATATACATCGGTCCCCAAAATGTCATTATTTTTGTTAAAAAAATGAACGACTGCTTGCATTTGTGCTAGGGGCCGACAGACATGTACTACTTTGAACTTAGTGCAACTGCACTGCAACCGCAGTATCACGTGTAAGTAAAGAATACAAAAGAAGTTTATATAGATAATTATGTAATTCTTTACTTAGTTTATACACATATGTATTTAATAAAAAAGGGATATTGGGACATACGCCATACTTAAATAACAGTGGGTAGATAGATCCATTTAATTGTGTAAGTAGAGTAACATACACTGAAACGGCAAATCATTACGTACACTCACCCAATAGCGTGCGGCACTACCTTTTGCACGACGGACAGCATCCAAACGTCGTGGTACGGATGCAATGACGTTCCAAATACAGACTCAGGTATCGCTGACCAACAATCTGAGAGTACTTAGGGAAGAGAAGGCAGAGATGTAGGTGGGCATGATTGATCACGAAAAGCTCGTTCCAATATGCCAGATAAATTCTCTATGGAGTTGATGTCCGGTGAACGAGGGGGCCATGCCAGTGTGGTAAGCTCGTTGGTATTCTCCTGGAGCCAGTCGGTCGCTAGCCGGGACCGATGGGGTGGAACGTTGCGTTTTTCAAATATCGGAACTTGTTTCTGACAAAGGCATGTAATAAAAGGGTGGAGATGGTCGGACAAGAGCCGCACATAGCTGGAACCAGTGACCGAAGACTCAAGAGGTACCAAGGGTCCCAGGCCGGACTACATGAAAGCTTCCCAAAGAGTTACACCGCCTCCCCTGGCCTGTACTACCCAAACTTGGAATGCAAAGAGTTACACCGCCGCCACCGGTCTGTAGTACCCCAACTTCGAATTAAAGAGTTACACCGCTTCCACCGGCCTGTAGTACCCCAACTTCGAATGCAAATAATTACACCGCCTCCACCGGCCTGTAGTACCCCAACTTGGAATCCAATGAGTTACACCGCCTCAACCCGCCTGTAGTACCGCAACTTCGAATGCAAAGAATTACACCGCCTCCACCGGCCTGTAATACCCCAACTTCGAATGAAAGAGTTACACCGCCTCCACCAGCCTGTAGTACCCAAACTTGGAATGCAAAAAGTTACACCGCCTCCACCGGCCTGTAGTACCCCAACTTGGAATGCAAAGCGTTACACCGCCTCCACCGGTCTGTAGTACTGCAACTTTGAATGCAAAGAATTACACCGCCTCCACCGGCCTGTAATACCCCAACTTGGAATGCAAAGAGTTACACCGCCTTCACAGGCCTGTAGTACCCCAACTTGGAATGCAAAGAATTACACCGCTTTCACCGGCCTGTAGTACCGCAACTTGGAATGCAAAGAATTACACCGCCTCCACCGGCCTGTAGTACCCCAACTTGGAATGCAATGAGTTACACCGCCTCCACCTGCCTGTAGTACCGCAACTTCGAATGCAAAGAATTACACAGCCTCCACCGGCCTGGAATATCCCAACTTCGAATGAAAGAGTTACACCGCCTCCACTGGCCTGTAGTACCCAAACTTGGAATGCAAAAAGTTACACCGCCTCCACCGGCCTGTAGTACCGCAACTTCGAATGCATAGAATTACACCGACTCCACCGGCCTGTAGTACCCCAACTTCGAATGCAATGAGTTACACCGCCTCCACCGGCCTATAGTACCCCAACTTCGAATGCAAAGAATTACACCACCTCCGCCGGCCTGTAGTACCCAAACTTCGAATGCAATGAGTCACACCGCCTCCACCGGCCTGTAGTACCGCAACTTCGAATGCAAAGTATTACACCGCCTCCAACGGCTTGCAATACCCCAACTTGGAATGCAAAGAGTTACACCGCCTCCACCGGTCTGTAGTACCCAACTTGGAATGCAAAAAGTTACACCGCCTCCACCTGCCTGTAGTACCCCAACTTCGAATGCAAAGAATTACACCGCCTCCACCGGCCTGTAGTACCCCCACTTCGAATGCAAAGAATTACACCGCCTCCACCGGCCTGTAGTACCCCAACTTCGAATGCAATGCGTTACACCGCCTCCACTGGCCTGTAGTGCCGCAACTTCGAATGCAAAGAATTACCCCACCTCAACCGGCCTGTAATACCCCAACTTCAAATGAAAGTGTTACACCGCCTCCACCGGCCTGTAGTACCCTAACTTCGAATGCAAAGAATTACACCGCCTCCACCGGCCTTTAATACCCTAACTTGGAATGCAAAGAGTTACACCGCCTCCACCGGCCTGTAGTACCCGAATTTGGAATGCAAAAGGTACACCGCCTCCACCGGCCTTTAATACCCTAACTTGGAATGCAAAGAGTTACACCGCCTCCACCGGCCTGTAGTACCCGAATTTGGAATGCAGAAAGTTACACCGCCTCCACCGGACTGTAGTGCCCCAACTTGGAATGCAAAAAGTTACATCGCCTCTTCCTGCCTGTAGTACCCCAACTTGGAATGCAAAGAGTTACACCGCCTTCACCGGCCTGTAGTACCCAAACTTGGAATGCAATGAGTTACACCGCCTCCACCGGCCTGTAGTACCGCAACTACGAATGCAAAGAATTACACCAACTCCACCGGCATGTAATACCCCAACTTGGAATGCAAAGAGTTAGACCGCCTTCACCGGCCTGTAGTACCCCAACTTGGAATGCTAAGAGTTACACCACCTCCAGTGGCCTGTAGTATCCCAACTTGGAATGCAAAGAGTTACACAGCCTCCACCGGCCTGTAGTACCCTAATTTGGAATGCAAGAAGTTACACCGCCTCCACCGGACTGTAGTACCCTAACTTGGAATGCAAAAATTTACGCCGCCTCCACCGGCCTGTAGTACCCCAACTTGGAATGCAAAGCGTTGCACCGCCTCCACCTGCCTGTAGTACTGCAACTTCGAATGCAAAGAATTACACCGCCTCCACCGGCCTGCAATACCCCAACTTTTAATGAAAAGAGTTACACCGCCTCCACCGACCTGTAGTACCCCAACTTGAAATGCAAAGAGTTACACCGCCTCCACCGGCCTGTAGTAACCCAACTTGGAATGCAAAGAGTTACACCTCCTGCACCGGCCTGTGGTACCCAAACTTGTAACGCAAAGAGTTAAACCGCCTCCACCGGCCTGTAGTACCCCAACTTGGAATGCGGGGTCCACAGCTTCGTGTGATTTACGCCACACATGCTGCCATCTATCGGCGCGATTCAGTGTGAAAAGGTATTCGTCAGACCATATGACGCGTCTCCAATCATCCATGCTCCAGTTTTGATGGGCCTTCGCAAATTGCAGCCGAGTCATATGATGCTGTGCCGTTAACGTCGTGACACGATGTGGTTGTCGAGTTCCCCAGCCCAGTTTTGCCATGTATCAACGGATTGTCTTTGAGCATAGGCTTGTGGATGCTCCTTTGTTAAATTGTGACGCGATTTGCTGCAAACAAGCTTTCCGATTCGTCTGTACGATGCGTCCCAATCGTCGGCACCCTCGATCATCCAATTCACTTTTACGGCTACATTTTATCCGACTGTTAGCGGTTTTGAAGCACTCTGCGGATTACAGGTACACACTTGCTACGGTTTGTCGGGGAATTCCTAATAGTTTTGCCGTTCGCGCTGATTGAACAGCCGGCCTTCCTGGCTCCCACAATTTGACATGGATCGAACTCACTAAGTCTCGTCCTCGACCCATGCTGGCACTTGACGGAATACACTGAATGGTCACTTTATTATGACCACTCTCGCAGTACTTCGTTGGGCCACCTTTAGCCTTTAATACTGCGTCGATTCTTCGTGGCATGGATTAAACGAGATTTTGATAGGTGGTTTGTGGAATCTGAGACCATGCTTCATGAATAGCATTTTCCAGGAGTGTGAGATTGCAGGGTTGTGGATCCATCGGTCTGATGGCTCGTTCAACGTTATCCCATAAATTCTCAACGGGGTTGAAATCTGGAGATTGTGGGGACCATCTAAGCAAAGTAAACTCACCGGCATGTTCCTAAAACCAATCCTGTACAATACGAGCACTATGGCAGGACGCAATATCTTGTTGAAAGTAGTCATCACCATTGGGATAAACCATCCACATGACAGGATGCACCTAGTCAGCAAAGATGTTTAAATATGATGTGCCAGTCAGACGTTGATCAACACGAATTAAAGGGCCCAAAATATGCCAGGAAAACATTTCCCAAACCATAACGTTGCCTCCACCAACTTGACGGGTTGTAGCATTGCATTTGGGGTCCATGCTTTCGTGCTGCTTCCGCCAAATTCTCACTCGGCCATCGGCATGGTACAACTGAAAACGTGATTCATGGGACCACATAATTTGTTTCCAATTATCGACTGTCCAATCCTTGTGCTCCTGTGCGATCTGCAGACGTTTTCTCTTGTTAACTGCAGACAGCAAAGGTGTTCAAACAGGCCTTCGTCTGCCATATCCCATCCGATGCAGGGTACGGCGAACAGTGCGTGCAGAGATCATTTGAGGGGATCCTTGATTAAGATGGTCTGTAATTTGCTGCACTGTTGCCCTTCTGTTGTCTGTTACCAGTCTGGACACTCTCCGTTCCGCCCGAGCAGTCACTAGTCGTGAAGACCGCACGTTGCACGTAGAGACCCAGTTTTTGGCTGACAGTCCAGTCTTTAAACACTTTAACAACAGCTGCTCTGGGAAATTTCCCGAATGCGGGGGTTTCGGTGATACTCACTCCATGGCTTCGAGCTCCTACAACATCCCACGTTGAAAGTCCGTCAAATCGAATTTTTTACCCATCTCGTCGCCCAACAATCACTTCTTCTACTGTCGCAAGCACTAAGCTTTCCTTTTTTATACTAGCCTCGCCCTCTGGCGGCCACAGCGTGCAGTCATAGCTCATTTTCTTAAAACTGTCAGGTGGTCATAATATAGTGGCCACTCAGTGCATATTCCTGTGATTAGCGACCTACTCTATTTATAGCAACAACCAGATTTCCTGAACACCGAGATATGGTGCTGTCCTGCTGCTTTGCGTATTTCCAACATGGCGTACGTAAATATTTGTCCTTTCAATGTATAAGTCAGTATCTGAAAAGTGGGGAGTATTAAAATATAAGAATCTCGTGTCGAAATATAAAGAAAAGAAATGTGACAGAGAAGAAACTCAACATACGTGTAAAGTAGGGTGAAAATTAATTTTCAAATTCGGAAACCCTTCTAAAAAATTATTTCTGCCTACGGCCTGTTCCGAGCAATAATTGTACCAGTAGCTCGTTTGGAAATGTGAATTTTAATGGTGAACACCCGGCATATTGCGTAATCCTTCATGGCAATTTTCTGATTTTCATTATTCTGCACGGGAAATTTGCCTAAATTCTTTTCACATTTTATAACGTCCTTTGTCCTAAATATTTGAATTTTTTCCACTTGAAATTTCTTTCTAAAGCTTTTATACCAATATTTTGAAGCTCAGTTATATTATTGAAATTGTATATAGTGCTTAATTTAAAAAAAAATGAAAATTTCATAATAATATTCTTTGCAGATTTCAATGGATATTTCGTTTAAATAGCGTAAATAATGAGTTCGTTTTCCGCCTTTAGATGTCAAGAGATATCCGCAATTGGGCCAAAACCTAAAAGCATAAAAATTCCTACCCTCACTGAGGAATGTTAATGAAACTCACGGTTTGAGCGACGCGGTTTTTGTGGCGCTAGATTTACGTGTACGATTTTCCTTGTAATTACACCATGATGATCAGCTTAACGGATTCAGAAAAACACTTAAAGCAAGGAACAATAGCTGCAGTGTTCCTTTTTACAGTTTAATGTAGCTCGGAGTCTTTTCCATTATGTCCTTCCCGAACACATCAACGAAAGGTGAGCTACAGAAGAGATTTCCACACTGCGCGCTCAAAAACTGGTACTTCAAATATGTTTCTGTCCGCAAAAGAAGTAAAATCTAATGAACAAGTCTCTTTGACAGAAATTTAATTGCTACTGTGCATATTTGTTTTTACAAACCGCAACAGCACGAATGCGCAGCTGAGTACGTTACTTTTGATTTCCGGCTTTTGTAAATGAACTGAAACTGGAAATAACCACTGCTTGAATTTCCTTTTCAAAAAATTAAAAACTGCGTAACTTTTAGTCTCCCATAGCATTGTGGATTTCTTGGACATTGTAGGTGCATTTCTCTGAGAATCGTTGCTTGAATTCTAATCACTTTTAACCCTTTAGCGACCATAACGGCCAAAACGCCCGTACGTACAAACAGCCATAGCCACTAGAAACGACTGTCTAGAGGGAGTCAGCTTTCCTACCCGTACCTGTTCTTAAAATTTTCTCGACCTATGAGGGATCAGCAGGAGTCACCCTCAGTCACTATTGTTGTTATTAAACAAAGAAGTGAACCGACAGACAGTTTCAGGCGTTATGGTATTTAGAGTGATACAAGATTTTTGGGTCATGGCCGTTAAAGGGTTAAGGGAGACCTCAAGGGAAAACCATTCCTCTACGTGCAATACAAATTCGTTTTATAAGCATTTTCTCAAAGACAATGACGTTCTGGTATTCGAACGTTTGAGCGCGAATAAATAAGGTCGTTAGCTATTATAAGTTGCAGACATTATTTGCAAACCCCTGTGAGTATTTCTTTTTAGCACGTCGTTTATAAAAAAAACATATGGTGGTAATGCTATTACTTTGACCGTCCGTCTGCCTGTGGACACCATATCTCTGCAAATATTTGTCCGATTTGAAAAATTACTTTTGCATTGGTAAGCTTGAAATATGAGAATGATGATCCTTGCATTGCAGTTCTTTCCCGATGCATAACTTTGCCGCTAGAGGGTGTAAATGCAGATGATACCGAATTCAACTTACATTTTATTTCATATACATTCTTCTAGATATCCAATTGAAAAAATACACTGACGGAAAAAAATCCCATTACCAAGAAGGGGTTGTGATAGATAAACGACAGTTGGTAGGCAGTGAGAGTACATCTGTAAGATGACATCCATGCAAATTTCGCACTCGGCGCATACGTGTGGCGCTAGTAGCGCCCCTCGGAACATGCAAAGCAGGTTTGCTGTAAATACGCGCTGTAACGTTCGTGAGCGTTATTTATCGTTGAGATTCGACGTAGGGTGTTGATGTTAGTCAAGAATGCCTTTAAGAAGACGAAGAAGCCATTATCAACAGCTCACGGAGTTTGAACGAGGTCGTGCGATAGGACTACGAGAAGGTGGATTATAGCTCCGCAATATTGCAGAACGACTTGGCAGGAATGTAGCCACTGTACATGATTGTTGGCAGCGATGGTCAAGGGAAGGTACTGCCTCAAGAAGACCGGGTTCCAGCCGGCCACGTGGCACTACTGAGAGGGAAGACCGCTGTGTTCGGCGTGTGGCCGTGGCTCATCGCACCGCGTTTGCGGCAGCAATTCGAGCTGCAGTTGCCACCACAGTGACACAACGAACTCTTACAAATCTGTTACTTGAAGGACAGCTCCGAGCCAGACGCCCTGTAGCGTGCATTCCACTTACTCCAAACCACTGCCGTTTGCGACGTCAGTGGTGTCAAGCTAGAGCTCATTGGAGGACGGAGTGGAGATCTGTTGTGTTTTCTGATGAAAGCCGGTTCTGCCTGCGTGCCATTGATGGCCGTATGTTGGTTAGAAGGAGGCCAGGTGAGCGCCTGCAACCAACCTGTCTGCGGTCGAGACACACTGGACCTAACCCTGGAGTTATGGTCTGGGGATCAATTTCCTATGACAGCAGGAGCACTCTCGTGGTTATCCCACGCACCCTGATGCCACAGCTGTACGTCGGTCTGGTGATTCAACCTGTTGTGCTGCCATTCGTGAACAGCATTCCAGGGGGTGTTTTCCAACAGGATAACGCTCGCTCGCATATCGCTGTTTTAACCCAACATGCTCTACATAGTGTCGACATATTGCCGTGGCCTGCTAGATCACCAGATCTTTCACCAATCGAGCACGTATGGGACATCGTTGGACGGCAACTCTAGCGTCACCCACAACCAGCATTAAGCGTCCCTGTATTGACCGACCAAGTGCAACAGGCATGGAACTCGATCCCACAAACTGACATCGAGCACCTGTACGACACATTGCATGAACGTTTGCGTGCTTGCATTCAACATTCTGGCGGTTACACCGGTTATTCATGTACCAGCATTTCACATTTAAAATGGCTTTTCTCGCGCCTACATTAAGCTGTGATCTTGAAACCTTAATCGATTAAATATGTTACCTATACAAATGTATTGCCGCCATTTCATTCCTCTACAACTATTTTTTCTTGGTGTAGGGATTTTTTTCCGTCAGTGTATTTTCTCCTTTCGATACCATTTATACTGAAGGCTATTATAGGTACAATCTCCTTTTTAAGTAATGCATAGATTTTCCGCTAGGTAGGTAAAGGTAAATTATGTTTTCTCCTATATTTCTGCTTCTAAAAGACCGATGCAAAAATTCTTCTTGCATCGGGTACATCTTCCGATGGCCGCCCCGATGGCGCAGTGGTCTAAGGCGCTGGCCTATGATCATTCGTCCGTAAGGGGTCCGGGTTCGAATCCCGGTCAGGCATGGATGTTGTGTTTGTCTTACGGCACTGGCTCTCTCCCTTCCCTGGAACCAGTGACCCTAAATTAGGGACGGGCGACTGCTTATAGCCCATTGAGTTGCTCACGGTGGTCGTTAAACCTCAAAAACAAAAAAACAAACAAACATCTTCCGATGGAAAATGTTTGCATATAATTTATAATTTGTGGTACAGAAGGATTTGGCCACCAGGCGTCGTGAGTGTTTATTTCTGCTTCTCATGTATTTGCAGCAAAATCTGAGCTTCAGAATACTCTATGGAAAAAATTGGTTTATGGGCCGATACCGTTCACTTTGAAAAACCGTTTGAGAACACCCCTGCTTAAAATAGTGCATAGTTTTTCCACCAGGGGCGTAGATATATATATCTTATTTTCGTCGATATCTGTGCTTCTAAAATTCCGATATGAAAAATTCTTTCGTAGTTGGAAAGCGTTTCCCGTGCGAAATGTTTCTCATATATTATAAATTAATTTATTAACGTACAAGTGCGCCACCAAAGGACGTAATTTAAAGTTTCCTTCTACAGCAGTATATTGGAAACTAAAATCCCGACTGAAAAATTGTTTTTCCAATATAATGCACAGTTTTGCCGCTAGGGTCTCAAATATATAACCTGTTTTTCTCAATATCTTTGCTTCTAAATGTGCGATTTAAAAAATTATTTTAACAACGGATACCATTTACCTTGTGGAGCACTCTGGTTTTGTACTTGAGGAGTTTTTGTAGTTCACAGTTCTGTCGCTGGGTGGTGTTTTAGTACTTGAGTTTGCAGCTGCATTTACGCTTCTAAAACCTCTATTCAGAATTTTTTTTACACTCCCCTCGCTGCAATAAAGATGGAGAACTTTATCCTCTAAATAATGCACACCTTTCCAGCAAGGCGCATTATATATCAAAATCTTTTTCTCGCTATCTCGGCTTCCGGGAGAAGTGTTTGAGAATTTTTTTTAGCGTAGCCTTTGCCATGAAGAAGAATACTTTTTGCTTGTTTTAAACCTTTGCATTATGCATAATTCTTCGGCTAGAAGGCGTAAATTTGTATTATGTTTTCTTATATATTTCTTCTTTTAACTTGAAAATCTGTCTTTGATATTCCTCCTTCTACGATAACCTTTTTGTGCGACATTTGTTAATTTTTGTTACATAATTGTTTGGAGCTGCTGGAAGTATGTAGCTGTTTCTATTTCTGGATGTTTTATCGATTGCAGAAATCCGGTTGATTTCATTTTTAACCAGTTCCATTGATTTTGAATAACATTGATTAATTTTCTTGGGGTCGGGAAGGATTCAGAAGACATATTTATTACAACCGAGAATTCGGTGTCATCTTTCTTGTTTAAATTCCGTTTATCTCAGCCGAGAAGTATTCTGATTTGGCACCGATTGAGATAAACTGAATTAAAAAAAAAACGTTTTTACACACAAATTCTTCAAAATCACAACTTTACTATATACTGACAATGGGCTTTATTTATTTGCGTTCAAACCTTTGAAGATCAGAAAGTAATAATTTTTGAGAAAATGTGTATAGAACGAGTTAATATTGAAAGTATACTGGTGTGCCACTTATTACAGTAGAACTTAATGTGTCAGAATTCACTTTTTTCATTAGTACAGGCAAGAAATTTCCTAGGCAATAATGAAATAAATGATGTATGAAATTTTGGTGAATGTTTTATATAACGAGAGATCATGAGTCAGATATTCACCAATCAACGAGTTCCGTGTTGCACTCTGTAGTTGTTAACTAAAATTATATTCCTCACAATAAAGACTGCGCAAAGATCTTTGCTAATTTAAAAATACGAGTTCACAGAACTTTTAATGTAGACGATTTCGACTATTGCTGAGCAAGTGAGGTATCAGTTTGTGGTTCAGACAATTTTTTTATCTCAACCAATATGGAAAGAGAAAGTAAAAGCTATGCGATAAAGAATTAACCCAGATAATGATTACTATTTGGTCTGTCAGAAATTTCACGAAATATCAAACCTGGAGTTCATAAAGAAATACACTTATGAAAGTTACTTCTTTCGTAAGAAATTTATGCATTATTTTTCCAAAAGATCTAAAAAGATAATTGACGTGATGCTGTATTCAAGAAACTAACTAATCGGAAGAAGGTATTTTATGAATGCTTACATAAGAAACAACAGCTACAATGCATGCATATTTATTAAAAAAAATATCGAACAGACCTCTAGAATTGCAAAAAGAAATGCTTCAACCTAGCAAAAGTAAAATTACTTTTAATATTTCAGTATCTGTTAAGGTGGTTCCACCTATAATCTCTGCCTTATATTTCCAATGGTCAAATTTCTTTATATATTTTCTTTGCAGTTAATGTGTTCCCAAGGGTAAAAATTTCCACCTCGATAAAACTAACTTTAAGTTATAGCATGGGATACTTAATACTTGCTGAAACATAACCATAACTAAGCAATCCAACATTTGGTTGTCTACTGACGTCACCAATGTGCAGGGCGCGCCATCTATTAACAGGTCTGAACATTACTTAAATAAAAATGATCGATTTTTATTATATATATAATTATGGATAGGTTTTAGCAAATATTAAGTATCTCATGCCATAACTTAAAGTTAGTTTTATCGATGTGCAAATTTTCATCCATGATAATTCATTAATTGCGAAGAAAGTATGTAAAGAAATTGTACCATTCGAAAGATAAGGGATAGATTTTAGGAGGTACCACCTTAAGGCACGAAGTTCTATTATTTTGAAGCTTTGAAGAGATTACTTCGAATAGTCGAATCGCCATTTCTCAAACAACACTGGAAAAAATATTACTTGTTACAGACCGTTTGTGAACAGTATTGCAGCGTTACGAAAAAAAAACAACTTTTTTTTTTTTTTTTTTTTTGCTAAGGTTCTCAAATTTTAAAATATTTTACATTGTTTCCAATTCTTAAAGCCGCCCCGGTGGCGCAGTGGTCTAAGCGATGGCGTCTGATCATTCGTCCGTAAGGGGTCCGGGTTCGAATCCCGGTGAGGCATGGATGTTGTGTTTGTCTTACGGCACTGGTTCTCTCCCTTCCCTGGAACCAGTGACCCTAAATTAGGGACGGGCGACTGCTTATAGCCCATTGAGTTGCTCACGGTGGTCGTTAAACCTCCAATCAGAAAAAAAAAAAAATTCTCAAACTGTAGTAACACATGTGAAAGTCATTTTTTACTAACGTGTGTCAATGTCATATCATACTTTGCCATTTTAAACTTCGCATCTTTCAACATTACCGAGTTCCTTCCCACTGTGTCCGCGACTACCTAGATAGTGCGTTCGCAGAATGGGACTCGAACCTAGGCTTAATTAAGATAGTTTGCCAGAAGCCTATGTGCCGCCCCAGTGGCGCAGTGGTCTAAGGCGCTGGCCTCTGATCATTCGTCCGTAAGAGGTCCGGGTTCGAATCCCGGTCAGGCATGGATGTTGTGTTTGTCTTACGGCGCTGGCTCTCTCCCTTCCCTGGAACCAGTGACCCTAAAATTAGGGACGGGCGACTGCTTATAGCCCATTGAGTTGCTCACGGTGGTCGTTAAACCTCCAATCAAAAAAAAAAAAAAAAAAAAAAAAAAGAAGCGTATGCTGTTAAACACGTCTGCAGGGTGGTGGCTCTTTTGCATTACGGTATGCAAGACTGTCAAAATTATCAAAAGAAACAGGATCAAGTGTGAGTCTATGAAATCAGGCGAAGTGCACCAAGTGGGCTCATTGTATACACAGCGAAAACAACATGCGAAGCAGAAATATGGGCTCCAGTCACACTAGACGCTGAAACTAGCAATGTATAAAGAGTGCAGATCTCTCTGCATTGGAAACCAGTGGCCACATAGAAGCTACGAATAAAGCTGGGTGTTCAATCACCCAGAACTGCTGAATTGTTGAGATTTACACGTCAGACCGACACACGTGCATCACAAAACGTGAAATTCTCCGAAACTTCCAACTAACTGGAGAAATGCGGCAGTAAACGTGCAATTTACTCTCAAGGTGAGTGCAAACCGTCCGGCATCGTTACAAGGAGTCGCACGGCAACTACGGAGCAGAAAACATCATAATTTAATGAATGTGCGACCACAAGTATATGTACGAAGATTGTTAGTCACACTTTGGATAAAATTGGTTGTGACAGGCGACGTCCAAGTCTTGTCCTTTTGTTGACAGCAAGACGCCGAAAGATTGTGCGGCAGTTTGGAAAGATTTATAAGCAACCGGAGCACGGAGGACTGTAAACACGTCATATGGTCTGCTGAATCATGGTTTCAACTCCATCATGCCAATGGCAGGGCCTGTGTGTGGCGTAAACAGCACAAAGTGAAGAACCCAGCTTTCCAAGTTGGGATCTCACATACAGGTGGAGAAGGTGTAACAGTTTGGGGCGTAAACAACACAAATCGATGAACCCAGCTTTCCAAGTTGGGATCACACATGCAGATGGAGGAGGTGTAAGAGTTTGGGGCGTAAATAACACAAACCGATGAACCCAGCTTGGAGAAGATGTAATAGTTTGGGGTGCCCTTACTTGGGCTTCCTTGAGGACCCTCGTACACGCCAATACATCAGGTACCGACACAAAACATAAGAATTGTTCAATAACTAGTGAAACTTTCTGCCTGATAGAGTTAGAACATACCTAAAAATAATCACCGCCTGCATTTAGACAGTGGCCCCATTGTTGCACAAGTCGTATTCCTGCGTCATAGAATAAGGCAGGCTGCTGCTGCAACTAGTTATCTACAGCTTCACGCACCTCATTATTCGCTTGCCTTTGAGAAATTGTTTCAGAGGTCCAGAGATATGAAAATCGCGGGGCAATAGGTCAGGTCTATAAGCGGGATGTTAAGTTGCTTACCAGCGAAAGTGCTGCAATGTCCTTTGCGTGGTAACTGTTGCATGAGGCCTAGAGTGGAGACGGGCTGAGCCCGAGCCCGAAAGCCCGAAGCAGAGCCCGGGCACGAATCGGGCTCGGGCTGTAGAATATTTACTGCGGGGCGGGCTCGGGTTCTTAGACAGAAGGAGAGCGAGAGAAATTTTTTTTATATATAAATGTGATTTTATATGATTTAGCACATGAGACACTTTATAATCGGTAAATAGAATAATTCGACAACTGGTTCTGGTTAGGGAGCGGGAATTCGAGATGGCTATTTATTCCGGGCTTGTTTAAAAAATACCATAAGCCGGGCATTCATGTATTTCTGCAAAGAAGAAAAAGCTTTTTCAAGAACTATAGATATAGGATAGTTGACAGCATGCCGACGATAATTCACTCCTTATTTCCACGCAGCATAACTCCCTGCTGATTCTATTTAGCAACGTACATATTGTAGCGCATTATGGCGCAATAATATTAGCATTATTGAGCAAAATACAATTGCAGCACCGCCCGATCATTTTGCATACCCGCCCGCCCGAATCACTTCAGGTGGAAACGAACGGTCAAAGAAAATAATCGTCCAGTTACACTGTAAAAATAGATAGAGGTCCCTTCCAACCATTCCCTATTTGAGAAATACGTTAGTTAATTGAAGGAGGAGAACAGAGTGGAAGTGTGTAAAAGGAGATTTATTTTATTGATAGTTGAACAGGTTAGCCGGTTTTCGGGCTCGTTTGGGCCCGGGCTCTATCTTACAATATTAAATTCGGGCTCGGATGGTCTCGGGCTGATATACATCGGGCTCGGGCTCAGAAAATTGAGCCTGAACTCAGCTCTAATGAGGCCGGGATTTAGCATGCAAAAGCGCAATACCTTAAGTAAGATTGCCAGGACTCTTGTTTTTGATGGCTTGTCGAAGCTTCATTAAAGTTTGACAACATCGTTCGGCATTGATGGTTGATCCTTTTGGTAGCAACTCAAGATGTAATGTTCCTCGATGGTCAAAGAATAGGTTAACATCACCTTGTCTGCGAAAAATGTGGGCCGTGATTTCCCCGGCGGTGGAGATGATGCATGTTTCCAATGCATACAATGGCG
The DNA here is from genome assembly GCA_039090855.1 of Macrothele yani. Classification (NCBI taxonomy): domain Eukaryota; kingdom Metazoa; phylum Arthropoda; class Arachnida; order Araneae; family Macrothelidae; genus Macrothele; species Macrothele yani. The sequence goes on along the minus strand of CM076997.1, from coordinate 21,172,544 downwards.
GTCCGACTCTGGCTCGAAATGATGACGTCACAAGCTTTCGTCCCTAGCAATAGAACGTAGCAGGGAATCTTCACCTTCTTCAATGTAGCGGAACAGATGCTGTAGCGATTCGTTGACTCATCTGTTCATCGGACAGGTGTTTCAGTGCCCTAGTGGCGCAGATCTTATGATATTCGAGTTGCGAATGCATGATGGTATTGACAGTTCCAATGCTCACAACAGCACTGTTCGCCAGTTCTGGGATCGTGATTCTTCGGTTGGCCTTCATTGTAGCATCCACACTTGCAATTGTCGTCACTGAAACATCACGACGTGGTGCTCCCAATCTTGGCTGGTCTACAGAGCTTGTTCGCCCATCATTAAATAGCTGGCGTCACCGCATTACAGTATTGAGTAAAAGAAAAGCAGGCCCATACACCGCCTTCACTCGTGTGTGAATTTCGCCTGGTGGCGTTTTCTGCGCTTTCAAAAACTGAATTACGTTGAGCTATTTTGGAAGTATCCATCTCCCAAGGGAGAACAATAAGTTTAGTCCAGCACATTACACGGCTTCCGTAATAAAGAAGATGCAATGCAGTTGCATATAGTTTAAATCCCCTGTACACTAGCGCCACCCACTGACAAAATTAAAAAAGGCAAACGCACTTCAGCCAAATAGTCTCACTACTTATTGAACAACCCTTATATGTGAACATCGTCGCCTATCTTATACTCCCTTTCAAACGATTCTATTCCCGCAACATGACGCCACCATTTAACAGGACAATTCAACATTGCACACTTTCCGATTAGCAATCAATTGGCTCTTGGAGCATTAAATAAGTTTACCATACCCAAATGGCCTTTAGATCATCCGCGTGGCAACCAATTGTCCCCAGGAGCATTCACGTAAGTTTACAACGCTCGAATGGCGCCCTCTATCATCTTATTGGCGACCAATCAGCTCCAGAAGGATTCAAGTAACTTTACCACACTCGAATGTTTTTGTTTTTTTTTTGATTGGAGGTTTAACGAACACCCTGAGCAACTCAATGGGCTATAAGCTGTCGCCCGTCCATAATTTAGGGTCACTGGTTCCAGGGAAGGGAGAGAGCCACTGCCATAAGACAAACACAACATCCATGCCTCACCGGGATTCGAACCCGGACCCCTTTCGGACGAATGATCAGAGGCCATCACTTATACCACTGCGCCACCGGGGCGGCACACGCACTCGAATAGCCCCTCGATCATTCAGTTGGCGACCAATTAGCTCCAGGAGCAAGTGTGGTAAACTTAATTGACTGTAAGTTTACCTCACTCGAATGGCACCCTTGATCATCCAATTGGCGACGAATTGGTTCCAATATCATTCAAGCAAGTTTAGCCCACTTGAATGGCACTCTCGATCGTTGAAAGTTTCCCTTGGAAATTTAGGGGAAGAATTGGAAATATCTTTTGGAGCCCTCCATACACCCTGGCAACTATAGCTGCTCTACGACAGGTGATCCTAGTTTCATGGGAGAGAATAGCACCTACATGTTTTCAACACCGCACGGAGTCATCACAAATATTTCTGGCTTCTGTTGTGAGGGTTACGGTGGAGTAATTCATTATTAGGCAGGACAATGGCTTTGTAATCCTACGGTATTGAAGATGCATACATCAATATTATTAATAATATAATAACAAGGTGGCACTATATCTCCCAAACTCTTGAATGCCACATTGGAAAATGTCTTTCAATCACTGAAATGGGAAAACAAAGGGATAAAGGTTAATGGAGATTATCTACCTCACCTTCGTTTTGCTGATGACGTAATCATTTTTGAAACTACCCCATCACAGCTGCAGAGTATTATCCTGGAACTTGCTGACAAGAGTAAAGCAGTGGGATTAAAATGAACTTTCAGAAGACAAAAGTGATGTACAATGTTTTTACAGTAAATGAAGATTTATCGATTGATGGAGAAAAGCTGGAGATAACGAATACCTACATTAATCTTGGACAGCAGATATCAAGTGAGTGTCGCATTGATGAAGAAATTAATCGGCGTATGAAACTTGCCTATAGAGCTTTTGGAAGAAACAGCGTAATTTTCAAGAGCAATATGCCATTATGTCTTAAAAGAAAAGTGTTTGATCAATGCATCCTTTCAGTGCGTGCGTATGGTACAGAGACGTGGACCTTAACTAAATACAAAGACTGCAGACAACTCAAAGGAGCATGGAGATATTGATGCTTGGTGTAACCAGTAGAGATAAGAAGATGAACTCGTGAATCAGAAAAATGACAAGAGTGGAAGACATCATGAACAGAGTAAAATCCCTGAAATGGCAATGGTATTGGTATTGGTAACTGTGGGTACCATAGTGGTACCCAGTTTATTGCTATAACGAAATACAGACATAGGAGATTCATTAAAAGCTGCAGTACAGAAAACAACAGTGCGGAAAGTCAGTATATCCACGATGCAGCACAACGTTACACAGAAAGGAAATGAATATGCACACGAACAATGAAAGACCGAACGGCATGTCAAACACTATAACACATGTGCACAAATGCAAGAAATGTACTATGCTATCATAAATCAACCGAACGGAACTGAATTGTGGTTAGAGAACAAAACAACATGGAGTACCTCAGCAACCATATAAAAATAACAAAGGTAACAAACGTACCACTATAATAATCCGCGATACAGGAAAGCACTAGCACAGCAAACACTCACAATTATAGGTAATTTAAAAACAGGCACAAATTCAGGAAACAACAGATAAGATAATGATGAGATAATGAGGAGATCACACAAGTAACGAGACCGATTAGTTGTGAAATCACAGCAAAACACGCAATTATCGCAAATTTAAAATACATTACTTGTGAAACACAGCCAAACACACAAATAAAGCAAATTTACAAAACATGACTTGTGAATCACAATAAAAACACACATGGAAAACATCAGAATCAACATGCACTAAGTCAGCAAAACCAGGGAATCTGCGAACGGGTTCGCAAATCCTCTAGCATTGAGAGAACAAAAAGTAATCGGTGTGAGGAAGAGAGCTAAAGGTCATCGGTAAAAGGATAGAAGGTATCACATATATGCTTCTCAACGAGCTCCTTCAAGGAGGCGAGACGGCGCGTGTAACGTCTCAAAAAGGCTGATACCGAGGATCGGTGACACACAGAGATTTAAAAAGTGACACATAAGCTTCGAATTGCGTTACCGCCGCATACAGGTCCAGATCAGGTGAGTGAAGGAATTCTTCAGAACCAACAATCGTACGTGCAGGTTGAAAAAGACGTAAAAGTTGCTGTCTGGACAGTGGGCCAGGAACTGGAAGAAACGTATCAACTGCTTGTAGAACCTCAGCATCAGAGAGAGGATTGACAGGACCTGAGCGGAGAAGCATACTGTTTGAAGAAACATCAGGTGGAGAAACACCGGAACCGGAAACCTCGGGAATACTAGATGAATCCTCAGAATGTGGCACCGAAAGTTGTTTTAACTTTTTCTGTTTTACAGCGCCTGTGGAAGTTCCAATCCGCTTCGAAGAAGTAGCTGATGCGGATGTATCCATTAGTGGATCAGGCTCACCCCAAGTCAGGAGACGAGGAAACAAACGTCGCCGAAGAAGCAGTACGTAGCTGAGCTGCCTTAGTGGAGACTGGTACAACAGCCGAGGGTTCAGGAAAATGTTGCAACAAGGGTATGGTAGACAAGGTTGTAAATGGAGATCCGATATCCGAGAGGCTAGGAGAAGAGCCAGACGGCCGATCCGACAAACCACCACTCAACACACCCGGATCGGAACACTCCGCTGTAGACACATCTGTAGTCGAAGACAACTCTGTCAATCTTGAAGGTGGATGCACAATCGTACGGGTCGGGAGAGGAGGAAAGGCAGCATTGTCCGTGATGGAAATGTTCGTCTGACGGAGAAACGAAGAATTCGCGTCAGGCAAACTACCGGTAGTGGGAATAGTAGAAAGACCAATGTGGTCAGCAGTGGGATGCGAACTTGATGAACGTCCACGTCGAACGCGGTCACAGGAGGCAGTGGTGTGATTTTGTGTTAAACAGTGTGTACAATAGTGAGCAGTGAAAATCTTGAAACTGTACGTTCGTGCGCCAATTTCAACAGTAGCTTCTGTAGGGCAATTCGCCAAGGCTTTCTCGGTGGAAAAGACGAACAATAACTGACGGCGAGGTCCTGTAGCATGTGCAAATCGAGTTCCGCGGGGAGCGTCAGAAAGGCGACGTACCTTGCCAACAATTTTACAAACATGACTGACAAGGAGAGGAAGTGCAGTATCCGGCACTTCCTCAGGATAGAACGTGATGTTCACCGGTCTCTTGGAAAGAGGCGACGGGATGAGATGGTTTGTCCCAATCGAAAGTCCGTTAGCTAGAAAAAAGTCAGCATCCTCCTTGTGATTGAACTGTACCGAAATACCCCGAGGAGTACGGAAAATTCCTGCAATGGACGCAGACGACACATGTACAGAGAGGGCTTCCATGTAGCGTGGCAATGGAGTATTTGGTAAAGCATGAAAGAGCACACCTCTATCCAGGAGGTTATGGAACTCACGGCCAATATGCGAATTGTCATCAATCGTTACCTTCACCTTGTGGTTGGATACCTGAATAATAGGCGTTGCTTGCAAAAGACCAACTGGTTGAGAGGAATCGGACGTAGAAGTAGCGCCTCGTTGCACTTTAGAGGCAAATGACATCCTCAAAAGAGAGAAGTCTGTTCGGATCCGGCTGGCACAGAAGGCTGTGAGCGAAGAGAAGCACAGGCAGAAGGCAAGGCAGTAGAATCAGTAGTTCCCAAGGAGGGCACCGAGACAGATGCAGGAGCTGAAGAAGAAAGCGCAGCCAAGTCCAGTGAAGGCACCGGTGCAGGAGTACTAGAAAGCTGGGAAGGCAACTGAGCAGACACATCTGAGGACGAGAGTATGGTAACTTCCATGTACGTGGGAAGTGTGACGTGACGTGCATCCGCCACGCCCATAGATGATAACGAAATATCGGAAACCGCCATGTTGGCAGCTTCCAAACGTAAACAAACGAGCAAACGATAAGAAAACGGATGAATATGAACTAATATGAGGATGAGAACGCTAGAAAAGTAGCTCAAAACGTACACAGTACCTTTAGACAGCCGGGCCACGCAACAGGTGAGTGAGGGACAAGGTATTCCACACTAAAACGCATAAAATATTGGAGCCACCAACACTACGTCTATCACGAACGAGCAATGCGCTGGACATATTGCCAGAACGACAGACCATCGATGGACAGCTGAAATTTTTGACTGGATTCCAAGGGACAGGAAAAGACCCAGTAGAAGACCACATGTGAGATGGGTAGATGAAATTCGAAAGTATGCAGGAGCAACATGGAGGAGACTGGCACAAGGCTGACCATTGAGGAAGAAATTTGGGGAGACCTTCGTCCAGCAGTGTATTGATAATTGTTGACAATGATGATGATGATGATGATGGCATAGTTAGTCCATTCACTTCACTTGTGTTCTGAGTACAGACAGATATTCATCGGCATAAGATAAGAACAGAATTAGTTCATTGTAGTTACACTAGCTGAGAATTCGACGCTGTTTTAACTCTGACTGACGGAAGCAAAGTTCCATACTCAAAGAGCAAGCAAAATAAATTTAATGTAAACCCATTTGCCGGAAGGATTCCCATCAGAACACATAGTTATGGTAATTTAAATGGGGATTAGATTTCAAGATAACCTTCAGTGAGGGGATGATTGAGAAGCTCGGGAAGGAATTTCGAAGAGATTATTTCCATCATTTTATTCCTTCATTGGTCCAGCAGATTAATTCCGGTACGATACTTTGATATCTGTCTGGGCTCTGTCTGCCATCTTCACACAAGATTATTTAAATAAAGAAAAATACCTACTTCAGAAGAATGCGAAAGATTTCCTTATTGGGAAATGTATTGGCTTTTACCGTCAAATGGGAAGTTTTATGAAGAATCAATGTTTTGCATTTGTGATAGTGTATTTATTTTTCCTGTTGCTTCATAATTTCTACTGGAAATGATCTGCTGAAAAGTATTAGGGTCGATTGGTTTATGCTTGTGCGTTGAATAAAGAATTATTGAAATATCAGGTGCATGTGCTCAGTAAAAAATGCGAACTCCAAAAGACGTAGCATAATATCCAGCAATAATTAAGATGTCAATGACTAATCAATATAAATTCATTTTTGTAAATCACACATTGATCCTTACTAAATGCATCGAAAGTAACCACTAGGTATGTGCCCAAATTATAGGCACTATAATATTGGTTAAACTTCACTATTAGAGAAAAGTCGCAGTGAAAATTAGCTATGTTGAGCCGCGGATGGCTTAGTGGTTAGCAAGTCAGACTGTCATTACAAGGTCCTCAGGTTCGAACCTGGGCTGATCTTTCAGAGGTGGTGTGATTTACTAACAATCGCTGAATATCCACCGTGCATCGGACGAGCACGTTAAGTGACGGCCCCCAGGCTGGACCCACTGGTTAAATGGGTATCCTTTCCTATGCCCCCCCCCTGAAATTCTCTCGCCCTTCTATGTGCAACATCGTACTTGTACGGTGGCGCCATCTACTGTACTCTAATCTCACTACAAACTGTTCTGTCAAAGTCGCTAGACTTGCTCTCATTCCTTTCGTTTCTGTGTCCTGCCCAAAAGGCGAACTCGCTGTAGGAGGCTGGGACCTAAACTCTACTCACTGTGGACAGAAGTCCTACAAAAAATGACAAATACTGTGGTGGCTGCCCGAATGAAATTAACTATGTATTCTAATTACAAGCGCACTTTGTTATCCATAAAAGAATTAATATCCAGTCGGTTCTAGCCTCCACTTTGCTGGGAGGGCGTTCTACTATATTTTAGTACGTTTCTGGAAGAATCGCTTTCTATTCTATCACAAGAGTATTAATCAGGGCAATTAATGATGTCTGGTGATTCCACCAGGGTCCCAATCGGCGTTCCAGTTCACTCAAATGTGTTCTATGAGGTTCAGGTCGAGTTCAGTGCAGGCCAGTCAAGTACTTTCTCACCCATCTCATCAAACCATTCCTGCCCGGACCGCGCTTCTGTTGGGCCAGGAACATCGTTCTTTTGTTAAAGGAGAAGACCATCACCAAACAGTTTCCACAGGTTCGGATCACATAAATATGCACAATGTCGTTACAGGTCGCTGCGTTAAGATTCCCGGGCAAAGGAAGCAGGAGGCCATCACACACTATGAAACACAGCTCCAGAACATGATGCCTCCTTTACCACATTTCACATTTGACCCTACAAAGTAGGGAAGTAGCTGATGATTCATCACTCTAGAACAGCGGTTCTCAAAGTATTCCTCGACGGTTTTCGCGAAACTCTCTTGTGACAACGTCATGTTCGAGAACGAAAATATACCGAAATATCCACGTACTTCCTCAATATTATTTTACAATGTAGGGTAAACATTGGCAATTTCGTGATAATTTCAAAAATTTCCATTTTAAGCACAAAAAATTATCGCCGTTGTTTATCAAACCCCAGTGCTCCATACGCAGTACATTTTTGCATAATACTACTAGTAGTAACTTGGAAAACAGTAGGACTGTATATTTGTGTTACACAACACATGGTTTCGCATAATGTTTACCAGTGGTTATTCCATGATAACCTTGGTAACTTCTCGATAATACCTTGCTAAGTTCGTGAGAGTGAACAAGTTGTCCGTTTGTACGCACAACATTGCGTGAATGTAAAGGCATATAGAAATAATACTACACATGATATATTGCACAGTTTACTCTTGTTAAACCTGGAAGAAATACATATTTTTATCAACAAAAATTCTCTTTTTTTCCATAAAGTGCCGTCTTCACATTTGTATTTCAGTCATTACCAGCAGCTTCCACAGGTGTTGCACGCGAACACAATTACATTTTCATCGTAACAGTTTTGGTGTTTCATGTGGTACAATATCATGAAAAGGCTGCATTGATCCCGTGGAGCACCACTTTTACTTCTTTTTTTACATCCTCGTTATAGTTGGGTCCATAAAATTTGCAATCCTAATTATCGTCTCCTTTTGGCATAATGAGCCTTTTGACAAAAACTGTGTATATGAGCTATATTTTGTTACACTTCAATTACGTCAACTATTACGCATCACGAAGTTACCACCCGTAGGTGGTACATTCGTAATACTTTGGTTATTTCGTGAAGGCTAAAATTACTTAAAAACCGAAACTGAAGTGCCTATTTGAATCCCAGCTACATGATTATGATTCAGAAATCAGATATTGCAGTTTAATTATGGGGAAAAATATTATTGAAATCAACATTAATGTCTGAAAAAATTAATTCCCCAAATCTAAGGATCATGCTTCTGTTTCTAAGCTCCCAGACACTCTAGAATGCTGATAAATAACTTACAAGTTCATTTTAAAATTAGACAGGAATCTAATCAATAACTGTGATAGATATTGTGTTCAGTTGCCTCTATTTTACTTCTTGAAATCCGCTGTTCTACGAGGAGATGCTGAAAAGTTCTCGGCCTCACCAAGAAGGAAATGGGCAAGAGCCATGAAACTTAGAGACGATTCTGCATATTCACCCCGAAGTTCAACACACTTGGCACAGTGTTTCTGGAGTTGTTTAACCCTTCCAAAAACATTATGAAGTATGATCACGGAAATACTGCTCTGCTGCTGATATCACCTCCAAATCATTCGAAAAATGCTACCCTTTCAAACTTTTTTTAAGGTTTGGGAACAGGAAATAGTCTGATGGAGCAAGGTATCGTAAGTAGGGTGATTGGTCTATGCACTTAAACCCCAGACAACTCCAAACATCCATTGTCTTGCCAGCCTTGTGACCCGGCGTACTGTCCTGCAAAAAAGAGAACACCTTTCCACAGCTTTCCTCTCGTTTTTCCTTCAACGCCTCTTTTAATCGGCACAGCAAGTTGGAATAGTATTCAACGTTCATTGTTTGGCTCTTCGGGATATAGTCAGTCAGTAAAACGCCTTCCGAATCCCAAAACACCGTTGCCATGACCTTTCTTGCAGACCTCTGAGTCTTGAATTCCTTTGGCCTTGGAGAACCCGAGTGCCGCCACTGCAGGGACTGTTGTTTCGTCTCCGGATCGTAGTGATGTAACCACGTTTCATCAACAGTGACAAGTGGCTGCAAAAAATTATCACCAGATCGCTCAAAAATTCTGCAAAACTGATATGGAAGTGTCCACTCGTTTTCGTTTGTCATCAGCGTTCAAACATTTGGTCACCCACTTCATTGACATCTTCTGCATTTCCAAGTGCTCATGAATTATGAACCCAACCCTATCCCTGGATATCACCATTGAAGGCCTCACAGATCTTACTGCAACTTCTGTCTCAAAGTCTCCACGCTGAAAGTTGGCACACCATTTCTTCACAGTGGAATATGAAGGGCACTTGTCACTTAATGTTTGTTTCAAACACTCATAGATTTCCTTTGCAGTTTTCTTCTGCCGGAACAGAAAGTTCAGGATACCCGGAGTTTCACATTTGGAAATTCAACACTTTCCATTTACACGATTCAGTTCAGGACGTCAAACATCTGAAAAAAAGAGCTATTAGTCTGAAAATTGCCACTTTACAATACAAAAGAAAACGTTTTCGAGCAGCAGTTACAAAATAATGCTACAATTACAGGAAGTGGGCTAGACCGATAAGTTTTTATCATCCCCTCGTACCTGGTATACTAAATACCACCGCAAAAGACCATTCGATTCCCGCCACACGTTAAATAACTTTTTCCGTGCCACGAACAAAACAACTTGCTGACGATCTTCTTCATTTTTTGGGAATTGTACATTGGCTGACATTTATGATAAGAAATTGGAATTAATGACGATAGTGGTTACTCTACGAATTGTCGCCTATGCTCTACCACGAATTTCCCTATGCCACGAAATTAACCAACGCCGCCCCGGTGGCGCAGTGGTCTAAGAGATGGCCTCTGATCATTCGTCCGAAAAGGCTGAAGTGCACGTTTTCCTTATTGGTCACCGTTTTAACTTGGAAGAACGGCTGGATGATGATCTGTGGTTGTGTTTAGACTTGCATATTTAGCTGACATATTCACAAAAATTAATGAAGTTAACCTAGATTTTCAAGGAAATAATACTACTATTTTCACGGCTTCTGAAAAATTTGTGCTGGTGCAGTTCTGGACTGCACGTTTCCTAAACCGTGAGATTGATAGCTTCCCAACATTTGCGGACTTTCTGAAAGAACTTGTAGGAAGCATCCATGAATCTAACGAGATTTTCGGAGAATTCGCCCAGTACCTATAAGGAATAACCGATGCTCTCTTACAGTACTTCCTAAATGCAATGCACGAGAATTTTAAAAAATATACGCCGGTTAAATATCCCTTTGCAATTAAAGACAAGCCTCGCAGGATGCCTGCAAGTGAATATGAAAATCTGATTAGTCTGACACTTCTGTAAAGGCAGCGTTTTATAAGCTACCATTGGCAGACTTTGGGTGCAGCGTTAAGAAATAGTACCCATGTTCATCACAGAAAGTGGTTTAGAATAATCCTTTCCTTTGTCAGTAGGTATGTGTGCGACTTATGTTTCCGCAAAGTCCAAGTATCGCAACCGACTGGATGCAGAGCGGGACAAGCGACTGCAACTCTCCTCCACAGAGCCGATCGTAAAGGAACATTGCAAGGAGATGAAACAAGTGCACTCGTCGTATTGAGGTCAGTGATTCAATCATTTTTTCTTACCATATTTGCCATTCATTTGTAATAGCATTTTTTTTTCTACTATGATCTCTATTGATTTTATTATGAAAGATTACTAGAATATTAAAAACACTTAAAGTTCTTCGTATGCTGTCAGCTAAATAAAACCAGTACTTCCCAGAAAAAAACTAATACTTTTCTTAGATTTTTCAGAAATTAAGTTCTTAAATCCTCAATGCCTCTATAAACACATCTTTGTGCTGAATATAAACACGGGCATAGAAAAAAATGGAGCTCTGCGGCCTCCTCCTTGGGGGAAAAGGGCTGAGATGTGTCAGAAGTTTGAGGACCACTGCTCTAGAGAATGCGTTTCCACTGCTTCGGAGTTTATATGCGCCAAGCCTTATAGCAAACTTACGGTTTGCGTTGATCTTACTGGTGTTAGGTTTGTGTGCGGCTGCCAGGCCATGGAAAACTACAGAGGGTGAGTCGAAGGTTTTGCAATATTTGGATCACTTTATGTCTTCATACGTACTTTTACGACGAAAGCTGACTAGCATTCAAAGTACACTGAGGGAAAAAAGAAATCCCAACACCAAGAAGGGGTTGTGTTAGATAAACGACAGTTCGCAGGCGGTGAGAGTACATCTGTAAGATGACGTCTATGCAAATTTCGCGCTCGGCGCATACATGTGGCGCTAGTAGCGTCCCTCGGAACATGCAAAGCGGGTTTGCTGTAAATACGCTCTGTAACGTTCGTGAGCGTTAGTTATCGTTGAGATTCGACGTAGTGTGTTGATGTTAGTTAAGAATGCCTTTAAGTAGACGAAGAAGCCATTATCAACAGCACACGGAGTTTGAACGAGGTCGTGTAATAGGGCTACGAGAAGGTGGATTTTCTTTCCGCAATATTGCAGAACGACGTGGCAGGAATGTAGCCACTGTGCATGATTGTTGACAGCGGTGGTCAAGGGAAGATACTGCCTCAAGAAGACCGGGTTCCGGCCAGCCACGTGGCACTACCGAGAGGGAAGACCGCCGTGTACGGCGTATGGCCGTGGCGCATCGTACTGCGTTTGCGGCAGCAATTCGAGCTGCAGTTGCCCCCACAGTGACACAACGAACTGTTGCAAATCGGTTACGTGAAGGACAGCTCCGAGCCAGACGCCCTGTAGCGTGCATTCCACTTACTCCAAACCACTGCCGTTTGTGACGTCAGTGGTGTCAAGCTACAGCTCATTGGAGGACGGAGTGGAGATCTGTTGTGTTTTCTGATGAAAGCCGGTTCTGCCTGCGTGCCATTGATGGCCGTGTTTTGGTTAGAAGGAGGACAGGTGAGCGCCTGCAACCAACCTGTATGCGGCCGAGACACACTGGGCTTACACCTGGAGTTATGGTCTAGGGAGCAATTTCCTATGACAGCAGGAGCACTTTCGTGGTTATCCCATGCACCCTGACGGCACAGGTGTACGTCGGTCTGGTGATTCAACCTGTTGTGCTGCCATTCATGAACAGCATACCAGGGGGTGTTTTCCAACAGAATAACGCTCGCCCGCATACCGCTATTGAAACCCGACATGCTCTACAGTGTGTCGACATGTTGCCGTTGCCTGCTAGATCACCAGATCTTTCTCCAATCGAACACGTATGGGACATCATTGGACGACAACTCCAGCGTCACCCCCAACCAGCATTAACCGTCCCTGTATTGACCGACCAAGTGCAACAGGCATGGAACTCCATCCCACAAACTGACATCCAGCACCTGTACGACACAATGCATGAAAGTTTGCGTGCTTGCATTCAACATTCTGGCGGTTACACCGGTTATTAATGTACCAGCATTTCACATTTAAAATGGCTCTTCTCGCGCTTACATTAAGCTGTGATCTTGAAACCTTAATCGATTAAATTTGTTACCTATACAAATGTGTGGCCGCCATTTCATTCCTCTACAACTATTTTTTCGCGGTGTTGGGATTTTTTTTTCCGTCAGTATATATGTCTTCGGTTGCACCGTCTTTAGCCATCTGTCTGCCAGTCCTGCGATTCCGTCGCAGTACCAGTTCTTGTCCTTCTAGGCGAAGAACTCCTTCACCTTAGGTACCACCTCCTCCTGGTTGTTGAAGTGCCGCACGCGAAGGAAGCGGGATATGCACCGAAAAAAGTAACAATCCGACGAGACAACTTCCGCACTACATACTGGGTGTGGCATGAGTTCTATGCCCTCAAGTTTCTGGAGTTTTGCCCGGGTCGTTCTCGCCGTATGAGGCCGAGCATTGTCCTTCTGTAGGAGAGCGCGCTTTCTGTTCACCAGTTCCGGGTACTTCTCATCCAGAACGGCATACACCCGCTTCTGCTGTTTAGAGTAGAGGTTGGCGTTCATGGTCCGACCGTCTGAAACAAATTCGCCATGGATTATTCCCTCGAAATTCCGAGCATGACCTTTTGCTTGAAGCGCCCATGTATGGCAACAGGTTTCGGAAGATGGCACGGGCTCAACCACTGCGGTTGTGTGTTAGGATTACGGAAATAGACCCAGTTTTCATCGCACGTAACAATTCTCTTGATGAATTGTACATCGCGCGGGTTTTCTAGGAGTTTCGTTCACACTTCCACTCCGCGGTTTTGAAGGACAATGCGGCAGATCCTGTAGAACTTGTCCAGGTCCTGAAGTTGACAAACCACGATGGATTGTGATATGCCCAGCTCCCCCGATAATCTACGAGTACTGGTTGTAAGATTTCCCCTTTAGTCCTGGCCCAGGGCCACCGAATCCACAGTTTGCGGTCTACCTGACCTCGGCTGATCGTCGAGGTTTCTTTCACCTGAGTGAAATTTCTTGAACCATCTGCTTGGGGTGCTGTGGTCCACGGAACCTTCTCCTTTTGCATGACAAATATTTCGTCTTGCTTAAACAGCGTTAGGCCGGAGTTCAAACTCGTAAAGCAAAAGTTTCCCAATTAGCCGGTTCCGTCTGTTCACCTTTCACGCGTACCAACCACAGACAGAACGACGGCGGACAATGCTGTTCAGAGCAACGACTTTCACTTTATATCCCTTTCGACTGACTACAGTGCGCGACTTGAACTAGTTTAAACACGTGACATACCCGCCGCAGCACCTGCGTTTATGCAAATATTGCAAAACTTCCGACTCATCCTCTGTATTACTTTCAGCTCTCGATGAACCACTATGTTGCAAGCATTGCTTCCAGTTGCATTTTTGAACTGTCACAGCCGATGACTACTGATTTTGTTGCCGCACATGCTTTAGCACTCCGCGTTCGCTCTCTCATTTTTCGTGTCCCACATGGTCGCGGTTGCGCAGTTGCATTTCACAAATGACGTCACTGACATTTGATAAAGGCATTTTCTGCAGGATAGAAATTTCCCGAATCGATCTGTTGCTAAGATGGCAACCAATGACCGTGTCACGCTTAAACGTCACTGAACTCTAAGGCGCTTCCCATTCGACTGTTCATGCTTCTCTATGATGTTTGGTAGGCCGCACGCACTTAAATATTTTGTGGCAGGTTGCACCAAAAAGTGGTGTTACACCAGCTGCACCACCTTCTAAGAAAACATACACCGCTGTGTGGTGCAAACAACAATAAGGTGCAACTTGGCACCACGTAATAATGCATTGTTGCATCCCATTGTGGTCAAAGGTTTCACCTTATCATTGGGTTCTATCTACACCACACTAACTGTGTATCTTTCTGCAGAAATTAGTGCAGCTGCTGTACCAACACGTTTTGATGCAATCTACCACATCATTTTTAAAAGTGCATGTCCTTTTATATTTCCATACCCATGGCTGTGCCGTTTATAGGCAAATCTACTACTCAAAATGTATGTCCGTATACTTCATAACATAGTACAGGGTGATTTAAAAGTCCCCGAACTCTGAATTCAAATATTTGTACCACGAACATAGTGATGTATATCTATTTTTACATACTGTTATATTAACACTAATATTTACAGGTGATGGAAAGCTATTTACAACAGATGCTGGAATTGTCCACCATTTTGTTGAAGACACAAATTCTCCCGACGGCACATGTTGGCGGACACTCTTTTCAGCGTGTTGGCTGGTATGTCCCTCACGGCTGTAATGATGTTGTTCCGCAGGGCCTGTGCGGCCTTAGGGTTGTTGTGGCAAATTGTTTCTTTCAGATAGCCCCACAGTTAAAAGTCTGGAGGACTAAAGTCTGGTAAACTTGGCCTGCCAAAGTTTTTTTTTTTTCCGAGATTAATCGATCGTGGAAGAACTCACGAGCATCTCCATTGTATCGTTTGGTGTGTGGAACGTTACTCCATCTTGTTGAAATTAGCAGTAACGTTTGTGTTCTTCCAGCATCGCTACAAATTGATGGATGATGTCTGCATACACAGCGGAATTTACAATTGTGCCGAAAAAAATGGTCCTACAATTCGCCGTCTAGACATGGCGCACCACTCACCAGCTTTCTGACAGTAAAGTCTAACCTCATCCAATGCGTGTGGATTCTCCGTAGCCCATATGCGAGTGTTTTGGCTATTGATGTATCCATTCAGATGAAACCATGCCTCGTCACTGAAAAAAGTGTTGTTAAGTTGGTTAGTAACATTGTTGCGCGTGAAACTTGTAAACCATAAGCAGTGGGCAGTGCGCTTTTCCGAGTCCAAAGGACGTAGCTCTTGCACTACTCGAATTATGTACGGTAGTAGCTTTATACGTTCAGTAGCACTCTGGCAGGCTAAATACGAAGCCCCTAAATCTTGAGACAGTCGCCGAAGTGACTTCTGGGGACAGCGCTGCGGGGAAACGTGGTCGTCACCACGGACGGCCGGCCGCCTTTTAGGCTTATGCTAAACGCTGCCTGTCTCGCGAAACCTGTTCACAAAGTCCTAGACTATTGTTTCTCCTGGTATAGGAGCATTTGGAAACTTCCTTTGAAACAGCTGGATGCAACGTTGGTAAGATATTTCCGGAAAATAAACTTCTAACAAAGCGACTCTCTGTTCTCGGATCAGACTCATGGCTGACTGAACGTTGCTGCTTGCCAACGCCGCCCGCGTAAGCGTAGTGTCACGTGGTGCTATCACGTGACGCATGTCGTTCCCCAAGGTCACACACAACAACCAGAAACAGCAATACTCGGATATATTTTATGGCTTTACAGGAAATACGTTTTAAAATATAAAGTTCGGGGACTTTTGAATCACTCTATCTAAGTTATATTACAATATGAAAACTGAAACTAATGTAAAACGCTCTGTTTTGGTAATAATAGCAATCCCAGAAGGATGACACCGAATATTCGGCTGAAATGAGCATGTCTTTTGAATCCTTTCCAACACGAAAAAAAACTATCTCAAAGCTGATTTTTAGAAAATAAAAAGAATCCACAATAAAGAGGTTATACTTACACCACCTCGGGAAAAACTACGCATAGTTTAAATTTGAAATGCGCAGTGTGTAGGGGCACACACGGCACAGAATATTTCGTACATGTTACAAGTACATAGTACTCAAACATTGAGACTTTTCAGAAACGTTGAGCAATGCAACAGTAATGTTTCAGAAAACTTACGGTTACCTCAAAACGTCATTAAGCGCTACATAACTCTGAAATATAACCGACACGTTACAGTGAAAAGTCTTTGTAACTTCAGCATCCTAACTACATGTTACTGTTACATATTTGAAAAATATTTGTAACTTCTATATATATTAAAGTAATACAATGTAGTTTGTCACAATTATTTATTTTTTCAAGCCGACCATGGTTTCGCTGGGTATTGACATAGCTTCACTTGTACGAATGGCAGGTAAATATTCAAATTGAATATGACATCATAAAGAGTGTTTACAGTCACGTGTTTTGGTTAGATGCTTCCACGCGCTTGACAGAAATGGCGTGGATGCCATGTCATTAACAAGTTGCGAAGACTTCTGATATACACTGAATAGCAATTGAATTAGGAATACCTGTCTGGTAACGTGTAGCACCACCTTTCGCCTGATGACGGCGCCGATTCGTCTCGGCATGGACTCGACAAGACGCCGGAAGCGTTGGGAAGCCGTACGGATCCACGACCTCTGAATAAGCTCCCACAGTTCAAGAAGATTTGATGGATGGGGGTCAGAGCCTCGAACATCTCTTTCAATGGAATCACAGATGTGCCCGAAGAGACTGAGGTCAGGAACCTTATCTGGCCAAGGAACCGAGGTCACGTAGCAGGAGTGTTCATCGAGCCATTCGGATACAGTTCGGGAGCGATGGCACGGTGCATTGTCTTGTTGCAGGACGAGGTCCCCAGTGGGATGTTGAAGACGCACAAACAAGAGCAAATGGTCGTCCAGGATATCCCGGTAACGTTGACCTGCGAGGGACGATGTCACACGTATCAGGGGTCCCGTTTAAGTCCATATAAACAGTCCCAAGACGAGAATGCCACCCCCACCAGCTTGAAGAGTACCCCGCTGGCAAGAAGGATCCATCTCTTCATGTGGTTTGCGCCGTACTCGTATCCTGCCATCCGCATGTACCAACGTGAATCTCGACTCATCAGTCCAAGCAACATTTTCCCCCATGTCTAGGGTCGAGTGGTGATGTTCCCGCGCCCATGCTAATCTTTGCACTCTGTGATGTACGGTCAGAAGCGGTACCCTCGTAGGACGATGGCTTCAGTACCCCGTGGCGAGGAAATGGTTCTGGATGTTGTGGCTGCTTACACGTTTTTGTGTACCAGCGTTAAATTGCCGAGTGATTTCTTGCACTGTGGCCCGTCTATCCGCTGTTACAATGCGAGCTAGCCGACGATGACGCCGCTCTTCCACACGCTGTTGTCCACGGCAGTTGGCCCTTGCAGAAATGGTTTTACCGGATTCGATGTACTAACGGTGCACCCGTGACACAGTGGCTCGTGAAAATCCCAATGCCTGCACGACTTCCGATGTGAAGTGACCCATTCGTCGGGCTCCGACGAATGGGTCACTTCACATCGGAAGTCTACGATCAAATGCGCTTAGATCGTTCGTCTTACCCATACTGCGTCCGAGTGTTTCTGATTCCCGTCGCATCACTCCTTATATTGTCGGATCGCTGCATACGTCATGTCGTTTCCGTTTACAGGGCCGCCAACAGCACCACATTTGTATAACGCCAGCTGTCTCTAATTAAATTGATCTTCAGTGTATATGAGAAGCTTCCAAAATATCAAGTTTGGTGGTTGAATCTGGCTTGTCAATTAGTTTTGCTTCTTCAAAGAGAAATTTGTGGTCCTTTTCGTAACAGTGTTTAGCCATCAATGATTTCTTTAGGTCACAATTCCGAATGTAGGTCTTTTGCTCCTTCAGCCGAAAACGCAATGCTCTACGGGTCTGTCCTATACACGAAGCGCCACATTCACATGGAATTTGATAAATTTCCCACGAGTTTTTGTCTTCAACATAGTCCTTTGATCCTAAAAATCTCATTTTCTTTATGGGTTTAAAAATCACCTTAAAATTAAAGCTTTTGACCCGTTTTGTAATTTTGAAGGGAATGTCATGGGAAATCGGAATAATGGCAAAATTCTCTTGCAATGGGTGCATCACAGGAGTTAATATAGAGACACGCTTCGGTTTCCGGAATTTTGTTAGAGCCTTGTATATAATGGAAGGGTTGTATCCTCGCTCTACTGCAACACGTTTAAAGAAATAAAGTTATTTTTCCAAACTGTCTTTATTAGAACATACAGTATATTTATCGCGCGATATACGCAAGCGTAAAAGGCGCCGAGTTTTTGTTCATAAGGGTGATTGCATGTGGAGGTGAAAAAATAGCGAAAGGTTTCCGATAAATATGGTTGCTAGAGATCCATTTAAGCGAGTTACCAGGACGTCAAGGTATGGTAGGCATCCGTTATTTTCAGTTTCGTAGCTGAATTGAATGTGAGGATCTATGTAATTTATAAGTTTGAGTAATTCCGGAATTTCAGAATGTTTTCCCTTTCATAGAACAAAAGTAGCGTCTACGTATCGTATCCATAAGTCAAATTTCACAAGTTTGAAAATTTTTTCTTCAAATCGACGCTTGTAGATTTCACATAAAACAGGTGACAGTGGGCTGCCATGGCTAGACCTTCCGTCTGTTCATAAAACGTTCCACTGAAAGGAAAACTGTTGTGTTTTATGCAAATGCCCACTAGTATTGTAATTTCTTCAACTTCAGGTTGGCTGTAATGATGCTCTACATGACTTGATTTTAGGGATTTCAGAGCTCCTTTTACTGGAACATTGGTGAGCATAGATACCCCATCAAAGGATAGCATTAGTTGATCTACATAGGGGTGAAGTTTTAGTCGATTGGTAAACTCAAAGGAATTTTCCACAGATGTTTCGTTTGGAGTGGCCAATGTAGGTAATTTTGAAGATAAGAACTTCGATATCTTATATGCTGCTGTGCCGATATTACTTACTATAGGCCGGAAAGGAATTCCAGATTTATGTAACTTAGGGAGAGCATAAAATCTCGCACAACGGGCGTATGAAATTTTAAGTTTGTTCTTTATGTTTTGGTTCAGAGTTTCTGAGTTTTTGATCAATTTCTGTATTTCTTTCAACTTGTTTATCTGAAGGATCATTCTTTATTTCTCTGTAAGGTCCATCCGAAATAAGATTTTCGACTTTGTTATCATAATGGTTTTTGTCTAACACAACCACCTGACCTCTTTTGTCAGCTCTAGTGATGATTGAATTTGAATTTGAGCGCAATTCATTAAGCGCATTAATTTCTTTTTTTTTTTTTTTTTTTTTTTTTTGATTGGAGGTTTAACAACCACCGTGAGCAACTCAATGGGCTATAAGCAGTCTCCCGTCCCTAATTTAGGGTCACTGGTTCCAGGGAAGGGAGAGAGCCAGTGCCGTAAGACAAACACAACATCCATGCCTCACCAGGATTCGAACCCGGACCCCTTACGGACAAATGATCAGAGGCCAGCGCCTTAGACCACTGTGCGCGGCTTAATTTCTTTGGCGGTTAAACCAAGAAATTAATGCGCTTAAAAAATTGCGCTCAAATTCAAATTTAATTATCACTAGAGCTGACAAAGGAGGTCATGTGGTTTTGTTAGACATTATGATAACAAAGTCAAAAATCTTATTTCGGATTAACCTTACAAAGAAATTAAAGAATGATCCTTCAGATAAACAATTGAAAAAATTAAAAATTGATCAAAAACTCAGAAACTCTGAGCCAAAACATAAAGAACAAACTTAAAATTTCATACGCCCGTTGTGCGAGATTCTATGCTCTCCCTAAGTTACATAAATCTGGAATTCCTTTCCGGCCTATAGTAAGTAATATCGGCCCCGCAGCATATAAGATATCGAAGTTCTTATCTTCAGAATTATCTACATTGGCCCATTCCAAACGAAACATCTGTGAAAAATATCATTCAGTTTATCAATCGACTCAAACTACACCACTACGTAGATCAACTAATGCTATCCTTTCATGTGGTATCTACACTGGCGGAAAGTGAAAAAAGAACACCAAGAAGGAATTGGCGGACGATCATGATATTTACATATGTTAATGGTTGTTGAGTTTACGTAGGTGTGATGTTAATTTCGGGACCAACCGGTGAGCGCTTACGCCACAGCACGGCATAATATGCAAATTATCGTCGGTGGTATTTAAGGAGTACGGCGAAGTGAATGTATGCAGTCGTTGGCGTACGGACACGTGCGAAGACCCTTAAGAAGCTGCAATGCCTGGACATGGAAGACGAGTACAATTTCAGCAGTTATCGGACATTGAGTGAGGTCGTCAAGTCGGACTCCGCGAGGCCGGGTGGTCGTATCGTCGGTATTGCCGAGCGAATTGGACTGGAAGTCTCGGTGGTGGTACGGTGGTGGCGTAGATGGTCCGAGGAACATTCCCACACGAGAAGATGTGGAACCAGGAGTCACAGACGGACTGATGAGTGGACCGAACGACGCATAAGGATACCGGCGTTGTCAAGCAGAACATCCCCTGCGACGCAAATCCGAGCTGCCGTTGCACCTGAGGTAACAGTGCGAACAATCCGCAACCGTCTCCTGGATGCAGGACTACGAGCACCTGTGCCTATGGCATGTGTACCTCTGACGCTAGCCCACAGTCAGGAACGGCTGCAGTGGTATCGCCAACGTCTGCACTGGAGAACGCAATGGCGATATGTCGTGTTCAGCGATGAAAGCAGATTCTGCTTGGGAGCCTCCGATGGCCGTATGCGTGTTCGCAGACGCAGTGGGGAGCCTCTCCACCCTTCTTGCATCCACCAGTGACACACAGGGCCTACAATTGGTCTCCTGGTATGGGGAGCGATCAGCTATCGCTACCGTACACAACTAGTGTTTGTAAAGGGTACGTTAAACAGCACCTCCTACATCAACAACATCATTCAGCCCGTTGTTGTGCCATTTGTAAGGTCGGTCAACCGTGGTGTTTTCCAGCAAGATAACGCACGCCCACACACGGCACGTTCAACGCAACATGCACTGCAGGGTGTGAGACAACTTCCATGGCCTGCACATTCACCGCATTGGTCCCCCCATTGAGCACGTGTGGAATTTTAAGGGACGACGACTTATCCGGTCTCCACGGCCAGCCACGAACATTCCCGATTTTCGCGTCGTGGTTGAGGATGCTTGGAACTCAATACCCCAAACTTACATCCAACATCTGTATGACAGACTCCATGCCAGAATTGCACATTGTGACGCAGTTCATGACGGTTCAACCTCGTACTAACCATGTTACATGGAAATGTTATTTTTCAGTTTACCAGCAAATACACCTGTATTTTGCCATAATGTTTTGATAACGTTATCCTCTGTATGGTTTTACCGGATTTGATGTACTCACGGTGCACCCGTGCCACAGTGGCTCGTGAAAATCCCAGTGCCTGCACGACTTCCGGGGTTGAGTGACACATTCGTCAGGCCCCGTCAATTTGCCCACGATCAAATGCGCGTAGATCCTTCGTCTTACACATACTGCGTCCGAATCTTACTGATTCCCGTTGCATCATTTCTTATATTGTCGGATCGTTGCGTACGTTATGTCGTTTCCGTTTACAGGGCCGCCCACAGGGACACATTTGCATAACGCCAGCTGTCTATAGTTCCATTGCTCTTCAGTGTATATCAGAAGTCTTCGCAACTTGTTAATGACATGGCATCCACGAGATTTCTATCAAGCGCGTGGAAGCATCTTACGAAAATACTTGACTGTAAACACCATTTATGATGTCACATACAATTTGAATATTTAGGTGCCATTCGTCCTGATGATGCTAGGTTAATACCCAGAGAAATCATGGTCGGCTTAAAAAAATAAATAATTGTGACAAACTACGTTGTATTACCTTAATATATACACTATCTACCAACAAGTAATTGGACACCCCTGCAGTCGACGATATCTGCGGTCCTGATACACGTCACGGCCACGCCTTTAAATATCGTGTGGGAAACAACAACGCAACCAGTCGCATGCAAGATGCCCCGCAGTTCGGAGCTCTCTGATTTCGAGAAAGGTGTGATCGTCGGGTATCACAGAAATGGCCGATTCATACGTGACATATCCAGCGAGTTGAAGTACCCTAAATCGACAGCTGCCCACGTGATTGGCAAGCGGAAGATGAGATGTGACTGTCGGAATGTACCCCTACCAGGTAGACCCACAAAACTGGGAGTTAGAGACCGATGGGTACTGGCCAGGGAAATTCGGAAGAACCGCACAAAATCGATGGGCTACATCCGCGAGGAGTTTCAACAGGCATCCGGGAGTGTTTTTTCGATTAATACCATCCCTAAGGAAGCCCATCTGCTCGGTTATCATGGACATGCTGCCGCCCACAAGCCTTTGATCACCAAGTCCAATAGCACTGCTCGGCTAACGTGGTGCAAAGAACATCGACAGGAGCGACGAATCAAGGTTCACCCTCTACCGTTCCGATGGCAGGGTCTGGGTTTGGCGTCTGCCTGGAGAACGCCTTCTCCCGGAATGTATCATGCCAACTGTGAAGTTCGGCGGCGGTGGAATTAGGCTATGGGGGTGTTTCTCCTGGTATGGAACGGGACCGTTGGTCGCCATTTCTGGTAGACTCAACGCCGAGACCTACTGCACCATTTTGGATGACCATGCGCTTCCTACGTTGTGGCAGTTTTACGGGGTGGACCCATGTTACGTTCAGGATGACAATGCCACCTGTCATGTTGCGAGGTCCACCCTGGCTTGGTATGGTGACAATGGGGTTAATCGAATGGATTGGCTTGCGCAGAGCCTGGACCTTAACCCTATCGAGCACCTCTGGGACCAGTTGGAGCGTCGATTTAAGGGGTGCCCCCACCGTCCGAAATTGGTGAAAGAACTGACCTGTCTTCTCCAAGCCGAGTGGAAGAAAATACCGCTAGCCGTCGTACAACGCCTGGTTGAGAGTATGCCCCGGAGAGTCACAGCTGCAATCGCTGCTCGTGGAGGCTCCACCAACTATTGAAAGTGAATAAACTTCGTTTTCCTTTGCTATCACAGGTGTCCAATTACTTGTTGGTAAAGAGTGTATATAAGTGTCGCAAGACTGTAAGTCTTTGAGATCAAGAATATATGTTACTTCCTAGCATTACTGTTACGTATTTGAAAGATATTTGTGACATCATCATATTACTGTTACGAATAAATAAATACAAATAAGCGTGGTCATACGGAGAAGTATAATGACTTGATTTTTTTATCAATGCATTTGTTCACATACCATTTTTGGAGTTTATGCCTAAAACGCCCACTTACTGTTTTGAATATGTCTAACTACCTTTACTACCTGGCTTTGCCCGGGATTCAAGCTTATTAATTTCATATTCCCTTATATGTCACTGAAAAAACCGGGAATAAAAATTGATGCTTGCAAGACAGAAAAAGCTGATTTTATAAATTCGGTCATTACAAATTATTTATTCATAGTGGGATTATTTCCGCACTTGGCCGTACACATACTTTTTGCTTTCTTTTCATCGGCGACAATATATAATTTTGCTGGATCCTTTGGTCTTGACATTCCAACATACATTTCCATGTGAGAAGCATCAAACGTGCCTTCCTTGATCTCAAAGACTTACAGTCTTGATCTCAAAGACTTACAGTCTTGCGACACTTATATACAGTCTTTGAGGGCGAATCTCTGGGATAAAAAAGTTAAAAACGTATCTTTGTAAAAATTTATGCAACTGGCTGAAATTTTAACGAACACCATAAATCGATAATAGGAACATGACCTCCAAATTTCGCCTGGATCAGTAAATAACTTTTTAAATTAGCCGTCAAAATTTTATTAACCGTTTCTGTGTGTATATTTCTGTTTACCGATGAATTCAAAATTCCATGCCTATTTTAAAAAGGTTTAAGAGACTCCTCTTATTACCAATTCATGGTGTTAATAAACATTTCGGCCCGTTTCGTTAAGATTACGCAAAGTTCCTTTTTGCATTTTTTATGCACAGCTCTCAAAGAATAGAAACACCTGCGGATGTGCCGCGGCGATGAATGCAGTCACGCGCTTTCAGATATTGATGACGTCGCAAACGACGCGGACTTGATTGATTAGCTTGTTAATTAATTCATAACTCGCGAACGGAACAACGTAGAGATCTTAAAATAGTTGCGTTGACCTAGAAACTCCAGTATTAACAAGCTATGCAAATTTCACGATGCCACAGTTTGGCGTTCGAGAGTTTTTGCTGCTTCAGACAAACAGACGTTTTGTGTTTTATATATAAGATTATGGGAAATGGAATGTCTGTTTGTATGTTCCATATGAATTCCTAAATCCTTTTATGGATATTGACCAAATTTTGAATAATAACTCTGTAGGACCCTTCGGAAAATAGAGGCTACCACGACCTTGGACACTGCAATCTTTTCCCCTGATTTCATCCCTCACCCTATTTTCATCCCCTTGACAATTTCTGCCTAATCTGTTTGACCGTTCTTGCCCAAATTTTGCATAGTTGCTCTCTTGAACATTGTCAAAAATATAGGCTACAACGAAACCTGGATAACTTACTCCCTTCGCCTGATTTCATCACCTTAACATTTTGTGATATTTTATGTTTAGTACATGAAGTCTCCAGTTCAATTTGAAAATATTATATTCTGATATAACTGCTGCAATAAAGGAACAAACGGGATTTGTCTAACTCAAATAAATTGCAGTTAATTACTATAAACTTCTATGTTTTTTATGTAATCTTAACTTAAATCGAAAAAGCGAAAATCGATTGGAGAAACAATCGACAACCTAAGAAAGTGAAATTACTAAGAGGAAAGAAGATCCCGGGAGTTCCAAAACGCTCCCGAAAAGGCGAAACTCCATTGGACAAAGTAATCCCAAATCCATGATAAGTATTCGGAAAGCCCTGGCCCAGAAGCTGATCCATGTATACCCAGGGAACGCTGGGTACCTCCGCTAGTAGAATGTAGATAAATGTAAGAGTTGTACTGAAGGTTATGCATGCTGTATTATTTGCCTTGTTCTATATTGCTGTAAAGGCGGGTTTGTTTATAGTCGATTGTTTACGAGAGTTAAGCAAAGTCAACCTCTAAAATCACATTTGACGTGTTGCATTTCAAAATGGCCGCCGTACGTATTCTACACTGAATGTGTGTGTTACAATAAATATTTTCAAATAAGGTTCCTTTGAATTCTAATACACATGTGAAATAATCCATAGATGAGTATAAATGTCAGCTAGTTTGAAAATGTTGAATGGAAAAAATATACATACATTAAAACAGAAAATCAATAAGGAATAAATGTTGAATCTCTTACCGACCGATACTTCGTGCGCATATTTGGAATTTCGCTGACATTTTGCATTCAACCAAGAGCGCCCGTTCGATAGAGAAAACACAAGTGAAAAACGCAGCATTCTTTACATCTATCAAAGACATTCTTCTTCGATTGAATGTATGTCGGGATAGCACATGTGATGTTTGCGAACTCTACGGGAAATCTTCCCTGCTTGTGTGTCAGACGATGCAGCTGCTATAAGGTTTCTTTTTGAATCATGTTCCCCACTGAATGCGTAAGCGAAACACCCACCAAAAAACGAGATCTCGGTTTCAATGCCTCCCTCGGAGAAACGCCAGGTTTTGTTTTTCTGTCTCATTTTTAACTCTTTTGAAACGCGGAATACCTTTAATGGTTCCATTCATGGAAGACAAGTTTTTGTCGTTGAAACAAAGCTGAGGTTTTTAAGGAAGTACACGGTTTTTTCAGCCGAGTAATGGGATTAAACAATCAATCACGGGGAATAAATACGAAACGTCGTACACGACAACGCTTTCACGTCAAGCGTTAAATAAACCGTTACAACAGTAAAAGCAGATGAAAAACTGCTGCCTAGATAGCGAAAAATGTGTTGTTTTTCAATAAGCGGCGTTGGAGATTTCTGTGGGAAAAACAGATTGTTTCAATATTTTTTAATACGGTGTTCATTGTGTTGTACTTCATCGTTCCAAGTAAACCCATTTTATTACCTAAGGCTGCATATTTCTGTACAAACGTACTAATAGACTGTAAAAGATATTATTATTTAAGGAATTATACAGAAAACTTTGGAAGTCACGTATAAATTTTGAGAGACAGTATAGTGTTAATTATTGATCTTACGGGGTTTTTTTGGGGGAGTGGTGATTAAACATGCCCGATCCCCGAGTGTATCGTTTGTGGTGAAAAACTTGGTAATGCTGCTATGGTTCCCAGTAAATTAAAACGACATTTGTCAATAAAACATTCTTCTCTGTCAAGCAAAGATATCAATTATTTTCGTCGGTTGTTGGAACAAAACAAAACACAAGCAACGTTCATGACTGCAACAGTACGTGTTTCGGAAAAAAGTACAGGAAGCTAGCTATAAGGTAGCCGAACTTATCGTAAAGGCCAAAAAACCACACACAATAGCTGAAACATTGTTAATGCCTGCTTGTAAAGCCATGAAAATAGTCCTGAGTTCAGAACCTGCTAGTGAAATTTTAAAAATTCCTCTCTCTGCTGGCTCAAGCCGAGTTAGTGACATTGAAGACATTATGAAGGAGAATATCAACAGCAGTCAGAAGTTCTCACTTCAGATCGACGAGACTACCGATATTAGCGGTCACGCTCTATTTCTTGCCTACATTTATTACATTGATGGCAATGTAATTGCAAGTAATTTCTTTTTTTGCAAAGAACTTCCCGAGCGAGCTACCGGTGAAGAAATATTTCGTGTGACTAATGAATATGTGCTCCATAATGAATTAAAATGGAAGGATTGCGTTAGTGTTTGTACAGACAGAGCCGCTTCTATGACAGGCCGAGTGAAAGGATTTGTAGCTAAAGTACGCAAAGTAAATCTTAACATACGATACGGTCATTGTCTCATTCACCGCGAAGCCATTGCTGCTAAGTCTTCGCCATATTTTCTGAAAGTTATGCTAGACGAAGTAGTAAAAGTCGTGAACTTCATGAAATCGTGGCCCCTAAATTCGCGGCTTTTTAACCTTTTGTGCCAGGAAATGGGATCAGAACACAATACACTCCTGCTACATGCAGAAGTACGGTGGTTATCACGAGGGAAAATGTGAACGCGAATATTTGAACTTAAAGAGGAGGTACATGCAATTTTGACTGTTGAGGGATTTATTTGCAGATGATGAATAGGTATGTAAGTTGGCATGTCGTTTCGATATTTCAGTACACTTGAATGATCTGAACAGAAAAATGCGAGGTAGGAACGAAAATATTCTGACTAGTATGGATAAGATTCAAGGATTTGTGAATAATCTAAATTTGTGGATACAGAGAATTGAAAATGGGTCGTTTGAGATGTTCCCGACTGTATGGCCACTTGCTAACGGTGATAAAGTGGTGATGGATTTAATTAAATAACATTTAGAAATCTTACAGCAGAAGTTCGAGAAGTATTTTCGAGAGAGTGTTTAATATTTCGACTGGGTTCGTGATCCATTCGTTGCGAATTCAAAATCTCTTCCGATTAATATACAAGAAGAACTCGCAGATTTAAAAGCAGACAGAACATTGAAATCAAAACCACTGGAAGTGCCGTTGGACACATTTTGGTTGGCAATAAGGAGTAAATACCCGGCTATCACCGAGATGGCCGTTAATGTACGATTGCCATTTTCAACTACACATTTGTGTGAACTGAGCTTCTAGATGATCACTGAAATTAAAGCATCAAAGAAGGAAAGAAGGAGAGACTCAAATCCGTCGATAAAGAAATTAGCCTTGCATTGTCAACGATTCCATCAAGAATCTACCATCTGGTGTGCAGCTAAGCAGGCGCAAGTATCACATTGGAGGTATGAGTAGAATTATTTACTTTAATAGTAATAGAAAAGTGTATTTTCTACAGTGAATTAAAGTTCATAAATTGTTAATAAATGCACGAGTAAATTTCTGTTTGATAATAATATAATAGAATAATAATGGAATAATATAATATAGTAAAATAATGATAGGTTGATTACATTACGCATTTATATTAATAGTGTCATATACGTCTTTGAGGGGATTAAAATTTTAGCGCGCCGTGTTGTATCATGGATAATTTATGATGTGCCGCGAGTAGAAAAAGGTTGCGGAACACTGGCTTAGGCAACTCTTTTGCTTTACTTTCCATTCTTAATTTGTTTTGTTGTAATGCGGATAAATGTCATTTTTTAATATTCAGATACCAAAAAAAATATGATACCTTAATATGCATATCTGGCCACCAAATAATTTATGCCGCCCCGGTGGCGCAGTGGTCTAAGCGATGGCCTCTGACCATTCGTCCGAACGGGGTCCGGGTTCGAATCCCGGTGAGGCATGGATGTTGTGTTTGTCTTACGGCACTGGCTCTCTCCCTTCCCTGGAACCAGTGACCCTAAATTAGGAACGGGCTACTGCTTATAGCCCATTGAGTTTCTCACGGTGAACGTTAAAAATCCAACAAAAAAAAAATATCTGGATGTGTCAGATATGCCATTTACGACGTAAGGTAGTTTCGGTCTTGTGACATAGCAGGCGTAAGCAAAATGTAAGACATACCTCTCAAAATGATCACTATCGAGTGACATTATTGTGACCACCAGCTAATATCCAGAGTAACCGCCGTGTGCAGCGCGGACAGCAGCTAGATGGGATGGGAGTGACTCAGTAAGGTGCTGGAAGGTGTTCACAGGTATGTGGAGCAATGCTGACTGCAGTGCATCTGACAGCTGCTTGCGGGTGCGTCGTGGAGGATCTGTAGAGCGAACAATATGATCGAGGAGGTCCCACAGATGATCGAACAGGTTTACGTCTGGGGAATTGTGGGGAAAGGGAATGAAGTCTTCATCGTGCTCTTCCAACCAATCTTGTACATTTCTAGCTTTGTGACACGTTGTATTGTCGTGCTGGAAGTTCCCATCCGCCCCAGGGAAAACAATCAGCATGTAAAGGTGTACGCTGCCTGCAAGGATAGAGTCATAACGAATTCGGTCCGTAGTGTCTTACACAGGTATGAGTGGACCCAGAAAATGCCATGAAAGCATTCCCCAGACTATAACGCTGCTTCCACAAGCTTGTGTTCTTCCAGTAATGGTTGAAGAGCGTTTGTTCTTCGATGTTTCTCGCCTTATACCCCAAAGTCCATCCGTTCGATGAAGCAGAAAACGTAACTCATTGGAGAAGGCAATTCTTTGCCAATCAGGGCACGTCCAATCCCCATACTGCCGTTCAAATGTAAGTCTTCCCTGCCGTTCAACCGTAAGTCTTCCCTGCCGTTACACCTTCGTTAGCAAAGGTGCCGTGACCATTCGTCTGCATCGGAGCCCCATAAGCATCAGGGTGCTCTGCACTGTCGTTTTAGACCCACTTCCGGTAGCCCCTTGGTTCATTAGGCCAGCGAGTTGCTCCACTGTAGCATCTTGACCGGCCCTCACGCACTTTCGAAACCGACGTTCACCTCTCACATCAATGGCACGTGGTGCTTCACAGTTTCTATATAGCTTATTCGCAATGGTGTCTTTTCTCCAATCACAATACACATTAATCACAGCAGCATGCGAACAGTTCACACCCTTCTCTGTTTCAGAAATACTGCCACCCTTGTCACGAAAGCCGATAATAATCCCTGTTTGCAAATCTGATAAAGCGCTCGTTCTATCCATGACAGCAACGAGTGATATGTTTTCAGAATACCTATAGCATACCCTATATACCCTCCAAGCCAGCTCACGACACGTGCTTTCTTTCATTGGCTACGCACTGTTGACGTCAAAAGTAGGAGGCGGTCACAATAATGTGACACGACTGTGTGTATGCTATGTATAACAGACAGTATATATGTATAAAGAAGCACAAGTAACGTAAATCGTAAACCACAGATACTATCAAATTTTCGTTCGCGCCCCAACGGACTGATTTATCAAGTCAGATTTATGCTAAACTATGGTGAGAATTTCACCATGGGTTTGGAAAAGTGAGCATAAGCGACCATATCTTGATGTCCTCCTCTCGAGATCAGAATATGGGAGAAATTAAATACTAGGTATTACTAATAGCCGTCTGCTGTGTCGAATTTTGCTTTTTCAGACTCTTTTTCTCTTATGGAATTCAAGATCATTGTATCTCGTGGGAGCTGCCGAAAAGCACTGCTACTTTCCTCAAGAAAGGAAACGAAGGAAACAGAAGTCAGAAATATTTCTAATCAAGAGCTATTGACAGATTTCAACAGAGACCTGATAGATTACATCCTAGACAAAACCAAAAGCTGTAAAAATAAAGTGTCACCTATCGGCAATTCCCACTTAAATTTTTTTTGGATTACTGCCATAAATTCTTGGCTTCACATTTCTTTTAAAAAACGCCCGTTGACAATAGCATTTTTTGAGAGATTCGTAGCACATGAAAGATTCTCTCCAACTTCGTGTTTTCCTCTACCTAACATATTTTCAGAGTTACGGAGCTAAGTTAGCGAATTTGCCACTAGGGGCACTGAAGTCGTGCGGCTGATGTGAAGAGCTCTCTGGCACTTACACCAATTCCTTTTTTCGACATTGTTATATGCCGCCGTTCTCCAATTAAAAAGCCGATGCGCGGCTTTAATGTCCCTGTATAGTTTGCAGTAAGACGTTTCCAGCCATATGTTTATCGATTTTTTTTCACCAGAATCGGCCATGGAACGAGTTCCCGAAAAATTTAGCCAAACGTTTTAGAAACACCTTGCCTAAGAAACAGTAAGGTTGCGAAATGACTTACACGACAGGAATAAGAGGCGAACGAAATTAAAGAGATGAAAATACACTTATCGTCAAAATAATATTTCCACTCAGAAGGATGAAAACGGCACTATGAAACTTGGTGGGTAGGCTTGATATCGTGAGACATGCAAATGACTCAAGTATCATGCTCGGACGCGCATGTGACGCAAGCAAGGAAGGAATGTAGCGCCGGACCTGACAGGCTATATAAGGTCGTCCGGTTGCGCGTTCGTGCTATTCGGACTCGTATTGTTGTGTTGGTTGCATCCTTTGCAAGTGAAGCATGACTCGGACAAAAGTTCGGAAGCAATTCGAGCATTTGGAAGAGTTCAAGAGGTGCCGCATCGTCATGGTCTGGGAAACAGGATGGTCTTATTGCCGTATTCACGCTGTACCGTTCGCGCGGATAACCTCTAGCACGCTTTGTCGGTAGTAGATACAACAAGGCACGCAACAGCGACAGGAAGGGTCTGGGTGACCTAGACGAACCACGGAGAGGCAGAACCAACGGGTTGCCCGACATGCGTGAGTGACCCAACAGCCACGATTGCTGATATTCAGCGAGCAGTGGGGCCGGAATTGCATCGTCCGATTAGTGCCAGCACCATTGGCAGACGGCTGCACGACGTAGGACTACCCGCACGCTGAACTTTACGACGACTGCCCTTAACACCATTTCATCGTCGTCAAGGACTACAATGGTGTCGTACCAGTCTGTCATAGAGCTACTCAGAATGGCAGCGGGTGATCCTTCGTTAACGAGTACTACCTTATTTCTTGGAGGAGACGACCACAGAATCCGTGTGTGGAAGCACCGTGGTAAGCGCCAAGACGAACTGTTTGTTGCGGAGGATCACTCATTCAGAATGACTGGCGTCCTGATGCTGGGTACCACAGTGGCCCTGCCTTTTCTGAACGCTCACTCCGGTGCGATTTTTAAAGCAGGACAAAGCTCGTCCGCATACTGATGATGTCTCGAGATCTTGCATTCAAGGAACAGACACTCTGCCATGGCCATCAGCATCGCCAGACCTATCGCCGATGGGAAATATGTGGAATGCTATTGGACACGCTATCCACACTTCACACCGACCGCACAATCTGCAGAAACTACGTGAGAAGATTCAAGCTGCATGGAATGGCTTATCGCAAGACACCATTAGAAACTTGTACAACTCCATGCCGAGACGTCTGGCATGCTGTGTGAGCAAACATGGAGGCCCAACGCCATACTGAAAAACACTACTTATTGTAGTGTAGCTCAATAACTTGCCCATATCAGTTTCAATATTTAATAATATAATATTCCTGGTAACATTTACCTTCTTGCCGAATAGCTTTGCAATCCGGCACATCCTTCTGGGTGCAACTGTATTTTTGACTATGAGTGTATGTGCAGAAAAAATGAGAACAAAAGACCATGCTGCAAGATATTAAACGCGATAAAAGCAGATAAATAACATGAGAGAATCTTTGCGCTGACTGCAGATACCAAAGTCTACGACGCATAAGGTGCTACACAATCGTTGGCAGTTTGACGCCTAAATTTTATAAATCCTTCGAGAACTCCTGCCTGATGATAGTCCAAAACGTGAAACATTTGTTAATGGCAATTTGATCCTCACTGATGACGATAAGAACTTCTTGCTAAGCTTGTGTTTTTTAGACCAGGCTGCTACATCTTACCCATGTAGTAATGGACAGAAAGTGCGTGTTTCGGAATCGGAAAACTTGCACGTTTTCAAGCGCGCAAATACTGCACCCTCCGAAGATCAATGTCTGGTGTTTGCTAATAAAAGAGCACTTTATTGGCCTTTTTATTCAAAGCTGAGAAACGGTGTCCCCAAATGTGAACCTGGATTTGTTTATCAATTACGTCACTCTCTAGCTGCAGGACAGGCAGCCTACTCATCTTCCACCAAGATGGGGCACCTCCGAATTCGGCACCGATTGTTCGCGAAACGTTTGAAGTTTCCAAATTGATGATTATCCGGAACAGAACAATACCATGACCCCCAATATGAAAATGTCTTAGAAAGCCAGATTTCTCTCTTTGGGGTAAGGCTAAGATATGGGTTTATGCAACAATTGCTTCAGATATCAGGAATTAGCGATAATGCGTTATAGGTGCAATAGCAGGAGTTACCCTACAAATACTGGAAAACGTACGGTGCAAGTGTGAATATCGTTTAGATATTTGACGTACTAGTACTGCACATGCAGAAGTGTATTAAGTTTGTTAACTATATATCAACACGGTGTATGTTGGTCTATTTCTGTTTGATACTGTGTATTATCACAGGTGTTCATTTAATAGCTATGGTATGCTTAAAACAGTATATTAATTTACAGACACCCTGAGGGTACTAAAACCGCAAGCATTTAATATTCCATGTTTCATGTGTTAAAACCCTTTGGCCATAATTCGTAAGCATAATTCCCGTTTTCAGAAATTAAATAATGAACTTTAAAAACTTTGTACGACTTCCTTAGTTTTGCATGTTTGTTTCGATCCTCAAAATAATCTAGTTTATGCCAATGATAATCAGTTTCTGAGTGATGACACAGAACAGCCTTCACCTGCAACGTTAATTTCATGTAACTGAAAATATGTTGGGAATGTTTTTTCGTTTACCTTCAGATTCACAGGCGGACTAAGGCTAATAGACGCGAATAAAATTGTAGGTACCATAAAAACATTCTTCGAAATATTAATCTGTCTTCATAATTTAGGAAAGGTTTTCGGAAAGAAAATAATTTATATTTCACATTGAATTTAGATTACGATCACACAATATATCTACACCTACTTTTCTTCACAGATCTGTGGAAGTTTTGTTGCAAGTAGGATAACTAGATTCTAAAAAAGTATGCTAGTGCTATTCAAGCATTCTTTGGACTTACCATAAACAGTATATTGTTCTCATAGAAAATCATTGCCTTTTTACTACCATCGTGAAGACCATTTCTTGTGTTTTAAAACAATCCCAACCAAAATTAGAATCAAAAGATTTTTTCCCGTTGACCTGACATGGTGCTATGAGCATTACAAAACAGTCAAATATCCACACTGTGCTATGTTAAACTGCTTTAAAGAAATTGAGAGAAACTTGGTGTTCCTTAATGGTTTCTATTTCACGTAAGTGTAAGTTTGAAGAAAACGATAAGTTTGCAAACGTAACGGAATTGTCTAGAACAATGCATTGGCATACTTTGGCTATAAAGTGTTCAGTTTATTCGCAAATATAACTATGACAGTTAATCTCGGAAACTGTATTTTTCTTATTTTACTTTAGGATCTGACAAAATTGATGTACAATAATTCGGATCGATAAACTACATTCAGAAAGCGCCTATTGATAATTATTTAACCGTCTGGAGCGAATTGACTGTGGTTAGCAGCATTAGGAGAAATCAGCTCAAACGAATATACACTGAAGTGCTAGAAAAACTGGTACGCCAGTCTAATACTTGGTAGGTCCCCCACGGAGCGCAGGACTTCAGAAATACAAAGGGGCATAGACTCCACTAGCTTCTAGAAATATGCTGTAGGCAATGCTCATCATACTTCCTACAGAGCGTTTCACAATTCGGGTGTATTCCGAGATCTCTGATTCCTGTGTTCGATAGCGCGTTGCATGGCATCCCAAAGGTGTTCTATCACGTTCAGATCTGGGAACTTGGGTAGGAATAGCAACACCCCAAACTCAGATGAATGCTCCTCTAACCATAATGTGGCGTCCTGACACGTGTGTGGAGGTGCATTGTCTGTTGGAACGAGGCCAACCCATCTGCATGAATACAGGACATGAACTGGTGTACCTCGTCAGAAGGGATACGCACATAGCGTTGGCCAATTACAGACGTTTGTAGACGTACCAGGGGCCTCAGTGAAGTCCAGCTAAACACACTCCATACCATTGCGGAACCCCCACCAGCAGGTACAGTTCCCTGCTGACAGGCGGGATCCATGGCTTCGTGAGATTTGCGCCCCACACGAATCCTTCCACTGCCCGATACAGTTGAAAACGCGACTCGTCAGACCCGGCTACTTGTTTCCAGTCATCAAGTGTCCAGTGGCGGTGTTGCCGCGCCCAAGCCAGGTGCATAGCTTTCTGTCGTGCACCCATCAAGGGGACTCCAAGTTGGGCGTTGGCTCCCAAAGCTGATATCGTGCAGGGTACGTTGCACAGTCCGGGCGCTGATGCTTGTTGAGGCTCCAGCATTGAATTCCGATTATACCTGCGAGAGTGTTGCAAGCCTATCGCGTGAAACGATTATTGACAGCCGACGATGGTCATGTTCCCCCAATGACTTTTTCCGGCCACACTGGTACCGTAGGTTGGAGGTTTTGCCAGAATTCTTATAGTCACGGTACAATCTGGCAATGGTCGTCTGTGAAAATCCGAACTTCGTTTCTACCTCCGAAATACTATGGCCCATCTCACGAGCGCCAACTGTGACACCGCGTTGAAAATCGCTTAGATCATTATTACTTGTCATTCTCATGCCGAAAACAGCTCTTACAGCTGGCAAGGATGTCTGTCGCTTTATATACACGCTGGCGGACGCAACCGAATACGCGCATAGGTGACGTTGCTATGTGTTTTGCATAAGCTCGTCTGTACCAGTTTTTCTGGCGCTTCAGTGTATTTGCTGTGTAACAAGTGAACTAAACGCGTCTAGAACAAGTGCACCTACGCATCAGAAGGCGTTGCTTAGCTATGTATTACAAAGTGGTCATTTAGAAGAGGGAGTGGCACTAATCATTTCTGACTGATTGTCTGCTGAAAGTGCTATAACAATGGCGACATACCTAAGAAAGGGGAGGAGATGTCTGAGTCACTCGTGTCTGCCCAGTGGCATGATGTCGGGGTCAAGGGCGTCTAGCCCTTCCCCATCATGCTTTGGGCTGTGGAAAAGAGTAAAGAACTAGAAGGGTTGCCCATTGCTGCAAGAGGTTTATAGTTGTTAGAGTTCAAATCAGAAAGATGAAGGAATTTATTTGTCATAACGTTTGCAAAACTCGCCCGCTAATTGATCATTTCTGTTTGGGGAGGGCAGAATATTTTGAGCACTATTTGGTTCAGGTATCGGCCGTTTAAAGAGTTAAACAAATATTTTTTTATGATACCAATAAATGTTTTGAATTTATTTATCACCAACTGTGCTTCAATATGCACTCTACCTAGCAATTTCTCGTAGGGTTTACAATCTTAGCGAGTGTTTAGACGCATCTACGTATGTCTCATTCGACTTTCGTGCTGCATATCAGAAAAAAGGTTACCCTAGATTGAACCTAGACGCCCAGATACAACAGAGGGTAGGCAGGTCAACGAAGTAAGAATACCAGATGGAGAGTGTGATTCGATATAGATGGAAATGCGAATTTCCATCAGATACTTACGTACCATAGAGATCATACTAGCGATGTATTCTTGTTTGTTTTCGGTTCGTTATTAAACGACCAGCAAGAGCTATAGGAAGTCGCATGTCCCTGAATTAGGATCAGAGGTTCAAAGGAGAGACGATATCCAGAACCACGGGGCATGCGTACCACCCATCCGTCATTGGGGACTAGAACTCAGTTCAGGAGAATAGCCCGAAACTAGCCCCTCATTCCGCTTGCCCTGTCGCGGTGAGGGAAATCTTTTGACTTCCAGAAGAATGGGGGTTGAGAAGAAGGATAAGGACTGACTTCCAGAAGAATGATAAGGACGCATCACACACGCCTATAGGCGTGTGATGGAAACGCGCATGACCCATTAAATTCCACACATTGTCCGAGAGCTGCAATGCCTGTATTGTTATTGTGTTGAACCATTCACAGCACACAATATATACCACGGAGAGCAACTCAACACAGGACGAAGATGCACCAGCTCAGAGAAATAAAGTAATGTGAGCACTTTGCTTCTCACACAAGGGATTCAAAAATGAAAAAAAAAATAGCAACACGGCGCTGAACCAAGTGAACATACGACATTTATCCGATGCCTTATACTTGGAAAGGAGACCTCAGCAGTTCGAACTGACCCTCTTCAGTTTTCTAAAAGCTGACCATCCCATTCCTATTCTTTTCACTTCTTCCATAACTTTGTTCCTATTATCTTATGTAAATCTTGATTTATTGTCCTTGAGCATTTTTCGAACTTAAAACTACATTGAATGTTTTATGGTCACCTGACCTGAGATTAAAAATCGAATGACGTATGGTAACGAGACAGATAAGACGGATGTTTAGGAATGTATGCGCTCTCTCGTTAGGTGGATCGCTCTAGTTAAAAGTCCAAGAAAATATGAGATCGTTGTGCTGCTTATGATATTAACAGAGGTTAGGAGAGTTTAACCTACCTGTTATTGACTAATTATTTCACGTTGAAAGTTGGCTTCTCTTATTGCGATTTTTTTCCAAGCCCTCCTTCAACCAAGATGGATGACGTTTCGTGTTACCAATTGAGACAGGAGGAGGAGCTCATAGATCAGGAAAATGAAAGGAGTTGATGGCGTAATTCTCAAACTAAAGTTGCTGAAGTGGCAGTGCGATGGATATATATCTACAACTGACAACTTTAGACAACTTAAATACTAAACTGAATACCAATGGAGAGAAAAAGATTCGTAGGTAGACCAAATAGAAGGTGGACAGGTGAAGTTCGAAACATGCCGGAATAATGTGGAAGACACAATCATCTATCATGGTATCGAGAATGGTTTATGATAATGATGATGACGGCATAACTCATCAACATATTTGCATTAGAACTGATAGATGCATCCTAAGAATTATATAAAGATCATAAGAACTGATAAATGTCTCCTAAGAATTATATAAAGATCATATGAACTGATTGATGTGTTGTACTAATTAAAGATCATAAGAACTGATAGATGTGTTGTACTAACTAAAGATCATAAGAACTGATAGATGTGTTGTACTAATTAAAGATCATAAGAACTGATAGATGTGTTGTACTAATTAAAGATCATAAGAACTGATAGATGTGTTGTACTAATTAAAGATCATAAGAACTGATAGATGTGTTGTACTAATTAAAGATCATAAGAACTGATAGATGTGTTGTACTAATTAAAGATCATAAGAACTGATAGATGTGTTGTACTAATTAAAGATCATAAGAACTGATAGATGTGTTGTACTAATTAAAGATCATAAGAACTGATAGATGTGTTGTACTAATTAAAGATCATAAGAACTGATAGATGTGTTGTACTAATTAAAGATCATAAGAACTGATAGATGTGTTGTACTAATTAAAGATCATAAGAACTGATAGATGTGTTGTACTAATTAAAGATCATAAGAACTGATAGATGTGTTGTACTAATTAAAGATCATAAGAACTGATAGATGTGTTGTACTAATTAAATATCATAAGAACTGATAGATGTGTTGTACTAATTAAAGATCATAAGAACTGATAGATGTGTTGTACTAATTAAAGATCATAAGAACTGATAGATGTGTTGTACTAATTAAAGATCATAAGAACTGATAGATGTGTTGTACTAATTAAAGATCATAAGAACTGATAGATGTGTTGTACTAATTAAAGATCATAAGAACTGATAGATGTGTTGTCCTAATTAAAGATCATAAGAACTGAGAGATGTGTTGTACTTGAATGATGTACCAAACAAACAAATAAAACTGACGTCACATACTGTGTAGATAACGAAAAAGGTTATCTGGTTTTCACAGGATGGGCAGACCTTTGATCTTACACATCTTAAAATCCAAAGCTTGGTTGCATTTGTTTCTCAGTGTTTCGGTGAAATCTAACTGTTTGGTTCCATTCTGTAAATGTTTCGGATTTAGATATTCTTCTGCTTTGGGTTCATCGTAACCCTTTGCTTTTGAGACAAAATACAAAACAATAATTATTCTCAGTTTCTAAAATACTGATTGAAACATCTTACACGTTGCATCTATACTACAAAATTAAAAGACATAGACCCCTATCATACCCATATGTGATCCATAGTGCTGTAGTCAGCCCTGAATCCATGTTTTGTTCATGATTGAGTCATGCCTAGTCGATCAACCAAGAAAACAACTACTAGGCATGATTGAGTCATGCCTAGTCGATCAACCAAGAAAAGAAGCTGAATTCAGGAGCGGCTATAGCACTATAGACCATATCCATGTTGTAGGAGACAAATTTAAAGAGAAAGTGAATATGAACTGTCACTATGTATGACTCTTTATTTCGTTAAAGCATGAAGAGCTATAATGTCTATGAAATGCCGCCATCTTCAACGTGCGTACGTTAATGTTATAATTGCGCCTATAAAAACTGAAGTTTCAAGGATACAGCACGCATATATAAACTGAAAAGGGAATTATGAAATAATATCTCCTAAGTTTTCCAATGCCAGGCAGAAGACTGTCTTTCAATCACTGAGCCGGAAAGGCAAGAGGATAAAGATTAATGACGACAGCGTGATCCACTTTCGTTATTCGGACAACATAGGTAATTTTTCATGTATCTTAGAACTTAAGAGTATGATCCAGGAACTTGCAGATAAAACTATAGAAGTGAAAATAAAGATGAATTTACAGAAAACACCAGTTAAAATTTAATAGTTGGAGGGGACAGATTTAGAAGTATCCTATGACAACATATCCCTTGAAAAGTAGATTATAAGAAAGGGTTATACCTTAGAAGAAACTAATAGTTGTGTAAAACTTGATGCAGGGGATGAAAAAGAAGTTATGAGATTTTAAAGAATAATTATGTCTTAAAAGAAAAGTGTTTCATCAAAATTCATTTTCCCAGTTTACACTTATGGATCAGAGACCTGGACCTCGACTTGGTCATACAATAGCTGGAAAGAACTCAATGCATGGAGAGGGGATTTTTTTGTTGTAAACAATCAAGATAGTAAAATGAACTAATAGATCCGTAAAATGTCAAGATGTGAGGACGTCACTATGAAAGTAAAGACCCTAAAGTGATAATGGGCTAGACATATTGGTAGAAGCCTGGCCAACACTTCAGAACTGAAATGCTAGACTGGATAACAAGAAACAGAAAATGACCCACCAGAAGGACACTTGGGAGATGAGTAGATGGAATTTAAAAGCATGCCGAAGTGACAAAGATTAATTGCCAAAGGCAGAAAGGAAGAGACTTCAGAGTTTCTCTTTCCTTTTCCCCAAACTGGGAACCATATTGGAGGGGAAAATTGCTTGTTGCTTTGAGGCTGTTTCTCCGAATTAACGGAAGATCATCCAACAATTGACTGAGAATGGTTAATGATGATATCCTCTTTAAGGGATTTAGCATTTATTCAAACACAGCCACGATATCAAAATTGTTGATTCCTTTTTTCAGACAAAGTGCCATATGGAAGACAATATCGTGTGTTTTGCTTACGTTCGTTCCTCCTATATGAAATTTAGCTGGAGTGAGTAAAGCAAAAGTATTTTAGTCATCGAATAAACATCTCGTTAGAGAAAGATAATTAATAAAATTAGCAGAACCTGAAGGAACATAAGTAAGCAATTTTTTTGTTTCATATAGAGGATATTTGAGTTTAAATAAATGCTACACAGTTTTTTTGAGATTTTAAGACCACCGAGAGAAACTCAAATGTCTATGAGCAGTCGCCTGTCTCTAATTTAAGGCCAATGGTTCCAGTGATAGAACAGAGCTAGGCCCGTAAGGATAACATACAACCCATGTTTCGTCCTAGACTCGAAACCAAGCCCACTTGAACAAACTGTCTATGTGACTGATGACGTACATTTCGGACGAAATTATTGCGTGATCAGGAAAACAGAGGGTATAGATGGTTAAACGTGCGTTTAAGGTGCTTCTACGCCATTAATAGGAAAAAGGGTTACAGAGCGCTGCAGCTTCGAGATAAATTTGTGCAGTACATGGTGGGAAAGCAGTGCACATCAACACTTCACGAAAACGGAAGACCCCAGTCAAAACGGAAGACGCCGTGTTCAATGCCGAAGACACTACTCTAGAAGACTAGCAGATGTTAAGACGTCCGACGACAGCCAACACTGACAACCTGATTGAAAATGTGGCAGCGAACCGCGGTACCAATACACAACTAGTAGCTGGGACGATGATCTTCCCAATCCGCAGTCGTTCTTCGCCTGCACAAGCTTGTTTTTTTTCTCCAGAAGTCATCGAATGGTTTGCTATGAATAGACACCCCAGCAGGAATAGTCACGTGTCGTCATCTATCGCAGGTTGTTGTCAAATCCACAGGCCGATGCGTATTGGCGTAGCATAGCCACAGGTGATGAAAAGCTGATACCTTTGCATTTTGCTACCATTGAGAACCCGTGGCTGAGGCCAAGCCACAAGCAAAGCCATAGGTGCAAAGAGGTAGGTACGAGAGGAAAGTCATGCTGGGTATTTCGTGGGAGAATGAGGGTCTTGTGCGCTGGGAGCTCACGCCAAGTTTTCAAATTGTGGGCAGAAACGTCTAAGACGAAATTGTGGGCAGAGACTTCTAAATCTTTGATGCTCTGCGCCAACGCTGCACGGCTGTCATTAATAAGGAGCGAGCGTTTCTGCAAGTGGTTAAGGCCCTGGGTAGTCATCTGAAAACTACTGGAATTCGAAGAGGTTATTCATACAGTCCGGACCGGACCTTCCTACATCTAATTACCATATGTTTCGCTCCATGGCCCATTTCATACAGGAACGGCATTTTGCTTCAGTGCTGGTTGTGAAATCTGACATCAGAGAGTTTAGTCGTCGAAGTCTTGAGAGGGTTGCTGCATTGGAATCGTGGCTCTTGTGGAAAGTTGAGGTATAGAAAACAATGGTCCGTACTTTTCAGAATGAGGCGAGTGTATATGGGTTTCTTGCATCATTAAACATTTTAGAAGCAAAAGGAGCGAACATATAACTCACCCTGGTAAATACTAGTTATTAATAAAACTGAAAGTTTATTATATGTTTTCAGAACGATGGTGGTAAAAAATGTACTATTAAACAGTCAATAATAGCTTAATTTTCATCGCATAACAGATACACGAATGAGATCAATCTTACTCCACTGAGCATTGATTCAATAAACATTTCTTTTTATCGATTTTAGTGTGATTATATACAGTAATCCATCCTAATGTAAAATAAAAATTATCTTCAATATTATTCCGTCAAAAAATAGTAATGCCATATACACTCAATAAATAGTGGTGTTCAATATTATTCCGTAAGAACACTTCCTTACATAGAGCTTTTGCCGTTTTACCCACCTTAACGTCTTTCCCGTGTTCCTCAGTCTTGGTTTTCAGGGATCTTTTTGCCATACCTATGTATAATCTCTTGGAGCCGCCTCGTAGTTTTATAGTTTTTCATAGATTCCTGCTTCTGTTCCTCTACCAGGAATGTGCCTTTCCCATGTTATGATATCGGATATGGAAACAGGGAACTTAATACCGACACTTCAGACTTCTTCGTAAGTTTTTCTAATGTGAAGGAAAACTTACGGATGTGTACTTATCTGAAGTTCTTCCGTCTGTTGAGGTGAGTTGCTGCACTCAGTCGGTAGAGTACCCAAGCCCTAAGACTCCGAGGCTGTTTACGTCACCTCGGAGTCTTAGGGCTTGGGCGTTTTTCAAACTGGTTTCCAACTTCGGTATGAGAAATCCGACTGAAAGGCCTTCATTCATAGTGCTTGTAATTTCTGCATTCCTCGCTTCCATAGAGGAGTATAGTGCAAAGGCTAATCTTAACCATGTTCTGAAAACAGCTGTTTTGTAGAATGTCGGGAAGGTCGATTTCGGCGGGATGTGAAATTTGATACTAATGTGGGTTCGTAGTACATAAAAGAGTTAAAGCTCGGAATTTTTTTAGCTTTTTTTAAGCCTAATGAAAGGATATTCAAGCCCACTGTTTTTTTTTATTGTGCACGTGAAAAGGAAACGACTTACAGATCAACAGTTTTTAGTGGTAATTCAGTTGCGATCTACTGAAGTGAAAATGTTAGTCACTGATGACGTAGTGCACATCACACGGTTTGAAAACTGTCATAGCAAATAATTATTGGAAATTAAGCAGTTGCATATCTTAAAATTGTAATAAATACTCACTGTGATATGATCACCAAAACGAAAATCTGAAACGTGAAGATCAGAATGAAAAATTCAGCGGAAATTGAACAATTCTACTAAGGTTTCTAATATTTGAAATATTTTTAAATTGCAGCACTGGCTCCTAAAAAGGGTAACTTAAAATGTAAAA
Organism: Macrothele yani; assembly: GCA_039090855.1. Taxonomy (NCBI): domain Eukaryota; kingdom Metazoa; phylum Arthropoda; class Arachnida; order Araneae; family Macrothelidae; genus Macrothele; species Macrothele yani. Next base: position 21,129,244 of record CM076997.1, on the reverse strand, counting down.
AAGAATTATATCCACCACAACAGTAATATTAGCGTATTTTTTGGCATATAAATCATCAAAACATTTATTCTTCAGAAGTCTGGGCCTCTACGTATACGCCACATCGACTTATGTATTAAAATTTCTTAATAATAAAAATTAAACATTGTGCCTTAAATTCTGTCGTGATCCAAGAATTCTGAAAGGGAACATAAACTTCTTAAGAAAACATTTCAAAGGTGTACAAAGCGTAATATTCCACTCATAGCAACTTGTTTACAAGCAGCTGAAGCGGATATTTCCGTTCTACGAAAACATTAAAATCGCCATGACCGATTTGGAACTGTCGTATATTACAGTATATGCATTCCCCTCGCGATTCCTCCAGGACCCCATGGGTAAATTTCACCGCTGGTTTAGCAAAGCCGCCAGAACTACAATGGGTGAAACACGTCGCTGTCATGCAGTTGATTGGCTGGTCACAATTGTGTCGACTGCCAGCTGCGCATGCGCTTTAAGAATAGCAATGACAGCTGCTGAGAGTCTCGTTTCTGCTCTGACAATCCCTGAATTCTATCTCTCAGCTGAATTAAAATCAACTATTGCTTTCATTTATTAGGCATATCTGATTTTATTGCATGTTTCCGACTGCAACCGAAGTCTCTTTTGGTTTCTGATTTCAATCGGAGCTTGTGAGAAAGCAGAGAACCATAACTCTCATCACTCTTGTTTAACACTCTTGCCTGACCTTTTGGTCTTTATTTTTCACCTTTCCGACGATTCGATCGAAGGTAAATCATATGGTATTATCATTTTGTAAGAAAAAAAATTCACTTAAGGAATACAACTTTTTCCCCAGAAGAATGTAGACGTTTCTTCATTTTCTCTTCCTTTTAATATTTTCCGAGACATTAAAACTATAGTTACAGAATTTCGAAACATTAGCTGTATTTCTTGAAATCAGAGAATACAGTCTGGTGACGATTATATACACTTGGCCACCCAAAATGCAACACCAAGAAGGAAGCATCCGATTGGCCAGAAATTTGCAGCATGGGTCGCCCGCGAGAGGACATGCAAACGATTAGCATTGCAGGGCATATGCAAATCATGTGCGCCCGGCACGCCACCGAGAAGCACTATAAAAAGGGTGCAGAGAAGGCAAGGTGAAAGTAGTGGAAGTGTGTTGTGCTGTGCTGCAGGATCTGAGCGTGGGAAGCTTCCTGATGCCTCGTCGCAGAATACGGCAGTCATTCCAGCACGTTTCGGAGTTCGACAGAGAACGAATAGTGGCTTATCGCGACAGCGGTTTATAGTACCGAGACATCGGCGCCCGTGTGGGACGGTATTCAGCCACGAGAGGCGAGTATGGATTCGGTGGGTGCAGGACGGACGGACGGGTCGATGTGATCGCTTGTCGCAGTCGCGGCACACCACTGAACGAGAGGACCGGCATGTTGTGAAGCGGGCATTGACGGCTCGCACCGCCACATCACGAACGTTAGCGCAGGAATTAGGGTGTGTTGCGCAACAACCTGTGTCAGCACGTACCGTACGACGTCGTCTGCAGGAGCGGGGACTTGTCGCACGGCACTAATTGCTCCGATTACCATTGACGTTACACCACCTGCGAGTGCGGCGGGAATGGGCCATTAAACGCCGCACCTGGACATTAGAATGGCACGACATTGTCTTCTCCGACGAACCCCGCTTCTGCCTGCGGCACCACGATGGTCGGATCCGCGTGTGGCTGCAACGCGGCGAGAGACTGTATGACGCCTGCATTATGCATCGCCATACCGGTCCGTCGCTTGGCGTTATGATTTGGGGCGCGATTGGATATGACACCCAACCCCACTGGTGCGCAACGCCGGAACACTCATTAGCCACCGCTACATCTTCGACGTTTTCGAACCTGTAGTCCTCCCTTTCCTGTAGACCTGCCAGCGGCCACGTTTCAACAGGACAATACGCGCTCGCACGTGGCACGTATCGTGCAACAATTCTTCACGGCCTACCAGGTGTCACTGCTGCCGTGTCCCGCCTGTTCTCCCGATATGTCGCCCATCGAGCACGTCTGGTCGCTGATCGGTAACCGAGGGGCCTGGCAAGCATTACCCTCAGCTACGCCTGATGAACTGTGGCAACGTGTGGAGAGTAGCCTGGACCGACGTACCCCAAGCCCACATCCAAAGCCTCTTTCGTTCGATGCTTCGGCGTGTAGCGGCCGTTATTGCCAGCCATAGGGGCCACACGAACTATGGATTTCTGCGTGTTCCACAAGTCTCACGGGCCTGTACGCTCAATAGTTTCATTTTTGTATCTGTTGTTATGTGTCCAGTAAATCTGGCTTTGCTATCTCGTGTCCTTCTTGGTGTTGCATTCTGGGTGGCCAGCAGTGTATATTAAGATAATACAAAGTTTGTCACAAATATTTTATTTTTTCAAGTCGACGAAGGTATTGCTGTGTTCTGGCGTAGCTTCACCAGGCGTTGGCGATTGAAGGAGCACAAGATCTATATTCGGAACTGTGACCTAAAGAATTCATCGATGGCTAAACAATGTTACGAAAAGGACCACGCATTTCTCTTTGAAGAAGAAAATCTAATCGACAAGCCACATTCAACCACCAAATTTGATATTTTGGAAGCATTTCATATATTAGGAGTATGCAAAAGTTTCCGCCGCTTTAAGGAGAAAAGAGACAGGGACAATTAGGAAACCAGTACACATTTATTCAACGAAATATTGGCCGTTAGCATCAATGACCGTTTATCCTTTTTCAGGCAACAAATGAATGCCCCTGTGATAGAAGAACTCAGGTTTTGAGTTGAAGAACACGGTGACGAAGTTTTCCATCTCTGAAACTGTGGTGAACCGCTGTTGGACTAGGGCATGTTGCATAGAGCAAAACAGACGAACGTCTGAGTGTGGGATGTCTGGGGAGTAAGCCGGGAAAAGTAAAATTTCCTGGTGTAACTGTTCAAGGGTTCATTTCGTGGTGGCACCGAAATGCGGTCTGGCGTTATCGTGTAACCAGATGACTGGGCGGCGTCCTTAACCTGTCCATGGGCGTTTTTGCTCTATTGCGGCGTTCAGTTTCATCAACTGATCGCTATAGCGTTGTGCAGTGATTGTTTCGTCCCGTTTCAACAGTTTGAAGTACAGCACTTCGTGCATATCCCATCACCAACACACACAACAGCTCATTTATCCCGTGGATATCCTGTTTCGCAGTGGATGTTGATGGCTGGCCTGGGTCGAACCAGGATCGCTTGCGTACGGGGTTGTCGTAATAGACACACTTTTCATCCCCTGGTGACAACCTTTCACAAGAAATTCTTCCCTTGAAACCTCTTCAGCAACGACATGCCGATGCCCAATCTTTGACCAATATTACTCTCTTTTAAAGTATGCGGAACCCACTTACCAGTCTTCTGGATCTTCCCTAACTCTTGTAGATGCAATACCATCGTCGATTGAGCTGCTCTCAAACGTTCCGCCATTTGTGTGGTCGATTGTGAGTCATCCTCTTGCAACAGCGATTCCAACTCCTCGTCTGCGAGTTCATGCAGTCTACCTACTCGTCGCTTGTCTTCCAAGCTTATATCACCTTTTTTTAAACCTGGCAAACCATTCTCGACACGTCCGCTCACCGATAACTGTTTCGCCATACGACTGACATATTGAACCATATGCTTTACTCGCATTTTTCCCTAAATTAAACATGAATAACAAACAGTGCCGCAAATGAACTTCATCGACCGCCACGCTTGGCTTCATGTACGAAATGACAGCACGGGTTGCCGTCCGGTTAGACCCCTACAGCGTCCACTAGCGGAGGCGGCGGAAACTTTTGCATACTCTTAATATATCAGTATTACTCGCAACTTGTTAATGACATGGCATCCACACCATTTCTATCAAGCGCGTAGAAGCAACTAACTAACCAAAACCCGTGACTGTAAACACCATTTATGATGACATGTACAATTTGAATATTTACTTGCCATTTTTTCTGGTCAAGCTAGGCTAGGGCCCAGTGAAACCTTGATCGACTTGAAAAAATAAAATATTTGTGACAAACCTTGTATTATCCTTAATACATATAAACTAACTTGTAACGTATACTCTATATTCACTTTCCTTTTGATTTTACTATCTCTGGTAATTTTATTTTACTATGTAAATTATCTTCTTACTGAACGAGATGTTATTTCACCCGCTGAATGAGATCTGGCAATGAGTGTAAGTCATGACGTGGTGGTAGCTAGTATATAGGCGCGTTCATCGAGACTTAGGAGAGCTTTGGTGTTGTTATGAGGAGAGCGAGATTATTCATTATTGTACTACTAGTGTTGTGTGTGGCTTAGTTGACCAAGAGTCGGATAAATAAAGAAGTTTTCAGTAAGTTCAGTCTTTCTCAATTCATAGTTTTTGTCAGACCTCTGTCTGGCTGTTAGGTTTATAACATTTATTTGATTCCTATAAATAACCAGCGTTGAGACTTTGTTCAAGTTCGTAATTAACTAGTAACAACACCCTTTTGAATTCATTATTTTGAAGCTTAGTACAAGTATATCATTAGCTAGCTGGTAGGAAGAGAATCATTCATAATAATTAGCTTAGCGGAAAGTAAATAAAGCTAATTCATTATAAACTGTATTTGTTTTAGCCGCGTCTTATACCCAGATCGATGTACCTATGAATGGAGATAAAGTCATTGTAAAATTTAACCCATTGGGCTTGTACCCCATATCGGCTTAAAAGCCGATATGGGGTACAAGCCATATCGGCTTAAAAGCCGATATGGGGTAATTTTGACATAAATGGAGAATGCAAGACAGATGGAACTTTTATCAAATATAATCACTTTGGAAGAAACTCGCATTTTATATTCATGGATCCCACTTTTTGTATTTGACAAACATGAAGACGAGATAAGAAAGTTAAATGTTACTTAATTTGAATTTATTTAACTTTTTTTTTATTTAGCTCCCAACGCCAATTATATACATCTTTAAGAACGTCTTTATTCAGATCGGGAAAGTTCTTTGCCAGAACAAAGAGCCATCCGAGAATAATTTTTATAAATGTGTGTCTTCTCTTCTTAATATATGCGATTTTCTTCAACAACAAATTTACTTTGTGCTCCATTACATATTAATGTAATGTTTACACTGGTCACATATAAAAATGAATAATATCAAGAGATACACCAAACATTTAGATTAATTTATATTCATGAGAAAGCAAACTTTGATTTATTTCTGGCAGCATTTTATTTTCCTTCGCAATTGATAAATAGTGATATATATATTTATTTTACAATTTTTCTTTCCTTAACGCACTGGAAAAAAACAAGCTTATAATAAAAAGTCCGCCTCTTCCCAAATGGATCCGCCATTTTCCGAGGAGTGCTTTTAAATGTGCCTTGAATAGCCCTATCAGTAATATTTCACAGATGTTGAAATGTAATGGGGAAGCTGTGTATTTACAGAGAATTCACTGACACATTAACAACTTCCGCAAAATTGATCTTAAAAGTATGTTTAGTGTCAAGAGCATCCACCGCCCATAGCGACGGCGTGATTAAGATGAGACTCAGAGAGAAAAGGTGAACATGACAGGAAAAGCATTCAACGCTATTTTTCATGAACGAGACTTGTGTTAGCGGAAGAGGACCTACTGAGAATCTGCTTCTGAGAACATATACTCAACAATATTACATTTGCTAATGACAGAAAAGTTTTCGTTGCGCTTGTTAATAGGAAGGTCGAGATGTGACGAAGCAGTGATGCATTTTATTCATAGCACATATTTATTAGGTAACTCGCAGTGTTTTAAATAAACCTGTTCCCGAATCACGCTCTAAATTGAACGTCCGATACCTAAGTTCTGTAAAATAAGAATGAGGGAACTGATGAAATAAGAGTTCTTGCATTTATCATGACTTAGCTCAAAGTTGCAGTAAGTTTAACCATTGAAGCAGCCGATGTGCCTGAATCAAATCGTTCCACAAATTTTCTGCGCTCATGAATAGAAAGGTTCCTGTTGGGTTTTACGAAAGCAACGGCAGAACAGTTACTTTCCCCTTTTTACCTCAACAGTATAGCTAAAAAGCCTTACCTGGTGATAAGCGTTTCCTACTAGTCCTTTGTTCTGTGCTCCATAACCCAAAGTATGATGAAAAAGGACTAGTCCCCCTGACACGGATACCATGCCGCTGGGTAGAAACAAGTCACTCAAACATGTATCTCCTTTCTTAGTTTCGTTGCGATTGTTATAGACTTTTCAGTAAGTAATCAGTGAGAAAGGTTTAATGTCAGTCATCCGACTTAAGACAACTTTGCCGTCCCGGTGGCGAAGTGGTCTAAGCGATGGCTTCTGATCATTCGTCCGAGCTGGGTCCGGGTTCGAATCCCGGTGAGGCATGAATGCTGTGTTTGCCTTAAGGCGCTGGCTCTTTCCTTTCCCTGGAGCCAGTGGTTCTAATTAGGGACGGGCGACTGCTTATAGCCCATTGACCTGCTCACGGTGGTCGTTAAACCTCCAATCAAAAAAAAAAAAAAAAAGACGACTTTCAATAATTAAACTAAAGGGGGTAACGATGCCTTCTGATATGTAGACACTCACTCAATCCTCACTCCTTCTGACACTTCTCACTCAATCCTCACACCAGTAAATCACTCCTTCTGACACTTCTCACTCAGTCCTCACACAAATAAATCACTCCTTCTGACACTTCTCACTCAATCCTCACACACATAAATCACTCCTGACACTTCTCACTCAATCCTCATTCCTTCTGACACTTCTCACTCAATACTCACACAAATGAATCACTCCTTCTGACACTTCTCTCTCACTCCTTCTGACACTCAATCAATAGGCGTTCGACCGACTTCGTCATATATTTGTTCGAGCTGAATCCCCCTTCCCATTTTCCTATCCTCGAGTTCATTCGTTCCAACCGGTTAAAGGGTTAATTGACTTAGGGGCTTATCTATGCGTCTCCACTAAAGTTTATAATGAGCTACGTGAACATTCCACTTTGTTAAGACAACATTCAGACTGCCGGGCAAAGTATGAACTTTACAAATTACAAACCGTTCCACGCCTTTGCTTCGTTTCCCACTGGAACGTCATCTCACTCATACACCATGTTTAACAAATCTTTCACAACATAGCTCGTACACAGCTCTCAGAGCTGTAACGTGCCTGCCCCACATGACGCACATGAGATAAAGACAGATAGCAGTGAGAGCACATGCCAGTGTAGTATAGTGGATATCACTCTGAGTTCCGGAGACGAGAGTTGCAGGTTCGAATCCTGCAACTGGCACAAAAATGGAGAAATTTTCTTCGTCATAACACATATAAATAGATCTCTTTCGCTATAGCTCTGTAGTATATGATCATTTTAACAGCTCCACGCCCAATATACGGGGGTTGGACAGAATAATGTGAACACCTAGGAAAAGAATGTTTTATGTACCTAGTAGTGTGTGGGACCACCTTTCACATTCAAAACTACCTGTGTCCTCCTTGCAATGGAAGCATACAAATCCTGGATGGTGGTTAGTGGGATGTTACACCATTCTTCATGCAGGAACTGCTCCAGGTCCTTGAGAGATGCAGGAGGAGGATAACGGGATCTCTGTTTTCCAACACAGACCACACTCGCTCGATGATGTTCAAATCTGGTGAATGGGGTGGCCAAGGAAAGCGTGAGAGTTCGTCCTCATGTTCCTCAAACAATTATTGGACATTCCGAGCTCTGTGAATTAGGGCATTATCACCTTGATAGATGTCATCCCGAGCATTAAAAAATGTCTAAGCCATTGGAATGACTTCGTTGGCCAACATGGTTTCATACACCCTCATAGTCATCCGTCCTTTCAAGGTGATCAGAGGACCTGCTGAAAACCACTGTAAAACACCCCAGAGCATTACATATCCACCATCATGCTGCACTTTTGGGAGTAGACAGTCTGTGCTGTACGCTTCTGACAGTTTTTTTCACACATAAACACATTCTGTGTTGGCGAATAGTGTGAATGTGGATTCATCCGACCACATTACACGATTCCATGCATCGGAAGTCCACGTTGCATGTTCATGACACCACTGCCGTTGCCGTTTTGTATTCATCCGGGTCACCAGAGGCTTTGCAATAGCAGCTCAGCCATGAATATCTTTTTTATGTAGTTCCCTGCGCACTGGGTTCGTTGAAAATGTGGTCTTAAGATGCAGATTGAGCTCCGCAATAGTTTTCGGCGCAGTGTTCTTCTTATTACGGGTAACAATCATCTGCAATGCTGTCCTATCTCTGTCAGTCAGGGACATTTAAAGGCCGCTCTTTTGTTTCGCAGACGAGGTTTTGCCCCGAACACGGTATGCTGTCGACGCTAGACACAGTAGCTCTCGATACCCCCCCTACCCTGGGCGACTAGTTGGAGGCAATAATCAGCAGGCTACTAACAATTAGCCCTCTTTCGAAGTCCGTTAGGTCGCTCATTTCGTCGTCCCCCTGAAAAAAATTTTGCAACAAGACACTTTAAATGCACTTAAACAGGACTTTGAGGTTCTAAACAAAGTTATTATAACCAAAAGGTGGTGGACACCTTTGCGTATTGCGACGTACGCAGCTGCATTAAAACTCACGTCTCTGAGCATGGTGTTCACATTATTCGGTCCAACCCCTGTATACATTCAGTCTAATAATTTTACCTAGCTGTGACACAACATCAGTGTTGCCGAATAGAGAAAGCTTTTAGAGTAAGTGATGTGACTTTCAGTAAGAAAAGGTTTAACGAGAAGAAAGCTTATAAATAAGATTCATACGAAATAGAAATTCAAAAGGAAGGTTATTTATTGGTATGCGTCTTGCAGTGCAAATATATTTTTTCCACTTAGACAAGTTTGCATATCACACACACCAAATCACAAACGCTGTTCCACTAATTTGACTAGAATACTATTAGTAAGAATCAGGGCAGGTCTTAGATCAGCTCATCGTAAGCACAAAAAACTACTAAGATAGGAATGCAATATGCAGAATAAAACAAAATAATTAAGAATGGCATGGAAAACCAAATGAATGTTCCCTTATCTACACTGACGGAAAAAAATCCCAACACCAAGAAGGGGTTGTGTTAGATAAACGACAGTTGGTAGGCGGTGAGAGTACATCTGTAAGATGACGTCTATGCTAATTTCGCGCTCGGTGCATACGTGTGGCGCTAGTAGCGCCCCTCGGAACATGCAAAGCAGGTTTGCTGTAAATACGCGCTGTAACGTTCGTGAGCGTTAGTTATCGTTGAGATTCGACGTAAGGTGTTGATGTTAGTCAAGAATGCCTTTAAGAAGACGAAGAAGCCATTATCAACAGCTCACGGAGTTTGAACGAGGTCGTGTAATAGGGCTACAAGAAAATGGATTTTCTTTCCGCAATATTGCAGAACGACTTGGCAGGAATGCAGCCACTGTGCATGATTGTTGGCAGCGGTGGTCAAGGGAAGGTACTGCCTCAAGAAGGACGGGTTCCAGCCGGCCACGTGGCACTACTGAGAGGGGAGACCGCCGTGTACGGCGTATGGCCGTGGCGCATCGTACCGCGTTTGTGGCAGCAATTCGAGCTGCAGTTGCCACCACAGTGACACAACGAACTGTTACAAATCGGTTATTGGAAGGACAGCTCCGAGCCAGACGCCCTGTAGCGTGCATTCCACTTACTCCAAACCACTGCCGTTTGCGACGTCAGTGGTGTCAAACTAGAGCTCATTGGAGGACGGAGTGGAGATCTGTTGTGTTTTCTGATAAAAGCCGGTTCTGCCTGGGTGCCAGTGATGGCCGTGTGTTGGTTAGAAGGAGGCCAGGTGAACGTCTGCAACCAACCTGTCTGTGGCCGAGACACACTGGACCTACACCTGGAGTTATGGTCTGGGGAGCAATTTCCTATGACAGCAGGAGCACTCTGGTGGTTATCCCACGCACCCTGACGGCACAGTTGTACGTCGGTTTGGTGATTCAACCGGTTGTGCTGCCATTCATGAACAGCATTCCAGGGGGTGTTTTCCAACAGGATAACGCTCGCCCGCATACCGCTGTTGTAACCCAACATGCTCTACAGAGTGTCGACATGTTGCCGTGGCCTGCTAGATCACCAGATCTTTCACCAATCGAGCACGTATGGAACATCATTGGACGACAACTCCAGCGTCACCCTCAACCAGCATTAACCGTCCCTGTATTGACCGACCAAGTGCAACAGGCATGGAACTCCATCCCACAAACTGACATCCAGCACCTGTACGACACAATGCATGAACGTTTGCGTGCTGTCATTCAACATTCTTGCGGTTACACCGGTTATTAATATACCAGCATTTCACATTTAAAATGGCTCTTCTCGCGCTTACAATATGCTGTGATCTTGAAACCTTAATCGATTAAATATGTTACCTATACAAATGTATTGAAGCCATTTCATTCCTCTACAACTATTTTTTCATGGTGTTGGGATTTTTTTCCGTCAGTGTATATAGGATATCAGAACGTCTAATCACACCTAAATTAAGCACGTCAATTGATTTCTAATAGATGGGGTAATTCCGGATTCCAATAATCCCGAATGCCAGTATGTACTTTTTTTATTTTTCATGTTTCTGCGTATTCAAACAGTCAACAAGACGCAAAAAGTCTAACTCTTTCATCATTTTCACTGAAGGAGCATGAGATTTTCATCCGTGAGGTACAACAACCCGCTTCCCTGTCTGAAGAGATTGTTCACGATTTATTTGAATCCGTATCTCGTCGAAAATTTTTTTGTAAAAGTTGCACTGTGAAATTGGTTTCAAAATTAAAATCATTAAACTTTGAGGAATAAGAAAAAGTGAAACAACATGGGTTACGTGATTTGACTTCCCTCTCGATAAATGTTGAAGAGGCAGAAAAAATGAGAGTGCGGTTGTTGATAACTAAATTTGCTAAAGCATAGTCGAGAAGAAAGGCTGTTTTTTTAACTTGTTACGCTCGTATAATGGGTTCGTTCAACTACTGATAAGGGTGAGTTTATTGTTATTCTTTTCTGTTAATATCCAAGTTGGCATTTTGGATATTACACCGAATTGGGCTGCAAAATTATGAAGCCGTGTTTTTTCTCTGCAGCAAACAGGACAAATCAAATTAATTAAGGAGTTTGAAAAGGGAAACGAACCAAAATATTATTCTTGAAAGGTGGAATAAAATTAAATGCCGTAATGTCAACTTCTTCGGATTGCTAGCAAGATCCCATGGAAAGCATGTGGGGGGACATGTTTGGACAGTATCTCAACACCCTTCTACAACCAGCACAAATAACAGCAGGTCTGTAAGAAGAGGTGTAGGGAGCTTGATGGGCAATGCCGCAGGAGACCATCATATACACTATATTGACAAAAGTTACCGGACACGTAGAAGAAAAACACTACATAGCATTTATTGACATACCTTAGTACGCTGTTGGTCCACCTTTGGCCTTAATACATGCACTGACCCTTCGAGACATGCTTTCGACAAGGTTTTGGAACACAGCAACTGGTATGCGCTTCCAACTGTTGCTTAGTTGTAGGCCTTGGTTCCTAACTTTTTATGCGGAGCTTTAATTCATCCCATAGGTGCTCTACGGGATTAAGATCAGGGCTATGCGCTGGCCAGTCCACACACGATTCGAACTTATCGTTAAACCGCGCCATAATAATCCTTACTTTATGGCTCAGTGCATTATCCTCCTGGTACCAACAAGGCTCGGTTCCGTAGTATTGCCACAAAGTTGGTAGGGCATAATTGTCCAGAATATGGAGGTAGACGTGCTGGTTAACAGGTTTGTGCACGATAACCAATGGGCCGGGACCATACCACGAAAATTACCCCAACACGAGTACACTGCCAGCTCTAAACGTGACCTTGATATTAGTACACTGTGATAAATAGCGTTCCCCCGGCTGCCCCTATACCCACATACGACCATCAGACAAATGAATCGTATATCTGGATTCATATGTCCATATGAACCGTTTTCATTGATCTACGGTCCACGATAAATGGTTTTTACACCATGTTAAACGACAAGTAGCATTCCGAGTAGATATGAAAGGCTTATGAACAGCTGCACGACCGCGGTAACACATGGAATGAAGTTCTCTGCGAATGGTACGTGTACATACCGAGGTTCCAGCATTTTTACTCACATGTACACTCAGGTTTTGTGCAATACTCCGTCGATTAGCTGTAACGACTCTCCTAAGGCTTCGACGTCTTCTATCACTGGTTTTATTTGGTCTGCCGGTACGTTTTGCTGCTTCAGGTACTGCATATGTTTTCCACGTATTCAGTACATCCAAAACAGTTGACTTGGGTATGTTTAAACGCCTCTCGATTTCTCTTATGGACAACCCACTAATACTCTGGCGGAAAGTGAAAAAGGAACACCAAGAAGGAATTGGCGGACGATCATGAAATTTACATATGTCAATGGGGTAGAGTTTACGTAGGAGTGATGTTAATTTCGGGACCAACCGGTGAGCGCTTACGCCACAGCACGGCATAATATGCAAATTACCGTCGGTGGTATTTAAGGAGTACGGCGAAGTGAATGTAATCAGTCGTCGGCGTACGGACATGTGCGAAGACCCTGAAGAAGCTGCAACGCCTGGACATTTAAGACGTGTACGATTTCAGCAGTTATTTGACTTTGAGCGAGGTCGTCTAGTCGGACTCCGCAAGGCCGGGTGGTCGTACCATCGTATTGCGGAGCCAATTGGACGGAAAGTATCGATTGTGGTATGATGGTGGCGTAGATAGTCCGAGGAACATTCCCACACCAGAAGACGTGGAACCGGGAGTCACAGACGGACTGATGAGCGGACCGATCGACGCACAACAAGAGCGCCTTTGTCAAGCAGAACATCCCCTGCGACGCAAATCCGAGCGGCCGTTGCACCTGAGGTGACTGTGCGAACAATCCGCAACCGTCTACTGGATGCAGGACTACATGCACGTGTGCCTCTGGCATGTGTACCTCTGACTCCAGCTCACCGTCAGGAACGGCTGCAGTGGTGTCGCCAACGTCTGCACTGGAGAACGAAATGGCGATCTGTCGTGTTCAGCGATGAGAGCAGATTCTGCTTGGGAGCCTCCGATGGCCGTATGCGTGTTCGCAGACGCACACGGGAGCGTCTCCAATATAACACGGGGTTCATGAATATAACACATGGTCCATTAAAATAACACGTGGTCGTTCGTCATAATTACCACGATAGTGGGGTACACTGAATCTAAACGGCATAATGAATTTTCTTCTAAAGCTGTTTGTCCTAAAATATGTATGAGAACAAAGAGAGGAAAACTTAGTTTAAACCCAACGACAGCCACGCACATTGACAATGAGGCTCATACACTATACAGCGAGCGAGCAAGCTTGACCGTTCGACTACCCACTACGGATTATCAGACTACTCTCTCCTACGTCATCCAGCTTCCGGTATTCAGTGTGCGGGTCTGTAAGCTATAAGGGGGTGATGGGACTACTCATACGAGGGATTGGTGGATATGCATCTGATGTATGGGCGAGCACGTGACAATGGATGTGCAGCAGCGAGGATGTGCAGCAGCGAGGATGTACAGTGAGCTATTCCCGAATCGTCAAATGCCTTACCATGCGACATTCGCCAGAATTGATTGAGACTAGCTCGTCTTGCAAAGTATCGCAGCAGCCTCGTCCACAAGTACGCGAGCCGTGACAGTGGAAATGGGTATTCCTCACAGTGCGGTGTAGAAAGATTTGCATGAGCAACGGATATATCTCTTCCACGTGCAGAAGGTCGAAGCTTTGGCCGGAGATGACTATCCCCGGCGGGAACAGGTCGTCAGGTGGCTGCTCCAGACGAACACTGCTATTCCACACATTCACGCCTTAGTGTTATTCAGTGATGAGGCGATGTTTACGAGGGAACGCATTTTCAACATTCACAACCAGCACATTTGGGCTAATGATAATCTGCACGCCACAGCCACTCGCCACCACCAGCAGCGGTTTGCCGTCAAAATCTGGGCAGGTATCCTTGGTGATTGGCTGGTGGGACAGTTCATCTTTCCACAACGTCTGACGGGCGTCATGTACAGTGTGTTCCTGGAGCAAGTGCTTCCTGGTTTTTTGCAGAGTGTCCCCGCAGAGTGCTCGAAGAGACATGTGGTTCATGCATAATGGGGTTTGTGCACATTTTCCCACCGCGGCCCGGGACTTCCTGAACGCGACGTATTCCGGCAGGTGAATTGGACCGGGCGGACCGGCAGCTTGGCCTTCTCAGTCTCCGGACCTGAATTCAATGGGCTTCTTCTGGGGAAACCTGAAAACACTGCTGTACGAGACGCCTGTGGATTCACCGAAAGATCTCGTTGCGAGGATCGTTGTCGCTGCAGACCTTAGCAACACCACACCGGAAGTCTACAAGAGAGTGCAGCAGTCCAACATCCGTCGGTGTGGGATGTGCAACGACACACTCGGGCGCCATTTCGTGCACCTACTTCGAATCCTGCTCTACCCCTACGTTCACCAACGCAAGTGTGCAACACATAATTTAGGTAAGTTGTGATTTTTTTACACTGTTGGAGAAACAACGCGGACATGGAACGTAACGTTTTTCGGGAACTAGGAGAGGAGTGCCACTTTACATTCCATTGCAAATGTTATTCGTCTTTGTGTGTACTATCACCCCATATTGTTTTTCGCACGAATTTGGAAACACTCTCTGTATAACATGTATATATAACTGCATTAACACGACCACAATTCAGTGATAAAGTCTACTTCTATGTTTCCAAACAGCTTTTTTAGTTGCATCGAAGGATCAGCTTTAATAATGAATCACACCACCCGTTACAACACACCGCATCGATCTTCGAACAATGTCTTCGTACAATATTTGTGACACTGCTCACTCAATGCCCGAAACTTATCGACTACACTTTGCACGTACACAGATCGTTTGCATCTGCATGTTCGTTAATCTCTCTCTTTGCACAACAACACAGCTCGCTTAACATTTTCGTTTCGTGAACCGCTCATTGCCATTAGCTCATCGCACTTTTTCTCTTAAGTCTTTAACAACATTGCTTGTTCTTTGACTCGCTGTCGGAATTGGCATCAAATTCATTGGGTGCCACAGTGTGGCGTTAAATTTGGAAAATATTTAACAAGAGACCTAATTCACATACCAACACAGGAAGTCAAAATTAGAAATATATATGTAACATGCAACACAAATGTGCATAGATTATGTTTCTGAACCTTCAGCATTCTACAGTGGTATGAACTATGTCCCTACAGACCAAATAAAAGTATGACCTTTCTTACGAAAGGCCGTCCTTTTAGGTATATCATTAAAACCATGCGTAATTTGAAGCCACTGGCTATTAGAGTGAGACTGGGCAACACACTTTTGGGGTCATATCTAGAGTCGAACCTAGGCTCAACCTCAACTTTGTCAATTTGCAAAGTGCCTGCACTTTGACCACACAGTCATCAGGAATTCGTATTGCATTTATCCATATTTTATATTATGCAAGTTTTTTGTGCACTTTTTTGCTCTATTTTACATTTCCCTAATTGTATTTGGACTTATTTAATTTCCCATGAATGTCCCTGAATTTTAATTTTTTAGCATTCGTCTATGTTGGTAAAAATGTGAGTTCAATGTTTTGTAACATATAGCCGCTATACCTTCCATTCTTACTCCTTTCGCGTCGATTTTTTTATTTCAATTTTTGCAGATCATACTTTCAGGTATTTCAACAGTTATCCCATCTTTTGTCAGAGTACTTTCGCTTACGTTTGGCGGCGTTTTTTCTTCTCATCACTCTTGCAACTCCTTTTGTTGTTGAATTTACCTCTCGCCGTTGCTACTTATCTGTTTCTCACAGTTCTCAGTGCCACATGACTGCATTTCTCTCCTGTGTATTCCGATAAGACCCCTTATCTTCGCAATGCCATGAAAAAGGTAGGTAAGCGTAACTTGATACGAGGCTTAAATGAAATCCTATTTTATTCATCCGTTTCATTTTGGTGAAGTCTTTAGGACTGAGAGATTATACTTGAGATACTAACAGATTTGTGTTTCGGAATTGCAGTTTGGTTTAGATTTCCTTTTTTTGAAGTGTCATCTTCCGCGATAGAAACAGAGTGAAGAATTCTGCAAAATTATTAAAAAAACTGCATTAATAAACTCTTTAATAGAAAAAAAAAACAACGCACGAGATTACTACATCAGAGTAAACAAATTAGGAGGATTTGGTAGCAAAAAAGAAGTATGTTATCTGAAATGATGTGAAAAGGAAAATTAAACGGTATGACGAAAATTGAAACCGGACAACAATGGTACTTTTTTTACTTAAAAATTTGGCGTTTACAGCATCCCCTTAAAAAGTATCGATGCTGACACTCCCGATAGTAAATATATGGGATCTGCAAAACGTACACTAGCAACAAGATTAAATGAACATAAATACGCCCTAAAGAATGGACTTAAAAATTCTGCATTGTCTCAACTCGTGTGCGATGGCCTGCTCTATTCAATTTGGAATGATACTTCCATCATCGTAACACCTAGTGCTGTCTCTTCATTGCTGTTCACTGAGAGCCTTGTAATTGCTACTCAGAGATATTTATGCTGTAATGACAATGCTCCAGTATCTATACCGACAATCAGGAGGCTATTTACAGGTCCGAATACGAGGCAAACTGAGGACGAAATCACGTAATCTTGATTTCTGTTACAGTGGTCCTTGTTGTATCTCCAGATGAGAACAACACAATTAATTGGGTCTGGTTCATTTGCCCGACGTTTACTTCACCGAAGGGTCACTTGACCGAAAATCACTTCACCGAAAAAATTGTTTCACCGAAAGATCACTTGATCGAAGCGTTCATTTCACCGAAGGGTCACTTGATCGAAAGGTACATTTCACCGAAGGGTCACTTGATCGAAAAGTTCATTTCACCGAAAGGTCTCTTTACCTAAAAGTTCATTTCATCGAAAGGTCATTTCACCGAAGGGTCAGTTTATCGAAAACGCTAGATTTCATTACAGGATCTGTTGAAGCATGGTGCAAGTTTGACAGACAGACCACCGAAACGTTAGGGGATCATACTCAAATTGCACTTTTGATTTCTCCGTGTCACAGAGAACGCAAAGATTTAGTTTTAAGGCAAATATAATTAATATTAAGTCCCTATGCCTCGGCCTAGGCCTTTTTAGCAAGTTTTATCATGTTCATACGTTTTTCATAAAAATCATGTTCAGTGCTCATGTTCATAAATAGTTTACATGAAAAGTCAAGTTAATAACGTTGCACATTTATTCAGGCAAAAAGAATCAATATTAGGGCCGTAGGCCTCGCTTAGGCCTTTTTAGCAAATTTTAACCGTGCGTGCTCATGTTCATAAGGTTTACATAACAACTCAAGTTAATGATGTTGTACACTTATTTAGGCCAAAAGAATCAGTCATAAAGCCCACGGCCTCGGCTTAGGCACTTTTAGAAAATTTTAATCCTGCATGCTCATATTTATAAGGTTTACATAAAATGTCAAGTTAATAATGTCGCACATTTATTCAGGCAAAACGAATCAATATTAGTGCCGTAGGCCTCGCTTAGGCCTTTTTAGCAAATTTTAACGGTGCGTGCTCATATTTATAAGGTTTACGCAAAAAGTCAAGTTAATGATGTTACACATTTATTCAGGCAAAAAAGAATCAGTCTTAAAGCCCTAGGCCTCCGCTTAGGCCTTTTTAGCAAATTTTAATCGTGCGTGCTCATATTTATAAGGTTTACGCAAAAAGTTAAGTTAATAATGTTGCACATTTATTCAGGCAAAAAAGAATCAATATTAGGGCCGTAGGCCTCGCTTAGGCCTTTTTAGCAAATTTTAACCGTGCGTGCTCATGTTCATAACGTTTACATAACAACTCAAGTTAATGATGTTGTACACTTATTCAGGCCAAAAGAATCAGTCTTTAAAGCCCTAGGCCTCGGCTTAGGCCTTTTTAGAAAATTTTAATCCTGCTTGCTCATATTTATAAGGTTTACATAAAATGTCAAGTTAATAATGTCGCACATTTATTCAGGCAAAAAGAATCAATATTACTGCCGTAGGCCTCGCTTAGGCCTTTTTAGCAAATTTTAACGGTGCGTGCTCATATTTATAAGGTTTACGCAAAAAGTCAAGTTAATGATGTTACACATTTATTCAGGCAAAAAAGAATCAGTCTTAAAGCCCTAGGCCTCCGCTTAGGCCTTTTTAGCAAATTTTAATCGTGCGTGCTCATATTTATAAGGTTTACCCAAAAAGTTAAGTTAACAATGTTGCACATTTATTCAGGCAAAAAAGAATCAATATTAGGGCCGTTGGCCTCGCTTAGGCCTTTTTAGCAAATTTTAACCGTGCGTGCTCATGTTCATAACGTTTACATAACAACTCAAGTTAATGATGTTGTACACTTATTCAGGCCAAAAGAATCAGTCTTTAAAGCCCTAGGCCTCGGCTTAGGCCTTTTTAGAAAATTTTAATCCTGCTTGCTCATATTTATAAGGTTTACATAAAATGTCAACTTAATAATGTCGCACATTTATTCAGGCAAAAAGAATAAATTTTAGGGCCCTATGCCTCCGCATAGGCCTTTTTGGCAAATTTTAATAGTGCGTGCTCATATTTATAAGATTTACGCAAAAAGTCAAGTTAATAATGTTGCACATTTATTGAGACAAAAAAGATTCAATTTTAGGGCCCTAAGCCTCGGCTTAGGCCTTTTTAGGAACTCTAAACGAATTTCGCGAAAACGTTCCATGTAAGCCAAGCGAGAATTGTGCTTTAATTTGAAGAAATTAATTGCCGATGATCCGAGGTACACTTGGTTTGAGGGAACTGTACCCCGAACTTCCGTAGTATTATATTCTGTGCCGCTGGAGTCTGTCAGTGTATCCAGGATGTTCCCCTTGAAGTGTCTGCTAAGTCCGTGAGCTTTGGGAGGGGCTTTCCCCCAAAATGTTAAAATGGACGTAGAGCTGTAAACATTAGAACCTTGCTTTATATAATGATTCTGTACACGATCACGAATTTTCAGGAGGGTGGGACGAATTCACCCTCCCCCAAGTTTCTAAGAGCGCAGACAGGTGTTCAAGGTAAGGGATTTGCTCGCAATTTCTATGCTTCATGTTGTGTTTAGTGCCAAACTATGTATGCCCTTCCCCCTTCCCCAGAAATTTGGTGAAGTCTGTAAAAGGGATACGAGGTGCTTGGTTTTGAGGGCTCTACCCCCAACTTCCGTAATTTTATATTGTGGACCTCTGGAGTCGGTCATCAGTGTATCCTCGATGTTACCCCTGAAGAGCTCTTGGAAACGGGGGGGGTTCAGTTTCGCTCCACATTCCTGAAAATTCGTGGTCGTGTACAGAATCATTATATAAAGCATGGGTCTAATGTTTACAGCTCTACGTCCATTTTAACATTTTGGGGGAAAGCCAACCCCCCAACATGACGGACCTCGCGGACGCTTCAAGGGGAACATCCTGGATACACTGACAGACTCCAGCGGCCCCGAACATAATATTACGGAAGTTGGGGGTACACCCTCCCAAAACTAAGTGTACCTCGGATCCTCGGCAATTTTTTTCTTCAAATTAAAGTGCAATTCTCGCCTCGCTTGGCTTACATGGACCGTTTTCGCGAAATGCGTTTGGAGTTCCCAATTCAGTTCTCAATATATGCCCAGAAACGGCAATCTTTACCCCCCCCTCTTGATTTTTTTAACTTGACATTTTATGTAAACTTATGAACAAGCAAGATTAGAATTTTCTAAAAACGCCTAAGCTAAAAAAAAAAAAAAAAGGCCTAAGGGCAATAAAATTGATTCTTTTTTGCCTGAATAAATGTGCAACATTATTAACTTGACATTTTATGTAAACCTTATGAATATGAGCACGCTCGATTAAAATGTTCTAAAAAGGCCTAAGCTGACCTTGGGCCCTAAAATTGATTCTTTTTTGCCTGAATACATGTGCAACATTATTAACTTGACTTTTTACGTAAACCTTATGAATATGAGCGCGCACGATTAAAATTTGCGATAAAGGCCTAAGCCGAGGCCTAGAGCCCTAAACTTGATTCTTTTAGCCTGAAAAGTGTGCAACATCATTAACTTGAGTTTTTAGGTTAACCTATGAACATGAGCACGTACCGTTATTATTTTCTAAAAAGGCCTAAACTGAGGCCTAGGACCTTAAAATTGATTCTTTTTGCCTGAAAAAAATTGCAACATTATTAACTTGACTTTTTATGTAAAGCTTATGAACATGAGCAAGCACAATTAAAATGTTCTAAAAAGGCCTAAGCTGAGACCTAGGGCCCTAAAATTGATTCTTTTTTGCCTGAAAAATTGTGTAACATTATTAACTTTACTATTTATGTAAAGCTTATGAACATGAGCAAGCACAATTAAAATTTTCTAAAAAGGCCTAAGCTGAGACCTAGGGCCCTAAAATTGATTCTTTTTTGCCTGAAAAAATTGTGTAACATTATTAACTTTACTATTTATGTAAAGCTTATGAACATGAGCAAGCACGATTAAAATTTGCTAAAAAGGCCTAAGCGAGGCCTATGGCCCTAATATTGATTCTTTTTTGCCTCAATAAATGTGCGACATTATTAACTTGACATTTTATGTAAACCTTATAAATATGAGCACGCAGGATTAAAATTTTCTAAAAAGGCCTGAAACGAGGCCAAGGGCTTTAAGACTGATTCTTTTGGCCTGAATAAGAGTACAACATCATTAACTTTAGTTTTTATGTAAACCTTATAAACATGAGCACGCACGGTTAATATTTTCTAAAAAGGCCTAAGCCGAGGCCTAGGGCCCAAAAATTGATTCTTTTTTGCCTGAATAAATGTGCAACATTATTAGCTGGACATTTTACGTAAACCTTATGAATATGAGCACGCACGATTAAAATGTTCTAAAAAGGCCTAAACCGAGGCCAAGGGCCCTAAAACTGATTTTTTTTTTGTCTGAATAAGTGTGTTTACATAACAACTCATTAACTTGAGTTGTTATGTAAACTTCATGAATATGAGCTCGGGGGATTAAAATTTGGCAAAAAGGCACAGGTCTATCTATGACTTATAATTAATGTTATATTTCGAAAAACCTACTTATGGGGAGGTGTTTAAAAGAAATTAAAAGTGTATTTTTTATACAATCCAATAATGTTTAGGTGACCAGTTTTTTAAAAACCAGCACCATACTCCAACAGATCTATAACAACAAAATTCTAAGTTTTCGATAAACTGACCATTCGATGAAATGATCTTTCGATATAATGAACTTTTAGGTAAAGTAATCTTTCGGTGAAATGAACTTTTCGATCAAGTGTCCTTTCGATGAAATGAACTTTTAGGTGAAGTGATCTTTCGGTGAAATGAACTTTTCGGTCAAGTGACCCTTCGGTGAAATGTACCTTTCGATCAAGTGATTTTCGGAGAAGTGATTTTCGGTCAAGTGACCTTTCGGTCAAGTGAACGATACCCCAATTAATTTAGTTGCCTACTAATCTTCCTTTATTTTTTACAATCTGGTATTGTATGTATCATTGCATTCCATTTTCTTTATTTTATGATACATACCACATTGTTTGACAATTTGGTGCCATGTAGCATTATGGCATATTAATATGTGATGTCTATTTCATGTCAGGTGACACTCTATTTAAACTTATTCCTTCTTCTGTATCCCATGATGGGTTCTAGGGAAAACTGATAGTTCTAATATTTGTATATACAATAAAATCTTTAAATTCAGCCAAGTAATTTAAATTTGTATTGTGAGTGACTCTTGTTATCAAGATCGTGCATTGAAGGCAACTACTTTCATTACTTTTGACCATTTCTGCACGAATTTGAATTCTCCTAATAGTATAACTATACTAGATACCCGATATTTCTCGGTGTAGAATAGAAATAGAAATTTCCAAGCTTTCGCACATCAACCAGATGGCTCTTTCAAGGAAGGTAGACAGCAAACTGCAAACTGAATAACAGAACGCTTCAACAATTTGAACGCGGTTACTTGACTTGACAATAACGAAGAGATGCAAACGTGATCACGTATTCAAAAACACGAGGCGTTATGCCCGTTTACCATGCGGAATCATGGAAAAAAAATAAAAAGGTAATCACTATTTGAAGAAATGGTTCCAAATCCCATGATTTCGCATGCTAAACGAGCATAACGCCTCGTGTCTTTGAATTCCTGATTCCGTTTGCATCTCTTCGTTATTGTCAAGTCAAGTCACCACTTTCAAACTGTTGAAGCGTTCTATTATTCAGTTTGCTGTCTACCTTCCATCTGGTTGATGTGCGGAAGCTTGGCAATTTTGATTTCTTTTCTACACCACTAAATATCGGATATCTAGTATACGTAGCTTTACTATTTAAGTACAGTTGATGTATAGTTCCCTTTTATGTAATTAATGGCACTTTTATTGTTTCGTTTATCACTAATATAAAAGGCAAAAAATCTTAACGGTTTTGTTTATTCTGGATTGATCAGTTTTTAGTCAGAGACCGAGTTTTGAGGGTGGCGAGACCCTCAGTGCTTCCTGGTCCAAGCCCACACTTGATCTTGGGCTCGAGCCTTAGTGCTTCCTGGTCCAAGCCCATACTTGATCTTGGGCTCGAGCCTTAGTGCTTCCTGGTCCAAGCCCATACTTGATCTTGGGCTCGAGCCTTAGTGCTTCCTGGTCCAAGCCCATTCTAGATCTTGGGCTCGAGCCTGATTGCTTCCTGGTCCAAGCCCACACTTGATCTTGGGCTCGAGCCTTAGTGCTTCCTGGTCCAAGCCCATACTTGATCTTGGGCTCGAGCATTAGTGCTTCCCGGTCGAAGCCCTTACTTGATCTTGGGCTCGAGCCCTAGTGCTTTTTGGTCCAAGCCCATACTTGATCTTGGGCTCGAGCCTTAGTGCTTCCTGGTCCAAGCCCATACTTGATCTTGGGCTCCAGCCTTAGTGCTTCCTGGTCCAAGCCCATACTTGATCTTGGACTCAAACCAACAAAGTCAGCTTTAGGGCTGCAAGCTCATAGGGGAAGCCAACAGTATTATTGTCTTTTTTGTAAAATGGTAGATTACATATACACTACTGTTTGCGAAAATTTTAAAACAATAAAAACTGCTGGTATTAGCTTGAAACTTATAACATGTATACAGCATGTTGGCACATGCAAATAATTAAAATATCAGTGAAAATGCGCATGCTGTTTCGAAGCAGCGCCCTCTGAACTGTCTGGTTTTGGGTATTAAGAGCTGGCTCAAACAAGACGTTGCAATGCATATAGTGGTGCTGCCAATCATCGATGCCAAGGATCTGGTATATCAATGAATCAAAGGACTATAACGTACAAGTTTGTCCACGCTGGGAATCGAACTCGGGTCCCCCCACTCCGGAATAAGTCGCTCTGCCAATTGACCAACGCGGATATGTGCTCTCACTGCTATATGCCTTTATCTCATGTGCACCCTGCGTTGCAAATGCGTCACATTTCCCCCTACCCCACCCCTAAAGAGGACCGCGGGCAGGGCCCACAAGTCAGCCGGTACCATGTGTCGCTATAGGCAGTCATCCCATTAAGAACGTGCATTTGAGAAATCCTAGATAATTTAGTTTGTGAAAAGTAGCATCACACTGATTTATTTTTTCGAAGTTGAAGAGGGGATTCTCATTTTTCCTGCTTCGCCGTGTGGAAAGAACATCACATCATTGCGAGAAACGTAACAGCCTGGTCATCCTGGAAGTTCTGGCGCCAATATAACGTACAGGTCTTTCCGCGCCGGGCATCCTCACTCCGGAGTAGTTGCTCTCCCAACTGAGCTACGTGGGCATGTGCTCTCACTGCTATCTACCTTTATCTCATATGCGTCCTGTGGGGCAGGCACGTCACAGGATGCTTTACATAGAGCACGTCGGTTTAGACCCAAAGAATGTTGTCACGCAAGGATGGCAGTTCATCAAGGAGTCTCTATTTCTGCATTCTTTGCCAGAGAAACAAAAGAAAGAAAATGTGGAACCACCCAGAAAGAATCACCCAATCAAACTGAAAATTGGTACGCGCAATGTGTATGTACAGGAAAGGAAATTATTACAATTCCAGAGGAGTAGGGCAGTTTATTCGACCCTTCGGTGGCAACGTCGTCTGATTTCCTCGTCGCTCCGACCCAAATGCTTGGCGATACAGCGACTTGACCAACCAGCCACTGTCAGCCCAATAATGCGTCTTCTCCTTAATTTACTCAACTGCTCGTAGTGTGCACGGATCCGACGTTCAGACATCTTCACAGTCCGTGGTGGTTAGTGCAAACACAATCAGCTGTAAGAATTCTTCCTACGTGAGAACCTTTCTCTTGATATACCCTCCTCGATTCATGTCTCCCATGTGATGTGGCGGGCCATTATTTCATCATTCTTAATAATTTTGCATATTCGACCCTGAGGTACTTGCATGTGGAGATTCATCAGGCTCGAACTACTTTCTTAGAATGGATGCCATCTTTGGCATCCACTCAAAAGGCAAAGCTTACACACGTTAAACTTTTATTAGCAGATTTCATGTGGCAGTTGAAAATCAATATAAGTGATTTCAAAAAGGTGTTTACATTTTGATTTCAGCCGGTAGCCCCTAATATTTCCTTTGAATTTCGGTTTGCCGACATTTAGCAGCGGACACATTGTTGGTTTAAAAATGTGTTTGAACTTATCTAAATTTATGTTTCATGCATTTCTGACAAATAAAAAAAGCTTCAAATTCAATTCACTTACTGATTTTGGAGCAAGAAGTATTGATCTGTGGAAAATGTTTCTAAGCGGAAATATAAAATGTGAAATTCTTGTTAAGCAAATATTTTAACATCTCAAAGGAGATCTCTTCATCTGACTGCCAGAGACTTTACACTTTCAAGAGAAATATTTGGCTCGAACTGCTAAAAATTCATATAAACAAAATTGCGTTTCGCTAACAGATCATGGATGTACAGAAATGGAATTAGCAGGTCAATACTTTTTTGATATTCCATATATCAGTATGAAAAGCATTTCAAGGCATTTTCAAATATGTATATTCAAATTCCCAACATAGCATCAGGCCAATGGCGTTCGATATTTTCATTTGCGAGGTGCAAATATGAATTTGTGAAAGATGCTTTCGTAAAAATATGTGTCATGGTCGACTTCATGGATAATTGACCTTTAAAACAGTTACGTGGGCTATATAATTTCAACATTTTTACAATATCTCGAAACAATACGCGAGCAACACAACTTTGAATCAACTACGGAAAGTCTGGCCGAATAATGTGCATGAAGTAACATCCATTTTAATATCAGTTGTGAAGATTTTTACAAGGAGATGTTTTAGTGTTTCATACTTCCTTACGTTAGCTTCACATCAGGTTCATATACAGAATTCCATGAAATTTGAAAAGAAATACCGCATTGTTTACACGGTGTATTGATTTCAGCTTAGCCTTGAATACAAAGGCAACCTTAAGAGAAAAATGGATAAACGATTGCTCTTTTGAGAAATTCAGTATGTCGTGCGTCAGTGTAACAGAAAGCCTTTCTCATCAGTCTACGGAAATGAACTTTTAATACATTTCTAAAACAGAAAAAAAAGGTCTACAATCTCTTCCCATGATGGAGAGAGAGAGAGAGGAAACTGCTTTTTAAGAGTCGAAAAGTACACCTTTTGAAATTACAAGCACTATATATGCCTCTCTCTCCCTTTCTTTATTAGTGTAATAGAATTGTAATCTCTGGTTCTTCTGCAACAAAATTTTGGAGATACAAATTTCACGATTTTCAGATGAAAAGTCAGATAAACGCTTTAATGTGACACTCGCATTAAATTGCAAGGTGACACCATATGTCCTGAACTTTTCATTTGCCACGTTTGTGGCGATCTACAGAGGTGAGGCACATGTCAAAACGACAAAGAGGAAGGATAAGCTCTTGCCGGCTAACCTTAATTGGGAAAGCATTTGTCTGCGGAGCAGAAGGATGTTGCTTCGAGAACAGTCACCACCAGCAAATTTGAGTTTTTACATTCACGCCCGAACGTAAGAATGGATCATGTTGCCGTTAGGTTCTGTGTTGACGTAGAATTTCTTTAGAAAAAAAAAATAGGAGAAAAAAATCATCGGGGAAAAAAATCGTCCGTAAGAAAAACAAATCACTGTACTGTTGAATTCCAAAAAAAAAAAAAAAAAAAAAGGCGGGGGAGAGGGGAGAGTAAAATGGGAAAACTCTAAAAATGGGTAATGGGACGAAACGTTTGAGTGAAAAACGAAAGGATGAGGAAACTGCAGCCATTTTTGTGACAAATTCACAAGAATCGAGGAGTAGTTGCAAGTTTCTAAGAATTTGGAACGTGGAATTCACTGAGACCATAGAAACAGCAAAGTGGTTATCTGAATTATGTCATGGGAAGAGCAACACGAAGCGGAGAGCGTGGGATGCTTAACTAGGGTCCCAGAATGCAAGCCTGTGATTAGTCGTACGCTGTCCAGGGTATGAGAGAACGTTGAGGGACCCAAAAAGACTTTCCCGGGGACTTCGGAGGTAGCGATCACCTGAAAAGGAGTTCAGGTTCCTTGTGTGGATAAACCAGAAGACTCAAAAAGGTTTGGGCGCTGCGGTTTGTTGGCCAGCGTAAATTTTCACTGTCCGTGGTTAGTGATCAAACTTGATCATTATCAGCTCCGTATAAAATAAGTTAGACAGCAGGTAAGAAATAGCCACTCCTGTGTTTTCCGTAACAGTATTGTCACTATTCTGAGCGGTATTTAATGGGAACATTTAGATCCCTCTGGTGAAGAAAAAAACCTATAGCATCTCTTCGACTCATGCACGATGACTGGGCAGTGTGTGTATCTCGATATGTCGATGGAGCTCACACTGCTGCGTAAGAACTGAAATATTGAAAAGGAACTATGCGTGATCAATACCTTAACAAAGTAAGCCTCCGTCCACCAGTTGAATAAATTTCAAACATCATTGTAAATGTTTCATCAACCGTAACGTCCTGTTTATAGGAATAAAGTTATGTTATAAAGAGGTCAGCTCTTTTTAACAAGTGCGGCGTGATCCTTCGCTAAGCCTCTGAGGTGAGCAGAAACTGAAGACAAGGGAGTCCAGACCTTACTATAGTTCTGGACTAGTGGCAGCTACTAATAATTTCATACCCACAGCGAACAACTCTCGCTATTAATTTAATAATACTCCGCACAAACATATATAACCAAGATAATCAACAAAAAAAAACGAAGTATATAACAGGCTTTTAAAATAAGTTTTGTGATGCTTTTTCCACACATCGCCTGGGAAGAGAATTCCTTCTTCTACAGAGAGTTACTTCGTGCATGGTTTGCAAGTGACCTGAAACGTGAGATTTCGGGGCCCCGCCTTTCTCAAGAGGAGAGGAATATATGTGACGTCCTTACAGGAATTGGGCCATGGATAAAACCACATTATAGTCGGATGTGTCAAGCATCGGATTGAATGGAGGATGGGGTAGACACCAACTCCTACCAGTTCCTGTAGTTTTTTGGAGCACTACGCTGGAGATGTAAAATGGAGCTCTATCCACTTGAAGAAGTGACTCTTTCCTATTGATGAAGACTAGTATCATTGACTTAGGGCATCACGGATGCGCTGCAAGTGATAAGCTCATCATCTGGCGTGAATCTCCTGTGATCTGGACCCTAACAATTCCACCAAATGCATAGAATGACATTTATCTCAAACCGCACTCGTTCTTCAACTGGACGTGCTTGCTACGCCACTGGTTTTCAGTGGCAGAATAACGTTAGAATATCCAATTTTCAGCACATGAGACGATACTACTCCATAACCTATCATCCTGTAGATGGATTCAATACCAATCTGCGACAGAGAGCGACATATTTTCCACCATGATGGGGAGTAATTCATGGGGAACAATTTCAGGGCGCCTGGTGGAAAAAGCAAGTTGGTGCAGATGGTACACAACGGTGGACTGGAAGGTACCAACCTCAAATCCCAATTGTTGTGTACTGGTACCGGGGTTCACTGTCATAGTTTCGACCAGTGTGTCAGTGTCAGTAATCGTTGGACGGCCTGACCGCGGCTTATCTTCAAGACTGGTGTCTCCAGGACTGAAACTCCAGAACCATTTTGGTGCAGTGCTGATGTCCATTGTTTCCTCGCCACAAATTTCTTTTTCTGCTGTAACGGTGTTTAACCTTTTTTCCAGGAATGGCGTACGAGTACCCGAGCAGAACATTTAATGCTCTTCATCCTATTCTCACCTTATAACGCAATGTGGCTGCGTGTTCAATGCACGTCGTCAGCCTTGTATTAAAAGTTCCAGAACTCCACATCATCGCGGTATCAAGTCTTTGCTGGGGAGCGCATCCCTCATCGGAATACAGGCCTGCATTAGGTGTAGCTTAAAACGGGACGAACGTTTGACTCATCCTGTAACGTACCAGGAGATGTGACGTACCTACCCGAAGGACGCACACGACATAAAGGCAGACAGGAATCAGAATAAAACGTCCGCGTAGCTCAATTGGTAGAGTGACTTATTCCGGAATGAGGGGATCCGGATTCGAGCCCCGGCGCGGATAAAAATGACGGAGAAATTCACTTCGTTATAATGGCGCCCGAACTATCCGGATGACTCGACCGTTCAAAATCTCGCATTGGTGTGATGTTATTTTTGCACCGCAAGATAGGAAAAATAAGAGAATCCCTTCTCCAGCACTTCGAAAAAAAAAAATAAGGGGGAGATGATGTAACGTACCAGGAGATGTGACGTACCTGCCCGAAGGACGCACACAACATAAAGGCAAATATGAATCAGAATAAAACGTCCGCGTAGCTCAATTGGTAGAGCGACTTATTCCGGAATGAGGGTACCCGGGTTCGAATCCTGGCGTTTACAGAAATGACGGAGAAATTCACTTCGTTATAATCCCGGTAGATGTCTCAATGACTTGGGAATTATATCTGCCTGTATTATACTCTAGCTGAATTACGCACCGATGTCGACGTATAACATTTAGCAGGATATCTGTTTATTCTTATTTCTACTACAATAAATTACAGTGCTTTCGATGCCACACCCTAAAATCCTCAACTACGAAAAATATTCCCATTTAATATACTCCATGTGTAGAAATCTTGTTAGCCCTGCAATAACATAATATTCGGAGTACATGAAAAAATCTCAATAATGAGTTCATAATTCAACTTTATAGATCGCTTTAATAGTATTTCCATTAGCCGCTAAAATGTTTTCTTTCTGTCCTTCTGTTTCCACAGACTTAATTACTTCAACGATATTTCCTCTTAGAAAAGTAACGCAATGAAAATGAATTTGACAAAAACACCGTGCGTAATAATTTATGAATCGCAAGCAAGATAATTTTCTTAATAAAATATCTTTAGTTATGCACTGCATGCATCACGAGAGCAATGTGCATCGGTTTTCAGAAACAATCCTTATCACCGATTGAATAGCGGTGCCCAAATAAGGGAAGTGGTTTTTCTTCTTGCGATGAACCCCTGACAAACATTTTCAAGTAGGCGCCAATGGCAAAACACGCACATTGAATATCGTGTATGTGTTCTGTTCTGTCTTCCTGACTCCCGTAGAAATAGTAAATACTTTTGTATCTAGAAATGTCCGTTTCGATAGAACGAGTTGAAATCGGCAGTCGCAACTCGGAGAACAAGAGAACAATTAAAACTAACAGACGGATGTTGAAGTGTCTACAGCGATTTGTCTCAGATTTATGGCTGACACACAGACACGTGCGCGCGTACTCTGGTATCGCCATATAATTACTCAGTCACCTTATCGAAAAATGCAGTGAAGAAACGGCAACTTCATACTTGATGAATGTTTAGAAAAATGGAAGATTGTATTGGAAGAATATTTGGAATAATGCATTTATAAACAGTGGAAATATTAGATTTCGTTAGAGAAGAAATGGTGCTGAAATACATATGACCAGTTGATAAATGAAATGTATGGAAATTCCCGTTCAAATAACAGAAGCAACTTAGGATGTACAGAACAATTTTATTTTAGAGTTGAAATGACTGAATCAGCAGTCATTTCAACTCTAAAATAAAATACACACTCTTATTTGATACTGTTTTTTACAGATGTGGCAAAAGTAAGTGTTACACTGTGTACAATGTCTGCAGAGATTTGGTGCTATGTCCCAAGAGTAAAACTGAAGGAGGAGGAAAGCTGTTAAACTGGAGCAGAGAGAATACATTTCTTTCAAATTACACTGAAGAGCAATTCAATTAGAGATACCTGTCTAGTAACGTGTAGCACCACCTTTCGTCCTGATGACGGCGGCGATTCGTCTCGGCATGGACTCGACAAGACACCGGAAGCGTTGGGAAGCCATACGGATCCACGACCCCTAAACAAGCTCCCACAGTTAACGAAGATTTGATGGAGGGGGTCAGAGACTCTAACATCTCTTTCAATTGCATCCCAGATGTGCTCGACGGGATTGAGGTCAGGTGGCCTAGCTGGCCAAGGAAGCGAGGTCACGTCGGTGGAGTGTTCATCCAACCATTCGGATAGTATTCGGGAGCGATGGCACGGTGCATTGTCTTGTTGCAGGATGAGGTCCCCAGTGGGAAGTTAAAGACGCACAAACGGGAGCAAATGGTTGTCCAGGATATCCCGGTAACGTTGACCAGTGAAAGACGATGTCACACGTACAAGTGGTCTCATTTTAGTTAACGTAAACAGTCCCCAGACGAGAATGCCACCCCCACCAGCTAGAAGAGTTCCCTGCTGGCAAGAAGGATCCATCGCTTCATGTGTCTTGCGCCGTACTCGTATCCTGCCATCCGCATGTACCAACGTGAATCTTGACTCATTAGTCCAGGCAACATTTTTCCACATGTCTAGGGTCTAGTGGAGATGTTCCCGCGCCCATGCTAATCTTTGCACCCTGTGATGTGCGGTCAGCAGCAGTACCGTCGTGGGACGATAGCTTCTGTACCCCATAGCGAGGAGATGGTTATGGATGGTGTGGCTGCTTACACGTTTTTGTGCACCAGCGTTAAGTTGCCGAGTGATTTCTTTCACTGTGGCCCGTCTATCCGCTGTTACAATGCGAGCTAGCCGACGATGACCCCGCTCATCCACACGCTGTTGTCCACGGCAGTTGGCCCTTGCGGGGATGGTTTTACCAGATTCGATGTACTCACGGTGCACCCGTGACACAGTGGCTCCTGAAACTCCCTGTGCCTGCACGACTTCCGAGATGGAGTGACGCATTCGTCAGGCCCCGACAATTTGCCCACGATCAAATTCGCTTAGATTCTTCTTCTTACCCATACTGCGTCCGACCCTTACTGATTCCCGTCGCATCACTCCTCATATTGTTAAATCGCTGCATACGTCATGTCGTTTCCGTTTACAGGACCGCTCACAGCGCCACATTTGCATTACGCCAGCAGTCTCTAATTCAATTGCTCTTCAGTGTAAGTAGAACTGAAATACAGTATACGTGCTGCGATGTAGAAGAAGATCAAATTTTAGGTGTTAATTTCCAGAATGCATTGGTCAAAAGATTGAATATATTCAAAGTATTAGAAATCGACGTTGGAGGAACATGGAGATAGATATAAAGTGATAATTATTCTGCATAGCGCAAGCGAGATGCAATAACTGACGACAAACATCAGATATGTTATGCTATTGAATGATGCCAATGAGGCTGAAAACTAGGATCTTCGAAACTTTAGTTAGACCAGCAACGTTGCGCAGCGCTAAAATTTGATGGATGATAATGTTTTTAGATGAAAGATAAATGTTGCTGAGGTAGATGTGTTGTGCCATCAGAAAGAGAAATGTTAGAAGTGAGAAAAATGGCAACAGCTAAAATAACGAAAGATTCAAAGAATGCTCAAAATTCAAGATTGTGCTTGTATGGTCATATTTTCAGAAAAGAGAGGAAGACAATATATAGGATGCATAGTTATGAACATGAAGTTGCTGTAAAAGCAAACTGTAGGAAGGCCTGAAAGTGAGGTTGAAGGACTGTGTCAACATTGGCATTAAGGAGAATAAACTGAAGAACAAACTGACACGAGAAAGAAATGAAGGAATAATAATGGTTCCGAAAAGCGACATCAACCGAGATGTTTGACTAATCAAGCTGCAGAAGAAGACAAATAAGAAGAACAGCGGGTAGAAACAAGAGAGAAAGATCGCAGAAGGCACATATAATATAATAGCCAAGACGCATAGATGTGGGAATAGTCATGCTCCAGAAGAGAAAGGGATGAGGGAGAAGAAAGTAGTGAGAGGAAAGACACAAGAGAGAAAAGGGTGGATGAAGAGGATATGCAACGGCTAACCCGCCTATATGTTGGGCAAACCATGGCGCAGAAGGAGACATTATAACGAGAGAGTTTACACAAAACAGAAATGAGTGGATAAAGTGGAACCGTAAAAACGACTTCCACTTAGATCTTTACTTTATTCTCCATTATATCAGACAAGATACGAAGGAGAAGAAAGTAAATAGCGAGTCTGACACAAAAGAGAAATCAATGGGTAAAGAGAATCCATAAGAGTGACCCCAACTAAATGTGGACTAATCACGTTGCCGAAGATTGAGAAAAAGAAGATGAGATATGAAGATGATAATGGTGAACAGGAGGTAGATACAAGACAGAACGGTTGGAGAAAGAACAACTATAATAACCAAGACACTGAGATGCTGGAATAATCATACTACAGAAAAGGAAGACATGGAAGAAAAGAAACTAAAGAGCGAAAAGGAACAAGACAGAAAACAGTGGATAAAAATAATCTGTAACAGCGAACCCGCTTAAATGCGGGACAAAACATGCTGCAGAAGCTGACAAGGCATGGAGGAACTAAAAGAGAGAGTAAGGTCCCACAAAACAGAACAAAGTGAATTAAGTGAATCTGTAACAGCGACTTTACCCAGATGTGAGATTAATCATAATGTAGAAGAGACAGCCATGAAAAAGAAACTGAAGACCGAATTGGCACAAGACATAAGTCAGTGGATAAAAAGATCCGTAACAGCGACCTCATATAGATGTGGAATCGATAAGGCTGCAGAAGACAAAATACGAAGAAGCAACTGAAGAGTAAGTTGACACAAGACACTAATGAGTGGTTAAAGAAGGTCCGCAAAAGCGACCCCACATATTTATGAGACTAATCATGTGCAGAAAAAGGTAAAATATGAAGGAGAAAAGACTGAAGAGATGTTGACACAGGACAGAAATGAGTGGACAATGAGAATTCGTAACAGCAGCCCGACGTATGTACACGTGGAATTAATTATGCTGCCGAAGATGAAGGCATGAAGGAGAAACTCTAGAATGACTTGACACACGATAAACAAGATTAGAAAGAGAGGTTTCGTAAATGCTAACACACCTAGAAAGTGGGATAAGTCATGTGCTGAAGGAGATCAGTTCTTTCTGGGTCTGATTCTGTATAAGAAAACACCGTACTCGAAATTCTTCCTCGTATTCTACGTATAAAGACGCTAATAATCTGGAGAAGATTAGTAGTAAATTCCTTACAAATTCCTATTTGTGTTATAGCTTTGTTTAATCTAATGTGATTGTTAGCTTTAAGAACATGTATTAACTTTAGTGAGAAACGTGAACAGTTTATAACAATATCATACGCGACTGCATTTTTCACTTGCGACTTTCTTGTATATTCTTGCGTCGCATAATATTCTTGCATAATATTCATGTTCCTACAAGGAACCTTAATTACTCTCTGTTTAACCAGTCAGGCAGTACTTTAGCTTTGCTCCATAGTTATTCATACACTGGTGTGCAAAAATTAAGGACGAAGAGGAGAAATTAGCATAACAGCGGAACGAGCAGGCAGAACGGACCGAAAGACCACTCAAGGAGATAGACTAAGGTACATGCAACAGACAACTGGACGTCCGTTATCGCGTTTTACCGTGGCCAAGAGGCTGCACAAAAGTGGTCTATTTGCACGACGACCAGTACGGTGTGTAGCATTAACGTCTGCTCATCGAAGACTGGACACATCAGCAATGGGGTCAAGTTATCTTTACGGATGAGAGCCGATTTAGTCTGAGGAGCGCTTCTGGACGTACACATCTGGAGAGAGCAGGGAACACCCAGTCACACCTTCAGCATCATCGAAAGGGACCGGTTTGGAGGTGGCGGAGTTCTCGTTTGGGACATTATCATGCTGGGTAGCCGTACTGACCTCCACATATTCCAAGGAAGGTCAGTCACTGGTGTCCGCTATTTTACCGAGTTCTCCTGCCTCATGTGCATCTTTTTAGAGGTGCTGTGTGTCCTGAGTTCCTTTTCATGGATGACAACGCTGCACCTCATCGTACAGTGGCTGTCGCAGAGCTTTAGGAGAGTGAAGATATTCAAAGCATGGATTGGCCCGCAAGGTCCGATGACCTAAAACCAATCAAATACGTGTGGAACCTTCTCTGGAGACGCTTGGCATCCCGTCACCAGCCGCCAGCAATGATTCCGCAGCTGCGATTGGCGCTACAACAGGAATGGGCCGCGATGTCTCAACAGCTCCTTGACAACCTCGTCCTCAGCATGGACAGACGTTGCAAATCCTGCAACGCAGTCAGGGGTGATCATATCCCCTACTGAAAGACTGGATTTTTCTTGGCAGCCGCCAGTCACATGGTCGTTTCTGTCTTCTGTCCAGTTGTGCTCGCAGCTACATTTTCAATAAAGTACCTTTTGTATCCTTTGGATTCCTTGTTTGGACGATTTTGCTCACTTGTCCCGTATTGTTACACCTAGAGATCTTATGGTATGATTTGAGTCGATGTGGAGCACTTCATCACGACGTTACATTCGAAACACCGCTTCGTCCTTAATTTTTGCACGCCAGTGTATAACGTCAGAACGCAATTACTGCAAATATTAAAACTGATATCCTTAAAAAATGATCGAACGGATAACGGTGGTCATAGATCTTAGCTTTCGAAAACATTTGGAAACAATTGTTTATTCAGTGATTTAAACAATCCCGCTAAAAACCTTAAAATTTTCAAAAATGTGATTGACAATAGATCTCAACAATCACGTGAAATTTCCAAGAAGAACTGTAATGGCAGGGATGAAGTAAATTATGAAATTAGCCTGAAAGCGTAATCGAAATCTTTGTAAATTTTTCTAGAGCGAAATTCAAGAAAATCCATAACTGGTTTCCTTTCATTGAAACCTTTTGCTTCACGGATCGATTGCAGCATAACTGTAAATTTAACATCTGACGTATAAATGTTTTCTTTTATCTTTGTGTACCATTGGTAACACTGCTCCTTATCAATTTTACAGTTGCTTTTGTTGAGTTTAAAGGCGTATTATTCAGTAAAAAGTTTGATTTGTCATTCGAAATCTGAAGCTCATAACATGAACAAAAAATTGAAGTAGTTTACAATTAAAATTTACGGATTGTTAAGCTTACACGTTTTTTTTTCATGGAGAATAAAAATGGTAAAACACAACAGAAAGTTAGAGGCACTGATTTCGGCAGGAAAGTACTCTAGAAAACTTCCATCTAAATGTTTTAGTAAAAGAGAAAATAAAATGAGTACCAAATCGAACAGAAAACTGTAAAGCTACTCTTTATTCGTAAATCAAAATGTATATTGATTTAGAAGCGATACTCACTGACTTTCAAATCGGTGAACGAATGTTTCAAATAATTAATTCAAAAGACATTTGAATCCTGATACCCATTTGATATTTGAGTAAAATTAAATTAGAAGATCCGGAGACATCTGATACATTAGAAAGGCAAAGTCAGTTAAAGCCTCATCCTCTGTAACCGATGTAACAAATACTGAAAGTACATTAATAGTCTTGGCTCAAGCGTTGCAAATGGCTGTTGAATTCCGCAATTAATTGCTAGTGTCCTATGCACTCCACTGCTCAAGTCCAATCCGCTATTAAATGAATTCGCTCCAGCCTCTAGTTCTCCAAGAGGATAAGTGCTCCCAAGGCGATCGTAATCGTAATTTTATAAATGAAAGTAAGACTCCGGTTAAGCCTGCTACATTTCCTTTAGGGGCTTTTTGGCAATAAATTGGAAAATGCGGCTTTTGTGGAAAGCGCCAATGTTCTCCCTTTAAAGTTCTTCGAAGAGCAGTTAAAATGCGTCATTTAGCTTTTTTCCCCCTTCCTTCTTATCGAAAATTTTAGGTAACAAAAAGAATGTCAGCCATTCGAAATGCATAGGCTGCAAAAAGTTGAAATAAC
Source organism: Macrothele yani (assembly GCA_039090855.1). Lineage (NCBI taxonomy): Eukaryota > Metazoa > Arthropoda > Arachnida > Araneae > Macrothelidae > Macrothele > Macrothele yani. The sequence goes on along the minus strand of CM076997.1, from coordinate 21,092,829 downwards.
CTAATGTATTCTTCGGATTCCAGAGAGACATTACTTCTGAAATGTCTTTCTCTTTCGATATTAAGTTTCACTCCTTATGGGAGTAAAATAACTGTATGATAAATAGCATTTTAAATCCCTCGACTAAAAATTGGAGGAACGGTGTCGTAAAGTATCGTAAACGTTATGTACTTAACGGAATTTCGTATTTCATGGCGCAATATAATTTTATGCGTGACTATTTATTCGCTTGAGTGTAGTTACTACTGATAGCTTTGGGTGTTGAATTGTTCTACATCATTTGATAGCTTTGCATTTGAAATAACATACTTTTATTACAAAGAACAAATATCTTTACGAAAATTCTAATTGTTCTTACAAATTGCACACTGGAATTACTGAGGTCTGGAGCATGTATTAGAGAAAAATCTTTCTCAGCGGAATGTGCATTTTATTTTTTGTACAATGATAATAACAGATTTACGACAAAAAGTTAGTAACGTAATGCAATGCATTGATTATGATACGCTTTCCAACACACCAGAAATCATTACTCAAATTATTACTCAAGTTATGAGGCTAATGGCTGTAGAATAAATCTCGCTCCTGTGTCCTGCCCTTTGACCTCATTTCTTCCATTTTCAACAGGGTTCATCCCCAGGTGGTCCCGTACCACATACTAAAAGTTCATCAAAATCGAAACATTTTTACGCGAGTTATCGAGCGGACAGACAAACGGACATAGCTGGAGCACATACGCTTCTTCAACCTACGGTTGGAAAACGTAAATTATTGCAACAAAAAAAGAAGCTTCAACCAGATTGGTTTGCTTCAAGAATTCACTGATTAGACCATGTCGAATTTCGTTTGCCTACTTTTTTAAATAAGATTAACATCTTTATTTTAAGCTGCGCAGTAAAGTCTATATAATTTTTACTTATTATGCTGAAGGAACAATTAAAACTTAGTAAGTTTTAACCTGAAATGTTTTTGGCTTCTTTTTTTATTGAAGGTTTAACGAATATCGTGAGAAACTCAATGGGCTATAAGCAGTTGCCCTTCCCCCTAATTTAGGGCTACTGGTTCTAGGGAAGTTAGAGAGCCAGTGCTGTAACACAAACACAACATTCATACCTCACCGGGACTCGAACCCGGACCTATCTTGAAAGATTGGTCATAAGCCTGCGCTTAGACCACTGCGCCACCTGGGCGGCGTCTTTGGTTTTTGGAACTGACGATGTAAAACTATTTACTGGTTGTACCATTTAAATAAATTTCCTAACTTTTGTTCCACTTTTACGTGAGTTCGATATTTAATATAATAACTGGAGAAATTTACTCGAAATCTGTCCTTCTTTAAAAAAGAAAGCTGAGTTAAATAGCATTGGTAAACACATTTAAACTGCTTTTCGATCACATGAACAAAGGCGGCTAATGTGTACTAATTAGAACCTACGATTTTCAAAAACGAAAATCTTTTACAACATTCAGTGTTTTAATTTGCAAATATATATGTAAAATGCAGTTATCATTCCAAAATAGCATGTTTTATTTCTACCAGAATATTGTATATACAAATTTAACCCTTTAAGCGGCCGATGTACCGGAAACAAATGATTCCACACATTTTCTGCGCTTCCCAAAGATAAATGTTCATACAGCGGCCGGGTTTTAGGAAAGCTATGGCAAAACAATTCGTTTTCCCCTCTCATCTGAAAAGTAACGACCATTAACGTGCCAGAGCCAACGGTCACCACTGCCCACCATAAACCTGGTGCTACGAGCTCCGTTGTAGTCTTTCGTTCTCTGCTTCATGACCCAAGGCATGATGGGAAGGGCAAGTACCTCTGATACGAGCATCATGGCACTGAGTCGAAACAAGTGACTCAAACATCTTCTCTTTACTTTTCTAGGATCGTAGCCGTTATTACAGCCTTTTCAACAGGCTATCACTCGGAAGAGATTAGTGTCAATCATCCCCATAAATGACCACTCTGAATAAGAAAGCTATGGGGAAAGCATCGCTTTGTGATGCCCAGGTTTACTTTCAGTCGCGTTCGGCCCACTTATTAGACAGCGAATATATTCGTTCGAGCTAATTTCAGCCCATTTTGCTAACCACGAGTTAACTCCTTCCAGCCGGTTAAAGGGTTAAATTGCAATTCCACCTTTTCTTCCCCATTCATACAGTATTTTAAATATTATAAATACACAAATGTAACACGTTAACCGTAAATATGCTTTTGTAGTCTAGTTTTATCTTTACGTTTTCGCGTAAGTTTCCTTTCCCTTTTAAAGATCGTACTGTCCTTTCTCCATCGTTTAAGTTTGCATCACTAAGCTTTTTAAACGTCCATATCTTGAAAAGCTGTCCATAGATTTCATAAAATTCAAGGGACTTAGTTTTATGTGCAATATAGGAAGAATGACGTTGTTCTAGTCTACAAAGGAAACATAATTCATGTTGTTTTTCTGAGGCCCAAACTGATTTCTCCTTGGCCATTTCTGGTGTTACAGTATCCTGTCGGTACTCTGCTATTCCTCAAACAGAAGTAGCAGCAATTTGTGGTGAATTCATCTTGAAATCTAAGCAAACATTGAATCACCTTTAGATCTGCCATCCACAGTCTTTACATTTGATGGTATTTAGAATTTTTGCTGGTCTTTCACATGCTTTTTTCGTAATGACAGAACGAGTAAAAAGGCATTGAAGGGAGTTCATTTCCATTGTGCAAAACAACTGATTTTTAATACATACTTTAAAGAGTGAGTTAAGAGACGTCACCCTTTCCGGTCGTGCTTGATTCTCAGCTCATCCAGCCAATCATTTGCTGTACCTCAATACACACACAGAGAACCCTGCATGCTGAAAAACGGTGACAAAGTGTTTTTCCTGAACATGAGAACCACTTGCCCCTTGAGATAACAAATTCCCCTCCTGAAGTCTGTAACCTAACAATTGAGCTTGCTTTTTTGAATGATTCAAATCACAAACTTGATCGTTGAGCTCATTTCATCGTACGAGATTATTTTCGCCTCGAAACTTAAGGTCGCAATTAGGAACATGTTCGCCGCTTTCCATAATCATGCTCATACTTAGAAGCATTGCTATCTTCTTAGTAAAGAAGTGGTATAGGCACGGGCAATCCATCTCAATGAGATTCATGTCATATTGCAAACAGTACATTCCGATATTCTACTCACATCGGCCATCCAATTACAAACCTTTATGCAGATGCACGTAACGTTATTTACGCAGCGCATATGCAAAATACGTAATCACACGCGTCACCACGTGCTCTAGACAACTACGTACGTATTAAATACTGCTGCGTGACGCAGTAGTGTTAATCACAATGAGGAAAACAAAGAATCTCTCGCAGTTCGATAAAGGGTTTATTATAGGCAGCCATTGTGCTGGAGCGAAGATTTTGAAAACAGCGGAGGCGACTGATTTCTCCAAAGCTGAAATATTCAGGTTATTTAATCAATGGAGAAATAACTCACATTGCTTGCCTAAGAAGCGTAACTATGCCGAAAGCACAATCTGTCGGGAACGAGATCGCCGTCGTCTGAGGAGGTCTGTACGGAGAAACATGACTTCTTGTGTGCAGCAGTTGACTGAAGCATTCAGTGAAGGCTATTTCCGACCCGTTTTCAGCGAATTATGTGTGGGAATTGATCAGGATTAGTATTGACATTCAGAAAAAATCATGTGGTCGGACGAGTCGCGATACACCTTGTTCTGTACCGACGGTAGGCAGAGCGCTTGGAGGGAGCCCCATGAAGCAGATGATCCAGCTTGCCTTGTAAACACAACTAAAGGTTCTGTCATCGTGTGGAGCACATTCTGTTGGTACGCAACGCGTCTGCTGATATCGTTGGTAAGTCGGGTGCCCTCCAAGGATTAGCTGAACACTGTTTCCGATCAAGTTCATCCTACAGTATCGACTTTTTATTCACAAGACGACGATTGTTTCATGGGCGACAATTGTACAAGATATGTTAAGCACTGGTTCAGCGACTCCAACAGTGACTTCCACCATATTCCCTGGCCACAACACAGCCCGAATCTCAACCTCATGAAGAATGTGTGGGACCTATTGGAAAAGCCGATCCGGGAGTAAAGTCCTCTTCCTTCAAATCCGAGCCAGCAAAAGGACTGTCTTGTGAAAGCCTGCTATTCTGTAGACGTAGATGCACTTCATATTGTGGAATCTATGCAAACCCTCATTGTTGGAGCTGTAATTCGAGCTAAAGAAGGTCTAACCGGGAATTGAAAAAACGTTTTTAATTCAGTAGCCGGCATGTGTATTTTGTGTTTTATTTTCTTTGTGAACCCCTCAGTTTTCGTCAAACAAAATCAACAGTTGTGTAGGTGACTACTGTGTTCACACTAAATCATGGGAGCGCCAGAAAATACATAATTTCTTCTTACCTTTTACCTATTCTTTGGGATCTACATAGCAAGAGATGTAGCACATAGGAGGGTCCAAATCTTACGTTGGGCTCCAACACGGCAAGCAAAATGCAAGAAATATTCTTGTCCCACGATATTTGTATCTTATCTACCCTGTGATTTGACGATAAACTTTTCACACGCATAACAAAACCTTATCCTGTAAATGAGTTCGATTCCCAGAGTGAGTTTTGCCAATTTTAGCCCTAAAAGAGATACAAGAGCACTGCCATCTAGAACTGACTTTACGACTGCACTGAGTAAGTACTTTAGCCGAGGAGAACTGGAACATTCTAGATTCGTGACAGTAGACAGGTCCCAGGGCTGCCAATTTATGTAAATTGAACGATAAGCTTAAAGTTGTAGAAACTTATAACCATTGATTCATCATACTTCACCTAAACAAAAGCATCTGACTTTCCTTGTAAAGAAACAAATTCAAAGTAGGTGCTAAATCTTCCGAAAGTATGATGTCTTTTTCTGGCTTTCTATTGTTACGCGAGGAAATGTTTTTCTGGTTCTGTACATAAAACTCCTTTGCTGTACTGTAAAAATAAAATGGGCTCTCTGTTGGCTGCTTTCAGAAAAAAAAATGCTAAACATAGAGGTTTGTCTGATTTTAATTGATTTTATATCATCTCCGTAGGAACCCTGAAGAAATAAAAGAAACTACGGATAGATGGCATCATGTTCGTTTGCTTAAAAAGCGGGCATAATTTTAATGGAAAAAAGTCCTACGAATGTTTCTATTCTAATACTTATTAAATGCGTACGCTGATTTACGTGTAAAAACGTGAAGCTACGTATGAGTGGGGCGTAGCTACGTTTTTAGGTGTAAATACGTGAAGCTACGTATGAATGGGGCGTAGCTACGTATGAGTGTTAATTGCAGTAGAGCAGCGGTTCCCATTTGGTAGTCCGCGAACCTCCAGGGAGTTCCCGAAGGTGTTCCAAGTGGTTTGCGGTAAAAATTCTGTAATGACGTTTCCACAAAACTACAATAAAGGTATTTTTTTAAACAGCAAACAAATCTGCAAAATTAATCAAACTGTTGAAATGTATTAGCAGTTTAATTATTTTTGCAGATGTTTCAGACGCTGTTCTTACATAGCCAGCATGAGAAAGTGATTGGTGCTGTATTACATTTCTAAAACATCCACATGCGACGGACACCCACTGCGAAGGCAAGACTGCTCTGTGACACCACAAGGCCACGGAATAGTTCGTTCTACCTGATTTTGACGTAGAAAGAAAACAGTTAGTTTTTATCTTGTTAGATGACCGTGCAGAGTGTGCACGTGCTACTGTTGTTCATCGGTACTCTCAGAGCATCGAAAGTCTGTGTATCGTTAAGGTAGCATTCGAGTTGTAGGAGCTTTCCAAAATTCTGAACTTCAAGGTGGAAATACCTGCCATTAGTAATTTTTTACTGTGAAATCGTGGCTCACTGGGTGAAGACTGGGACCATGGTAGAACGCGGTAATGAGGCCCAAAAGGATGATATTCTTTCAGTTCAAATGTGCCGCAGGATGATCTTCTGAAATCCAGTAAAACGTATTCAACTGTCAAAAATTCCGAAACATTGCTTAAAAATTTTCCAAAATATTGGCATTATATCTAGTACTGAAAATAAATAAAAGAAATACAGTGAAGGCTATGTTAAATTTGGCTTCTTTTCATTTACGGGAGGTGAGGACTGTTATCCACGCACACAAGGCAGCACTTGAGGATAAGTCCTCGGGTTCGTGATAACAATACAATGTCAGGTTCGCGGATTAGAAAAGGTTGGGAACTGCTGCAGTAGTTAATAGATAATTTCTTCTTCAGATAGTGTAAGTAGCAGCGTTTTTGTTTTATACATTTCTGATTTGATTAGGGGAGAGAGGGGCACATTTAAACGTCGCGTTGTTCTCTCAATAGCCACGAGATCTCGAGGAGGTGGATACAGTGGCAATAGGTGAACGTACTTTAGAAGCGTCGTCCTCAGTGAGCATTGCAACTCACTCGCGTGTTGGCATTTCCGTGAGATAGATTGTGTAAAGAAGTACGGTAACCAACTTTAGTGTCCGTAAGTTGTAAAAAACTAGGCGCACACCGAAGATCCGGAGGTACGTTTATTGATGCACTATCATTACGTACGTTGCGACGTAAGAAGCCCCTATGCTGAAATGTGAATAATTGTGTCCGTATTCGGAAAAGGCGCCTATATGTCCCATGCGATCACATGAGGCACAATTGAACAGCACTACGCGGGACACATTTAAACAGCACTACACAGGAAACATTGACACAAGTTGAAATTTATGTTACTGCTTGAATTTCATAACAATGTCTGCCATGTACTTATAAACAACTACACTAATGACCGCGATGTATTTGTTTTGAGGTTGAAACGATGGTTCGGACCTACGTCAAGAAAGAAACAAGCCACCCGTGTCGGACGCCGTTCTTCTGGAGGCAATGACAGCTCCCATAGACCAAAAACTACCAATACGATCTGTAGTTGCGACTTTCAAGTTGCCACTAACAGTTCTACATTACCATTTGCAGAAGTTTAAACACGGTGGCGATATAACTTGTAAGTACGACTCACGATACACTAGTCGGCAAGTGTTCAGCAAACAACAAGAGTGCTCCAAATTGAAATACTGGTTGACATGTGCCCAAATACAGAAATTAGCATACGATTATGCATGGAAAGTAGAGTGCGATACCCCGAATTATGGAATGTAAACAAAATAGCTGGATGCGACTGGTTAAAAGGTTTTATAAAGCTACATAAAAATCTCGCATTATGAAAACCCAAGAATACGAGTCTGGCTAGAGCTACTACTTTCAACAAAACAAATGTGCAGGAACTTTTTAATAATTATGAGAAAGCTCTGAAATGTGGAAATTTCACCCCTGATAGGATTTACAATGTTGACGAGACCGGTGTCTCGACAGTTGTGCAGTCCCCAAAGGTCATCGCTGAACTTGGTGCACGGCAAGTTGAACAGGAAGTGTCTGCTGAAAGAGGGACGATGATAACATCCCGCATGATTGTGAATGCGATTGGCAATTCCATACCACCCGTCTTCGTGTTTCCTAGAGCGAGAATGAATGAATGTTTGATGTTTGGTGCACCATCCGGAAGCCTGGATTTCACTAACAGTCCAAAAAGTTCATGGATGACATGGCGTTTGTTTTTAAAGGTTCTGGAACATATCCAGAAGCATACAAGATGTAGCACAGAAGATAAAATCATTGCTCTCATGGATAGCCATGAAAGTCATTGCACTCTTGACTTTATTTCGTTTGCTAGAGAACATGGGATAGTGCTCGTAACATTCCCACCCCACTACAGGCATTGACTGCAGCCGCTATATGTGGGTTTAATGGGTCCTTTTGAAGGAAAACTGAAAGCGGCACAAAACGATTGGCTAATTACCCACCCTGCTAAGCGCGTCAACATTTAACACCTTGCATATTTAATAAATATTGCCTATTCATCCTCATTTACGGCGAAGAATATTGTATTGGCAATCGCCAAGCCAGGGATATTGCCATTCTCTAAACTGCAGTTCAGTGATGACGATTTTCAACCCTCTACGTCTGTTATCACCAGTGAAACTATGTGTCCATCTGTTGACCCGCCTGACCTGTCCGTGACATCAGCACAAGAGCTGAATTGGAATGGCGATTCGCCCAGCCCTAGCGCAAGTTCCGACGTCCCTTTGCCCGAATCTGTGCGACCTCTACCTCAGGAAAAAGATAAAATCGCGCATCTTAACAGACTCACATATCCGAAACCATATTGCAAAGGACACCGAACAACGGAGGTCTAAAAAGTGACGACTGGACAATCCGGCTACAACACAAAAACGCAAAACTGTCACCGAAACGTCTCAAACTACGAAAGTTTGTTTTCTGCAAGTGAAGAGAAAGGTCGACGTTCCATTAATGACGAGTCGGAGGACTTTTCGGCGGCACGGCTACCGTCGGAGGGGACAACCGATGTAGGAGGTATAGGCCTCGTTGTCGGCGATTTCGTGGCATTTAATATCAGGGGCAAAAGACACAATAGTCTCCGTGTAGGTCGCGTAGAAAAAGTAGATTGTTCGTATAAAAGTTTAGAGTACCACACAAGCTATTGATAAGTTAAAGTTAATTCAGCCACTACCAACTTCCTATTTTTTGGCGTCCCTAGATGTAGTTTCGTTATACACGAAAGTACCTATGGAAGCTACATTTCAGTTGATTCAGGCTTTGCTCATTGATTCTAACATTTCTGCCAATGATATTTCTTTCATAATGAATGCTCTTCATGACATTAAAAGGCGTTCATTTTACAAATTTCAGAACATGTTTTACTAACAAACCGACGGGACAGCTATGGGTTCATTTATATCTGCAGTCTTAGCAGAAATTCTTCTTTAGCATATTAAAAATAACGTCATACAAGAATTCTCACAAAAATCTATTTTATATATCCGTTACGTTGATGATATATTGGTAATTTGGCCTAATACCATAAATCAGTTACATCAGCTTGTCAACGCTATGTCTTCTCAATACCATTCCATCAAACTCACGATAGAACTTGAAAATAATTTTGTTTTACCTTATCTAGATTTTCAAATGACTCGTAACCCTTCTGACAATTCCTTGTCTTTTGCCATTTATCGAAAACCCACTTCCACACCCACTCTAATTCCGTACAATTCTGCTCACACTTTTCAGCATAACATTTCTGCTCTGCACTTCCTATTTAGAAGAGCATATTCACATTCTTCTAGCCATTTTGCCTGAGCTCAAGAACTACAATGTATATCATCCCTTGCTAAAAACCATGGTTACCCGGACAACGTTGTTAAGGGGTGCACAATAAAGTACGGTTTGCTATGTCAACTGCTTTAATTAGTGAACAAGTGCCTAAAAAGTATGTTGGATCTGTTGATTTCAATCCACATATTGTAAACGTTCTTACCATCATATGTTCCCGTCATAAAATACAATTTGGAATACGATCATGCAATCTATATTCCATTATCCGCAACGATCGTGACAAAATTAACAAAGGGGAAAAATGGGTCGTGTATGTTATTCCTATGCTCGACACTATTTCTGGTGAACTAAATAATCATTATGTGGGAGCAACCAAAATAAATTTGGATTTGAGATTAAATGAACACAGATATGATTTAAAAATGAATCACCAAAGCACCACTTTTGCAAGAACTGTAAGTGCTAGAAGTTCCATCCCAGACTGTGACAACGCTAAGATCATAAAAACACCTAACTCTGCTTATTCCTTGTTATTTACAGAAAGCCTCTATATTTTCGCTTTGCTCATTGTTTTGCCTTGAACCCTGCAGCAATCTTGTTGGGAAGGACAGCCCAATAACTATTGTTTCTGTTGAGTAATTTTCATTGGATAATTATGCTTTTTTGACTGTCTTGTTATCTGGTATATCATTTGACACTGACATTACCTTTTCCCATGATGCATCTGCTCCACGTACTTAAGACCAGCATGTAACCATAAGGTGAAATCACATCTGATGAAGGTGTCACTGTGACACCGAAAGTGCTCATGTGTTTTTTAACCTGTACATAGATTTCGTTTTTTAGCTGAATAAATATCATCGTGCAACAAGACGGAATTATTTTAATACCAGACGTTCTTACGTTTGCAATTAGTGGTATACGCTGGGTGCAGGAACGTTGGAAATTTATATTCCCAAAGCCAACCGAAGTGAACTTGAAGCATCTGTCATTATCTTGAACCAACCGCAGCCTAACAATGCAGGTGGGACAACCCGAACTGCAGCGGTTAAATATTTGGATTTTGACTTGACTCTTGTCAAAGAACCGATACTGTAACGCATTCACCTTCATGCTATGTCGAATTTTCTATTCTTGCAGAGTTTTGTACTTGGAACAACAGGCTGTTCCAAAGTGCCCCATGCTTTTCCAAATCTCCCCGGATGGAGGGGTAGATTCAGACAAGATGCACACGTTTACTTTATTGCATGTACTTTCTGAACTACTTGTACCTTTTGCATACACAAAATGCTGCGACAGTTCTTGACACAAGTCCCGGCACAGCTATACAATATTAAACCAACAACGTGTTCCGATATGCCCCCTTCTGCCCTACTCGATAACTTTGCTTTCTGTGTGAGCTTTTTTGTGAGAGTTTCTCTTTCAAAAACAGAAATCATTAGTAATGGGGTAATATTTGTTGTACCACAGGGTGATTCACAGAAAACCAACACATTTCATGTTCGTTTTATTTCAGCAGGAATAAATCGTAATGGCTCGCGTTAATGCCAAACGACGCGAGGCATCTGTAAGATCCCTCTATCCTCACTAGAAGGCGGTGCTGTGCAGGATGTGGTAGCCATCGCCGCCTGATTGCCTCGTCACTGTGAAGATGCAGTACATGCTACAGCAACGGGTATTCTTTGTGAAGACGTACTGGATTACAAGCTATAACACCTACGCAAAGAGCATATGGAAGGGAATTTGGTGTTAGCAAATCTCCCTAAAGGGACCCTATACTGGCGCTTGTACGCAAGTTGTAAACAACAGTATTTCTTGTGAGTGAAACTGGCAAGCATCATTCATCTCCATTGCCGACGGTTTCTGCGGACGTTTAAGCACGACTGCGGCCGTCCCCCCGTAAGTAATTACGGCGTCTGTCGCAGGAGACCGGGTACTTGTTCTCTATGTGTCAGAGAGCTGCAACGAAAGCGAGGCTACAGCCGTATAGGTTGATGGCTGTTCCTGAGTTGCTTGAGCCAGATAAGGGAAAACGAGTGCATTATTGTCGCTGGTTTCCGGACTTCGTTGCTCAACATCCTGGCATATTATCCATCACGTGGTTCTACTTATGTGGCTATGTCAAGACCACATGCATTTGGGCCGCAGAGCATCCGCACGCCCTTTAGGAAGTGTTTATGTTCCCACAAAAAGTCAGAGTTTGGTGCAAGGCTATTTTCAACAAGATGGCGCCACGTGCCGTACATCACATGAGTCTGTGGCGCTTAGCTACAGTTTCTTTGAAAACCGGATAATTTCCCATAACTTGTGGCTACCGAGATCACCGGATTTGACAGCACTAGATTTCTTTCTGTGTGGGTTTCTTAAGGAAAGAGTGTACACTACACGCCCTCGGATATTAGACGAATTGAAGTAGAACATTACAAACGAAATCAACGGCTTTGACAAGACGATGCTCCAACGAACAACAAGAAATATAAAACGACGTGTCCAGATGTGCCTTCAGGAGGGGTGGCCATTTTCGGCATTTGATGTAAAGGTTAATGTTATGTAAAAAACTCCCACAGATATGCTACATTTCAGATAACATAATTGGCTGTTAGCTTTATCCTTCTTCACATAAAATTGATAATGAAATGTATTAGTTTTATATGAATCACCATTTAGAACAATACGAACACTGAAGCTGGAAAGTAAAAACCATAACGGAAAGGCGAATCGTGAATCCGTCATAATGGCGTCAACTCATGCATAAGAAACAAAAATTAACATAATGCACCTTAGTTTCTCAGAAGTCATCGTATTGGAAAATGAAATTCTTTAATGATATGTAACTCAAAAGATAACACTATTAAAATATTGATATTGAAGAAAATCGATATGAACGATAGTGTGGTGGTGTGTAACTCACGAGGATAGCTTAAAAATCTTCACTAACGTAGAGCAATTCGCAAGCTGCATTTTCTTCCAAACTAGTGATAGTGGTGTGTTTTCGACAGCCACTTTAAAGGGCCACACGTGTGTGTTGGAAAACTGTCACTTGTTGAGGTGACTTGAGACATAAACAAACGAGCTCGGTTCGAGGAACGGAGAAGGATCATTGGCCATTTTAACGTCTACAATCCAGATTCCCACAAACAAACTTCTTTCACGACTCGTAAGCCGCGTTTCTTAGCCTAAGAAATTCAGTGAAAAAATGTGTTTTTGATTGTTGTTACTCTGCGCTGTGAAAAGGTAACTCCTGATATTTATTAAGAGTGCGCCGATTTAAAAGTGTTTCTCTGCTCGGCACATTTGATTTTTTAAAGCGCAGATTACCCTCATGTTACTGACAATAATTACTTCATCCTGTTGAGTAACACTACGTGAACCAGATAATTTTACTTGTATAATTTGTCCCAGGTGATGTGAGTAAAAGGCCAATAGTTTATTTTATACTCACTGGTCAAAATAGAAAATGCCACGCCACGAAGAAACGAACAACATGAGGCAAAACATACCACAGATGTAGAGACGTGGGTGGGAAAGAAGTGATTTAATTGCCGAGGGCTTACATAGATGCGATGGGACAGGAAACAATGTAACCCGAATAACCACCATGCTGAACGACACATGGAGCGACATCGAGTGAAATCTTCCACGGATTGTGTCCTGAGGTGTCGCTTGCCTGCGTCCACAGCTTAGAGACACTGGGAATGGGTCTGGGAGCAGAATGACGTCGTCTGCCAATGATATCCCACATGTTCTCAATTTGAAAGAAGTCTTGGGATTGCGCTGGGCAGACAAAGTATCAGGGTAGCACCTAGACACCTTATCACATTAGCACCTAGACACTCTTGCTCACATTGGCAGGTAGCACCTAGACACCTTATCACATTAGCACCTAGACACTCTTGCTCACATTGGCAGGTAGCACCTAGACACTCTTGCTCACATTGGCAGTTTGCTCTTGTATATATTGGTAGTTTGCTCTTGCATATTGGCAGTTTGCTCTTACTGTGCTCTTATAAATTTGTGCGAGTATCACATAACCTCTGTTCCACCTGATGACGGAGTGAATGTCACCCTGAAAGTACTGGTTGGGTTTTTAATTGCAAATATTCTTCATGTTTTAACTTTAAATATCGTACATAGACGGTGTTGTTATTTGTGTCCTCATTTGGGATTACTGTCCACAAAAACGGGCAGGAATCAGAACCGTGGGATGGTGCATGCCACTCATGTTGCATCTACGGTCTGACAAGGGCTCACATATGTGGATCAACAAGGTGGGGCACTTACAGTATTTTTAAAGCTATAAAAAATTATTGAAATCAGTTGAATTCATAATTTGTATGACAATCGAGATGACATTTTGTTTGCAGTGCTTTGGTCCATTTATCAAAACCTTTTGTCTAAAATACAACGCGTAATTATTATGAATACACGAATTCTTGAGTTTTAGAACACACTATCAGTGCTTTTGGAGTTCTGAGCTTTATTGGAAACTAATTATGAGCCACATTTGTCATATTTTCCGATACTAAGTAACTCACTGTTTCTTTGAACATTCGTGAAGACAAATTGATCTAAAAAATTAGTGATGTTTAAAAAAAACTTAATATAACAAAGGTTTATTCGATTTCAAAGAGGAATGCATTTGAGATCAATTATTCTGAAATTAGTATTCCATTTCAATCTCGTAAAATTGTTAAACTGAACTTAGGAAATGGGCTGCTGTGACACAGCTTGGTCAAAACACCAGATTTCTCAATTTCAACCCTCCAGGTGGCAAGAGCTTTAGAAAAGGCAATGCGAAAAAATTTTCTCATGTGTAACAGAAGACTCCCCTTTCTTTAATATTCTTCGTCGTTAAGATGCGCAAATATGCGTTCTCGCACCTACTAATCTGAAAATCTTTTCGACGCAATATTGCGTTCCTGCGGCATTTGAACAGGTTTTTGATGAACGTATTATTGAGTTGTCGCCGCTATGGGCGCAGAAACTACCGAACGTATTAGTGCGTTGTCGCCGCTTTGGGCGCAGCAACTTCCGAACGTATATATATGTGCTTGCCAACCGGAGAGTTGTGTAATGTTATCATAACACGAAACAATTTGAATCGGTGTAACTTGCATTTTACGAATTATATTTTAATTTCACGCTTTTCATGGAGAAAGCGTTTATCCTAGAGGATCATGCAGTAAAGAATAATGTAGCTTAACCGAACTGAACGACCTTTAGGGGAAACGTTTACACTGTAGACGCTATTTGAGTTCCAGATGTATTTTTCTAACAGTGCCAATTGTTTTTATGTTATTGTTTCGGGGTTTAAAGACCACCATGAGCAGATCGTACGGCTAAAGGCTACGGCCCTGTCTTAATTTGGGACCATGAGCAGATCGTACCGCTAAAGGCTACGGCCCTGTCTTAATTTGGGACCATGAGCAGATCGTACCGCTAAAGGCTACGGCCCTGTCTTAATTTGGGACCATGAGCAGATCGTACCGCTAAAGGCTACGGCCCTGTCTTAATTTGGGATCATGAGCACATCGTACCGCTAAAGGCTACGGCCCTGTCTTAATTTGGGACCATGAGCAGATCGTACCGCTAAAGACTACGGCCCTGTCTTAATTTGGGACCACGAGCAGATCGTACCGCTAAAGGCTACGGCCCTGTCTTAATTTGGGACCATGAGCAGATCGTACCGCTAAAGACTACGGCCCTGTCTTAATTTGGGACCATGAGCAGATCGTACCGCTAAAGACTACGGCCCTGTCTTAATTTGGGACCATGAGCAGATCGTACCGCTAAAGGCTACGGCCCTGTCTTAATTTGGGACCACGAGCAGATCGTACCGCTAAAGGCTACGGCCCTGTCTTAATTTGGGACCATGAGCAGATCGTACCGCTAAAGGCTACGGCCCTGTCTTAATTTGGGACCATGAGCAGATCGTACCGCTAAAGGCTACGGCCCTGTCTTAATTTGGGACCATGAGCAGATCGTACCGCTAAAGACTACTGCCCTGTCTTAATTTGGGACCATGAGTTTCAAGGAGAATGCACTCCTCGGGCGAAATGTCAGGGGACAGCGCTTAGGCAGTTACGACGCGGGCGAGCGTGCTGAACTGATGTAATAGTACAGTTTGCCAAGTACCATTACAATCCACAGCTTTCAAGTACATCATACAAGGTTGGACAAACATTTATTTCGGAAAGACGAATATCGCTCAAACATGTTTACTTTTACTGATACCTTTAATGTGAAGGGCGAAGTTCAGTGCCAAAAAATATAGGGAAGTCCGGAAAAAAACGGCGTTTTGGCTTAGGACAGCTGTATGACGTAAATATGCATATTTTATTCTGGGCAATTTTCCTGTGCTATGGAATACTGAAAGCCCATTCTACGGTGAGTCCAACGAGCCAAGAAGCACATGCCACGACCCATGTGTTGAACCTGTACCGCGGTCAGTTGCAATGGCTACGAAGCTTGAAATATTTGGTTCTATTGCGACATCACTGGAAACAGGGGTTTAAAACTGCTGAAATTGTCCGCCAAAGTAACCAAATTCGAGGTGAAAGGCCAGACGGTTACTTGGACCGTGCATACATGATTCAAGGAATTTGCGGCTGGTGACATGAGCTTGAAAAGAAAGGAATGTTTGGGTAGGCCCTTTACTTTTGATTAAGACTCCCCGAAAGCGCAGTGGAAAACAATCCACGAACAAGCACTTGTAAATTTCCAGAGAAACTGATAGTTTCTAAATCTACCATCGCTGAGCTTCTGCATAAGATCAAAAAGGTTTACATCCGATGCGCGAGGTGCCGCATGAGCTCACCTCAGCTCAAGCTCAATGACGTGTCGAGGTATGCAAAGAACTTCTCAGAGAAATCCACGCGATGCACGATTTATCCAACGCATACTTACAAGGTATAAAAAATAAACATGTCTGCGTGATAGAGATTCTTCACAACGGTGGTTGAACACAACAGTGGTTGAACCAACTTTACCCACCACCAAAAGAGGACATTTTGAGAAAAGGTTCATGCTGTGTATCTTGTGGAATTACGATGGTGTAATCCACCTTGAGCTCATTCTAAATGGTCGGTCTATCAATGTCGAACTTTATTGTCATCAAGTGGACAGGATGTATGATAAACTTCAGCTGAAGTACCTTGTCTTAGTTAATCGAAATCTAGTACTGCTGTAACAAGACAATGCGAAACTCCATATACACTGGTGTGCAAAAATTAAGGACGAAGAGGAGAAATTATCATAACAGCGGAACGAGCAGGCAGAACTGACCGAAAGACCACTCAGGAGATAGAATAGCGTCCGGTACGGTAGTGCATGCGCATATATGCAGTATGACATAGGGGATGGGGGGTTCGGAAGGAGATAAAGCACACGGGCGGTGTACGCTCAGCAATTCGGTGGAAGTTATTGCACGGTGTACATCGGTTTCAGCGACGTCGAGTTGCTGCCACCGTGTGATATGGCCAACAGACAATCCAGTAGACGACATCTGGATGATTTTACCCGAGGTCGCGTTATTGGGAATTTGGAAGAAAGTCGAAGTGTGACTAGTGTGGCCGAAGAGTTCAGGATCACTCACAGCATTGTTTCACGAGCTTGGAGAGCATTTCAAACGACAGCATCAGCTGTCCGAGAGTTTAGCAATGGTCGTCCATGAGCAACCACGGCGGCGGACGACCGGTATATTTTCCTACAGGCGAGAAGAGAGACAGACGGCAGACAGCGGGAGAAATCGCAAGGTACGTGCAACAGACTACTGAACGTCCGTTATCGCATTTTACCGTGGCCAGGAGGCTGCAAAAAAGTGGTCTATTTGCTCGACGACCAGTACGGTGTGTGCCATTAACGCCTGCTCATCGGAGACAGCGGTTGCTGTGGTGCCAGGAGCACAAGAACTGGACACATCAGCAATGGGGTCGAGTTCTCTTTACGATTGAGAGCCGATTTAGTCTGGCGAGCGATTCTGGACGTATACACATCTAGAGGGAGAGCAGGGAACACGCAATCACACCTCCAACATCATCGAAAGGGATCGGTTTGGAGGTGGCGGAGTTCTCGTTTGGGGCGGTTTCATGCTTGATAGCCGTACTGACCTCCACATCTTTCAAGGAAGTTCAGTCACTGGTGTCCGGTATTGTACCCGAGGTTCTCCTGCATCACATGCGTCTGTTTAGAGGTTCTGTGGGTCCTGAGGTCCTCTTCATGGACGACGGCGCTACACCTCATCGACAGTGGCTGTCGCAGAGCTGTTGGAGAGTGAAGATATTCAACGCATGGATGGGCCCGCTAGGTCCCCGTACCTAAATCCAATCGAACACGTGTGGGACCTACTCCGGAAATTCTTGGCAGCACGTCACCAGCCGCCAGCAACGATTCCGCAGCTGCGATTGGCGCTACAAGAGGAATGGGCCGCGATATCTCAACAGCTCCTTGGCAACCTCGTCCTCAGCATAGACAGACCTTGTAAATCCTGCAACGCAGTCAGGGGGGATTATATTCCCTACTAAAGACTGGATTTTTCTTGGCAGGCGCTTGTCACATGGACATTCCTGTCTTCTGTCTATTTGTGCTCGAAGTTACATTTTCAATAAAGTGCCTTTGTATCCTTTGGATTCCTTGTTTGGACGGTTTTGCTCACTTGTCCCATATTCTTGCACCTAGAGATCTTATGGTATGATTTGAGTTGATGTGGCGCACTTCTACACGACATTACATTCGAAAAACCGTCTCGTCCTTAATTTTTGCACGTTAGTGTAGCTAACAGGATGCATTTATATTTCAAGAACTGTATGGAATCGAGCTGCCGCCTTACTCAGCATACAGCCCTGACCTTGCGCTTTCAAGCTACTTCTTGTTTTGGGCGCTTGTGTATTTTCTCAGTTGCAAGCAGTTGTCTAGTTTGAACGATGTCAAACGGGAGTGCCAAGAGTTCTTTTCCTCTAAACCCAAAGATTGGTACCGCGCAGGAATTGAACATCTGGCAAACAAATGGGTTTAAACTATTGAAATTGGCGGCATGTACTTTGAAAGTTAGGTTCTCGGTAAGTGAAACTGTTGTATCAAAAATGCAGTTTATTTTCGGGCGCCCTAATAAAATCATCTTTTTATGCAGCTGGAAGTTCCGAATGCGTTCAAAGGTTTCTAATGAAATTTCTGTAATATCTTCATTTCTGAATATAGGAAAAAAATCTTTAGATCCTTGTGCAACCTGTTAGTGCCCTAGCCAAAGAGCATATTTCAACACTGTATATAGATTACAAATCGAGAGCTGTAGATTAATTCTTACAAAAAGTATACAGTACACCAACAGCTGACGTAGAGCACGGAGGTTGTACAGTTGTATTTGAGGGTTTATCACAATATTTCTTCAGAATTAATTGTCACATGTTTCTATTATAAATGTATCTGGAACTTAATTTTAGGAAATATCAAAAGACTCGTGACACTTCATTTAC
Source organism: Macrothele yani (assembly GCA_039090855.1). Taxonomy (NCBI): domain Eukaryota; kingdom Metazoa; phylum Arthropoda; class Arachnida; order Araneae; family Macrothelidae; genus Macrothele; species Macrothele yani. The sequence continues at coordinate 21,074,154 of CM076997.1, read as the reverse complement.
AGAATATAATAAATGTAGCGAATATACAAAACGATATGTAGAAATTATTTTTTTAATTTTGCGCAATAACAATGTAACTGTACACATATGAAATGATTGTTACCATCACTCATATCGAGGTGACAGCGCTAATTACATTTTAGTTCAATATTCAATATGAAATTTCACATATGAAGCAATTTTTGGTAGAGATTAGTTAGACATTTAAGATAAATTTCCCACAGGAAGCAATTTCGTAGTTCTTAGTAATATTTTAAAATGAAAGTTTTACCAAGGAAGTGACATCGTGGTTCTTAGTCAAATATTTAGAAGAAACTTCGGTATTGATATTATTTGACAGCTTTCTTGCTAATCGAGGTTTCATTTAAATGCTTAACTTAAAAGTTTTCATTTGATTTTTGTGGTCAAAACTTCATTTAAGTGTATGTTGAGGAACTTCCAAATAGTTTCCTGAGCAAAATTTTATTTAAATATTTGATATAACATCGTATCGTGGCCGAAGTTTCATTTAGATATTTGACTAAAAGCTGTCAACTGCTTGCCATTAAAGTAGAATTTTGCTCACGAAATCATTTCTTGAGTAACATTTGTGGAAATTTCATCATTTCATGAGCAAATTTATGAAGACTTCACGATGAAATCACTTTTGGTTTTCATGGTGAAACGATATGGTACAGTTTAGACAAATATTAAAATGAAACTTTGCTTGTAAAGCAATTTCATAGCTTTTATTCAAGTATCTAAATGAAACTTTGGCCATGATACGATGTTAAATCAAATATTTAAATGAAATTTTTCTAACGAAACTATTTGGAAGTTCCTCAACATACACTTAAATGAAATTTTGACCACAAAAATCAAATGAAAAATTTTAAGTTAACCACTTAAATGAAACTTCGCCTGTGAGTCGATTTGAAAGTATTTAGTCAAATACTTAGGAGTAAATGAAATTTTAACCATTAAATTATTCAGCAAATTTTAAAGAAAAATAAAATAAAATAGCGGCCACGAAAAGATATAGTGGATTTAGTGAAACATTTTACCGCAGATTTGCGCACAAAACGACTTTTCCCTTTTCAGCCTATTTATTTAAGGGCAATTTTTGGCACGAAAATAAACGCATTTTGGCATTCCTCGGTATGGAGAGATCTTGGCGAGCGACGAGCACCTTATAATTTACGAAAATTTGGCGTTCTTATTTGTAGAGTCTGGTTTATTTTTTTACCAGATATGGGACCACTGATTTAAGCAAACTTCCTACAATCACGGTCTACAGGTAATGATTTTAGCAATGCGATAAAATATATTATAATTTGTCACCCTCTGTTTCTCCGCCAATTCAATTTTAAATAAATTACTGCTAAGTAACATGTTATGTTGCTTTAAGGCATAAATTTTACAATTGTATTTAACATTTTGAAATTTCGTTCATAACTTTTTAAGGCCATCCCTTAGCAATACGTATAACCGAGGTTTCACTGTATTTGGAAGAAAAGCTTTAACCACATTCATTACAACGCTTCTTCCAGGATCAGCACATACCCAACAATCAAGCCAAGTCGTTGTCTATAGGACCAAGATCATTCAAGTAAATAACACAGTTAAATTTGGAAGTTTTGGCATAGTTCGATTTTATATATACGCTATATTGACAAAAGGCACCGAACACTACTTCAAAAGCAAATGCACGTATCCGCTGCGTTGTTAAAATACGCGTTATAGTTGCAAATGGTATAAAACAAAACTGCTGCTGAATACTTCTGTACATATGTTGTAAATTTTGAATGTAGCATCACTGATGCATTTCTGTGAATTAGTACCTAATGTTTAATCTTTAGTATGGTAGTAATGCTTAATTGGAATTTGTGCATAGTATAGAATCATGTCTTGCCCTGTCTACAATACTGTAGGTAAACATTTTCGTTTGTATCGCTCGTGCTTTATTGTCGGCCTCTCCTTCGCCCTACGTGGCGAAATAATTTTTTTTTTTATGATTTTAACAATATTTTGTTTTACGTTTCACTGGAACTTTCCAGCTGATGTATATACCGCTGTATTTATTGGCAGAATTCCATTGTCATGTACATAGAAATGTTATTTTACTGAAGAATAAAGGCAATTTTGAAATGCAGATGACCGCCATCATATCGCACTGTGAGGTTGAGTGAGAATGCAGCGGTGGGAGAGAACTGACTTTGAGAAATGAAAGATTGTTGGGTGTTATATTAGTGGTTTGTCCATAAGAGAAACCGATAGGCGTTTAATCATACCCAAGTCAACTGCTTTATATGTACCAAATAAGTAGAGACACATGGTGTGCCTGAAAAAGCAAAACACACCGGCAGACCAAAGAAAATCAGTGATAGGTGAGGTCGAAGCCTCACGATAGTCGTTACAGCTAATCGACGGAGTACTGCACAAGACCACAGTGTACAGGGGATTAACAATGCTGGTACCTCGGTATGTACTCGTACCATTCGCAGAGAACATCATTCAATGGGTTACAGTGGTCGTGCGGCTGCTCATAAGCTTTTCATCTCCTCTCGGAATGCTACTCGTCGTTTATCATGGTGTAAAAAAATTTATCGTGGACGGTAGATCAATGAAAACGGGTCATATGGACTGATGAATCCAGATATACAATCCATCAGTCTGATGGCAGTGTGTGGGTATGGCAGCCGTCGGGGGAATGCTATTTACCAGAGTGTAACGTTCTTACTGTCAAGTTTGTAGTTGGCAGTGTACCCGTATGAAGGTGTTTTTCGTGTTATGGTCTCGGCCCATTGGTTATCGTGGACAAATCTGTTAACCAGCAGGTCTACCTCAATATTCTGGACAATTATGCCGTACCAACTCTGTGGCTTTCAAAATTGTTTATTGAGAAAACCTGAGAGAAGGGTACAGAGGGCCTGTATTTACAGTGCCAACAGAAATATAATTGACGACATATGTACAGTGAAGATGACAAATGTAGAGATGTTGATGTGCTATATACAGTGGCAATAAAAACATAGTTGATGAGTATCTTCACAGATATAAGTGACCGACAAAATGGTGCATGAGTAATGCATGAGAGATACACAGTGAAGAATCCATATGAACAATTCCAGTTGAAATGTGTAACACAGATAAAGGTATAGATATAATACTATGTACAATGTTGTGATGCACTGGGTAGGTGCCTATGAGAGGCTAATATCAAATGATCAAGAAATATTAATAGTATGTACAACATGTGCGGTAATAGAATGGTTGATGTCAAATAGAAAGTGTAAAAGACAATGTGATAACATGAATAAGTAGAGTACAATGGTAAAAATCTTGTGGCGAATGTCATAGGTAAAAACTTTACAAAGTGCAAGTTATACAAGTAAAATTACAAATGGCAAAGTAATGGAGAACAGTTCTCAAAGAAAGTGTTGCACGTGTGCTGAGGTATCAGTAAACCAGGTTCGATTTGGTGACCAAACCCGGAAAAAGCAACGTTTCTGCGAGTCAGTTGAGGCAGACGCATATGCGAAGCGCAATCGCGACAGAAGCCTGTTGCAAAAGATACAACACATGTCGTCCTATAATTCAAGTTCACAATCTTGAACGGATATGTTAAATGGTGGCTGGATTGTGTCATCGGCTGCTATGCAAAGGAGGTCTAAAGGACGAACGAATTTCGTTATCTATCGCAGATCACCAAAGGTCTTACGAGGCACCGCTTGAAGATGAGAACGGATGATTTGCAATTGTAGAAGAACATCTGGTAGAATTGCATGATAAGAGGATAAAAAGTCGACTATTTGTTTTGACGGGGACCTGAAAGGAAATTATAAAGAACATTTCCAGTGACTGGTATTTGAGGAAGAGAAAAAGGTTTTAGAAATTGAAGAAATTCATGTGAGAGAACACGGTCTCCAGAACCAGTCTGGGTATCAAGTTCAATAGAAGCATCTGATGCAGTGTAGCCGACTGAGTGATCGCTACGGTCAGAGCAGTCAGTCGTTGTTCGGGTTTTCTTGGCACGAGCATTGTGGGTCCTTCGAAGCTTTCCTTTACCCCAAGGTGGGGGGGGTAGCATCAGGGTTGTCAGGTACTTTGAAATGGCTAGACGCAGTGGTCCAACCAAGAAAAACAGACGATTGCACTTGAACATCCCCCAAGTGAGGGGTCAGGGGGAGTGAACTAACAAGCGAAGGTGTGTCTGATGGAAGATGTGACGGAGAAGGATATACATGTCCGGATTCTGCAGGACGCACAGTGGTTCCAAACACAAATCTAGCTGATCAAAATTAATAACTTCTCTCCTATAAAACAGATTGTCATAGAATTTTAAAAGAATTTACAAGTTGCATTTTCAATTAATATTTTTATTGTGTGAAAGATATCAACGAAATATTTGTATAGTTTTGTAAGATTTAGTGCAAATATTTTTTTGTCTGTGTTCTTATTTAAAAAAAATAACAAATTAATAGGATTTAAACAGAACACCAATTGTGGTCAAATAAACACACATTTCAAATATTTACAGGCTTCAGAGAGATGTACATATATTCATTTTCCAACAACATCATCATCATCATCATCGCTGCCACCTGGATCGTAGTCTCAGTATGTCAGGAGATTTATTTATACTTCTTTTTTGACGTTTGACTCGAAGACTGCTTACAATCGGGTCCGATGAAATTAATAGCGTGTGCATCAAGTGCGTCATTGTATCGGCTCACACAAAATTTACGAGTATGATGTTCCCTGAAATTCTAATAATCCTTATTCCGGGCTTCTTGAGCTTCCTCAGACATCATCCCAAGTGGAAGTACGGCTTCCTTTATCAACTGTGCACCATGAATAAGTATCTTATGCACACTTTGTGGAATATAATTTTTTCCACTTATATTTTCGGATGTATAATTCTGCTGTGTAGAAGCATTATTTTTCAAACTCTCCATTGTTAATACTGTACCCACTGGTGATTGTTTTAAGGATGGTTCCAAATCGTCGAATCAGCTGTTCATCTACGCCAGTAATATCTGATGCTAAAGCTGGATCTTCAAAGAACCTCCGCGAGCTATTTCCGTCATTTGTCGTACCAAATCCTGGTTTGGGTATGTCGACAAAGAGCCCCATTTCTTTGTGGAAGCGATCTTGTATTATTTTGTTTCATTCTTCAACCTGAGCTTTGTTTTCTTTTCGTATTTGCCACGATTCACTGTCTAGTCTATATGATATATACAGGATGCACTCGAAAAATGTAATCCACGAATAAAGGCTGTTTCATCTGGATGTTTTGTCCACGAATAAAGGCTGTTTCATCTGGATGTTTTGTCCACGAATAAAGGCTGTTTCATCTGGATGTTTTGTCATTTGTGAAGGAGTTGTTAAGTTTCTTACAAAAGCCAGCACTTTGTTTCTGCATTAGTTCACGAATAAGTCCCTCCGGATCTTCCAAGCCATATTTAGTCAATATATAATCACGCACACAAGCTAATATCGTTGAAATATTCTTTTCATTCCGCCAAACATCAAACAGCTCTCTTCTTGGAATTCCGTCCGACATCACTAAAATATTAATAAAAATAAAATTTGATTAAAGTTGGTCATAAAACAGTTATAATTACATACCTAAATGACTAACTTAAATGTTGAATATACTTTCACAACGGACTTTTACCGCCTTTGGTTTTGCAAGTCTGTTACTTCAATTACATCTTTAAAGAAATCCATGGAATACGGCTCTTATAATTCTTATAATTAATGAACATAAGAACTAAATAACACAATGTTAAAGTTTTAAAATGCACTAAAACTGTAGGCAGATACCTGTAGTTTTATTCACCGCAGACCCGAGTAGGATCGATAATAAATTACGTGTAATGATTACTCACCGACCCGGTGGGGATACGAGCAGAATCGTGGAACCTTCACGGAAGTCACACACACAAAAATAAATACTCGGAACACCGAAGAGAGCACAAGCAAGACGAAATGCATGGAGCATAAAAAACTGCGGTTCTGTGGCAATAGTATGGAAACGAGCCTTGTTGGTGCCAGCAGGATAATACACCGAGCCATAAAGTTAGGACTGTCACGGCGTGATTTGATGAAAATTCTGTATCGTGTGTGGACTGCTGCTAGCACACAGCCCTGATCTTAATCTCATAGAGCACATATGGGATGAATTAGACAGCGTCATAAGAAGTTTGTAACCAAGGCCTACTACTAAGCAACAGTTAGCGGCAGCATTACGTACTTAATGGAAGAGCATACCTATCCCTGTGTTCCAAAACCTTGTGGAAAGCATGTCTCAAAGGGTCAGTGCATGCATTTAGGCCAAATGTGGACCGACACCGTACTAATACATGTCAATAAATGCTAAGTTGTGTTTTTTCTTTAAGTGTCCGGTGACTTTTGTCAATATAGTGTATATATATATATATATATATATATATATATATATATATATATATCATCATCATCATTGTCAACCATTATCAATCCACTGCTGGACGAAGGTCTCCCCAAGTTTCCTCCACAACGGTCTGTCTTGTGCCAGTCTCATCCATGTCACCCCTGCATACTTTCGAATTTCATCCACCCATCTCCCATGTGGTCTTCTTCTGGGTCTTTTCCTGTCCCTTGGAATCCAATCTAAAATTTCGGCTGTCCATCGATGATCTGTCCTTCTGGCAGTATGTCCAGCCCATTGCCATTTCAGGGATTTAACTCTGATCATGATGTCTTCCACTCTTGTCATTTTTCGGATCCACGTGTTCCTCTTCTTATCTCTCCTGGTTACACCAAGTATGCACCTCTCCATGCTACTTTGAGTTGTCTGCAGCCTTTGTATGTCTCTTTTAGTTAAGGTCCACGTCTCTGCACCATACGTAAGCACTGGAAGGATGCATTGATCAAACACTTTTCTTTTGAGACACAATGGCATATTGCTCTTGAAAATTATGCTGTTTCTTCCAAAAGCTCTCCAGGCAAGTTTTGTACGCCGATTAATTTCTTCGTCAATGTGACCCTCACTTGATATCTGCTGTCCAAGATAAACGTACGTGTCTGTTATCTCCAGCTTTTCTCCATCAATCGATAAATCTTCATTTCTTGTAAAAGCATTGAACATCACTTTTGTCTTCTGAAAGTTCATTTTTAATCCCACTTCTTTACTCTTGTCAGCAAGTTCCTGGATCATACTCTGCAGCTCTGATGGGGTAGTTGCAAAAATGACTACGTCATCAGCAAAACGAAGGTGGGTTAGATAATCTCCATTAATCTTTATCCCCTTGTTTTCCCAGCTCAGCAACTGAAAAACACCCTCCAATGTGGCATTAAAGAGCTTCGGAGAGATGGTGTCACCTTGTCTCACTCCCTTTTCCAATTTTTACGTGTGTTGTATTTTCCAACAGCCGAATCTTTGCACTTGCATTTTCATAGATGTTATTAATAATATTAATGTATGCATCTTCAATACCGCAGGTTTTCAGAGCCATTGTAACTGCTGATGGTTTCACCGAATCAAAGGCTTTTTCATAATCGATAACAGCCATGCACAATGGAAGTTCATATTCCCTCGCTCTTTCAATTAGTTCTCTCAGTACGTGGATATGATCTATTGTGCTGTAGCCACTCCTGAATCCAGCTTGTTCTCTCGGTTGAGCCATGTCCAGTGTTACCTTCAAGCGGTGTGAAAGAACTTTAGTGAAGATTTTATAAACTACTGATAGGAGGCTGATAGGTCAGGGATTTAACTCTGATCATGATGTCTTCCACTCTTGTCATTTTTCGGATCCACGAGTTCCTCTTCTTATCTCTCCTGGTTACACCAAGTATGCACCTCTCCATGCTACTTTGAGTTGTCTGCAGCCTTTGTATGTCTCTTTTAGTTAAGGTCCACGTCTCTGCACCATACGTAAGCACTGGAAGGATGCATTGATCAGACACTTTTCTTTTAAGAAATAATGGCATATTGCTCTTGAAAATTATGCCGTTTCTTCCAAAGGCTCTCCAGGCAAGTTTTGTACGCCGATTAATTTCTTCGTCAATGTGACCCTCACTTGATATCTGCTGTCCAAGATAAACGTACGTGTCTGTTATCTCCAGCTTTTCTCCATCAATCGATAAATCTTCATTTCTTGTAAAAGCATTGAACATCACTTTTGTCTTCTGAAAGTTCATTTTTAATCCCACTTCTTTACTCTTGTCAGCAAGTTCCTGGATCATACTCTGCAGCTCTGATGGGGTAGTTGCAAAAATGAATACGTCATCAGCAAAACGAAGGTGGATTAGATAATCTCCATTAATCTTTATCCCCTTGTTTTCCCAGCTCAGCAACTGAAAAACACCCTCCAATGTGGCATTAAAGAGCTTCGGAGAGATGGTGTCACCTTGTCTCACTCCCTTTTCCAATTTTTACGTGTGTTGTATTTTAAAAGAGCCGAATCTTTGCACTTGCATTTTCATAGATGTTATTAATAATATTAATGTATGCATCTTCAATACCGCAGGTTTTCAGAGCCATTGTAACTGCTGATGGTTTCACCGAATCAAAGGCTTTTTCATAATCGATAACAGCCATGCACAATGGAAGTTCATATTCCCTCGCTCTTTCAATTAGTTCTCTCAGTACGTGGATATGATCTATTGTGCTGTAGCCACTCCTGAATCCAGCTTGTTCTCTCGGTTGAGCCATGTCCAGTGTTACCTTCAAGCGGTGTGAAAGAACTTTAGTGAAGATTTTATAAACTACTGATAGGAGGCTGATAGGTCTGTAGTTTCCGAGATCCTCAATGTCACCTTTCTTATGTAGCAGGATCATTGTAGCGGTGTTCCAATCCTCAGGAATCTTTCCTTCATTAAGGCATTAAGTGAAAATTTGGGCGAGTACTGTTTCGATTTCTCCACTTGCTTCTTGTATGATGTCTACAGTAATTCCATCTTTTCCTGGAGCTTTTCCCCGCTTCATGTTCTTGATTGCATGTGCAACTTCTGCTTCAACTTCTGCTTCCGCTTCATGTTCTTGATTGCATGTGCAATATATATATATATATATATATATATATATATCCCTACGTTTTAAATTCTAAAATTTTTTCCTTAGTCTTCAGTTTTGCTCTTAAGTATATATATATATATATATATATATATATATATATGGGAGATGTAAGGTCAGGTGATGCGTAACATCACAGCCTCTCCTTGACAAATGTCTACCCCGCCTTCTCGTGGTACATTCTGTTCCCACTAAAGGGGCTCTGACGACCGCCAATAGCGGTATAACTATACCATCGGGATTAGAGGAAATGCTATCCCACACTCACCAACCCGCTTGGCCAGCGTGGTGAATTATGGCCAAACCCCTCCAAAATGACTCCACAACTTAAATCTTGGCCTTCAGTCTCCGGCAGCTGGAATGTACCTGGCCAAGGCAGCGGCCAGTGCGACATGAAGGCAGATGGTGCTAAGAATCCCCGGAGGACCGGACTAGGCTGCCATCTGATGCTGACCTTGGCTACGTACAACGGACGCTCCCTATCTTCTGATTCAAGGCTTCTTGAATTGGAAGAGGAACTACAAAGGATCAAGTGGGACATCGTTGGGCTAAGTGAGGTAAGGAGAAAAGGAGAAGATCTCATCGAACTGAAAAGTGGACATCTCTTCTACTATTGTGGGACAGATCCTGGCAGAACTAGTGGTGTTGGATTTATAATAAACAAGAAACTGAAGGATAAAGTTGTAGAAGTTGAAAGTTCCTCTGACAGCGCTGCAAGACTCGTTATCGAACTCTCGAGAAGATACCAGGCTCAGATTATTCAAACTTATGCACCCACCACAAATCATGCTGAAGAAGAAAAGAAGAAATTGAAGAATTTTATGAGGAAATTCGTGATCTATATAATAAAGGTAAGCAGCACTTGAAGATAATTATGGGAGATTTCAATGCAAAAATAGGGCAACGGCAACAGAATGAAACTTCAGTAGGTAAATTCGGTCACGGGAACAGAAGCCAGCGTGGAAATACTCTCGTAGAGTTTGCAGAGGCAGAAGGGTTTTTCATCTTGAACTCCTTTTTCAAGAAAAAGCCACACAGGAAATGGACATGGAGACATCCAAATGGGACGACAAGTGAAATTGATTTTATTATGTGTAACAAAAAATTCGTCATAGAAGACTGCAGTGTGCTAAACAAGTTCAACACAGGCAGTGACCATAGATTGGTGAGATGTAAGTTGCACCTCAACTCTAAACTCGAACGTAGCAAGCTCATAAGACAAACAAAATGTATTGACATAACCAACCTTAAAAAACACCATAATACCTTCAAATTGGAACTGAAGAACAGGTTCTCTGCTTTAGAAGGCCTAACATCAGAAGAAGTGGATATTTCTGAAGTTAACAGAAAAGTAACCAAAGCTCTTATGGAAACAGCAACAAAATTAGCTGATTCTAAGAACAAATTGCATGTGAACAAATTATCAGGAAAAACCAAAATGTTGATGCAAAAAAGAAGAGTGATGAGGACAACTAAAGAAGATGTGACTTCCAAAGTGGAATATATAGAGCTATGCAAGACAGTACGAAAAATTATCACTGAAGACGTAAGGAAATTCAACTGTGAACTAGTAAGGAAAGCAATTGAAAACAACCAAAGCCTAAAGATAGCAAAGGGACATCTCAGTAAGGGAAAAAAACAGATTTTGGCACTGAGAAAAGAAGATGGTTCTGTAACAAGAAATAGAGGCGAAATTTTGACAAGAGTGAAAGATTTCTACTCCAAATTATATGAAAGGGATGATACATGTACTCCAGACATTATGAAAGGTACCAGTACCAGAGTTCTTCCAGTCCTTCCAGCAGAAGTTGCACATGCAATCAAGAACATGAAGCGGGGAAAAGCTCCAGGAGAAGATGGAATTACTGTAGACATCATACAAAAAGCAAGTGGAGAAATCGAAACGGTACTCGCCCAAATTTTCACTCGATGCCTTATTGAAGGGAAAATTCCTGAGGATTGGAACAACGCTACAATGATCTTGCTACATAAAAAAGGTGACATTGAGGATCTCAGGAACTACAAACCTATCAGCCTCCTATCAGTGGTTTATAAAATCTTCACTAAAGTTCTTTCACACCGCTTGAAGGTGACACTGGACATGGCTCAACCGAGAGAACAAGCTGGATTTAGGAGTGGCTACAGCACAATAGATCATATCCACGTACTGAGAGAACTAATTGAAAGAGCAAGGGAATATGAACTTCCATTGTGCATGGCTTTTATCGATTATGAAAAAACCTTTGATTCGGTGAGACTATCAGCAGTTGCAATGGCTCTGAAATCCTGCGGTATTGAAGATGCATACATTAATATTATTAATAACATCTATCAAAATGCAAGTGCAAAGATTCGGCTGTTTGAAAATACAACACACATAAAAATTGGAAAAGGAGTGAGACAAGGTGACACCATATCTCCGAAGCTCTTTAATGCCACATTGAAAAATGTCTTTCAATCACTGAACTGGGAAAACAAAGGGATAAAGATTAATGGAGATTATCTAACCCACCTTCGTTTTGCTGATGACATAGTCATTTTTGCAACTACCCCATCAGAGCTACAGAGTATGATCCAGGAACTTGCTGACAAGAGTAAAGAAGTGGGATTAAAAATGAACTTTCAGAAGACAAAAGTGATGTACAATGCTTTTACAAGAAATGAAGATTTATCGATTGATGGAGAAAAGCTGGAGATAACAGACACGTACGTTTATCTTGGACAGCAGATATCAAGTGAGGGTCACATTGGTGAAGAAATTAATCGGCGTACAAAACTTGCCTGGAGAGCTTTTCAAAGAAACAGCATAATTTTCAAGAGCAATATGCCATTATGTCTTAAAAGAAAAGTGTTTGATCAATGCATCCTTCCAGTGCTTACGTATGGTGCAGAGACGTGGACTTTAGCTAAAAGAGACATACAAAGGCTGCAGACAACTCAAAGTAGCATGGAGAGGTGCATGCTTGGTGTAACCAGGAGAGATAAGAAGAGGAACACGTGGATCCGAAAAATGACAAGAGTGGAAGACATCATGATCAGAGTTAAATCCCTGAAATGGCAATGGGCTGGACATACTGCCAGAAGAACAGACCATCGATGGGCAGCCGAAATTTTAGATTGGATTCCAAGGGACAGGAAAAGACCCAGAAGAAGACCACATGGGAGATGGGTGGATGAAATTCGAAAGTATGCGGGAGTGACATGGAGGAGACTGGCACAAGACAGACCGTTGTGGAGGAAACTTGGGGAGACCTTCGTCCAGCAGTGGATTGATAATGGTTGACAATGATGATGATATGATATATATATATACCGAGAGACAGACGCACACACACACGAACGGGGCCCCAGTGCGATCAACTTTACCTGGCGGTTTAGTAGAAGCATTTTTATGGCCATTTGAATAAACAAAATACTTTATGAGGTCTAGGTGTAGACCCAAAATTTGCCTGAGATATGTCGACGATATTTTCTCTATCTATTCTCTATCTACAGGCATGAACTTAACTTTTTCAGCGTGATGAAAAATGCTTAGAGTAATGTCACCTTCGACATGAATTTTGTAGAAAACGGTAAATTATCTTTTATGCATGATTTGCTATTCGGAAATTTATCTATTCGTTAGATATCTAGCTGTACTGCAAAACAACAGCAATTCCTAACATCATTCTGCCCAATTTTATTTGCCCGAGACCATACCAGACCGCTGCTTTCTGATCATGCGTGCGCAGGACTGCACTGTTCAAGAACGGATTAAAAAATTAAAATTTTGCAACGTAATGAAGAAAGTAATCTCAGCGTGTTCCTAAGAATGGGAGCTACGCAACCTGTTTTGTAAGGTGAAAAGGAGACTGCTAAAAAGTAAAACAACAAAAGTGGACATGAATTTTGCAAGCAGCATATCATATGTTCCTGATATTTCATTATGTGTAGAGAACTCGCTAAAAACATGAATTTGAAGTCGCACTAAAGCCACCAAGATCATTTGGAAATTATTAACTAGAAGCGCCAAACAAATAGATAAATAGTGTGCTCCAGGGTTACATATCATACCCCTTAAGTACCTGGAATGGTCAATAAAATCTTACGTTGGTATGACGAAACATTTTTGTCCGTGCGGCATCAGAAGCATACAAGAGGCATACGACAAGGACGAAGAACACTGCTTTAGCAAAATTATTATTATACAACCAACAGTTACACTTTGTAAAGGAAACTGGCTGCCCTATTTACCACTTTTGGGGGAACCGCCAACAGGTAAAGTGCAGAAATTCTCACAAGACTGAAAAACCGCAAAAATGGTGGGTCTCTCACCGTCCAATCATCTGAAAGCTTTGACTTCGAGATAAACAAATAACTTCGTTGTACTGAACTACGTGAATATTAAATCAATGTAACGACTATTGCAAATTTGTGTGCTTATTACAGTATTTTAGGTTTATACGATTTCAAACCTAGTTTCTGTTCTCCTGATATTTTCATCTAAATTTCCAAACAGGATGTATTGGGTCGCCGGAAAAGTCATGACGTATTTTAGCCATGTTTTGCAAAGGTCATTTATTGATAGAAATAACAAAAATCAATCACTGATATAATGACCGTTTTGTTCGATAACCTTTTGCCATCTTTCAGTGAGCTGCAGAATGCCTCGTTCATAGAAGGACCTGTCTTTCGCGGCGAAAAACTCTACAAGGTGCTGACTTACAGCCTCATATGAATTGAACGTTATACCACTCAAGGACTGTTGAAGAGAACGAAACAAGTGGAAGTCTGACGGCGCAAGGTCAGGCGAGTATGCTGGGTGTGGCAACACATCCCACTCAAGCTCCAAACATTTTTGGCGGGTGATCAAACTTGTGTGTGGTCGCGCGTTGTCGTGATGGAACACACCACCTTTACGATGAACGAGCTCTGGGCGTTTCTGGATGAGGGATTCGTTCAAACTGTCTAATTGCCGACAGTACATATTCGAATTGATTGTTTGGTTCCGTGGTAGGAGCTCGAAAAACACACCTTTAAAATCCCACCACACTGAGACCAGAACTTTCCGCTGATGAATGTCTGCTTCGGATGTCGTTTGAGGCGAAGCAGCACGTCGGGATTAAGACCGTTTGCGCAGCACATTGTTGAACGCAATCCACTTTTCATCACCAGTTATCAGTCGCTTCTAAAACGGATCGTTTTCTTTATGTTTAATGAGCATATCGCAGATGTTTATACGCGCCGTCAATTGAGCTTCTTTGAGTTCATGAGGAACCCACACATCGAGCTTGCTTACGTATCCCTACTTCTTCAGGTAGTCATGAACGCTTGAATAATGAATGTGCAATGTGTCTGCAATCTCTCGTGTCGTGTAACGTGGGGTGTGAATCGATCAATGCCTTGATTTGGTCGTCATGAACCTCGGCGGGCCTTCCCAACCAAGGAGCATGGTTGAGGTCAAAATCACCAGCACGGAATTTCGCGAACCACCGCTGGTACTGACGTTCTTGTAGAGCATTATCACCGTACACGTTACGCAACTTTTCACAAGCTTGACGCGCGTTCTTCCTTTTATGGAAGTTAAACAGTATAATATGGCGAAAATGCACAGTTTGTTCTTACATCTTCAACCTAATATCGCCCCCCGGTGGCGCAGTGGTCTAAGGCGTTGGCCTCTGATCATTCGTCCGTAATAGGTCCGGGTTCGAATCCCGGTCAGGCATGGATGTTGTGTTTGTCTTACGGCACAGGCTCTCTCCCTTCGCTGAAACCAGTGACCCTACATTAGGGACGGGCGACTGCTTATAGCCCATTGAGTTGCTCACGGTGGTCGTTAAACCTCCAATAAAAAAAAAACAAAAAAAAACTTAATATCAAATCTCCGCAAATCAACCAAATCGCTCACTATTCCTTATAGACTGCAGCTAGAACTGGCACCTGTCGAATGCGATAGCGATAACAGAGCTGCGCATGCCTCTAGTACTTCCAAAACCGCCCAACCGCCATCGGGTGCCAAAATACGTCATGACTTTTCCGACAACCCAATATATTCACCTTATGTTATATTGCCTTGAAAAAACCTCCTGCTGGCAGAAAGAACCTCAGCGAAATAAAATACCTTTTTTACTACACTAATCACGGATTTACGAGACTTCGTTGTGTTTTCAATTATTAGGGTGCATTACTATCATTTGTACCTCATCCTTGAGATGTATTCTAAATATTCATAATGAATATGTAATAAGGATTTTACAATAAACGGACGTCAAATCAAGTAAGCGAGAATGTATGTATATCTTTCTGATTTATTATAACATCGAGCCAGCTGTTGCCTTATTATCAGTATAGTTTCTAGGTACGTAATAATACTGGGATAATGATGTCAACTTAAATGCCTAATATTTCTCTTGTAAGTAATTCTAGATGGACATTCATAATAAATATGTGGTAACAATTACATAATACGCAATCATTCTACTATATATTTTGTCTTTAGGTCATCTTGGAAACTATTTATCATCCAAAATAACAGAACGGTGGATACACTAAGCATATGAAAATAAACAATAGTAACTATTCGTTTATTGGCGTAAAGTACACATGCCGACCACTGAATTGGAAACGTTCATTAAATACGGAGAAGACTACATTTGGCCCAAATTACAGCACGTATGAGGATTGGCATAGATTCCACAAAATGTCGGAGTGAAAAATAACTGCAGCATACCAGGCGATGAAGAAACAGGCAGTCATGAAAGAAGTGAAAAGAAAAATAGGAATGGGATGGTCAGCTTTCGGAAAAGTGAAGGGATTTCTAAACAGAAAAATAAAGCCTGAGAATAGAGCAAGACTCTTCAAACAATGTATATTGCCTGTTATGATATATGGAGCAATCAAAAAAGAAATAATAGATTTCTTTCCTCGCCAATCAAAAAAGAAATAATAGATAAAATGCAAAAAACAGAAAGAAGAATGGAAACATATCTGCTAAACATAAAACTCAAAGATAATATCAAAAATGAAGAATTAAGATTAATACACACTATTGACGTGGATTTGGAACATTAAACATTAGTCATCGCTCTTTCCACGTTTATAAGTGAGTCACTGAAAAATTCTCATCGGCCACCACCGATAATTTTTCCGTGACTCACTTATAAACGTGGAAAGAACGAGGACGTCTGTTTGATGTTCCTAATCCACGTCAATAGTGTGTATTAATTATTCATTCGCCTCCTAGTTATTTGCTCAGTTTCTGCTTATCATCTTTGGTTAATAACCAGCATTGTGCGGGGCTCCAAGAAGCAACATGCCATATAGTTTGACAGTTAGTCGTATGTGAGTCTGGATAATACGAGGCTGCTGTGGTGCAGTGGTAGCATGTTCTTCGCGTAACTGGAAGATCCTGGGTTTGCTTCCCTTGTGGCGGCCGATGAGAATTTTACCGTGACTCACTTATAAACGTGAAAAGTGCGATTACTTCTGTTTGACGTTTGATGAGGATATAAGAGCAAAAACAAAATTTTCAGATATTAGAGAAATCATGCTTCGAAAGAAATGGAAAGTGGCAGGACACATTGCAAGGCTAAAAGACAAATAGATGGACAAATTTACACTGGATTGACGGCCATAAGAAGGTAAAAAATCACCTGGAAGATAGGGAAAGAGATAATTGGAATTATTTGGTACCAACAATCTCAGAATAGAAGTAAATGAAAAGAATTAGGAGGTACCTACAGACAGAAGTGGCTATAAAAAGCGTTAAAAGAAAAAAGAAAGAAAGAAGAAGAAGAAGAAATATACCAGGCGTTCACTAGACTGTCCTTTAACTGGTTCAAACTTGAAGGTGGAGAACTGTGCTCCTAGATCTGTTTTTATAACATGTTTCATATATTCTCAATGGGGTTTAGTTCCTGGCTTTGTGATGGGCAAGGAAGTGGACGGAAATATCTGTCATGCTCGCTGAACCGCTGCTTAACACATCTTGCATGATGAACAGTAGCAGTGTCATCTATTCAATAGCCGTCATCAATTGTGTAAAATATCAACATTGCAGAATGGACTTGATCTTCAATAATGTTCAGATAATCCTTGGTGGACACCCTTCTTCCTAGCAATAACATGCGACCCGTTGCGTACCAACCAACAGAAGTTGCCCAACTCCATGACACCAAATCCAGATCCGTGAGCACTGTTTTCAAGGCAAGCTGGGCCCATTACTCCATGGGACTTCCGTCAAACTCTATCTAATGTAAGTACAGATCAAGGTGTATGGCGACTCTTCGGGTCACATGACATATCTCCAGTGTCCAATCACGGTGTTCCTGACAACGCAGTAGAATAATTTTCACCTTCTTCACAGAAATCAGTGGTTTCCATAAAGGAATGTGACTTCCAGTACAGATTCTCTTCAATTCCCTTCGCATAGTTTGCTCAGATTGGTCGGGTGCAGTTTTCATTGAATGCTTTTGTCAATACACAGGAAGTCTTGTTTGTTCGTATAAGCCTTCTCTAACGACGGCAATGTCGTTTATGACAGAATGTCGTCGCTACACAGTTACGCCTCTTAGACAAGCAATGTGGGGTATATTTGCACTGATTAAAGTTCCCGGATATTTCGCCTTTTTAGAAACCAGTCAGTGTTCAAAATCGTCGCTCCAGCCAAACGGGCACCCACCTAAGCCCTTTATCGAACTTCGAAAGATTCTTTGTTTTTTTCCATTGTGATCAACACTGCCGTGGATTATTGACGAGCAGCAGTCTTAAATAGCTGCCAAGATCATGTGGTGGCGCACGTGACCACGTATTTTGCATATACTACTCGTAGCTTACGTTTACGTACATCCGCATAAAGGTTTTTACACTGCTGACCACCCAAAATGCAACACCAAGAAGGACACGAGATAGCAAAGCCAGATCTACTGGACACATAACAACAGATACAAAGATGAAACGATTGAGCTTACAGGCCCGTGCGACTTGCGGAACACGCAGACATCAATAGTTTTTGTGGCCCCCATGGCTGGCAAAAACGGCAGCTACACGCCGCGGCATCGAACGAAAGAGGCTTTGGGTGTGGGCTTGGGGTATGTAGGTCCAGGCTGCTTCCACACGTTGACACAGTTCATCAGGCGTAGCCGCTGGTGGTGCTTGCCGGGCCACTCGGTTGCCGATCAGCGACCAGCCGTGTTCGATGGGTGACATATCGGGAGAACAGGTTAGCCTCGGCAGCAGTGACACCTGGTGGGCCGTGAAGAATTGTTGCACGATGCGTGCCACGTGCGGGCGCGCATTGTCCTGTTGAAACGTTGCCGCTGGCAGGTCCTGCAAGTAAGGGAGGACTACAGGCTCCAAAACGTCGGAGATGTAGCTGTGATTGTTGAGTGTACCGGCGATGTGTGCCAGAGGGGTGCGTATGTCATATCCATTTGCGCCCCAAACCATAACGCCAGGCGACGCACCGGTATGGCGATGCATAATGCAGGCGTCATGCAGTCTCTCTCTGCGGGGCCGCAAAAAGCGGATCCGACCATCGTGGTGTTGCAGGCAGAAGCGGGATTCATCGGAGAAGACAATGTCTTGCCATTCCGTAGTCCAGGTGCGGCGTTCAACGGCCCGCTGCCGCCGCACTCGCCGATGGTGTAACGTCAATGGTAATCGAAGCAATGGGCGCCGTGCGACAATTCTCCATTCCTGCAGACGACGCCAAACGGTACGTGCTGATACAGGTTGTTGCGCAACACACCCTAATTCCTGCGCTAACATTCGTGATGTGGCGGTGCGAGCCATCAATGCCCGCCGCACAACATGCCGGTCATCTCGTTAGGTGGTGTGCCGAGGCTGCGGAAATTGCTCACGTCGGTCTGTCCGTCCCTCCTGCACCCACCAAATCCATACTCGCCTCACTGTGCCTGGATGTCGTCCCACACGGGCGCCGACGTCTCAGTACGATAAACCGCTGTCGCGATAAGCTTCTATTTGTCCTCTGTCGAATTCCGAAACGTGTTGTAATGACTGCCGTATTGTGCGACGAGGCATCAGGAAGCTTCCCACGCACAGGTCCGGCAGCACAACACACTTCCACTACTTACACCCCGCCTTCTGTACACCCTTCTTATAGTGCATCTTGGTGGCGTGCCGGGCGCACATGATTTGCATATGCCCTGCAATGCTAATCGTTTGCATTTCGTCTCGCGGGCTACGCATGCTGAGAATTTCAGGCCAATCGAATTCTTCCTTCTTGGTGTTGCATTTTTGGTTGCCAGCAGTGCAATTTAATGGCCTGTATGTTTTTTTTTTAAGAATTGGGAGATACCTACAGACAGAAGTGGTCTAATATTTTTCCAAGCGTTCACATATTAATAGATGGCTTTCTCATATAATAATCAGTAGTACTTCATATATAAGATAGCATTAGATAACATCCATTAAAAAGTCAGTTTTTAGCAATGTATGATATTTATATTTTTGTGATGCATGTTTTTTATGCGAATATATTTCAAATAAATATTAAAAAAAATTAATATCCAATCTCTGTAAAAGTGTTTATCAAAATTGAAATAACACTTAGTTAAAGAACATTATCTTGTTTTCCTCATGCATTGTGTACTGTCATTCTTCTTGATGACGTCATCTGTTGATCAGTAAATGCTTCGGAAAAATGGTCAATCTTTTACGTCAATAACCGCGTAGTTGCTATGGCGTTTTTTCAATTTACCGTTCACTAACAAGTGCAACATAAATTGCGAAAAAGCAAATTTGTCCATGACGATTATCGAATCCACGTCCCCCTTACTCCGGAGTAAGTTGCTCTCCCAACTAAGCTACACGGACGGAATGTACCGCTGCAGATTTGTCGTCTTGATACGTGATTCACCTCTCTATTACTTCACATAACTTCCCTTTTATTAAACTTAATTTTTGAAGCGAAGTAGAAATTTTTCATT
The DNA here is from genome assembly GCA_039090855.1 of Macrothele yani. Taxonomy (NCBI): domain Eukaryota; kingdom Metazoa; phylum Arthropoda; class Arachnida; order Araneae; family Macrothelidae; genus Macrothele; species Macrothele yani. The sequence continues at coordinate 21,054,186 of CM076997.1, read as the reverse complement.
AATTCCAGACGATGTGTGGAACAAACATCACACGTTTTTTCCCAGAACCAGAAGGCCAATGGAACCATTTTTACAATCCAGCACCAATATGAAAACACAAGTTTGTACGTGACGACGATCGAACCACGCCCCCTCACTCCGGAGTAAGTTGTTCTCCCAACTAAGCTACACCGACGGGATGAACCGCTGCTGAAGTGTTGTCTTGACACGTTATTCACCTTTGTAGTACGTCACAAAATCCATTACAAGCTAAGAATCGTTTATGTTTCAGCATTCGAATATATGGTAAACAAATGACATAGTGTAGAATGTAGTTTTCATCAGTTACAGGCAATAGATAAAAAATTAATACCTCTCAATGTTAAGTTACGGAAATGATCAATCTGATGTGGAGGTTTCGATCAAAACAAGCGCTTTGAAGAGACCAAAGAAAATAATCTAGAACAGACGAGAAACGTAGTATCCAGAGGCTATTTTCTCTCTTTAATGCTCGTATATATGCCGAAAGAAGCAAACATTGATGACATCGGAATTTTCTTCTTCTGTTGTCACTCCTGTAACGACATCACTAAGTGCTCTCTCAGTGGAATCGTCACCTGACCGATGTCTGTGGGAATGTCGGACAGTGACTTACTACTCGATCTTTGTTTCATCATTGGTATTTCGTCACTTATTGGGAATCGAAGGACAACAGAAATGCGTCCGTAACAAACTTTCTCGGAGAACATAAGCTACAGAATTTTTTATCTTACCAGTTGTTTTATCTGATTTGTACACATCTTGTCAATAATTCTTAGTAGCCTTGAAAACTTTCATTTTAAATTTCTGCAAACTCGCATTCCACAAAGACAGTTCCGCACTCGTTAGCACGTTAATATAAGAGTTGCAAATTTTAATTTTAATTTGAAATTTTGCATAAACGCTGAGCTAAAATTTCTTGCTGAATCCAGCAATACAGACTTACACCTTTTTTTAAACATCTCGCGTATAGCTACCTATATTAGACACTCATTAGCCTTTTCTTTTCATACGTTCCTGAAGATTAACTTCTAGTCTCATTCTCGACACCTAGCTGTTATGTTTTCATTATTTCCCATGTAAACACCTCTTTAAAAGACTGGAATTGACATCGCTCTGAAAAAGGAATCGAACGCGAATCTCCCGATTTAGGTTCCAGTATGCTACTGTTATGCCATCCAGGACAACGAAGTTCCAAACAACTGACCGCAAGCGAATGTAGCTTAGAAATCCGAATACTGTCCAGATTTGCGCTTGTTGGAGCACTCAGGTATTTCCTCGTAGAATCAATACGACTGCCGCCCGGGTGGCATAGTGGTCTAAGCCGTGGCTTATGACCATTCGTCGGAGATGGGTTCGGGTTCGAATCCCGGTGAGGCATGGATGTTGTGTTTGTCTTACGGCACAGGGTTTCTTGCTTCCTTGGAACCAGTGGCCCTACATTAGGTACGGGCGACTGCTTATAGCCCATTGAATTGCTCATGGTGGTCGTTAAACCTCCAATCAAACAACAAAAAAGAAATCAATACGACCAGTTTTCACATACAGCTACGGGACAGACCACAGGTTTCACAAATCTGAACGGCATTCAGTTTTCTAAACTACATCTGCTGTGAAAAGACAAATTTTCCGATGGCGGAACTCGGACCGGCATCCAAGTTGAGCTACACCAACGAGTGCTTATCACTTACTTGCCATCTTGACACGTACATTACATATATCTCCTCCTTGAGAAAGGGCGAGACAGAATCGTAGGTTTCTGGGTCAGCCGTCAAACTTTGCTTGAAAGAGAGCTCACTGTAGGAGAAGCAATTTTGACTAATTCCAAAAGATCTGTGAAAGAAACACCACACATTTTTCAGGGAACCTAACGACCAGTAGATCTATTTTTACGTTCAGGTGCAAATGTGGAAACAAGAATTTGTTGGTGGATTGACTTTAACACGTATCTTTCTGCTCCGGAGCCGAATGCTTTTCCAATTAAGCAGCACCGGCAAGTACTTATAACTGCCACTTGTCTTGATATGTACGGCACTTCTGTAGAACGTCATTCGACGTAGCTCCAATACTTAGCTTAAGTTACAGTGGAGCTAGTAATCCTGCGTGGTTTGTGGTGCTTGCTTCCGTTAAATCACGCGGGACTACAACGTTCACTGTAAAAACAAATCTACTTAAAAATGAGAACCTGAACCTACTCGGGTTTTTTTAAGCACAGTCGTATCACAAACGAATACATGACACGCTCAAATATAAGTAACCATACGTACTTACAAATAACTGACTGCTTCAATAAATATAATCTCGTATTACTTCATTTTAGATATTATAGATTTCAAGAGAAATTGTTTAATAAATATGTAAAGTGACACACATAAATAAGTAGTGCAACCAAGTCACTGATCACAAGTAATTTAATTATTCATAAAGTATCTGCGTGTACGTTTGTACATTACTATGTGTGTATCAATATCATACATAATATATTGTTGCTTCATCACTATATTTGTCATAAAATTGTGCGGTCCATTTGCCCAGCATGTGACAACGAGTATATCTATTATCCCAGATGTGCCATCGAATAATATACTTCCAGTTGATTCTATGAATAAATGAGTATGTATGGAGTACACGTATTCCAAATTTGAAATCGAGACGCGGATGGTTTAGTTGTTAGGGATTCAAACTACTGATTGAGGGACCCCATACCCTGCCTGAGAGGCTTCACCTGGGGGTCCACCGTGGTGGTGTGAATTTCTAACAATCGGTGAATATCCGCCGTGCATCGGTGGAGCACGTTAAGTCACGGCCCCCGGGTAGGGAACCCCCGGTTACTTTCCTAAGCTTCCCCCTAATTTCTCTCTGCCTTCTATGTGCAATACCGTACGGTGGCGCCATCTAGTGTGCTCTCTTCACTTGCAAACTATCCTGTCAGAATAGCCGGATTCGCTCTAACTTTCTTCAGTTTCTGTGTCCTTCCCAAAAGGCCACAGAAACTGAATGACGTTAGAGCACATATACTCAAAAATCAGTACATATATTTCAAATTAGAAATGAATGACGTTAGAGCATATATACTCAAAAATCAGTACATATATTTCAAATTAGAAATGAATGACGTTAGAGCACATATACTCAAAAATCAGTACATATATTTCAAATTAGAAATGAATGACGTTAGAGCACATATACTCAAAAATCAGTACATATATTTCAAATTAGAAATGAATGACGTTAGAGCACATATACTCAAAAATCAGTACATATATTTCAAATTAGAAATGAATGACGTTAGAGCACATATACTCAAAAATCAGTACATATATTTGAAATTAGAAATACCAGATATACTCACAATTGATTCCATGTATGTACTCAAAAATGAGTATGTGTCTTTTCCAAAAATGGGGCACAAGTACTCGGAGATAATTATAAGCCCAAAATGTTCTCAAAAACGAGTACATTTGGCTTATTTCTAAATACCAATGTTTACCAGTGTTGTCACGGGTGTTTTAACGGTAGCATACTGAACTGAAAGCGGGAGATGCGAATTCAATTCCCGCTTCAGGGCGGTGACATTTTCTCTTATATGCAGAGGTGGTGGCTACATGGGAAACAGTGAAAATTCGGCACGTTCGTCGTACAATACACGAAAGTAATTTGTATGACTTCATGACATTCATATATTTGTGAAAAAATATTTTTCCAGGAAAATTCTTTCCCATTGATATCTTAGATTACCTTTTAGTGATTTCCACGTCCTTCCTTTAATTTTCTTTCCAGTACTTGGGCTAAGTAAATTCTTTTCAATTTCCGTCCTTTCTGTCTATCTTCAGGATTTAACAACCACAATAATCAGATTAAAGGGCTCTAATCAGAACCAGTTATTTCACTGTGTGGACAGAAAGGAAACTCTTGAAGGAAGACGGATGGACAACTGTTCATTGCTTTGATGGCGAAATTTTATGTTATATATATATTGTAACTAGCAATAATGCCATTCTCGGAACGGTGAATCTATAAAAATTACGTTTTGAAGATAAAATTAAAGAAAGGGAAAAGTAATTAAGGGAAAGAAAAGTAATTTAAAATTCGCAACTTCTTTAAGATTTAGAAAAGCGTCGTGACATCAAGGCATACGGTTTGGCGTAAAACGGAGCAGGCCTTGGCGCCTCTTAATTTTAAATCAAAATTTGAAATTTTCAAAGCATTTCAATGATTCTGACAAAACTATTTTTAAACGTATCAGCATTTTAAAACTGTAAAGCTAAGCCACTCTTTTTGTTCTGTGTGGTTTTCAGACATCTTCCTAGGTGTAGAAGTGGTTGAAAAATTCAAGCAGAAAATGTTCCAAAGCGCTGTTGTTTGTTTGTTTTTTTTTTTTTTTTTTTTTTTTTGGCTTTCGTGCATTTGCAGTTATCCGGACTTTAAGACCTACCAGCATTACAATATTAAGATCTCTAGGTTATTGAAAAGTGGTCTGACAATTCACAGACGAACGCACCCGCATTTTACCCTCTTTGCTTTTTATATACGAACCAAAAGCCTACATTTACGTAGGTATTCTTGTTTGCCGGTAGAAAACGCAGAACTTTAAAAGCGTCGCTACGCCATTTAGCATTTCGTCATTACCAGTTAGATTGTAGCCTGTCCGTCCATCTAATGAGAAGAGAGTGCTAAAAATAGCTGCCTCTCAATGGCAGTAGGTCACGGGACCAGAACTTTCCTGTGTGGTTACCGTTGAAGATAAAGGAAGCAGTACTTTCCTTTCCTTTGCGTCTTCAAAAATGCTTAAAATTCAAGAAATAACTTTTTCTTAAAAACATTTTGTAAAAGAGGGATGATAGTTGTGAGTTTATGCTGTAAAAATTGCAATGCGTTATGGTTTATAGTATGCCATGTGCCCGTTTCTTTTTAAACACAGTTTTGTGGTTCTGTTGCTGTTAGTGTGTCCGGAACGCGAACTGAAAGCACTTTTTTCCGTACTTTAACTTTGAAATACAATAGCTCTTGAAGTATCGTCAGAATCGAAAAACGGTTTATTTCAACTTATTTTCCGAACAGTTCTCTACAAACGATGTAAATTTCAAATTTTTGTGTACAACGCTTTTTGTGCTTCGAGCTAGAAAAGCGCGAGTGTCGCGAATTTCCTAAAACAGCGGCGGCGGTAGTTTCCTTTTTTTAGAATAGAGAGATTTTTAGTTTTTTTTTTTTTTTAATTTTCAATGTTATTGAAAAAATATATCATATGAACGTTCAACGTTGCTAAATTTCCTTACCCATTCGACATGGGCGACAGAAATAAATTTATTTTTTCATTGCGCAGTTTTATTTTATTCTTTTGAAGGATGGTAAAAAGGGGTAAAAATGCCTTGAAGTTTGCCATCCAAAGAATTTGATGGGAACCCACTGATTACTGAAGCGATTGTTAAATCTACATGGTGGACCCTGCCGAAGTCGTACTGGCAAGAATGCATCTGCTGTAATGTATCCGGACATTCCTTCATCCATCGCACTAGTGCCCCACTGCCTTGAACTTTCCGTATATACTCCTCCGGTAAGAGAGGATCTGCCTTGCAAAGACAGCAGCAAGTCATCAAGTCAGAAAGGCGTTGGAGATCCGGTTTACAATCTGAGAAGTGGAGCTGAGGAGAAAAACCCATACTACTCCAACCAAATGATCCTCAATGACTTGATCATATATCTTGGTGTTACCAAGACCAATGCCGATATTTTGTCATTTAAGCTCAAGCAGTGTAGCTTGTTGGATAAAAGTTTTCAAGTCGCTGATCAGAGGAAGCATCAGCAAGTTTTCCAGCTTCTTCACCCCAAGACGGGCTCTGCTTTCGCCACAATGTGAACCGGTCTGTTTGAGGTAATTGGATTTGCCTATAAACCAAACGAGTGGTGCTGCCTCTTCATTGACAGCTCATCCAGTGGCCTTAAAGCCATACTACTTCACAAGAGCTTACTAGACGCCTTGAGGTGTGATGGGTATGTCTGGAAGGTCATCGGTTACTTCAAAATGGTGGCATTCCTGATGGGTCAGTAAGGCGGTTCTACAAAGTTCCCTTGCTATCTGTCCCTTTGGGAAACAGAGACACCAAAGTGAACTATCACAGGCGTGACTGGCCTCTGCGGATCCAGTTCTATGTGGGGAAAAACAAAGTCATTTGGGAGCCACTGGTAGGCCCCCTGAAGGTGGATGGGCCATCACTGCAACAATTTGTCGCAAATCTAAATAACTAGTCTGCAGCTTTCAAACTAAATGCAAGACGTCTTCCCTCAGCTGTCTGAGGCAAAGGTCATAGCCGGTGTCTTCGTCTGACCACAGATAAAGAAGGTCCTGCAGTGCACGTAATACGCAGTATTCTCGCTTGAAAGGAGAATGTGGCTTGGAACATTTTTGTCGCAGTCGTTAGGGTGCTTCCTTGGCAATCACCAGACAGAAAACTATGTGGAGCTAGTTGAGACTCTGGTGAAGAACTACAGAAAAATAGGTAGCACGTTGTCTCTCAAAATCCACATCCTTGATACTCGTCTTGATAAATCTAAGAACATGTGAGCGTACTCGGAGGAGCAGGGAGAACTTTCCATCAGGATAGACTGGACTTTTAATAATGGTACCAAGGACAGTATAACGAAAATATGATGGGAGCCTACATTTGGCGCCTGATTCGTAAAAGTGATTTACAGTATAGTCTTAAATCTCGAAAAACTATTCACTTCTGAATCTTTTGTGGTCATTTTGTTATAACAGTAGCATTAATACATGTTAATTTTGATTCAGATGTCGTTGTTTTATCTTTACGTGAACGAAAAGAAGCAAATTTGTCTGTTATCTCATTGTAAACAGATAAATTTCAACTTATTACTGTCCTGGTCACAAAAGCAGAGTTTGTGATGAATAATAGCCATTTATCTATACTTTGTAGGACTAAGAAATCAGGAAATAACCGTTAATAGCTTGGAACAAAAATTGCGTTATACCGTGGTATTTCATGGAATCTGCTCTTTTTCAGAATCGATTCTTTTCATTAAAGAATCTATTGCTAATAGTTCTTCATAAACGAATCGTTCGCGAATGACTTTAATTTCTTGAAATATAAATGGATTTAGTGTTTAGATTTGGTCTCGTCACGCAGTTATTTAATTACACAAGTGTACTGTAGCAAATAGAGCAATAACCAAAATCGGAGATACTTAATGCCCCAAGCATTTCTGATAAGAGATGCGCAGTTTTTACAAGTCTCATCTGAAAGATGTTGGGTTTGCTAGACGGAAATTAGAAAAGTTTTGTTTCAGTTCAACATGTAGATATACGACACCAATTTTTTAAAGTTTGTCCAAAGAATTATATGAAATAATTTAGCATAAAAATCTGTGGAATATAAGAAACCTGAAAGAATACCTAATTCATAAACTATAATGGAAATTCTCGTTTTGTCTAAATGCGGTAAAATAAAAATAGCGGTTCAAAGCAAACAGGTCCATTTCTGTAGAATTCCATTCCGTTGTATTTGATGCTTTCGTTTGTTTCTGCGAGGTTGAACAACTACTGTGAGCAACTCGGTGTCCTATAAGAAGAAATCGCCCGTCCCTGATTTAAGGATACTGGTTCCAGGGAAGGGAGAAAACTAGTGCAGTAAGACAAACAACATCCACACCTCCCCTTTTATTCGGACGCGAAGTCTTCTCGGACGAATGGTCAGAAGCCAGCCTTTCGAACACTGCGCCCCTGGGGCTGAACTGGATGCTGTCCCGAGCGGTAATGAGAAACATTAGATAAAAAGGATATGATATTGCCATCATTTCTCATTATATCATCGTCCAGCGCAAAGAAAGGACAAATTAATGCCGGCACAAAATTTCGGGAAGTTGATATATACAAGTTGATCAAAGAACTGGGTTACACCCCATCATTTTAAAGCTCTAGTAAATATTAGGAAACGTCTCCCCTTAAGAGGGTCGAGATAATGCCGAGTATCACTACGAACATATTTTACTACAGTCGGGAAAGACGCATTGCATCAAAATGCATTTTTGTAATGGCTATTATCACATTTAGCATCACGTTCTCGCAAATTTACGCAGATAGCAATGAGATATGTACTGTTACTTTTACGTAAAACACGATGAAATAATGTTCGAGGAGAGTTCTGTAAAATATATTGAATAACAATGAAAGTAACTATTGATGCGTTATTTCACGAGATTATTTTCATATACACAGCCTAGTCACATTAATGTGACCACCAGCTAATATCCAGAGTAACCGCCGTGTGCAGCGCGCACTGTAACTACATGGGCGGAGAGTGATTCCTTAAAGTGCTGGAAGGTGTTCACAGATATGTAGAGCCATGCTGATTGCAGTGTATCTGACAGCTGCTGGAGCGTGCGTGGTGAAGGATCCATAAAGGAAACAACACGATCGAGATGGCCCCACATATGCTCAATTGGGTTTACGTCTGGGGAATTAGGGGCAGGGGAAATACTTTGAAGTCTTCATCGTGTTCTTCCAACCACTCTCGGTCATTTCCAGCTGTGTGACACGTCGCATTGTCGTTTTGGAAGATCAAATTCCGCCACAGGGAAGACAATCAGCATATATGGGTGTACGTGGTCAGCAAGGGTGGATTCATAACGAATTTGATCCATCGTGCCTTCCCCAGGTATGAGTGGACACAGAGAATGCCACGAAAAGATTCCCCAAACCATAACACTGCCCGCAGCAGCTTGTGTTCTTCCAGGAATGGTTGAAGATTTTTTGTTCTCCGATGTTTGTCACCTTATACATAGAGTCCATTCGCTCGATGAAGCAGAATACGTGACTCACCGGAGAAGGCAATCCTTTGCCAATCAGCGGAGGTCCAATTCCGATACTGCCGTGCAAATGTAAGCCTTTTCTGCCGATGCACCTTCCCCAGCATAAGTGCAGTGACCATCCGTCTGCATCGGGCACATGCCGCAGGATTCGCGGAACTGTCGTAGACTCACTTTCGGTAGACCCCTGGTTCATTGGGCCAGCGAGTTGCTCCACTCTAGCGTGTCGATCGGCTCTCACGTGCCTTCAAAGCCGACGTTCACCTCTCACATCAGTGGCACCTGGTGCTCCGCAGTTTGCACTCGCTTATTCACAATGGTGCCATTTCTTCAATCTCGATACTCTTTAACCACAGCATCACGCGAACATATTACAAACTGTACTGTTTCTGAAATACTGCCATCCTTGGCCCGAAAGCCGATAATCATTCCTTTTTGCAAATCTGATAAATCGCTCCTTTTATCCGTGACAACAACGAGTGATATGTTTTCAGATTGCCAACAGACACTTTATATACCCTTCAAGCCAGCTCACGACACCTGTATTCGGGGCCACGGCATCCAATCCATCTCCAAGAGAATATATAGTTTAAACGCTGTCGGGATTCCTGTCCAAAATGAGAATTTTCTCCATCCTGCTGAAACCAAATGTCCGGACGAACTTTTAATGTCACATCTTCCAGGAATTCTGCTAATGCTGATCGTAGGGAAGCCTCATACCTAGATGCGTTCAGCCGATTCTGCCGTATGTAGAGAGATTTAGAGATTTATGCAGAAGATTTTTGGAATGGAGTGTCTGACTGCAGATCTTAAACAACCCTTAGAAGTAGGAAGCTAGGAGATTTGGGCTAGAGTGCCAGACAGGAAAGTCACACGGAAGCGAGGTAGGAACGGGAAGGAAGATGTCCTTATTTATGACCCTGGAGCTAGTTACCGAGTCCGGTGGCTTAACGTGCCCATCTGATGCACGGATGATATTTACTGGTTCGAGGGTTCGTCCTTACTTGGGATCGATCCTGAGAATTTTTAGTGGAAGTCACGAAAGTTGACCACTAGGCCATCCGCGGTAGGCAGCATTTTATTTGTTTGCTTATGCTGGTACATAACATAAGAATAATAGAGTAAGTTATGCATACAAAGGCTATTAAATAGCAAAGGGAACAAGAGAAAATACCTCTTAAGGGTCATGAAATAGCCTTTAGTTCCGTAAAAATATGAGACACGTGAGTTTGTCCTTATGAATTATTTTTAGTAAATATTTAGTATTATTATTTGGATTTAATCAAAGAAGATATCTTTGATTTATTAACTCAGTAGGTATTTTTAGGTGTTTTTAATGAGAATTTTTATATTAATATTTGCTAAATGCAAAGGTAATGAATTCCAATAATCCGGGCCAGTTTTAATAGCTGAGTTTTAGGCTGTATTGGGCGAAGTGGAACTCTATTTCTTGTTTGATAATTGTGTTTATTGCAATTAATTTCAGTTAAATATATATGGAAATTGTTCTTAAGTCTCTGAAACACGATTTTGCCAAGGCTATAACAGAAAAGTTGATGTATTGTTGTTATTCGGAAATCTTTCGGGTGAAATGGAGAATGTAGATGTGGATGTATCTGTATAGTCATAGTAGTGCTTCGGTTTAAATGTAGGTCTGTTTATTTAATATATTTATTTTGTAATGCTTGTAATTTATGTAAATTTGTTTTAGTTGTTTGACCCCAAAATAAAAAATAGTAGTTAATGTGATTCTGAATAAATGAGTAATAATAGATAACTTTTTTTAACTGAAAGAGATGTTAATATTGTACTAATGAGGCCAATATTTCTATATAATTTATTCGAAAGTATGTTTATGTTTAATCCATTGTAGGTCAGGAGTAAGATTCACTCCCAAATAATTAAAATGGGGTAATATATCAATTATTTTATTTTCTAATAATAAATTTATAGTATGGCCTCATTTAAATCTCTGTCTGGAAAAGACCATAGCTTTAGTTTTATAAGTGTTAATTAACAGTTTATTAGTAGGTAGCCAATTTGAGTATAGCTATGAGTGAGTGTTAGCTTTAGTAATAAAAAGTTCCCTGAAAAATATGAGACAAGTGAGATCATGAAACTATGATGTCACAAATCTTGTCAGCGCACTCTTTGACGCCCGGCGATACTGATCATAGTCGTCGTCTTGTGATGTTCTGAACGACCGATGAGCAAACACGGCTATTATTACAGCGAAGGAACACCTCAGCGTGAAAGGAAATTCATAGCTCCATAAGACACGTTCCAAAAAGCTGGTATTCGCCAGCTGCCCTGCAGCAGTCGTGTAGAATACTGTAATCGGCGAGGGTGATCTGCAAGTTGCAGTCTTCAGTCTGTTGCGTGATGTTATGGATGTAGACCAGGAGGGGGTCGTCAACCTTTTAAATCCAACCGCCAACTTTTGTATCTTTGTTGATGGCAGAATTTTCTTACCGCCCATCGGTTCCGCAGTAAATCAATTTAGCGCAAGGGCGAAGTAATTTTTAGAGGTGAGTGTTTGTAAAAAATATGTACTTAAATTTATCTCTTCACTTATAATTTATATATGTTTTTACATAGATAATTTCAACTTAACGAATTTCTGCATTTCCATAGATACAGCGCCTACTAGTGCAGGAGCTGCTTGAATTGAAGAAAATGAAGGTTAAATGTGAAAACAATAACTTTTATTGAAATTACCTTTAATTAATGATTAATGAGATCCTTGAGGCTGATGCTGCGAGACTAAATATTCGATAGCTGGTTCGATTTTCGTAAGGAACAAACGAAGGTCTCCTCTTTCGGTGATGTTCGGAAGGTTTCTATGTAAATGGACGATGTCATCGCTCTTTCCACTTTATTTTATAAACAACGCATAGCGACTGAAAAAGTGTGTTCCGGCACCGCAGGGATCGAATACCAGAACTCTCGATAACTGTTTGGTGATAATATGATTGACAGCACTAAAGCCAAATTCTACAAGCTATAAGGAAGGGACAGGTATCAATAAATTAAATATTATTTTCCACATATTTGGAATAACGCAGACATTTTTTTTATTTTGCCAGAGTTCTTGGTATCCAGCACTATCGAAATTATATTTGCTCTCTTCATCACATTTAAGTTCCAGTAGTTCCTCTTGACAAGTTATATCAACCTCAGCAAAGTTTGCTGTAAAAAGATTTGTCATCCAGGCATAAAGCTTCAAGTTCAAAATATATTTAAATCGTTTTTCCATATCCAATTTAAGTTCGTTGAGGTAGCTATTGAAACTTTCAATCTCCTCTGAACTTACATCATTTATAGATGGCAGTTCGGGAAACTGATGAATATCTCTCTTTAAAAATTTATGACAGAGGAGATCAAGTTTTTCGATAAATCACTTCACAATATTTTTACAACTGATAATAGTTATATTGGCTCCATCTAGCAGCAAATTAATTTCGTGAAATCTCTTGAAACTGTCTGCCAAATAAAAGGCGCCATTCCTCACTGTTTTTAATTGTTGACAGATAATAGCCTCATTATTCTTGATCTAAAAAACTACAGTCTTGCGATGATTACAAATATATCAAGATAAAACAACGTAGTTTGTCACAAATATTTATATTTTCAAGCCGACCATGGTTTCGCGGGGTACTGACCTAGCTTCAGTAGGACGAGTGGCACGTAAATATTCAAATTGTATCATCATCATCATCCTTGTCAACCATTATCAATCCACTGCTGGACGAAGGTCTCTCCAAGTTTCTTCCACAAAGGTCTGTCTTGTGCCAGTCTCCTCCATGTTACTCCCGCATACTTTCAAATTTCATCCACACATCTCACATGTGGCAGTATGTCCAGTCCATTGCAATTTCAGGGATTTAACTCTGATCATGATGTCTTCCACTCTTATCATTTTTCGGATCCACGAGTTCCTCTTCTTATCTCTCCTGGTTACACCAAGCATGCACCTCTCCATGCTCCTATCAGTTGTCTGCAGCCTTTGTATATCTCTTTTAGTTAAGGTCCACGTCTCTGCTCCATACGTAAGCACTGGAAGGATGCATTGATCAAACACTTTTCTTTTAAGACATAACGGCATATTTTTCTTGAAAATTATGCCGTTTCTTCCAAAAGCTCTCCAGGCAAGTTCTATACGCCGATTAATTTCTTTATCAATGTGGCCCTCACTTGATATCTGCTGTCCAAGATAAACGTATGTATGTGTTATCTCCAGCTTTTCTCCATCAATCGATAAATCTTCATTTCTTGTAAAAGCATTGAGCATCACTTTTGTCTTCTGAAAGTTCATTTTTAATCCCACTTCTTTACTATTGTCAGCAAGTTCCTGGATCATACTCGGCAGCTCTGATGAGGTAGTTGCAAAAATGACTACGACATCAGCAAAACTAAGGTGAGTTAGATAATCTCCATTAATCTTTATCACTTTGGTTTCCCAGTTCAGTGACTGAAAGACATTTTCCAATGTGGCATTAAAGAGCTTGGGAGATATGGTGTCACCTTGTCTCACTCCCTTTCCAATTTTTATGTGTATTGTATTTTCAAATAGCAGAATCTTTTCACTTTCATTTTCATAGATGTTATTAATAATATTAATGTATGCATCTTCAATACCGAAGGATTTCAAAGCCATTGTAACTGCTAATTTCATAATCGATAAAAGCCATGCACAATGGAAGTTCATATTCCCTCGCTCTTTCAATTACTTCTCTCAGTACGTGGATATGATCTATAGTGCTGTAGCCACTCCTGAATGCAGCTTGTTTTCTCGGTTGAGTCATGTCCAGTGTTACCTTCAAGCGGTGTGAAAGAACTTTAGTGACATCATAAATGGTGTTTACATTCCCGTGTTTTGGTTAGATGCTTCCACGCGCTTGATAGAAATGGCGTGGATGCCATGTCATTAACAAGTTGCGAAGACTTCTGATTTGTATGGAAAGCTTCCAAAATATCAAGTTTGGTGGTTGAATCTTGTTTGTCAATAAGTTTTGCTTCTTCAAAGAGATATTTATGGCCTTTTTCGTAACAGTGTTTAGCCATCGATGAGTTCTTTAAGTCACAATTCCGAATGTAGGTCTTGTGCTCCTTCAATCGAAAACGCAAGGCTCTACGGGTCTGTCCTATGTACGAAGCGCCACATTCACATGGAATTTGGTAAATTCCCCACGGGTTTTTGTCTTCAACATAGTCCTTTGATCCTAAAAAGCACATTTTGTTTATGGGTTTAAAAATCACCTTAAAATGAAATGTTTTGAGAATTTTTGAAATTTCGAAGGCATTTCAAAAAATTTATTGCGAGAGAATTTTGCCATTATTCCATTTTCCCGTGACATTGAATTCAAAATTTCTCAAAACCTTTAATTTTAAGGTGATTTTTAAACCCATAACAAAATATGCTTTTTAGGATCAAAGGATTATTTTGAAAACAAAAACTCGTGGGAAATTCATCAAATTCCATCTGAAGGTGGTGCTTCGTATATAGAATAGATCCTTTGCGTTTTCTATTGAGGGAGCACAAGAGCTACATTCGGAACTGTGACCTAAAGAAGTCACCGATGGCTAAACACTGTTACGAAAAGGACCATAAATGTCTCTTTGAAGAAGCAAAACTAATTGACAAGCCAGATTCAACCACCAAACTTAATATTTTGAAAGCTTTCCATATATAACAGAAGTCTTCGCAACTAGTTAATGACATGACATCCACCCCATTTCTATTAAGCGCGTGTAAGATCTAACCAAAACACGTGATTGTAAACACCATTCATGATGTCATATACAATTAGGATTGGTGAGATGTAAGATGCACTTCAACACTAAACTCGAACGTTGCATGCTTATAAGACAAACAAAATATATTGACATAATTAACCTTAAAAAACACCATAATACCTTCAAGTTGGATCTGAAGAAGAGATTCTCTGCTTTAGGAGGCCTAACAGCGGAAGAAAAGGATATTTCTGAAGTTAACAGAAAAGTAACCAAAGCTCTTATGGAAACAGCAACCAAATTAGCTGGGTCTAAGAACAAGTTGCATGTGAACAAATTATCAGGAAAAACCAAAATGTTGATGCAAAAAAGAAGAGAGATGAGGACAACTAAAGAAGATGTGACTTCCAAAGTGGAATATATAAAGCTATGCAAGACAGTACGAAAAAGTATCACTGAAGACGTAAGGAAATTCAACTGTGAACTAGTGAGGAAAGCAATTGAAAACAACCAAAGCCTGAAGATAGCAAAGGGACATCTCAGTAAGGGAAGAAAACAGATTATGGCACTGAGAAAAGAAGATGGTTCTGTAACAAGAAATAGAGACGAAATTTTGACAAGAGTGAAAGATTTCTACTCCAAATTATATGAAAGGGATGATACATGTACTCCTAACATCATGAAAGGTACCAGTACCAGAGTTCTTCCAGTCCTCCCAGCAGAAGTTGCACATGCAATCAAGAATATGAAGCGGGGAAAAGCTCCAGGAGAAGATGGGATTACTGTAGACATCATACAAGAAGCAAGTGGAGAAATCGAAACAGTACTCGCCCAAATGTTCACTCGATGCCTTAATGAAGGAAAGATTCCTGAGGATTGGAACAATGCTACAATGATCCTGCTACATAAAAAAGGTGACATTGAGGATCTCAGGAACTACAGACCTATCAGCCTCCTATCAGTGGTTTATAAAATATTCAACAAAGTTCTTTCACACCGTTTGAAGGAACACTGGACATGGCTCAACCGAGAGAACAAGCTGGATTCAGGAGTGGCTACAGCACAATAGATCATATCCACGTACTGAGAGAACTAATTGAAAGAGCGAGGAAATATGAACTTCTATTGTGCATGGCTTTTATCGATTATGAAAAAAGCCTTTGATTCGGTGAAACCATCAGCAGCTACAGTGGCTCCGAAATCCTGCGGTATTAAAGATACATATCACTAAGCTGTTCTCTGAGATACAGAGGTTAGCTCCAAAAAGAAATACAAACTTCCAGATATTTTTACTTATTGTTGTCGTATCAAACTTTGCCATTTACAGCGATCTTGACATTCAACTCATGCTTCACTGATATCCATTACATGCCTTACACAAGATCCTTTATACTTCATACTCATAATCTTTTTCTCATGCAGACACTCCTGAATCTGATCCACCCATGTCTTCCTTGGCCTTCCTCTGCCCTTCCTTTCTGCCACTTGGGCTGAAAAGATTTTCTTAGTAAGCATTTCATCACTCATTCTTTCAACATGGCCAAACCACTGAAGCATATTGGTCTCCACCTTGCTAACAACATTTTGCTTCACATCACACAACTGCAATACATCTTCATTTCTCACACAATCATAACGTGTCTTGCCACAAACCCCACGTAAGTAACGCATTTCTTCAGCACACAAACGATTCCTATGTTTCTTCTGCAGTACATAGTTTTCACTGCCATACATCAGAGTAGGAACAATTACAGTTTCATACACAGCCATGCGGGACTCTCTAGAGAACCCATCATTCCTGTGAAAACCTCCTAGAGCAGCTATGACTTTCAAAGAAGAATTCACTCGCCTACTGATTTCACCATCCAACTTGTTATCTCTGTCAAACATACATCCTAAATACACAAACGCACTCACCTGGTCCATCACAGTGCCATTTATACTTACATTACATTCAATGCTACCCATTCCTCTCTCAAACACCATAAGTTTGGGTTTTCCCTTATTTATACTCAGTTTGAATTTCATGCAAACTTCGTGCATCCGAGTCAACATACTCTGCAACTCACTTTTGCTCTCTGCCAACAGTACAGTGTTATCAGCATACAGCAATCTGCACACACGGATATCACCAAGACATAAGCCACTATTATCTATTTTGGCCTTGTAACGTACCAGGAGATGTGACGTACCTGCCAGAAGGACGCACACGACATAAAGGCAGATAGCAATTAGAATCAATGTCCGCGTAGCTTAATTGGTAGAGCAACTTATTCCGGAATGAGTGGACCCGGGTCCGAACCCCGGCGCGGATAAAAATGACGGAGAAATTCACTTCGTTATAATGGCGCCCGAACTACCCGGATGACCCGACCGTTCAAAATCTCGCATTGGTGTGATGTTATTTCCACACCGCGAGATAGGAAAAATGTGAGCAGCACTTCGAAAGAAGAAAAAAAAAGAAAAAGAAGGGGGAGATGATGTAACGTACCAGGAGATGTGACGTACCTGCCAGAAGGACGCACACGACATAAAGGCAGATAGCAATTAGAATCAATGTCCGCGTAGCTTAATTGGTAGAGCAACTTATTCCGGAATGAGTGGACCCGGGTTCGAACCCCGGCGCGGATAAAAATGACGGAGAAATTCACTTCGTTATAGCCTCACGCATGCATGCGTCCATAAAAATATTAAACAGCCATGGTGACATTACACAACCTTGTCTAACTCCTGCACCAATGGAAAACCATTTTCATAAAACACCATTCACTTGCACACAAGCTCTACTACCAGCATACATGGCTTTTACACTATTAAGTAGATTCCCAGTAACACCATATTCATTCAATACCTTCCACAAAAGTGTCCTATTCACTCGGTCGTGAATAGGACACTTTTGTGGAAGGTATTAATCTATGAAGTTAGTTAAAACTGCCTTCCCAACAGCCAGATACTTTTCAATCATCGTGCGTAATGCAAAAATCTGGTTAGTGCAGCCTTTACCAGGCATAAAACTACTCTGAACATCCCACACTTTCAATGATGTAAGACCCCGTACTTTTTCAATAAAAACCTTACCAAACACTTTCCCTGGCACACTCAGTAGGCTAATACCACGATAGTTCTTGCATTCAGTCTGATCACCTTTTTCCTTATACAAAGGAAAAATAATAGCATCCTTCCAATTCCGAGGGACCATTCCTAACTCCCAGCACAACTGGAAAATTTCAGTTAACCAATCAATTATAGAGTCACCACCATACTTCAACATCTTTGCAGTTATGCCATCAACTCCTGGAGCCTTACCATTCTGAAGAGATTTTAGAGCTTTACACACTTCTTCTCTTGAGATCCCTCCTGTGCTTTCATCCCTCATTGGGACATCATCTGCATCTGTCTCAGAATCATTTTTGCTCTTCTGATCTAATAACTCACAGAAGAATTCACCCCATCTTTCACTTAACTCATTGGGCTCCCATATCATTTCCCCGATCTCATTCTTCACACAACTTTCAACTTTGTTTTCCCTATTTTTCCTGAGTCTCATGTACTTCCAGAAGAATTTTCTATCTTTCCAAAAAGCCAGTTCATGCCTTTGCACTTTCTCCTTCCTATCTTTTGCCTTACTGTGGCGAACCAGCTTAGCAGCATCACGTTTCTTACAGCGATATTCATCCACAGAAACTCTAACTTGCAACATCCCCAAATAGGCTTCCTCCTTTCTCTTTACTGCCTCATCAATCTCACTATTCCATTAAGCATCACCTTTATTGTTACCCACTATTGTGGCGCCACAGACATCTTTAGCAGCAGTGACAACACAGTTCTTAAAACATTCCCACTTCTTTTCTACATCCCTCTCACAAGATTTCAGATCCTTCAGTCGGTCTCTGAGTAAGTCAGAGTACCGCTGATGATCTTCAAGGAGCCTATCAACTATTATTCTTTCTATCCTGGGTCTCATCCTATTCCTTTTCCTCCAACCAACATTAAGTTTCACTCGTGACACTACCAAGTAATGATCAGAACCAACATCTTCACCTCTCATCACACGGGTATCAACAACTAAGTGTTTCAAACGCTGATCGTGAACAACAAAATATATCACACTCTTTTGACCGAGGGTACGATTTTCCCAAGTATATGTGTGTATATACTTGTGGTTGAAAAATGTATTAGACACACACAAACCATTCTCAATGCAGAGTTCAATTAATCTTTCACCATTATCCTTCACACAAGGATCATTAAACTTACCCAGAACATTCTCAGAAATTGCATTCTGCACACCTACTCTAGCATTGAAATCCCCTGCTATTATAACTTTTTCTTTAGCACCAAACTGGCTGAAAACAGCTTTTAGCTCATTCCAGAAATCTTCTTTCTTATCAGAAGGTTCCGAGTCTCAAGGAGCATACACTACAACAATTACAATTCTCTGAAGTTTCACTTTCAAACGAATCCAGAGAATTCTCTCACTTATGCAACTATAATGAATCAAGTTGTTCTTCATCTTTTCACTTAAAATCACACCTACACCAGCCTGTCCTCTCATATTATCCAATACTCCAGACCACACACTCACCGTGCCATTCACTTCTGCTACCCCAATTTCCTTCTTTTTGGTTTCACTTACACACAGCACATCCAGTCTATACCTATTCATCTCCTCAATCACCTCACTCATCTTTCCATTTATAACTCTAGTATTCCATACACCAATCTTACATTCACTCAGCCAAGATCTCTTTCTCATACGCCGTTTAGAAAGTTCAGGTCGATTCCGTGGTGGACCGTCCTTCTCAAGTATGGTAGGTCCACCATATCCCACACTTGAGTCATTCTTAATATTTCTTTTTGTCTTTTTAATCAGGTAAGTACATCAGTGTGGGGATTAGCCCCCACAGCTGAGGGTTCTAGTTGGTCATTCAACCTAAGGATTCTGGAACAAAACCCAGTGAGTTGGGGTCTTTTCGCAAATGTCACACAGAACTAGCTTGCACCTCTCCAAGATTCACAGAGGCCCTAGTTGCTGTTGTGTGTGCCATTGTTACCACGGAGCGCCCCGAGGAGGCAAACCCATTGCTCACTACGACCGCCAATGCATACATTAATATCATTAATAACATCTATGAAAAAGCAAGGGCAAAGATTCGGCTGTTTGAAAATACAACACACGTAAAAATTGGAAATGGAGTGAGACAAGGTGACACTATATCTCCGAAGCTCTTTAATGCCACATTGGAAATTGTCTTTCAATCACTGAACTGGGAAAACAAAGGGATAAAGATTAATGGAAATTGTCTAACTCACCTTAGTTTTGCTGATGTCGTAGTCATTTTTGCAACTACCCCATCAGAGCTGCAGTGTATGATCCAGGAACTTGCTGACAAGAGTAAAGAAGTGGGATTAAAAATGAACTTTCAGAAGACAAAAGTGATGTACAATGCTTTTACAAGAAATGAAGATTTATCGATTGATGGAGAAAACTGGAGATAACACACACGTACGTTTATCTCGGACAGCAGATATCAAGTGAGGGTCACATTGATGAAGAAATTAATCGGCGTACAAAACTTGCCTGGAGAGCTTTTGGAAGAAACAGCATAATTTTCAAGAGCAATATGCCATTATGTCTTAAAAGAAAAGTGTTTGATCAATGCATCCTTCCATTGCTTACTTGTGGTGCAGAGACGTGGACCTTAACTAAAAGAGGCATACAAAGGCTGCAGACAACTCAAAAAAGCATGGAGAGGTGCATGCTTGGTGTGACCAGGAAAGATAAGAAGAGGAACTCGTGGATCCGAAAAATGACAAGAGTGGAAGACATCATGATCAGAGTTAAATCCCTGAAATGGCAATGGGCTGAACATACTGCCAGAAGGACAGACCATCGATGGACAGCCGAAATTTTAGATTGGATTCCAAGGGACAGGAAAAGACCCAGAAGAAGACCACATGGAAGATGGGTAGATGGAATTCGAAAGTATGCGGGAGTGAGATGGAGGAGGCTGGAACAAGACAGACCGTTGTGGAGGAAACTTGGGGAGACCTTCGTCCAGCAGTGGATTGATACTTGTTGACAATGATGACGATGATGATGATACAATTAGAATATTTACGTACCATTCGTCCTGATGAAGCTAGGTCAATAACTAGCGAAACCATGGTCGGCTTGAAAAAATAAATATTTGTGACAAGGAAACCACCGTCCAACATGAAAGCTTGAATCGCTCACTACTGGGCGGAAGGGACCAGGCTTACGACTACTGATGTAGACCTTCGCCACGTAGAATTTTTAAGCACGGTGGTGTGAGTGATTCGTAGTAATCGCGTAATTACTCTGTGTGTTAGTTGTGGAATGAACATTAACCATATCCGATACTGCGCGAACTACAGTAACTGTTCGTGCTAAACGTACGCTTCCTTTGCCCCTGCATGCAATAGGTAGATGCTTTTTCTGCTGTAAACATGTGCTATAGGACGAACAGTTATTTTTGTCAGATACATTTCTTACAGTAGCACATATTGACAGCTATTATGATAAAAATGTATGCATAACGGAAACAAAATGTTGTATGCTGCAGAATTATTGAAAGTGTTAGCTTATTACATTACAGAAATTCTCAAGAAAAGGACATAAATTATCGATTTCTGAAAATCCCTAAAGAAGGTTACGTATTGTTCACTTCTTTTTATCATTGTATTTTTTCTGAGTTCTTCTTAACAGAGGTATTCAGGAAATTAATCTATTCCAGCGAAGTAAAAAAACAAACAGAAAATGCTGCAAGGAAGTATCGAGAACCTCTTAAATATGTATGCGACCTGAGTGTGAACAAAGGGAGAAAAATGTGTTAGTTCAATGAAACATTTTAAGCATATTTTTTTTGCTGTGCCTTCCGCCAAACATTACAAATGAAAAGAAAAACACAAAAGAAACAGCGCGCAGGCTCAACGAACATCGTAGTTTATTTTCACCCGTCGAATGAGGTAGAATGTATTAGGAAGCTTTCAATACAAAGTAAATAACATCTTTAGAATTGAAACGCGGGATTATCGGACGACTATCGATTTTTGCGCGAAACCATTTTCCCCCTGCAGCAACATCACGAAGGATGAAATCCTTCCGTTCGAGACGTGAGTCTAATAGATTCCGAAAAATGTGGATAAAAATGCGAACCCTTTTCAGATTCAGATCCAAGTGCAAAAAGAGTTTTTGAAGGAGGCCCAGGTCATCCATGAAATAGAAACCAGAAGACGTGTCCCCCCCCCCCTAAAAAAAACATATCGAAAGGTGGAAAAGTATCTTTTCTTCACTCTTAAAATGTTCCACCGAAAAGGAAAAGTGTGCTTCCCTTTCGAGTGCGTCATTTGTAATTTACGAAAAAGAAAATGTACAAAAACGCATGTGCAAATTTTGCCTTTCACCAGAAACACAGCTACGTTGCAAGCGTCGTAGAATAAAATATGGAATGTCCCTTTTCCCATAATACCAGATTTCGAGACAGGTAAAAATTAAAAACATATTTTATTCGTTCTTATACCATCCTCATCTCCCATTATTTAAAATTACATCACGTTTATTTTTAAGCTAACTTTATTTTCTAGGCATGTCATTCGAACGACTTCGAACGAAAGGTACCTTTTTCCAAACTAGTTTGTTTGTTTTTTATAAAGAACTGAGGTTGAAGGAATTAATGATGACGAAAACGCGAGCAGTGTTTATGATTCCACCCTCTTTCATATTTTTTTTTATAAACTGCGATTAATTTTTGTTGAGTTGAAGCTGATCTTCAAGAGAACCATTTCCGGAACGAAAAAAATATCTACACTATAGCTTATGAATTTATTTTGGTATGAAATGCTCTGTAGTTTTGTAACCCTTTAAAAGCGGCCGAAGTACCTGAATCATATAGTGCCCAAAGTTTTCAGCATTTTCCGAACAGAAATGTTCACAAAGCGGTCGAGTTTTACAAAAACTATAGCAAAATGGTTACTTTTCTCCCACTCATCTCAGTGTTACGGACCATAAACTGGTCATTCTTGAAGAGATATCCCCTCTAATCTTATATTATTTTGCTCCATGACCCAAAGCATGATGGGGAAGGGATGGTCCCTCTGACGCGAACATCATGCCACTGGGCAGAAACGAGAGTCTGAAACGTCTTCTCTCTCCTTTCGTAGGTTTGCCGCCGTTGTTATAGCCCTTTTAGTAAGTAATCACCCAGAAAGGGCTAGTGTCAGTCACCCCCGTAAATGACCATTTGCTTTGAACAACAAAAGTAAGGGAAAAGCAGTGTTTTCTGATGCGCAGATTCACTTGTTGAAGTATCTTTTTAGACAGAGAATATATTCGTTGAAGCTGATTTCAGCCTATTTTGCTAACTCCGAGTTAATTCATTCCATCCAGTTAAAGTTTTGTTTTAATGAAGCTTGTTTTTTACGCTTTCCAACCGTAGGTTGAAGAAGCGTATTGATCCCGCTTTGTCGGTCGGTCTGTCTGCCTGTCCGCACGATAACTCGCGTAAAAATGGTTCGATGTCGATGAAATTTCAGTATGTGGTAAGGGACAACATGGGGATGAACCCTGTTGAAAACCAACGAAATAGAGTCAAAGATCAGGATAAAGAAGCGGGTTCCATTACATAGTCTTTATGCGTCATAACGTACGCAAAAATGCTTCGATTGCGACAAAACGTTATGTTGTTCTGGAGGTATACTAAACCGGTTCTTTTGAATATCATCGAAAGGGGTCAAAGTTCAGGGCAGAGGAGCTGGATTTATTCCTCAGCAATTATCCTCATAATTTGAGTAATAGCTTGAGTAATGATTTCTGGTATGCTGGAAAGCGTATCATAATCAATGCATTGCATGATTTTACTAACTAGTTAAAGTTAAAAATTGTAGCTGGTTTTTTTAGTAATAACCCAGGATAGCTTAACTTCAACAATCATAAAGTTGAACTATTAACATTTTTTGAATTGCACTTCAGAAAATGTCAATAGTTCAACTTACAATATTTTAAAACTCTTTATTCGAGTCAGCCAATCATAGTCAATATTCATATCACGTTTTGAACGAATATCGCTTCCACAATAAGGAAACACCTTTCAATAATCACTCTAGAATCAGCTGAGACGTTGAGTGTATACGTCAACTATTTCATAAAAAATATTTACAAAAAGTTGAATTTGAATTTAAGATGACTTAGTAATCACAAATTAGGTTAACGAAACTCCTTAATTAAATGAAATATATTCTAACTCAAGTCAACCTAACGCAAATGAGTTTAACGCACGACAGCTCAACAAAGGTCAGTCTGAAGCAAAACAGCTATCTTCCCAAACATCCTAAAATATTGTTCTTATCTTAGTTTCTTACGTACGTCACACTACCTCTGACCTCAATACTCGTTGCCAAAAACATTCAGGAGAGAGAGAGAGAAAATGTAAACGTTAAGTACGGAAAATGCTTAAAGGAGAATTTACCGAATTTACATAAAGACATTATCCAAAACGGACAGTTGTATTAGAGTATACACTAGAGCTCCTTTTATTAATATGAAATGAGGAATTATGTTGAATTACGGGACTCATAAATGAGAAAATAATTGCGTTGTTTAGTGTTTCACAAACGTTAACTTAAACGCAAGTCACTGTTGTTCTACCTGTATGTTTTTTAAAAGCATCCTGTAAAATGACAATGATGAAGTCAACAGCACTTGCAAAGTAAATATGACCAACACTTCATCTGAAAATCTATTTTAAACCATTAAAATTATGACTATTGTAATATCTTCCGCTACCAACTTTGATTACATATGAAATCAAAGAGGAATTGCTAATTTTGTATAATTCATAATTAATTTTGAAATCGTTCTTGCATATTTTGGTTATAAGTACAATACCATATAGTTTCACTTACAAATATTTTACCTTGCATTACAATCTTAATCGTAATTGTTGTGGAGGCACTGGTGCCGTTCAAAGTTCTTCTGTTTCTTTCGGTGTTGGACACAATCTTTCCTTAAAATTTTGTTGATGAGCCCAGCTTAGTTTATTCCTTGTGGTGTTGAACATAAGTCTTATTTCTTCCGTTGGTGCTGTACACTTACTTTTTTTTATAACTGGACAATACTTGTCTTATTTGTTTCTTCTACCTTACGGATGCTTATTAAAGGAAGATATCGAAAACTTTATAAACATCGTACCAAGGTGGGTAAAAAGTTCCTCCCGTTCGGAGTTAAAAAGCTTAACGAAGCAAGAAGGCTATTACACTCACTTTATCCTGCAAAGTACAGGCCGTTTTTTCTAAAGTCCTTTACCGACGTTCCACCAGAACCACGATTCCACGGCGAAGATTTCGAGGACAAACTCTCTGATGCCAAATTTCACATCCACCACTCAAGCAAAAGTACCGACCTTGTAGAAAATGTGCGATCGAGAACAGGTGGTTGTCGAACGCGGGCAAGGTCCTGTCTCTATAGAAGATGAAGTAGGATCTCAATTCTTTCCAATTCCTGTAGATTTTGGCGAACCTCTCTGCAGATGTACAGACATAAAAAAAAAGGAGCCACCCCACTTAACTTTGGAACCGTTTGCCGCATATAAACAGGTAAGGTATCGTTGAAAATGACTCAAAGGTAACTATCATATGATGCGAAAAAACATACTAATTGTCTAATTATCATACTAATTAACTCTATCTCCGAATTTTTCCATATAAAACATGCTAATTAGGCTAATTAACATACTAATTAACTCTCTCTCCGAATTTTTCCATATAAAAAGTATGTTATTTTAAGCGCATTTTATTCAGCACATAGCAAAACCCCTAAATTCCAAATTTCATAAAACTCGACCAATTAATACGTGTACAGTGAGCTGCTGAAAAAAGATGCCGCTAATGTTAAATTGCGGAATTCATTTTTGATTTGTATCATTTAATCGAGAACAGATACAAAGATTATGTGTTGCAACAGTAAAACAGAAAGAGACCCACATAATATGAGCCGCTATGCAAGAACAGAACTGGTATATTAAGGGAATTATAAATTATGCAAAATGATCATGAAAAAAAATGTATTATCACCATATCTGATTAATAGTCCATTCGATGTGAAATATTTTTAAACCTTTAAATCCAAAGTTACAGCGTGATAGCATAAAATCTTACTGAGATATAAGCGAAAACTTAAGCATATATCGATTAAGGAGCCGTGCGAAAAAATATATTATCCTCTTTTTACGGTAAAACGTAGGAGTATTTGGAAATAATTAGGAGAAACCCCGGAGTATTTGGAAATAATTAGGAGAAAGTGTTTCTACGTGACACTGATACTGAATTTGGTTGCAAGGAAGGAAACTAATGGATGTGGAATCAGTTATTATACCACTAAATTCAAAGTTGCAACTTTTAATGATGAACATTATAAATTAATAATTTTGCACAAGTATAGCTCAACTTACGACGTAGTTCGTGAAGTTACATATTTTTTTTATTAGTTACATAGCTGACTCTTTTATATTGTTCCTGGTGTCCCACAATACCGCAGAACATGTCTACTGCTATGACTCCTCAAGTTAAAATACAGCGAATATTTAAGCAGAGCTACCGATAGTTTAATTCTAGCTTCAGGTCAAACTAGATGTCAACACTAAATTTCCGTAGGCGAATGTGTGGACAAATAAATTTCGCAGAAATAAGGTTTTAACTAAATATATCTCAGTGAACCACAGAAACCAGCATCATTGTTACAAATCAATTATAATTGACTAGATGAAAACCCGTCAATAATAACGGAGGAAAATAAGAGGTGTTTATTTTTTTAATAATCAGATATTGTTTTCTTGGTTGTGATGTCCAACTGTGAAAGCATGTTTCATGAACATTGCAGTATAAAAATAAATTAATAAGTACGAACCGTGCACCGATTATACTCCAAATAGTATAACTATACTAATAATCCAAATTTATTTGTGTGGAATAGAAATAAAGCTTGAAATTTTTATTTTTATTGTACGCCAACAAATTCGGATAATTAATACAGTTATACTATTTGGAGAAAAAAAAGCATTATCGGTTCAGGCAGGGATTTGACAATTAAAATCGGAAACCGCGCGCATTATCCCAGTGTTTGTTCGCCGCACGTCATATGTTTCTATAGGCAGCTCATGAAATATATGAAAAACAAAAGCTACAGCCAGTTGTAATATTTCCGACATTTTTCTGTGAAATCGTTTGAAAGCAAGCTAAACCTCTCATAAAAGGCATAGTGGCCCTAGAGCGCACATTGTTTCATGTACTGTAAAAAAAAAAAAAATCCCGCAGGTAGCAAGCAACTACGTTCTTCTGTTCTTGCCAGATAGCAGAAAAGTGTTGAAATAATAAAAGCATGTTCGGAAACTTAGAACTATGCAGTTGCAAATGTTAAAATGTTATGTTAGTTCATGCGCATAACCATAAAAGTATGCTTTCTTTTCTTTCCTTTTGTTTTCTTTTTCATTCCTTCTACAAATATAAATAAAATAATATCTGGTTATGCTCTGCGAAAAAAATCTAGTAATATTCTGAGAATTTCGTAGTTTAAGGAAAAATGAAAAAGAAAGTTTCCAATCAGGTTTCGTCACCAAACACATGAAATAATAAAAAGACACAGTTACCTACTGTATTATAACTCTCAATTGTTAGACTTAAATGAGAAAAGAAACTGGTTTGAAAATCTAAAATAAACATTTTAGGTTCGCAAGGGAAATTTTAAAATTAAATTTCATACGATAGGATCCTAAATAAAAAAATTACATTTCCTTTATGAACGACAAAGTATATCCAAATTTCCTGACGTAGCGTTTTTCTGTTTCAAAAGATTTAATCATGGGACGTAATGCATCTGTGACGTCATGTCAGAATGATTTAGATGAGGTCGCGTCACACCAGAAGCTGTTAAAAATTGGTCTTTGTTTCTATGACAACAAAGCAAAGTGGTACACACGTGCGCTGTACGCGACAAAATGCGACAATCGTTCATACGTTCAAACAAAGAAAACTATATTGTTTTGAATTGTCACGTGGATTTAATATCAGAGGCACAAATTTAAATTACAAAACATAGCGGTTCCCATTTATTCGTGTTTTAAGCCCGATAATTATAAAAGCAAAGTGAGTTTTTGAGGTGGAAAAAACCAAGTAATAAATCACTTCGAATTGATCGCACACTTTTGTAGTATTTTGTGAAAGCCATTTCCAAAAAAAAGAGTGATCATTGCGTTTCTCATATGATCCCAAGGCGTTATCCATGCTCTCTGCATGTGTTAACAATGCTCTCTCCCCCACAAAATGGTTTATGATAGAAGAAAATATTTTTACGTAATGCATTCGGAATACTTCGTGCAAAAAGCATGGAACACTGTCGTAACGCACTGCCAAAGCATTTTACAGAATTACTTTCTGGAGGTGTTCCGAATGAGTTGTCAACCTTTCCTCATCGATGTTGGAACACATTGATGTGGTATATATTTCGAAATGTCACGGACAGCTAGAAAATAAATTATGAAAGTAGGGCATGGCTTAAACGTCTGTATCATTTTAGGTGTGAAAATGCAGTAATTTACTTAAATAGTGAGTTTTGGTTTAGTGAAACTTGACAGAAAACATGTCATGTGTCATTTGGTGCACATAGACATTCATCTATTATCCCTTCAGTTGGTCAACATCAGCGCCAGTCCTTGTGTATCCCATGGTATATATATATCAGAGTACAGCATAAACTATATTTGCAGGTTTATTTTATTTGGCCGAACCAGTTCTTGCCCGAATTTCGACTACGTATTTGGACTCCTTGTTCATGTGTTGCTGTGCCGGGCTTGAATGTGGATTTTTCAGCTGGTTTTCGTAATACGTGACAAATGACAAGCAGCATACTGTTTTATACGTATTTACAGTTATATTTAATATTTATTAGGTGTAGAAATACGTTTTAAAGCGTTTTTGTGTGACGTATACCGCTAATTTACATATCCGACATTCCCCCGCGTTATTTTCACGTGACCGTAACTGGTCCACAGTATAAAATGTGACACAGAAGTTTGCTCAACAGTCAAACGCCCTTGCACACCGGTAGATGAAAAATGGCAAGCGATACTGCATTTATTCGACATTACATTCGTTACGAATTTCATCAAGGAAAAAGTGCTACAAAAGCATTTGCATCGATCTGTTCTGTTCCGGGGGAGAATATTTTATCGAAAAACACGTGTGAGTCTTGGTTTAGACGGTTTAAAGCAGGTGATTGTGATGTTAGCGATCGAGTAAGTAGCGTCGCTTCGCAAAAGATTGCACATGAGGAATTGCAAGCATTGCTGGATGAAGATTCGTATCAAACGCAAAAAGAACTAATTGAACATCTTGGGGTAACTCAACAAGCCACTTCCAATCGTTTATGCGCAATGGGAAAGATTCAGAAGGAAGGAAAATGGATGCCACATGACCTGAGCCAGAGGAACATGGATGAGCGTGTAATCAAGTGATTGAATCTGTTGAATAAACACGATGGAAAGTCTTTCCTGTGGAGAATAGTTACGGGTGACGAAAAGTGGATATGGCACGACAATCCTGAACGCAAAAAACACTGAGTATAAGTATCGACTTCACCACCGAAACGCAATATTCACTCCAAGAAAGTTTTGCTGTGCATCTGGTGAGATATGAAGGGTGTGCTCTATTATGAACCATTGGAACAAATCTAAACTGTTATTGCTGATCGCTACAAGCATCAATTGCTGCGATTGAACCAGCAAATCTGTCGGAAAAGTCCATTCACAGACAAAGGATTGCGTCCCCTGAAATTACTGCATGACAACGCTAGGCCGCATGTCGCGTAATCGGTCAAGGAAACGTTATTGACGCTTGGCTGAAAGTGTTGGAGCACCCGGCGTATAGTCCCGGCATAGCCCCTTCAGACTAACATTTTTTTCGATAGATGAAAAATGCCATATCTTACACGGTCATTGTAAAGTGGTGCCAACAATTTGAAGATGGTCGCACAAATTTAACGGAAGAATACGCGAAGGCAAACCATCAATATCCAGCCCTTAGGAGCATATTCCTGCTGTTGGCGACATGATACGGGATAATATGCTAATCAAAATCAAGAAAATCGTCAGTACGTTAGACATTTCATACGGGACTGTGCATTCCATTATTCACGGGCAGCTGGGATTTCTGAAATTATGTGCGAGATGGGTGCCACATTTACTCTCCGACCAGCACAGAAACCAACGTTTCCTGTAGTCTTTGGCCCTTCTGCATCAGTATTCTGCTGAGGGTCACAATTTGTTTACGTCGAATCATCACAAGTGACGAAATGTGGTTTCACCCCTGAAACTAAACTACCGTCCATGGAATGGAAGCATGTCATCTCTCCAACAAGGAAAAGGTGCAAAGTCCAACTGTTTGCGGGAAAGGCCATAGTGGCTAGTTTCTTTGACTGTGAAGGTGTCGTTTCTACGGACTTTCTTCCAAAAGAGACGACATAGACCCATTGTTGAAATTATAGTCAAATAGTGCCAACTGACGCTAATTGTTAAACAATGATTTGACTTATAGTAACACTATACTAGTGATCCGATTTATTGGCGTAGGGAAATATACACAAGCGTTTTAAAGTTTTCGCACATCAACCAGATTGCTTTTTCAAAGAAGTTAAACCGAGACTGCATTTAGTCTCTGTCTAACTTTCAAGCTTTCGCACATCAACCAGATGGCTTTTTCAAGGAAGATAAACAGAGACTGCCTTTAGTCTCTGTCTAACTTTCAAGCTTTCGCACATCAACCAGACGGCTTTTTCAAGGAAGTTAAACAGAGACTGCCTTTAGTCTCTGTCTAACTTTCAAGCTTTCTCACATCAACCAGATGGCTTTTTCAAGGAAAAAGCATAGTGCGAAAGCTTGGAAACGCTTATGTATATTTTCCTACGCCAATAAATGGGATCACTAGTATAGTGTTACTATTTTCTACATAATTGGTGTACTGTTCCTCGTTATCAATTACTTTCTTGTGATATAGATAAATATTTAACATTATAATTAGGTTTTCTCATTTTTTTCTTATTTTGCTATAGTTCTTTTTCTTTTTAAATAGGGAGCAGAGGACTATGTCACGCCTATTTGGCCTTTTTCCTCTTTGCTACCCTGTTGTTACATTATTACTAATTTGTGTGTTTTATTAATGTATTCTACAATCCACATTATTGTGAAAACTAAAATAAAAGTGATTGATTGATTGATTGACTATCAATGCTGGCTCATATTGCCAAACGCTACGAAATTTGCTAAAGGCAATAAAGTACACATGTTGGGGTAAGTTGAGTGAAGGTGTCATTCTGCTGCACGATAACTCCACACCCGACACAGCACAGAAATCAAAAGAATTGCTGCAATCATTCACTTGGGAGGTATGGAAGCACCCACCGTACAGCCCCGAATTATCCCTGTGCGACTACCATTTGTTAGAATGAAACAGTACTTTAGTGAACAACGATTCAAAACGGATGACACTGTGGAAAATGCGGTCCTTAACTGGTTGCACCAAACTGGAGGAGATTTTTTTCTGTACAGATATGGTAAAGTTAATGATACGTTCCGATAAATGTTTATAGTCTTTAGGGGACTATTTCGAAAACTGAATAAATGTTGTACTTTTAAACCAACATAGATCCCCAGAGTATATCTCTTCATTTTTCTTTTTTTACGCTTCCCAACCGTAGGTTGAAGAAGCGTATGTGCTCCAACTTTGTCCGTCTATCTGTCTGTCCGTCCGCGCGATTACGCGTAAAAATGGTTTGATTTCGATGAAATTTTAGTATGTGGTAGGGGACCACCTGGGGACGCACCCTATTGAAAATGGGAAAAATGGTCAAAGTTCAGGACATAGAAGCGGGATCCATTCCATAGCCCGTATGCGTCATAACTTACGTAAAATGCTTCGATTGCGACAAAACGTTATGTTGTTCTGGAGGTATACTAAACCGGTTCTTTTGAATATCATCGAAATCGGGTAAAAGGTCAGGACACAGGAACGAGATTTATTCCACAGCCATTATCCTCATAATTTGACTAAACATGCTTCTATTGCGACAGACATTTAGTATGTTGTTCCGGAGGTATACTGAACCAATTTTGTTTAATATAATCAAATGAGGTCAAAGGTCAATGCACAGGAGCGAGATTTATTCCACCGCCATATCCTCATAACTTGACTAATAACTTGTTTAATGATTACTGGTATGTTGGAAAGCGCATCATAAGCAATGCATTGCGGGATTTCACTAACTTGTTTTTAATTCAACAATGTAACTAACTTAGTGGTGACCCAAAGCATCATGAAAACGCAGCAGTTGTTCGGCATAAAGGTTCCCGTTCACCATCTGACAATCTTAATCTTACACGAGGTCCCAGTGCACAGGACACTTCACAACTCCACCAAATGCGCAGTATGACTTTCTTCTCTGAAAGCCAGTTTCACACCACTGGGTCTGCTTCTTGGCGTGGCTTCAGCCACTTGTTCTCAGTGGTACTTAAAACGCAGGAAAGCCCAGTTTTTTTATCCCTTGTGTTATTGACATTAAATCCTATCGTCCTGTGGATTTGACAGTAATCTGCGACGGAGTGCGACATCTAACGCCTTCTACGGTATCAATTCATACGACACCTTTCGACATCTCCTCGAAAAGAAACTAAGCTGAAGCATGGGAAAAAATATGGTGAATTGAGAAGGACACACCTCAACTGC
This sequence comes from Macrothele yani, assembly GCA_039090855.1. Taxonomy (NCBI): domain Eukaryota; kingdom Metazoa; phylum Arthropoda; class Arachnida; order Araneae; family Macrothelidae; genus Macrothele; species Macrothele yani. The sequence continues at coordinate 21,021,828 of CM076997.1, read as the reverse complement.
CGATTGTCGTGTACTGGTACTAGGGTACATTGTTACAGCTTCGACCAGAGTGTCCGTATTTTTGGTCGCTAAGAGCCCTGATCTCGACAGTTTTTCAAAACTCGGGTACGTAGCACTGAAACGCAGGACCCATATCCATGCAGTGCTGCTGTTCACATTTTCACTGCCTTCAGCTGCTCAAATTTATCTTAACCCTTTAAAGACCATGATCCGAAAATCTTGTATCAATCTAAATACCATAACGCCCGAAACTGTTTGTGTTGGTTCACTTCTTTGTTTAGTAAAAACGATAATGACTGGGGGTGACACCTGCTGATCCCTCATAGGTCATGAAAATTTGAAAAGCAAGTAAGTGCAGGAAATCAAAGTCACTCTAGACAGGCGTTTCGGGAGGCAGTGGTTGTTGGTATATACGGGCTTTTTGGGCATTATGGTCGTTAAAGATGCAGCCGCGATTAACCCTCTTTTTCGGTAAATGATGTAGGATCTTGTTCATCGAGTTCCATCCTCTGCAAACCTGATAGCACAATGTAACCACGCCAACTGCACGCCATCAGCATCAGGTGCTCCACGTCATCGCTATACCCAGTCCACACTGGCAATCGTTTTGCATTGGAACGGAGGCCCAACATCATGTGTAGTTCAAAACCGGACGTATTTTTGACTCACTCTGGTATTTCAACTTCAATTCACAGTAAAATTGAGTAAACAAAGGCTGATCAACAATTTACTCCTGATGACTTCTGTCAGCGGATTATGGATGTATAAACCAGTGACTTCCAAAGTCATTGCACTCTCCTGACTAGAGAGAGTTGCGTAGCACAGAAATTTGAATAAAAAGTCAAAATGCTGGATAACAGATTTAAGGGATAATAACCACTAGTGTAGAAACGTGGTGTCACTCGAAGGTAAATTCTGTGATTCGGTTGAATGATGTGACGCGAGGTATTAAACATTTGCCTGAATTTGACATAAAGCCACCGGTCTGTCTTCTTGCACTGGTCTCTCCATACACCCAACAAGTTTCTGTTTGTTGTTGAAGTCCTACCGTTCGTTCCTCATCGATCAATGAATTGCGTTCGAGTGCTAATTTTGAACACCATTATTACACGCGTCGAATGCTCACGATTTGAGAATCCTAGACGTCTTGCAGTTGGGATATAACCCTATTTCCGGCAATTCCCCAGCTCAGAGAAACCCAATCTCTGCCCGTACCCCAATATGAGACCATTTCTCTAGATGGGTCGTCATGTTTTCTTAAATATGCTATCCAGTAAGTTACGATTTTGTTCAAACTGTTTGGTATGCTAAAGAACGACCTCTATTCAGAAGGATAATCAGTTCAAACAACACCGACTTACGTATCGCACATAAGCCGCCGAAACTAATCTAAATTTACTTACTGATCCCCTTACGTAAATTATCATCTTTGATGAAGATTATATATACACTATTTTGACAAAACTCACTGGACACCTAAAAGAGAAACACAACATATCATTTATTGACATACATTAGTACGGTGTCGGTTCACTTTTGGCCTTAATGCATGCACTGACCCTTCGAGACATGCTTTCGAAACAGAGCTATAGGTATGCACTTACATTCAGTACATAATGCTGCCGCTAACTGTTGCTCAGTAGTAGGCCTTGGTTCTAAACTTCTTATGCGGCGTTCTACTTTATCCAACAGGTGTCCTGTTGGATTAAGATCAGGGCTCTGTGCTGGCCAGTCCACAAACAAAACAAACTTATCGCGCTGGTACCAACAAAGCTCGGTTTAATAAAATTGACACAGAGTTGGTAGGGCATAATTGTTCAGAATATCAAGGTAGACGTGCTGGTTAACAGGTATGTCCACGATAACCAATGGGCCGGACCATACCACGAGTACACTACTAGCTCCAAACGTGACCGTAGAAACAATTACACCCCCACACGAGTACACTACTAGCTCCAAACGTGACCGTAGAAACAATTACACTGTGATAAATAGCGTTTCCCCGGCTGCCGACATACCCACACACGGCCATCAGACTGATGGATCGTTTATCTGGAGTGATCAGTACATAGGACCCGTTTCCATTGATCTACGGTCCACGATAAATAATCTTCACACCATGCTTCACGACGAGTTGCATTCCGAGTGGAGATGAAATCCTTATGGCAGCCGCACGACCACGGTAACCCATGGAATGAAGATATCTGCGAATGGCACGTGTACATACAGAGGTTCCAGTATTTTTACTCACCTGTACACTGAGCTCTTGTGCAGTACGCCGCCGATTGGCTGTAACCACTTTCCTGAGGTTTCGACCGCCTCTATCACTGATTTTCTTTGGTCTGCCGATACGTTTCGCTGCTTCAGGTGAGCCATGTGTCTTCCACTTATTCAGTACATCGAAAACTGTTGACTTGAGTATATTTAAACGCCTCCAGGTTTCTCTTATGGACAACCCACTAATATAACACCCAACAATATTTCCTTTCTCAGAGTCAGTTCTCTCCCGCCGCGACATTTGCACTCAACCTCACAGTGCGATATGATCGCGATTAGCTGCAGGCTTGTTTCTATACAGTTTGCAGCTGTACCGCGCGTCTGAACAAACAACGCAGAGAATCCGTTCATTTGCTTTTGAAGGGGTGTTCTGTGACTTTTTTCAACATGGTGTATTTTGAATTTAGATTATGATGTTTCAAGATTAAAAATATACCATATATACCCTTGTACAAGACAAAAGTTTTTGGAACATATCATGCTCTCAAAGTTGGGGGTCGCCTTATACGCGGGTCACTAAAAATTAGGGCTCGATTCCCATAAATTATCCCGTGGAATTTATTGGAGGGTTTGTTTACGATTTAGGCCGCGTCTTTCCACGCTATAGTTTTTTGACCTTCTGAAAAAGAAAATAACAACAAAGATGACACCGAATTTTCGGGTGTAATAAGCACGTCTTTTCAATCCGTTCTGACGCAAATTAAATTTACCAAAGCTATTCAAAGTCAATGGAACCGGTATGGAAAACAATAGTATCTGACGGAAGAAAAGTTTTTCAATCGGGTTTTTAATCCCTCAGATATTGCTGTGAAAGGAATCGTGAGCTTACGCCTCCTGGTTACATACTTGTGCTTCAAGAAAAACATGAATTTTTATGAGAAACATTTCCCACCGGAAATGCTCTCCAACGCAGAAAAATTTTTCAAATCGGACTCTAGACAAAAATGAGACATGAATCTACGCTCCCTGGCGGGAAAACCTTGCATTATTTTAGGAAGAAAGTATTCTCAACTACAAATACATCAAAACCAGAAATGAGCACTCTTGCCTCCTTGTGGTCAAACCATTCTTTACCAAACATTAGAAATTATGTGAAAAGTATTTTTCATCAGGTCTTGTATGCGATACAGGAAGAATTTTTCAAATTAGAGTTTTAGAAACAGAAATAACGCAGAAAACGCAATTTACCTTTGTGCCCCTAGCGGAAAGTCTATGATGTACTTGAAAAGTTTGAATTTATAGAAAAAACATTTCGCATCGGAAACTATCCAACAAAGAAGGAATTTTTCAAATCGGACTCCTAAAAGTAGAGATATTGACAAAAATAAGGTATACATCTACGCCCCTGGCGTAGAAACCATGCATTATTTCAAGAAGAAAATGTTCCTGAAAGGTTTGTCGACATGAGTAGTATCGGTCAACAAACGACTTTTTTTGCAATCGAGATTTTAGAATCTCACATTTTGCTGAAAATACATCAGAAGCGGAAATCAAGACTTACGCCACCTGGTGGCCAAACCATTTTTTACAAAAATTAGAAATTACGTGCAAAGGATTTCCCATCAGGTGCTGTATCCGGTGCAGAAAGAATTTTTAAAATCGGAGATTCAGAAGCAGAGACATAGGGGGAAAAGCAATTTAACATTACGCCCCCTAGCGGAAAATCTACGAATTACTTGAAAAGTTTGAAGTTATATGAAAAACATGTCACACTGAAAACACTATCCAACAAAGCAGAAATTTTTCAAATCCGACTCCTAGAAGTAGAGATATTGACAAAAATAAGAAATGCATCTACGCGCCCTGGCGGAGAAATTGGAATATTTTAAGAAGAAAATATTTCGAAAAGGTTTATCGATGTGAGTGGCATCAGTCCACAAAAGATTTTTTGCAATCGATATTTTAGAAGCTCAGATTTTATGGCACATACGTCAGAAGCAAAAATTAACAATTACGCCCACTGGTGGCCAAAGTATTTTTTACCAAAAATTTGAAATTATATGCAAAAGATTTTCCAGCAGAAGCTGTATCCGCTGAAGAAAATATTTTTCAAATCGGAGTTTTAGAAGAAGAGTTATCGGAAGAAATTTAATTTACTTTTACGCCCCCAAGCGGAAAATCTATGCCCAATTTTAAAAAGTAACTATATCTAAAATACACTTCGACATAAATGGAATCGAAAGCCAACAGAATATTTTCAATCGGATGTTTAGAACCAGATATGTGGAATAAAACGTATTTTTGAATTCGACATCTGCACTTACGCCCTCTAGCGGTGAAATTGTACATCGTAAAAACAAAACAAAATGAAGGATCATCATTCGCATATTTCAAGCTTCCCAATGCAAAAATAATTTTTCAAATCGGACTAATAGTTGTAGAGATATCGTGGGTACATACAGGTGGATGGACTGACGGACAAACCGGTAACATAAGTACGATCTTTTTTTACAAAAGACGTGCTAAAAATGAAAAAAAATTATGAAATATTTTTCCACCCAGAGTAGAATTCCTTTGGAGATAGATGCCGCTAATAAGATGAGTGAAAAACCTAATCCTGTTTCAAATTGAGACCCTGAAATTTCTTGTTTCCAAACGTTTGATACCTCATTACTTCCTGTGCCCAATCATGGGACGCCGTCGATTTCGTCTGAGTCACTTCGCCTGTAGGCCACAGCGAATCCGGTATCTCTCTTCTCCTGAGTTTTCATAGCAACCGTGGACGTGCCTGTTTGTGCTCCACGCTGGCGAACGCCATCGGCGTTATTGAATGGCAAAGACCGTATTAAGCGAAATGTGAAACTTGAAATGAGGGCAAAACGGCCGTGTTACTTTTCGAATGAAAGAATTGTGGGATGCGATTCCACCACAAAGGGTTATAAAATATCTCAATTAATGCTGAATAAGTAATTCAATGAATGTTAGTGGAGTTATTTTGAAACCCTGGTAGCGAATCATACTTTGAAGGTTTTCACAGAAGATATTCTCAGAAATTTACATAATTTATTTCAATAAACATATTTTCCAAAAATTTGAAACTTAATGTTGGCTGATATGCGGTTCAAGGTTTTTCACAAAGCTTTTGAAGTAGGGGAATCGGCTTATACACGAGATCGGCTTATATGCGAGTATATACGATATATTTAAAATAAAGGAGCAAGAGGGAAACTCGAATTGCTTTTTTAATCCTTTCATTTTTGTTCTTCTAGAAGAGTCCATATCACAGTGGGTGCATGATGACAATAAACGGATGCAGATAGTCTACAAGGATGGAAACGTATCGTGGACCGCTCAGAGCTGCATCTAAACGTACAAGAGATCCGAACGTGTGACATTTGAACACGGCGCAGGCCACAACCGAACCTCCACTAGCCTAAACAGTACCTTGCTGACATGCACGGTCTAACTCTTCCTTCTGTTTCTGCAAGATCCGCACCCTTCCGCTCGCGCGAAATAACCGGAAACTTGGCTCATGGGAGCAGGATACCCATATCCAATGATCCAATGCCCATGTTCTTTGGCGCAGTTGAGGTGTACGTTACGAATAGGACTTTGACGGACCAGCGGTACCAGTGACTTATTGCAGCTAGTGATTGACTGAGGGCTTCTGTGGAGGAGATACTGGCACTTCCTTCGTTGAGATGGGAGGTGCCACTGTCGTGTGCATTCGGTTACAAGAAACAGAGACAGAAGTCGACTGTCACGTTCATCCAACACCTCTCTCTAACCACAGGATTGTCCACAATGTGATGTTACGATGTTATTCCGGAAATGGTGTATTCCCAATACACTCTTGATACTGTTGAACCGGATACTGCAGTTCCTGTATTACCCCCACAATAGAGTGACCCATGTGTTGGGCATCGACTTTCATCCCTCTTTCAAATTCTCAAGTCACGACGTTTACCCATACTGACATAGAATTACCGTCTATGTGAATGCAGTGATGTCTTCCTACATATGTATTATATATACCAGCCAAGCGGTGGGCTCGTCAGCTAGCGAGAGGCGTGATAGCGACGCGGTGTGTAGGAAGTAGGTTTCCCAGGATTTCTTGCTTCTCAAAATAAATTAGAGGACTTTCAGTAGCTCCGGTTGTTTTGGCACCGGATTGAGCGACCATGATGTGCTGCTGAAAGTCACCCGTTCATAATTTAGGACTCTTGTCCTCAAATGAAGAGATTCAGCTAAATCAGAAAAATATTACACTAATGTTTTATCGGTGCTCTTATACGCTGCCATATCAGACGAACAGTATTTTTTTTAAATTTAATCAAACACAATAAGAGGAATGCAACGCTAATCTCAGTTGCTGGTCTTCCGCAAGTTGTATTTTTGTACAAGAAGCACGTGATTTTTTCTGTTCCCACCCTGCAGTCAGTGGTCCTCTTGTCGCCTTAGACGCTCATTGGTCGTTAAGCTCCAAATTAAAAAAAAGAAATTACAGTATTTACACTATGCGAACAAAAGTGATTGGACACCCCCAGGAAGGCGCAATGGTGTGCTCCTGCAGCTGACACGTGGTCGATGAGGTATAAAAACGGCAACGGGAGTACGCTCATATAAATCTAGGCCTTGGGTGGCCTAGTGGTCAGCGTTCGTAACTGCCATGGAGGTAACCTCAGGTTCGATCCTGGGCAGGTGCGAACGTTCGAACCACTAAATACTCGCCGTGCGTCGGATGGGCACGTTAAGCCGTCAAACCCCGGGTACTCTAGCCCAAATCTCGTAGCTTCCTTTTTCTAAGGGTTGTTTAAGACCTGGGGACAGACACTCCCTTCCTAAAATCCTCTACATCTGATGTGATCTGCTCATATCAATCGCTGATAAAATGGCTAACAGGAGAGAGCTCTCAGTGTTTGAATAGAGCGTTATGATAGGCTGAGAAATTTGTAATATAAGAATGAGAAGCATTACTGATGTCAGACATGTCGCTAAATCTACTGTGACCTTTGTCATCAACAAGTGGAAGAAGACGGGACATTGGAGGGATCCGCCTCGCCCTGAAATACCCACGAAACTGCAACCCAGGGACCAGGATGTTGCTGCAGATGGAGATCCGGAAAATCAGGACCCAACCAATGCATGTCATAGCACATGAGTTCCAGATGGCCACAGAAGGTATGGTCTCCACCAAGACACTTCGAAGAGAGGCCCATGCACTCGGATACCGTGGCCAAGCAGAAGCCCATAAACCTCTCATCACAAAGAACAATAAAGGGTGGTGCCAACAGCACAAAAATTGGACATTGGAGCAATGGTGGCAGGTGTTATGGACCGACGAATCGCGCTTCAGATTATTCCGATCGGATGGATGTGCTTGGGTTTGGAAGTTACCCGAAAAAGATCTGCTTCCGTAGCGTACAGCGCCGACTGTGAAGCACGGAGGTCACGGAGGCTTGGTATGGGGCTGTCTCAGCTGGCAAGTTGTGAGCCCACTAGTTGTTATTCATGGCAACATGAAATCTGTGCTGTATAGAAATATCCTGAAAAACTAAATGTGCCGCCCCGGTGGCGCAGTGGTCTAAGCGATGGCCTCTGATCATTCATCCGAACGGGGTCCGGGTTCGAATCCCGGTGAGGCATGGTTGTTGTGTTTGTCTTACGGCACTGGCTCTCTCCCTTCCCTGGAACCAGTGACCCTAAATTAGGGATGGGCGACTGCTTATAGCCCATTGAGTTGCTCACGGTGGTCATTAAACCTCCAATAAAAAAAAAAAAACTAAATGTTCCCAACTCTGTGGGAGTTCTACGATCACGACGGTTGTTCCTTCCAGGATGACAATAGCACTTATCATAGTTCCAGGATTACAACGGAGTGGTTTGAGGAACATCAGGTCTTGCAGATAGACTGGCGTACTCAAAGCTCACACCTGAACCCCATTGAACACCTATGGGATGAACTTGAACTACAATAATAGTTTTTTATTTACTTACAGTGTCCGATCACTTCTGTTCGCATAGTGTCCTGGTCCCTGGGTTGCATACAGCCGTGAATTATTCAAAATGTCAAATGCCCAGCAGAGTTTACATTTCCAGCAAAAGAAAGAATTTTGCAGGACGGTGTACACAAATGCATCATAGTCTACCAAATTAGAAGAATGTCTAGCCATCTTGGAACTGTTCATCTTTTCTGAAAAGTTCAAAACGATAAAGATACCAGAAAACTGCACACGCGAAGTCCGCAGGATATGTTTAATACTTTATTCTAGAAGGAAGAAACATGATAAAATCTACTGTGCTAAGAGCATTAAAGGGAACTTCGTGAGATAGTAAGTCTAATTCTTTTTCTTTTGATTGGAGGTTTAACGACCACCGTGAGCAACTCAATGGGCTATAAGCAGTCGCCCGTCCCTAATTTAGGGTCACTGGTTCCAGGAGAGCCAGTGCCGTAACACAAACACTACATCCATGTCTCACCGGGATTCGAACCCGGACCCCTTACGGACGAATGATCATAGGCCACTGCGCCACCGGGGCGGCAGTCTAATATTGCCTAAATAAATATAACATACGAGTATGAAGTTTGGATAACAGTGTAGATAAGTAAATTCTATATTACTCATCTTAAGAAATATCATCAAAGAATACTCAAATTTTAGTCCAGAGGTGTTTTCCTTGTAGCACATCTGAGACCATACAGTCAGCATCTAAGGCTGGAAACAATAGCCCGATTCTAATTTATGTCATTGGTTTCAAGGACAGTAGGAAAAAATTGACCCAGAATAAACACTCAACCCATGCCTGATCCGGGAATAGAAAGAAGAGCAGCTATGATTTGCCAAAACAACCATCGCATCTTCCTATTCAGCCACCTGGTCGGCTACGATGTTTCCCGTACTAGCAATCTAGTATACTTGTTGGCTAGCCGTAGGTTCTTTGCAGAAATGAATGATAGAACAGACACCAACTGATGAATTGTTACATGTTATTAGTGTTTACAGAACAACACAATGACAGCCCCCACAACTCAGCAAAAACCCATTGCTGGATGACACAAGTTCGTAATGGCGTTAATAACAGCCATGAGGAAACACGGCTTGTGATTGAGTAGCGCAACTAACCACACCTATCGCTCTGTCTTCACGATTGTGCATATGATACAATAAGCCACAGAAAACACATTTTCACTTCGAATAATTTTTCTTTCAGATTTTAGTTTGTTATTTGTTCTACATAAACGTTTCCAGCGTAGCCGAGTTTAAAAGTAAAATGAATGAATTTTTGTCAGAATTTTGTGCCGTAGTCGAACGATGAGTGTTCGCAGACAGCCCACATGGGAGGCTAGTTGAGATAGGATACAGCGGCGGAAGAGTTGCATAATTATCACTCTCTCTCACGTTTAATCTATGAAATATTCATCACTGCCTCATGTTCAATCTCTAAAATATTTAAAGGAACGCATAGTAATGATAAAATATACGCAATGCTTCTGCAAATATACAAAACGCTTAGATTGGATTCTTCTAAAGTAGTGGCTGCAATTATTGACAATGGACGCGATTTCGTTAAAGCATTTCCAATATTCGGGATTCAAGCGGTATGCATTGTTAAGGATGACGTGGATTGTGACTTGGAAAACAGTTCAAGTAGTTCAGATTATGATACAGACGCTGCCTCGGGCTCACCTAGTGATGACGATGAAGTGCATTTGTCGGCTACACATATACATCTTGGGGAATAGTTACCCTTGCATTTCAGATGTGTGTCACATACACTCAGTTTATGTGCAACTACAGATACTCATAAAGTATTAGAAGACCGCAATACCGATCATTCCAAAATGCATCAACATCGGATGAGGTGTAGTACTTTGCGGAGACCTGCAAATCGCCCGAAATCTGCAGAAATGATCAAATATATTTTAGGTTTTATACTTAGCAGGCTTGGTGTAACACGGTGGAATAGTTTATACGATGCTGTGAAACAAATTCTACGCATAAAAGACAAGTCATCTACGCTGCATAAAGTATTGGACTTAAAGAGTGACTTCAGTTATATGGAAGAATATGTTAAATCTACTAAACACATCGCCGAGGCCCTATACATACTCCAAGATGAAAATGACATGTATTTTGGCATCCTACTTACAACGTTATTATCATTAAAGCCCAAATTACAAACGTTATTGACTGGAGACCTCACGCATTTCCGACCATTAGTCGAAGCTTATTTGGAAGGTCTAGACCGAAGGTTTAAGGAATAATCCACACTGTCATCTCCCCATGCAGAAAAGGCTGCAATAGCAGCTTTATGTCACCCTAAGTTCAGTTAATTAAAATGGCAATCTTTATGTCACTCATCTTTATGTCACCATAAGTTCAGTCAATTAAATGTCAAACTTTATGTCACTCATCTCCCCAGGCGGAAAACGCTGCAATAGCAGCTTTATGTCACCCTAAGTTCAGTCAATTAAATGGCAATCCTTATGTCACCATCTCCCCAGGCAGAAAAGGCTGCAATAGCAGCTTTATGTCACCCTAAGTTCAGTCAATTAAATGGCAATCTTTATGTCTCTCATCTCCCCAGGCAAAAAAGGCTGCAATAGCAGCTTTATGTCACCGTAAGTTCAGCCAAATAAATAGCAATCTTTATGTCACTCATCTCCCCAGGCGGAAAAGGCTGCAATAGCAGCTTTATATCACCCTAAGTTCAGTTAAATAAAAGGGCGATCTTTATGTCACTCATCTCCCCAGGCGGAAAAGGTTGCAATAGCAGCTTTATGTCACCCTAAGTTCAGTCAAATAAATGGCAATCTTTATGTCTCTCATCTCCCCAGGCGGAAAAGGCTGTAATAGCAGCTTTATGTCACCGTACGTTCAGTCAATTAAATGGCAATCTTTATGTCTCTCATCTCCCCAGGCAAAAAAGGCTGCAATAGCAGCTTTATGTCACCGTAAGTTCAGCCAAATAAATAGCAATCTTTATGTCACTCATCTCCCCAGGCGGAAAAGGCTGCAATAGCAGCTTTATATCACCCTAAGTTCAGTTAAATAAAAGGGCGATCTTTATGTCACTCATCTCCTCAGGATGAAAAGGTTGCAATAGCAGCTTTATGTCACCGTAAGTTCAGTCAATTAAATGGCAATCTTTATGTCTCTCATCTCCCCAGGCGGAAAAGGCTGCAATAGCAACTTTATGTCACCCTAAGTTCAGTTAATTAAAAGGGCGATCTTTATGTCACTCATCTCCCCAGGCGGAAAAGGCTGCAGTAAGAGCTTTATGTCACCCTAAGTTCAGCCAATTTTAATGGCAATCTTATACTCCTAATTCCTATTATATCAAAATGAAAACTTTGCTCATAAATCAATTGTCAAAAGAAATTAAATCACAATAACATCTCGTGGATGCACCTTCTACCAGTCGCTAGACAAAGATGATTTTTTCTGTATTTATCCCAATTATGAATATGACAGTGAAAACAAACATCCAACAAGGAAAGTTTGACTTATCTATATACATCTGAGACTCGAAGAACCAGGAGATTTACGTGTGTTACATAATTATAAAGAGGTAAAAGATCTGTTCGTGCAGTATAATACACCTCTGCCCTCCTCAGCGACCGTCGAACGGTTGTTCTCATACGCTACTATTGCCAATTACTGCAAAGCTAATAGAATTTTTGACAAACTAGGGATTAGGGAATAGGAAAATCTTACCTTGTTTTGCGACAAGCCACCTAGTTATTTTACTTTGCAATGAGGATTTGTCATTTCTTTACTTTGTGATGTTCTCGTTGCTCATTCTTTCGTTGTACTCGTAGTTCACTTTGCCGTTGCCATATTTTGTAGCAATCAGACCCTTTCATTCTTTCCATTTTAAGTGGTGTAGTGTTTTTGAGGTGTTTCCACTGGCGTTTAATGCACAATTTGTGATTTACTGACTGTTTTTTCCGTGCTTTAGAGAATTGTTCTTTGTTGAAGACATTGTTCTTTGTTGAAGACTAAGATCACATGCAACGACATTGATCTTTCTTTCATTTTTGTGCTATTCTCTAACCGACATAAATATCCCATTCGTAAATACTTCATATTTATTATTTCGTTCAAATAACTTTATTTGCGGCGAAGACGGGCCAACTACTTATGTCATACACATACAGTCTCCAATACCTACATACACGCATTTGAGGTCCGAAGGGTTTAACAATTGTCAAATAACCTACACAACGTCTAAGGGTGTACTGGTTGCTGGTTTAGTTCTTTATTAGTTAATTACCAACATATAGTTAACCATTATAATTATAATGTGTAACTGTTGCATGTGTTTACAAGTACGATTATAATGTGTAACTGCTACATGTGTTTACAATTACCATTGTAACGTACCAGGAGATGTGACGTACCTGCCAGAAGGACGCACACGACGTAAAGGCAGATAGTAGTCAGAACAAACGTCCGCGTAGCTCAATTGGTAGAGTGATTTATTCCGGAATGAGGGGATCCGGGTTCGAATCCTGGCGTGGACAGAAATGACGGAGAAATTTTCTTCGTTATAATGGCGCCCGAACTATCCGGATGACCCGAGCGTTCAAAATCTCGCAATGGTGTGATGTTATTTCCACACCGTGCGATAGGAAAAATTAGAGAATCCCTTCTCCAGCACTTCGAAAAAAAAAAATAAATAAGGGGGAGATGATGTAACGTACCAGGAGATGTGACGTACCTGCCAGAAGGACGCACACGACGTAAAGGCAGATAGTAGTCAGAACAAACGTCCGCGTAGCTCAATTGGTAGAGCGACTTCATCCGGAATGAGGGGATCCGGGTTCGAATCCCGGCGTAGAACAAAAATAACGGAGACATTTACTTCGTTATACCATGTAATTCTAATTACCACTTCACCATTGTTATGTAGTGGTAACGCTAAATTCTTGTTCCCATTACCATTACGCTGTAATGCATTACCGATTAATTCTATTACGATTTTGCACAACTCTGACTCTTTGAAGCTTTCTCCGCCCCTTCCACGTCCTCCCTTAGTTTATACTTTTTTTTTCCTTGAGAAAATCACTTGAATCAGTTTTTTTTCATTCAGCTAATTTTAAGATTTGCCCGGCCACATACCGATATGCAACGGCGCATCGCGATTTGCCCGGGCAGATCGCAATCTGTCCGATTACGGATTCTGCCCGTAACACATATACTAAATAACACGTCATCGAAATCTGAAGAACTTTTATACATTATTACTGGCATTTGAAAGACGGCCTGTCTGTTTTCTGCAAAATTCTAAAGTATCTTATTGAGGTAAGACCAAATGGGTTTCCAATTTCATCTGGGGCTAAGATCATGAAAATATACTGCTAGACACCCAAAATGCAACACCAAGAGGGACACGAGAGATCAAAGCAAGATTTACTGGACACATAACAACAGATACAAAGATGAAACGATTGAGCTTACAGGCCCGTGCGACTTGCGGAACACGCAGACATCAATAGTTCGTGTGGCACCCATGGCTGGCAATAACGGCCGCTACACGCCGCGGCATCGAACGAAAGAAGCTTTGTATGTGGGCTTGGGGTATGTCGGTCCAGGCTGCTTCCACGCGTTGCCATAGTTCATCAGGCGTAGCCGCGGGTGGTTCTTGCCGGGTCGCTCGGTTGCGGATCAGCAACCAGACGTGTCCGATTGACGACATATCATGAGAACATGCGATTCACGGCAGCAGTGACACCTGGTGAGCAGTGAAAAATTGTTGCACGATGCGTGCCACGTGCGGGAGCGTATTGTCCTGCTGAAACGTGGCCCCTGGCAGGTCCTGCAGGTAAGGGAGGACTACAGGCTCCAAAACGTTGGAGATGTAGTGGTGGCTGTTGAGTGCACCGGCGATGCGTACCAGAGGGATGCGGGTGTCATATCCAATCGCGTCCGAAAATATAACGCCAGGAAACGGACCGGTATGGCGATGAATAATGCAGGCATCACACAGTCTCTGGCCGCGGTGCCGCAACACGCGGATTCTACCATCGTGGGGTTGCAGGCAGAAACGGGATTCGTCGGAGAAAACAATGTCGTGCCATTCCGTAGTCCAGGTGCGGCGTTCAACGGCCCACTGCCGCCGCATTCGCCGGTGGTGTAACGTACATGATAATCGGAGCAACAGGCGCCGTGCGACAGGTCCCCGCTCCTGCAGACGACGTCGAACGGTACGTGCTGACGCAGGCTGTTGCACAACACACCCTAATTCTTGCGCTAACGTTGGTGATGTGGCGGTGCAAGCCATCAATGTCCGCCGCACAACATGCCGGTCCTCTCGTTTGGTGGTGTGCCGCGGCTGCGGCAATCGGTCACGTCGTTTCGTCTGCCCCTACTTCACCCAGAGAATCCATACTCGCCTCACTGTGGCTGGATCTCATCCCACACGGGCGCCGATGTCTCGGAACGATAAACCTCTGTCGCGATAAGCCGCTATTCGTCCTCTGTGGAACTCCAAAACGTGCTGGAATGACTGCCGTATTCTGCGACGAGGCAACAGGAAGCTTCCCACGCACAGGTCCGGCAGCACAACACACTTCTACTAATTAAACCCCGTCTTCTGTGAACCCTTCTTATAGTGCTTCTCGGTGTCGTGCCGGGCGCACATGATTTGCATATTACCTGTGATGCTACTCGTTTGCATGTCTTCTCGCGGGCGACGCATGCTGCGAATTTCAGGCCTATCGGATGCTTCTTTCTTGGTGTTGCATTTTGGGTCGCCAACAGTGTATTACCAGGTTTTAATGAACATTCATTTTATCATATTTCTTTCGTGGCATCAGTGTCCTTTTGAAATGTACTGATGGTTGTCTGTGAACGTTTCACTACCTCACTGCAATTAGTATAATATGACGGTTAATAAGACGTGCTATCTTAAGTGCGTGTTACTACCTGACTGGAATTAGTATAATGTGACGGTTAATAAGGCGTGCTATCTTAAGTTCTGGATAATGACCAAACCTGGATAACTGATGTTCATTCCATTTTGTTTCGAGAATTCGAATCTTAGGTAATTTGCGTGTTAATTTGCATCAATACAGTTTGACACCCAAATAAATTGGCATCAATACAGTTAGGCAGCAAAAACTGAAGTTAAATCTCGCAAAAAAAATCTTTGGCTTTCAGGGCTTAATTTTTTCACAAATAAGGTACAACAAATCATAAATATCTTGCTCATTTACATGGAGCCTCAGATGCCTTACTCGAGCTGAAATGTTTCAAAACTCCTTATTCAATCAGTATCTATATCGCAAGCTCTGTCGAACTTTGCAGTGTCTGTTGCCCCAAAACTCAGTTATACCGGCGCGGGGAAAGGCCACACGAAAGAGAATTACTAATCTAGTTTACTACAACGTGAGAAACCACTTTGATTAAAAGGGAAGAAAATAAAATTAGTGTCGGCTTCGCTTGCTTTTGTTGCTTTTCAATGTTCAGGATTTCTTACTTTCACTGAATTCTGTTACTTCCCTTACACGTGCTAACCGAATCGACAAAATAAAAAAACTGTTTACTTGGATTCTACATCAACATTTCGAAGAATCTGGGAAAAACACTTATCAACTCCATGAATACTAGTGCTTGAACCTGGGCTCAGGTGGCGTTTTACTCTGAAACTCCTCCGGGAAACGTCTGGCTCATTGTTTGAACATTTCGACGCCGAGTACTTAACTCTTAAAGAATGAAAAGAAAAGAAAAGAACAATGGCTTCAAGAAAATGGCATTTACACTAATCTTCTGCCGAAATGTTTGGAGAAGACACCATGGAAAAGATGAATGAATGTCTTCGACGAGTTAAAAGATTTGATTTGAATTTTCTGTACGCCTTCAAAAGTCCAAACTTTTGAGAAAAACTTGCGGTTAGTCTTTTAATTATCAAAACGTAAATACTTCTAATATTTTTCGCAGAGTAGAAGGTCCCACTATGCCAAATATGGAAATTATCGAAATGAGTCCTCTCGCAAAAGAAGCGCAATAACAGCTGGTGTACGGATGTACAACTCTTCTACAGTATGAACCTGTCGTTCCATATTCGCGTGGTCTAAGGTGTAGAATAGTGTACCCTTTGCGATAGAAACCAAGTAGAGTAAAACCTCGATTTAACGAACTTCAAGGGACCAACAGTCTTGTACGTAAAAGCGCGGAATTCGTTAAACATTCAAATTAAGCTAGTGTTCATAAAAATACGTAAGCAGCTAAGTTCTCTTCGTACGAAATTTAAATTATTTATAGTACTTTTAATAGCTAAATTTATTATCAAAAATGTTATAATACGTACACATTTACTTTGGATATTAAATACACAAATCGTCGATATTCGATTTTAATATGTAGCATCAAAATTTAAGCGTACTTGAAAATTGCGAGAAAAATACGATAGTTAATTTTTTTTACGAGTGTTTAGCTTCTTAAATAAGGCCTTCAGTATTATAAGTTGCATAATAAGATGTAAAATAAAATAAAATAAAAATGCCAACGTTTACCACAATCAAAGGTTTATTTTGTTCTGTCTGTAGCTGAAAAGAAAGATCTCTCAAGGTACCCTAGATTTCCTCTCTCACACCGCCTTTTTTATTCCTGCTTCCCACCCATGCAAGAAAACGTTGCGGTCCTTTGGGACCTGTTTGTCATTTGCTTCCCCTTATAAGAAGCTTACGCTTGATAGTCACAGAAAAGGCGATCTGATTTATGATTTCGTCAAGTCGTGTCGCAGATAGGGTTCTTTGAAACGCTGGTTAACTCCATGCGTATAATTCTTCTGTTAAGGGAGGCACATTTTCTAGCTAACTTTCAACGTGAAAATGCTGGTTAACATATACATAGTTTGGTGGTTTAAAAAAAGTAAAAAAAAATGTTCGCTAAATTGAGGAAATGTGTTCGTTAAATCGGGAAACGCCAAGCATTAATTTCAATGTGGTTCCATCAGTGCCATAACAAATGTACGTAAAATCGCGGAATTCGTTAAATCGCAGTCCGTTAAATAGGGGTTTGACTTATCCCCTTTGCTTTCAGTCTCACCTTTCCATTAGCATGAAATTAACGAAGAGTTAATGTTTTAGCTATGAGTCCTCCAGAGAGGGTCGTTTACCCCGAAATGAAATGCATGGATATAAACTGC
The DNA here is from genome assembly GCA_039090855.1 of Macrothele yani. NCBI lineage: Eukaryota > Metazoa > Arthropoda > Arachnida > Araneae > Macrothelidae > Macrothele > Macrothele yani. Next base: position 21,004,455 of record CM076997.1, on the reverse strand, counting down.
AATCGTTGTCACTTATACCTTTAATTTAATCTTTGTTTTGAGTTTGTCTTATGCAAATTTGTTTTCTCTTTGATAAGTATTTTTCTTTAAACTTAACGCTACATAGTTTCTTCCGATGAATTTGAAGTTGGCAATCCTGACAGCAAAAAGCAGCGTAGATAAAGACCTCTGAGAAAAGAGGCCTGTTGTGTAAATTTAGTAGAGCGATTCGGGTATACGGGATGTTGACATGAACACACAGCGAGCGAATTCTTGTAAAAATATTTTGTGTAGATAAAGCCGATTAATTTCAGAGAGTGAGAAGCGTCAGATAGATTATGAATCATCGTTGATTGAAGTTTATCTAATCTATTGTGAAAGACCTTTTTATTAACAAACCTGATGTCTAATCACAGTCCTATCAGAATAATATGGCCGCCTACCTAATAACAGGAATACCAACTCTTGGCCCGGATGACAGCTCAGATATGACGTAGTATGGGCGCAATTAGGCCCTGGAATGTTACCTGAGGCACTCGTGCTCATTCAGACTGCAGTAGGCCGCCCCGGTGGCGCATTGGTCTAAGGCGCTGGCCTCTGATCATTCGTCCGTAAGGGGTCCGGGTTCGAATCCCGGTCAGGCATGGATGTTGTGTTTGTCTTACGGCACTGGCTCTCTCCCTTCCCTGGAACCAGTGACCCTAAGTTAGGGATGGGCGACTGCTTATAGCCCATTGAGTTGCTCACGGTAATCGTCAAACCTCCAATAAAAAAAAAAAAAAAAAAAAAAAAAAAAAAGACTGCAGTAGAGCACGGAGGTCTCGGAGATGATGCGGTTGTGGATCGGCACATCGAACGTGTTCATCCAAACAGTCCCACAAGTTCTCTTTGGGATTGAGGTCTGGCATTTTCGCCGGCCAAGGAAGAACGGAAACATCGCTGTCGTGTTCCTGTAATCAATCACGCAACCCCTTAGCGATGTGGCACGGCGCATTATCCTGTTGGTACACAACATCACCACCAGGGTAAACGTCAATCATGAAGGGATGCATTGGTCAGCGAAGACGGACAGGTAGATTTTGGCGTATGACCAATAGATTATGACCCATGCAGTGGTACCAGCGGTCCGAGGTCATATCAAGAAAACAATCCCCAGAAATGCACAATGCCACCGCCGGTCTGTACATGACAGAGAAGCATATCCAGGTGTTGCTTCTCGTGTATTTGATGCCGTATCAGACACTGCTCGTTACTTCTGCTTCGTGGAAACCACGATTCGTTGGAGGAGGCAACATTTTCCCACTCTTCCGCTATCCAATGACGGCTGTCCCATGTGAATTGCAGGCATCGTTACTGATGGACCTGGGTTAACATGTGCGCCTTAACGCAGCCTCAAAACCGGAGACCCATGCGCAACAGGGTTCGCTCTAACTGTTATCGGGGATATGTACCTGGGTGATCCAGCGTTCATTTGCGTGGTCACTTGCTTCAAGGTTGCGCGTCGATTCTTCTTTACCAGTCAACGGACGTGACGTTCTGTTCTGGGGTCGATGGTTTTGGGGCTCCATAATTATGACATCGGAAGGTACTCGGTGTTCCAGCGGTCTATTCTTGTTACACCCTTACTACAGCACCTCGCAAGCAGCCCACGAAATCTGTTGTTTCTGAAATATTTCCCTTGGCGCGATAGCCGATGATCCTTTCTTTTTGAACATCTGCGTCGGTCAAATGACCACGTCTGCCCATTGTGCTCAGATGATGCACTATGGCTCATCTGTCCTGGCCTGCCGCGTATATCTCGGTGTGGTCAACCTTGTCACGTGCATTATGTGAGGCGCCTGGGCGGGTGCACTGTGATTCCGAGGATGGAAATATTATTGTAATACGACCGTGCAGACTTTGGATGTGCTTGATAAACAAACAAAGAATGTTATTTGAATATGTGTAATACAAATGTTTTATTGAATTCTGGCCGTGATACTAAAAGCGAATATTATGTGTAATTCAGAATTTTAGCTATAAGCGATTATCACTCATCCGGGTATCCAAGTTAAGTTATGTTGAATCCTTAACGTAAAGCCGAATCTAAAAACCCAACAACAGCAGCTATCCCCTAGAAGATAACAGCTATTATTTCATAGAGTAATTGCCCATAGTTTCGCTAGCATGAAATTTCGAAGTACAGTGGGACCTGATTTATGCGTTTTTAAAAAGAGCAAGAAAATTAACATATAACTGAGAAAACGTATAAACGAAACATGGAAGGTTTCGGTCCTTAGCTTACCTGTTAGGGTTATTATACTAAATACTAAGTAGCATGTAGGTTCTTTATGTCCTATTGTACTAACATTTTTAGTTATCCTTATGTTTCCGTTATTTTTTGGTGTTTTTAACTTCATTGATTGCAGTCACATAGCGTAGTTATAGCGCATGTAAATACGCATTATATAGTACATATACCGTATGTACGTGTACATATGGGTTGTCGGAAAAGTCATGACGTATTTTAACCATGTTTTGCAAAGGTCATTTATTGATAGAAAGAACAAAGATCAATCAATGATATAATGCCAGTTTTGTTCGATAACCTTATGTCAACTTTCAGTGAGCTGCAGAATGCCTCGTTCATAGAAGGACCTGTCTTTCGTGGCGAAAAACTGTACAAGGTGCTGATCTGAATTGAACGTTATACCACGCAAGGACTGTTGAAGAGAGCGAAACAAGTGAAAGTCTGACGGCGCAAGGTCAGGCGAGTATGGTGGGTGTGGCAACACGTCCCATCCAAGTCTCCAATAATTTTTGTTTGACGGGTGATCAAACTTGTGTGTGGTCTCGCGTTGTCGTGATGGAACACACGACCTTTACGATGAACGAGCTCTGGACGTTTCTGGATCATGGATTCGTTCAAACTGTCTAATTGCCGACAGTACACATTCCAATTGATTGTTTGGTTCCGTGGTAGGAGCTCGAAAAACACGACACCTTTAAAATCGCACCACACTGAGACCAGAACCTTCCGCTGATGAATGTCTGCTTTGGATATCGTTTAAGGTGAAGCAGCACGTCTGGACCAAGACCGTTTGCGCAGCACATTGTTGAACGCAATCCCCTTTTCGTCACCAGTTATCAGTAGCTTCAAAAAAGGATCGTTTTTCTCACGTTTAATGAGCGTATCGCAGATGTTTATACGCGCCGTCAATTGAGCTTCTTTGACTTCATGAGGAACCCACAATTCGAACTTGCTTACGTATCCCAGCTTCTTCAGGTGGTCGTGAACGCTTGAATGATGGATGTGCAATGTGTCTGCAATCTCTCGTGTCGTGTACCGTGGTTTAACTCCATCAATGCCTTGATTTGGTCGTCATCGACCTCGGTTGGCTTCCCGGACCGAGGAGCATCGTTGAGGTCAAAATCACCAGCACAAAATTTGGCGAACCACCGCTGGCACTGATGTTCTTGTAGAGCAATATCACCGTACACTTTACGCAACTTTTCACAAGTTTGACGTGCGTTCTTCCCTTTACGGAAGTAAAACAGTAAAATATGGCGAAAATGCACAGTTTAATCTTCCATCTTCAACTTGATGTCAAATCTCTGCAAATCAACCAAATTGCTCCCTATTCTTTTTAGACTGCAGGAGAACTGGCACCTGTCGAATGCCACAGCGATAACAGAGCTGCGCATGCTTCTAGTACTTCCAAAACCGCCCAACCGCAATCGGGTGTCAAAATACGTCATGACTTTTCGGACAACCTTAGAAAGCAAAGAATTACTATTAATTAATTTAGTATTGATACTTTTTATAAGAGAAGATGTGATGTTATTCATTTCTCCTATTATAAAAATTCGTATTTTCCATCATAGCTTAAAAATCATTTTGATTTTTGTTTACTTTTTAAGCAGAAAAATTGAATTTTCAAGGGTGTTGAGAGCTTGCTTTTTTTTCCTTCACTGTATTATGACTACAAAGGATATCTCGAACAATCCGAACTATTTCAGAGACTATCTAAATTTCAGCGCTGATGAATTTACCTGGGAATCGTCACCTCTCTTTTCACTGGTGACGTTTTAATTGCACTTTTAATTCTCAATCAATTCATCTAGAGTAGTAAATGACGATGTTGCAAAGTCAGGGTCACAACTGGCAAAATATTGGAAACTAAGTTCATCTTCCTCTTTGATTAAAGCATTCCATTTTGCATTCGCGCGGATCGATGGATCTTAGCAGCCTAGTGTTACGTTTACAAGCTGGTAGCGGTGGTGTAATGATGGTCTTTGGAGCATATAACGAAGTAAATTTCTCCGTCATTTTGGTCCACGCCGGGGATCGAACCCGAGTCCACTTATTCCGGAACAAGTCGCTCTACCAACTGAGCTACGGAAACGTTCGTTCTCACTGCTGTCTGCCTTTATGTCGTGTGCGTCCTGTGGGGCAGGCACGTTACAAGCTGTCTGTTATAATAGCGGGAATTGGGCTCCCCATTACTTCTGGAATAACATTTCGGTACTTCGAAGTATTTAAATATCACTAAGCTCCAGGCACTCTTTACATGCACATATTGTTTTCCTGATGTACATGGCCGTGTTTCGGCAGAATAATACGCCATGACACATGATTAGGATCGTCACACAATGGTTCGAGAAGCACGACCGTGATTTCAAAATGCTAAAAAGGATCCAGAACTTATTCAAATTGTACACCTGCGGGAAGAGATTGAGACAGCCACTCGCAACAAATCTCCTATTTCAGGGAACATTCGACCACATTTGGAGGCAGTCACACCTGGTTTGCTGAGCTACTTTCAGCAGGACAATGCGTCATGCCACAAAACTCAGATCATCACCCAGTGGTTCGAAAAGCACGTCCATGATTTCAAAATACTAAAATGGCCCCAGAATGTAATCCAATCGTACAGCTGTGATATGAGATTGAAAGAGCCATTCGTAACAGGTATCCTTTTCCAGCGAACATTCGGCCACTTACAGAGGCAGTCATACCTGGTTTGCTGAGCCACCTTCAGCAGCATAATGCGCCATGCCACAAGACTTGGATCGTCACACGGTGGTTCGAGAAGCACGCCCATGATTTCGAAATGCTAAAATGGCCCCAGAACTTAATTCAATTGTTGACCTGGGCGATTAAAATGAGAGAACCCTTCGTAACAGATGTGCAATAGGATTACGGCCCCAGAACGTAATCCAATTGCACATCTGAGTGTTGAGGTTGGGAGAGTCATTAATAACAGATATCCTTTTCCAGTGAACATTCGGCCACTTACGGAGGCAGTGATACTTGGCTTGCTGAGCCATCTTCAGGAGTACTTATAATGCGCTATGCCAGACTCGATGTGCTTCTAGGAGCACGACTGTAACTTCAAAATTCTAAATTGGCATCAAACCTTAATACTATTGAACACCTGCGCGATGAGATTGAGGGAGCCATTCGTAACAGATATCCCCCTCCAGTGAGAATTCGGCCACTTACCGGGCCGTCACACGTGCTTTTCTCAGTGTACCTGTAGAATGATATCAGGACCTCGTTGAATCTATGAAAAAAATATGCATCGAATGGAGGACTTGATTAAGTAGGTGTTCCTAATAAACTATTAGTTTAATGTATACACTGTGCTCTCTTACGTTCTATCTTGATGTCCTAAGTTGAAAACATTTATTAAACAACAGCCGTTAAACACTGGATTTCGCTTTGTATCTAAAATAAAAGTAAGTTGACCATTACAACTAGCACCTCTATGTTGACGATTTCATTCCTTTTTTTTTCTCACCTTTTGGCGTATATTTGCGCGTTTAGATCACACACACGTACCCACTAACTACTCATTTGGTGCACATATATGCACCATATGCACAGATACTATAGGTACCAATTACGAAATATATTTGTGGTCATCTTCTTTCCGAAATAATGACAAATTTCTCCGACTGGGCGCGCAAAGGCTTAATCTGTCGTTGTTTTTTCGGTATATCTGCTTCTAAAAATCCGATTTAAAAAATTATTTTAACACCGGATATCGTTTACCTTGTGAAACACTTTGCTTGTACGTTTTTGTGTAACACATTAACGGCACGTGGTAGTGTGTACTTTTGTTTGCAACTGCATCTATGCTTTTTAAAACCATATTGACGGCAATTACTGTAGCTATTCGCTACAGTAAAGATAGGGAATATTATCGTCTTAAAATAATCAGATTTTCGCTGTGGGACGTATATATCAAACTATTTTTTTCTCCATCTGTGCTTCCAGGGGACGTATTTCAAAATTAATTCATCTTAGCATAGTTTTTCCGAATACTTTTCGTATATTTTCTCCTTTTCCATAATTAAAAATTATATCGATAGAGGGCGTTATATTATATCGCGTTTTCTTTTAGATCTCTTCTTATAACTATTTGGTTTGAAAATATCTCTTCCTTCATCTATGAGAAAGTTTTTATGCAGAATTTGTTAATTTTTGTAACATACTTTTCAGCAGCTAGTGAGAGAAAGTAGCTATTTCTAGATTTTAAAGAGTAAAAATTATACTAGTAATCCGAAATTATTGACGTAAAGCGTAACTAAAAGTTTCCAAACTTTCATACGCCAACCAAATGGTTTTTTTCCAGGAAGGTAGACAGCAACTTGCGAACTGAATAATGAAACGCTTCAACAATTTGAAGGCGGTGGCTTGACTAGACAGTAAATGAGTAGATAGGAATGTAATTGAACGAAGCGAGGCCGAAGGCCGAGCGAAGCTCTCTTTACCAGACTCGAGGCAATTAGTTGTTCGGGCATAGATACGAGATGACTCATCCAATCACCGAAATTTTTTCCATTCGATAGGACATCGTCCACGATCAGGTTTTGCCGCCTTCCGATTCCCAAAATTCTTTTTCATTGAGGAATAATCGTCCAAAAACTTGCATTTTTAGGGGTTTTCCGGGTTTTGAGAAGGCGTCGTTTGTTACCTATCTCCTCCAAAGATCTTCAGCCGATCGCTGTGACACTTGCCACAGAGAAAGGGTGAGTGACATGGGGTTAATATCATGGTGTTTTGTCGTGTCGTATAAAAATAATGACCATAAAAATAATGACAAATTTTAGTAATTGCAAAAAATCCGCCTCTCTATACGAGACTCGGGAGAATTAGTTGTTGGGGCATAGTGACGACATGACACATCCGATTACCGTGATTTTTGGCATGCGATTGGACATCTACCATGCTCAGGTTCTGACGCCTTCCGATTCCCGAAATTCGGTGTCATTGAGAAATTTTAATTAAAAACTAGATGACCTCTTACTTGAACGTCGGTTCACAAACACTAATTTAAAAAAATCGTTTGAATTTAAAAATGAAGAAATGGAAAGACTCTGTCTGTTAGCTCAACAATTGCTTAATATATAATAATAAATGGAAGTTTGTGTATGTGTGTGTATGCCTGTCTTTCGCGATACAAAATGAAAAACGTGGTTCCCGATCTGAGTGTATCTTTCCGCTTTGTTTACATGCGACCTGATCACAACCAACGTGAAGGCGTGAAGGAAAGTAGTTCATTATTCATTTTAGGCATTTCTTTTTAGGATGTTTCGTACTTTTGTTCTGGAAGTCATAAATTTTATGAATCCGTTTTTTAAAATTTGTTATAATACACCCTTTAATGGGCATAGATTTTGCAGTAGCTTCGCTCAAAATTTGCAAACTGTACCCGAGTTACCGGTTACCGTTGGCGGTTTTTCCTAGTTACTCATTCAAAGAACCGAGGCATCTTGTTGGCTTTGCACTCGGTATTTGAGACGGAAACCAAAAGAGAATTAATTATTTGAACAATTGGTTCCAAATTCTTGGAACATTGTTTTTGAAACATTTTTGGACAAAATTCTGGTTCCATAACCAAAGACAATTATAATATATCAAATAACTAATGTTTTTTGTTTTCCTTGTAGAATACGACGTTCAAAACCAACATTGCAACTCGTGTCTTTGAATAATTAAATACATTCGCATCTATTCGTCTACTGTCAAGTCACCACGTTCAAATTGTTGAAGAATTCCATTATTCAGTTTGCTGTTTGTCTTCCCTGAAAAAGCCATCTGGTTGATGCTGGAAAGCTTTGAAAATTATAATTCTTTTTTACCCAAATAACTGGGATTTCTAGTATATTTTTACTATGTTAACTGTATGAGGTTTCAGGTGAAGTTTCCGTGTCGGCCAGTCCAGACTTTTTCAAGTCTATGGTCTAAACCCTATCTGTTTGTTTGCTTCACCGTGAGCAAATCAGTGGGAAATAAACATTTACCCGTCCCTAATGTAGGGGCACTGGTTTCAGGGAAGGAAGAGAGCCGGTAGAGTAAGGAAAACACAGTGGGTTACAGCTCAAGGTTCTGTGCCCGCCGGTACAGAGTTTTCGAAGCCTATGTCCTCAAGCTAATGTCCTTGTTTTTCCACGTCTGTGGCGCTTTATGACCATTTATTGGGGGAAGTGTCCGGGTTCGAATCCAGTGGGGCATCGGCGTTGTGTTTTTCTCATGGCACTGGGCTCTGTCATTTTTCTGGAACCAGTGGCCCTTAGGGACCGGCGACTGTTTGTAGCCCACCGAGTTTCTTACAGTAGTCGTTAAACTTGCAATAAAAAAATGTTTGTTTGTGGGTGTAATGACAACCGTGTGCATATCAGTGGGCAATAAACAGTCATCCGTCCCTAATGCAGGGTCACTGGTCTTAGGGAAGGGTGAAAGCCAGTGAATTAAAGCAAACCCATTAGGTTTTATGTTAAGATTTCGTGCCGGCCAGTCCACATTTTTCAAAGCCCATGTCCTCAAACCAATCTGTTTGTTTGTTTGGGAGTGTAACGACAACCGTGAGAAACTCAGCGGGAAATAAACACTCACCCATCCCTAACGTAGAGCCAGTTATTTTAGGGTAGGGAGACAGCCAGTGTAGTAAGGCAAACACAACATATATGCCTCACCGTGATTCCAACCCGGACTTCTCTTGGACGAATGGTGAGAAGCCAAAGCCTAGACCACTACGCCACCGAAGCAGATAATTCATTATGAACAGAAAGATGTTCAGATATGCATGATAGGCCAGTGTATGTGCTGTAAGCGGTACTATTTTTATACAATGCCTATGATGAAATTAGTTTTAGAAGTAAATAGTAACACTGTACTAGTGATCCGATTTATTGGCGTAGGAAGTAGACACATAAGCGTTTCCAAGCTTTCGCACATCAACCAGATGGCTTTTTCAAGGAAGTTAGACAGAAACTGCAACTGAAAAATAAAACGCATTAACAATCTGAACGCGGAAACTTCACTTCACAACAATAGATACGGCGGTATATTCATTTAAAGATACGAATATATACGACGTTATATTCATTTATTCGAATTTGGAACCAATTCTTCAAGTAAAGATTTCTGCCCTACCAGGATGCCGCGCGTGCAATCAACGTGATGCGTCATATCTTTAAATGAATATGACGTCGTATCTATTGTTGTCAAGTCAATTTTCCTCGTTCAAATTATTAATGCGTTCTATTTTTCAGTTGCAGTTTCTGTCTAACTTCCTTGAAAAAGCCATCTGGTTGATGTGCGAAAGCTTGAAAACGCTAATGTGTCTACTTCCTACGCCAATAAATCGGATCACTAGTACAGTGTTACTATTTACTACTTAATTGGCGTACTGTTCCTTGTTATAAATTAGATTAAGAATTTGTTGCAGCATTTTTGAATACATTTTTTTATTACATTTGTGTGAAAGTACCAAAGACGACGACGAAGAAAGGCGAAGGAATGAAAAAGAAAAGCAAGTCTACAACCATTAATGTTAAGTTAGAGTGTATTCTAAATATAGGTTTTCATATGACGACTTCAAGGCTTGCCTGAACCATTTAACAAAGAATTGAGGGAAAGGGCGTTGCATTTTTAAAGCTTCCGTGTAACTGAAAATGACAGTGTAGCGGGAAATGTGCATTAATGTCAAGTTTGTTGAGTGATAGCGTCATGCAAAGCAATTTGAATGGACAGTGCATATCCTAGATTCTACCGTGATGCATTTTCCGCTGGAGTTAATATCTTTTTGTGAACGCATATAAAAGTTGTCGGAATCCGAATTTATATTACACCATTATCATAAATCACTCTTCTAAGTTTATTCTGCAGAATTATCACGTCTTTAACCTACTGCAATAACGACTAAGTACAGTCCTTAGGAAAATCTCACTTTTTTGAAGGTTACGAGAAAGGTTCCAAATTTGCCTGACGATAAAATATTTCTTTTCAAGAAAATGATTCTTAAAGTCTAAAAAAAATTTCATCGTCCAAGTGTCATAAACAGTGTACCTAAACAATCCCTGTGATTTTTGAGTTGAAAGACCTTATCTTCTTGAGCAAGATTTTCTTCATTTACTGTATATTTTTATTTACTGTATATTACTCATTAATCATGCCCTTTGCTGCTTTCATATTGCACACGGTAGCTTTCACACATAGTGACACTTAAAATACCATTTTTGTGAGATTTTGAAGGCTGCTTTAAAACGAATGTAACGCCTGAATGAGAGTTTGCACAAAAGAAACACTGAATCCTTTAAAATTTACCTAGTTAAAAAAATTTCAACATCTCACTTATTTGCTGCATAATGTAAATAACAGAGAAAATAAATCGAAATTCATTTCATATGATTATTAAAATAAGAAATAAAACAACGGAACATTAAGTCCATTATGAGTGTCATATTCTAGCAGAGGAAATATGTATCATAATGTAAAATTATTGTTGTTCAAACGGGTACATATACCACTGAAGTAAACTAATTTCATTTTGTGGTACATTGCCTGCTTCTTATAAGATTCATGGATTATAAAATTCAAAACTGAGACCCACAGTACAATTTGCGTTTTTACATGCAAAATAACCATTTATAAGAATCGTTTTACCAAATACAAGGCTCAACAAACAAGTTTTTTTTTTCAGGATTTTACTTTCTTACTTTCACGGCTTTGGCGATGTTTGAAACATTTAAAGAACAAATATTTTAGAGGAATAGTAAACGTTTTCTCAAAAAACCGATACTTCTGAATTCTATCTAGGAGATACATGTTTCTAATTTAGAAACCTCCTCTGATAGATATCAACCCCGTGAAGAGCCCTGGTTCATTTTGTATCCTTCTTACTTATCTTTTGTGAGACATTTGTGATAAGCATATATACTCGAATTGAGAAGGAAAGAAAAATGGTAACAGCAGAGTGTCTGAAATAAATAGGGAAAGAACGTTGTGCAAAATTTCATATTTTGTTCTAAAGGGTACCTGAACCAAATGGTGCCCAAAATCTTTTACGCTACGCAAACTGAAATGTCCGCATAGCGACTTTGTTTTACGAAAGCTACAGCAAGACAATTCCTTCCTCATCCATCTCCTCATTACCGACCATACACGGTCGTTTCAGAATAATATCATCATCCCCGTAATCACAGTGTACCCGCCCAGTCGCGTCACATGGGGCATGTGGAAAGGTCAACCACAAGGACATATAACGGCCGGCCGGGACAGATGAACCATAATGCGTAACGTGCAGACAACGTGCAGAGGTAGGGATTTAACGGACGTTCAAAAAGGAATGATCATCAGCTACCGCGTTAAGGGTGGAAGCATCTCAGAAACAGCAGATTTCGTGGACTGTTCCACGTGCTGTAGTACGGGTGTACCAAGAAGGGACTGCTGTCACACCGAATACCTCCCGACGTCATAACTGTGGAGAACCGGAGGCCATCGCCCCCAGAGAAGAGCGTCGCTTCCATCGACTGTTAAATGGCAATCAACGAGCAACAGTGTAGCAATTGACCACGGAAGTGAACGCTGGGGCTCCCAGATGTGCGTGTCACCGATAACAGTAGAGTGAACCCTATTACGCATTGGTCTCCGTAGTCGACGCTGCGTCAAGACGCACATGTTAACCCAGGTCCATCGGCAACGACGCCTGCAGTTCGCATTGGACAACCGTCATTGGAAAGTGGAAGAGTGGAAAAAGTTTGCCTTCTCCGACGAATCGAGGTTTCTACTCAAAGATGTGATGGACGGTGGATGATACTGAGTCAGACACACGACAATCAACACCTGGACACGCTGGTTGGTCAACGAGAGACCGGAGATGGTAGTGTACATGTCTGGGGGATGTTTTCCTGGTATAACCTGGGTCCGCTGGTACCAGAAGTGGCCGATGGTTACCCATCCATCCTCGCTTACCAGCTGTATTCCTTCATGTTGGACGTTTACCCTGGTGTGATTGTGTCTACCAACAGGACAATGCGCCGTTCCACATCGCTAAGTGAGTGCGTGACTTGTTTCAGGAAAACGACACCGATGTCTCTGTTCTCCCTTGGCCGGGGAAATCGCCCGACCTCAATACTATGGAGCACTTGTGGCACTATTTGGATCGACAGATTCGACGTGCCGACCCACAAAAATGTCATCTCCGGGACCTCCGTGCTCTGCTGCAGTCTAAATTGGCACGTGTGCCTTGGGTAACCTACCAGGACCTCATTGCGTCGATGCCACTTCGTTTCTCCGCTGTCATTCGGGCGGCGAAGGATGGTTGTTCCCATTGTTAGTTAGGTGGTCATATAATTCTGATACGATTGTGTACATCTACTACTTGTTATTACTTCTCCCTTCTAGTGCTTTATTCTCTGTTAAATGACCCAAAACACAATGGGGAAAGGCTAGTCACCCTGCAACGGACGTCATTGCCACTGGATGGAAACAAGGGACCCAAACATCTGGTCTCTCCTTTAATTCACCGCTATTGTTTTTGCCCGTTTCGCAGGTAATCAGTCAGAAATGATTAGTGTTAGACATCCTCCAAAACGATTACTTTGAATGAAAAAGTTCAAGGAAAGCCAACGTTTTCTGATGCGCAGGTCCACTCATTCCAGCCGTGTTCGGCCCACTTCAAAGAGAGCGAATATATTCGTTCGAGCTGATTTCACCCCATTTTGCTAACCCTCTGTTAATTCGTTTCAACCGGTTAAAGAGTTGAGTAATATGGACCTAAGATCTAAGAGTACATCGTACTCCTGGGAAAGAGCAGGAACTAAAATACAGAAGGATAAATTTTTTGTGCATAACCATTCCAGGAAATATTTCATAGTTAGCAAAAATGTTTTAGATGTAGCGAAAGCCTAAATGTTTCACGTACATAAACACATAAACGAATACATAAAATATGTTTTTTTGTACTTTGTTTTCTAAGCAGTAATACTGGATAACAAAATCTTGGTTTCTGCGTCGTAACTTATTTGTTTTCTGCTTATACCTACAAAGTATAGAACATATCTATTATTGCCCCATAAACTTTGCTTTAGGGACCAGGACAGTAAATAAATTTCGGATATATTAAAATATGTCGGATGTATTAAAATTTATCAATTTCCAATTAGGAAACGAGCAAAATTCCGTCTTTTTGTTCACATAAAGTAAAAAAAAAAACCATGTGAATCAAAATTAACAAGTATTCATAGTTAGCATGGATGTTTGAGATGTAGTGCCTCGTGTGCTACTGTTATAAAAAATGACCACAATATATTTAAAAGTGAATAGTTTTTCGAGATTTAAGACTATACTGTAAATCACTTTCACGAATCAGCCCCTAAATGTAGTCCCCCATCAGGTTCTTCTTACATGAACCTTGGTAGCAACATTAAAAATCATGGTGGAAACGCTCTTTTTGCTCCTCCGAGTGAGCTCACATGTTCTTCTTGAATGTAAAAGATGAGCATCAAGGATGTGGATGTTGAGGGTCACGCTGTTTCCTATTTTGCTAATATTATCGACATCGTATAAGTACAATTTCTCAAGTAGAGGCAACAATGGTAGAAAATTACAATAATGGAACTTTCACCTTAGTATTATACAACTTGAAATATTTAATCCGTATTGAATGGTGTAAAAATTTATTAAACATACAACGACTAAGTGCCGATCTTTCACACTCCGAACGGGAGGCTTTCTCAAGGCCAGTGAACACAAGAATATTTCAAGAACAACGGTAATTTGAAGTTTTGGAGCGCGTATCTACTCGTATTACGTGTCTAGGTGATATTGCGTCACGCGGAAGGTGGTTTCTCGTGACCTACCTTTCAGACATTCTCTCTCCTTTTCCCCTTAATGTTAATATTTCGACGCTTTCTCTAGTCAGTGTTCCTCTGTAGTCGCACACTGACTAGAGAAAGCGTCGAAATATTCATGCACCCCAACCCTTGCAACGAGAGCCTTTCCCTCTAACTCTCGGCTGCGTGGAAGATTCTGCTGAAATAGAACATTAAGGGGAAAAGGAGAGAGAATGTCTGAAGAGTAGGTCACGAGAAACCACCTTCCGCGTGACGCAATATCACCTAGACACGTAATAGATACGCGCTCCAAAATTTCAAATTATCGTTGTTCTTGAAATATTCTTGTGTCCACTGGATTTGAGAAAGCCTCCCGTTCGGAGTGTGAAAGCTCGGCACTTAGTCGTTGTATGTTTAATAAATTTTCACACCATTCAATACGGATTAAATATTTCAAGTTGTATAATGGTAGAAAAGTTTGAGATTGTTTCTAAAAAACGTGGAAAGAAAGATATCACAGCAGCTGGTGCACGGCTGACAAGACATGACAGAATCAAATTAACAGAACCATGAGCAAACAATCGTGCCAAGGACAAGAGGATACCGGCAACAAAGTTGCAGACACACGAACATATAGATATTTAGCTGGAACTCCTGAAAGCCACAAATATCGCAAAATTTATAATACAGATAAATCGAATCCACTAGTGGATGAAGGTTTTCCTAAGTTTCTTGCACAACTGTCTGTCTTGAGCCAGTTTCTTCCACCCTACTCGGCGTGCTTTCCAATTTCATTCGTCCGTCTACCACTTGGTCTTATTTTGGGTGCTTTTCAGTCCCTTGGCTACCAGTCTAAAATATCAGTTGCCGATCACTGGCCCGTCCTTCTGGCAATATGTACAACCCATTGTCATTTCATGAATTTTATTCTGATCATGATGTATTCCACTCTTGTCATTTTCCTGATCCACGAGATCCTCTTCTTATCTTTTCTGGTTATACCAAGCCTGCATCTATGCATGCTTCTTTCAGTTGTCTGCAATTCTGTATGTCTTTTTTAGTTAAGGGTCATGTCTCTTCTCCATATGTAAAACCTGGAAGCATGCATTGATTAAACACTTTTCTTTTAAAACATAATGACACATTGCTCTTTAAAATTGTACTGTTTCTTCCAAACGGTCTCCAGCTACGTTTTACACGCCGATTTAGTTTGTCAAAAAAGTGGCCTTTGCTTAATATCTGTTGTCCAAGGAAAATTTGCTTATTGGTTACCTCGAGATTTTCCCCATCAATCGCAAAAACTTCATTCTTTGTAAAAGCATTGTACATCAGGGTTGTCTTCTGAAAGTTCATATTTAATCCCACTTATTTACTTTTGACCGCAAGTTCCTGGAGCATGCAGCTCTGAAGGAGTAGTTGCAAAAATGATCACGTCATCTGTAAAACGAAGGTGAGATAAATGATCTCCATTAATCTTTATCCCTTTTGTTTTCCCAGTACAGGGATTGAAAGAAACTTTGCAATGTGGCATTGAAGTGTTTGGGGAATATGATGTCACATTGTCTTATTCCCTTTCCAATTTTTATTGGTGCTGTATCCTCAAATAGCCGAACCTTTGCACTTGCATTTTCATAAATGTTATAAATAATGCTAATGTATGCGTCTTCAATGCCGCAGGATTTCAGAGGCCTTTTCATAATCAATAAAAGCTACGCATAATAGGAGTTCATACTCCCTCGTTCTTTCAATTAGTTCTCTCAATACATGAATATGATCTGTGGTACTGTAGCCACTCCTGAATCCAGCTTGTTCTATCGGTTGAGCCATGCCCAATGTTATCTTTAATCAATGTGAAAGAACCTTAGTGAATATTTTATAAACGACTGATATGAGGCTGATGGGCCTGTAGTTCATGAGATCCTCAATGTCACATTTTTTATGTAGCAGGGTCATTGTAGCATTGTTCCACTTCTCAGGAGTTTTTCCTTCGTTGAGTCATCTAGTGAAAGCTTGGGCCAGTGTAGTTTCGAGTTCTCCAATTGCTTCTTGTATAATGTCCACTTGTGTGTGTGTGGGGGGGGGGCTTGTGTGTGCCTAACCAGAAGAAACAAATATGCGGTTTATTCTATGCTCCAATATGTATGCATCTCATGCTTTGTTCTGTAATTATAATTTGAAACCTTTTCATCACTATAAAAATATCTTATTGGACAGCAAAAGGGAGACACCATGGGTGCAGATACATTACATCTGAAATTTCTCCCTGAGAAGAGTATTTGAATTTAGTGAAACCGGAGTCAAACTATTCAGTCATTGCTATGCAGTTTTGTTACTTAAATTAGATTTCACCCACTCCAAGGTCACATCATTGCTGTTCAATTTTGTTACAAAACGGATTTAGCCCTCTACAAGATTATTAATTATATCTATGAAAATTCATTTGAAGTTCAATTGTTCGAAGAAGCAGCCCTTAGAAAATTCGAAAGGAAGTGAGAAAAAATGACACCTATCACCCAATCTCTTCAATGCCACATTTCAGAATGTTTTACAGTCATTCAACAGCCACAACAAGGGGAAAAATGATGAAACAAAGAGCAAAATTATTATTATTTAACCCATTTTCGGTTTGCTGAAGACCCAGACGTTTTTGCTAGTACCACCTCAGAGCTGATGGAGATAGTCTAGGAACTTGTTGATAAGAGTAAAGAAGTGGGCTGAAAAATAAACTTACAGAAAGCAAATTGATGTATACAATGTGTAACGTACACTCTAGATTCACTTTCCTTTTGATTTTTACTATCTCTGGTTATTTTATTTTCCTATGTAAATTATCTTCTTACTGAACGAGATGTTATTTCACCCGCTGAATGAGATCTGGCAAGGAGTGTAAGTCATGACGTGGTGGTAGCCAGTATAAATAGGCGCGTTCAACGATACCTAAGGAGAGCGTTTGTTGTTGTATAGGGAGAGCGTTTGTTGTTGTATAGGGAGAGCGTTTGTTGTTGTATAAGGAGAGCGTTTGTTTATGTGGAGAGCTGTTGTTTATGTGTCAGAGAGCTGTTGTTTATGAGTGTAGAGCTTCGTTCATGTGCAAGGAGCTCCGTGTTATTTCAGTAGCTGTGTGTGAAGTGTGTGTGATGATACCAGTAGAAGTTCATAATAAAAGGTTTTAAGTAAGTACGTTTTTCTCAGTTCATAGTACTGTCAGACCTCTGTCTGGCTGTTAGGTTTATTTCAGTTAGTGTTATTAGTAACAACCAGCATAAGACTTTATTCATCTTAATTACTACTACAACATTACTACGAGTTATAAGCTTGTTCATTATTGTTACTACACTACTAGCAGGAAAGTTTATTCATGATTTAATTAACAAACAGCAACCATTAGAAGAAGCATTAGCTTAGTACAAGCATTGAATTCATTATAATATTAGTGAAAGCTATATTCACGATAATTAGCTTAGTAGCAGAAGTTTTATTCATTATAATTGGCTCCCGAACTTTTCTCGAACACGAGATCTTGACAATTAATTATTACCCATGTCTTCACTACCTGAGACAACTTCAATTTTTCACCCTAAGGCAAGTTTCGATGGTGATGGTGGTTTTTTTTTTTGACAATTTGCAAGAAGCCTGTGGGTCTCACATTGATATGAATGATTTACAAGTCCCCAGGCATTCTTCACAATTTCGTAATGCACCAGCTTCCTGTTACTCTGAGTCGCGGGTCGTACCTGAGGGAGTTCAATCCTCTCAGCGAAGCAGAATGCTTGCCCATTTCGTGCCGCATGCAGGAACAATTCATTTTAATGGGTTGGAGGGATCCTTAAAGTTCCTCGAAGATTTGGAAGATCATTTTGATCTATACAATATTCCTGAAGACTGCAAAGTACAAATTGCAGGCACTTGCTTGAAGGATACCGCTAAGACCTGGTATCGGCAGTGGAGAGTGTCGAACCCGGATTCTCATTATAAGAATTTCCGTGCAGAATTTTTGGAGGTCTTACCTTTCGGCCTCAGTCGAGCTAGCCTTGCACAACAACTTTTTGCTCGTCAGCAAGGACCCAACGATAGCCCTGTTGCATTTGCGTTGGAAACAACACGCTTATATAACTTATGGGATCCACATGCCAGTCATGTCGACATGTTGGATACCCTATTGCAGCAGCTCGACCCATTTTTACAAGATTTTCTAGAGGTTCGACACCCTGCTACAATTCATGAATGCCTTCGCCTCATACGAACGTATGAAGAGCGACACGGCAAACATGGTTCAACTCACAAAGCTCGGGCACCCCGCGAGGTTTATTACGAAAACCCTCAGCGGCATAATAGGCATAATAACTTTCAACGCGAGCATACACAAGTGCACACCCAAGCTTCATACGTTCCACCACACAGAAGAGTGGCAAACCAACAGCGAGTTTCTGAACAATCTTCGGGATATCGTACAAATGCACAGTATGCTCGACCCCGTTCCAATCCGCAGCATTCGGAACGTTTTCATGCTCAGGGCAATAATGACTTTTCTGCCCGTGCTGAGGGGAAGAAGTAATAGATATGACAATGTCAACAGACACGCGGAGTTCCCGACGCAGGTTTCACGCAGTTTTCCTCATCGTGAAAATTTTCCCGATACCCGGCAGGGTCGAGGTTTCAGACCGCATGATATTCCAACCAGGAATCCTTTAAACTTCCAAAGGAAGTAGACCAAGGGTCGGTCCTGCTTCCTGATACCGAGCATTCTGACCCTAAAACAGTATTAGTGACTGTCCAAACTCCTCAGTTGCCTGATGTATTCTTGACAATTGAAGATATTATTGTCGAGACAATGTTCGACACTGGTCCTGAAATATCAGCCCTAAATACGAAGTTTTGAACTGACAATTTTCCTGCAATACTCGTTCAGCCTTCGACGCAGTATTTACGAGGTGCAAATAACGAAATCTTCAGTATCACAGGAACTGTCACATTATCTCTAGGGCTGGGAAAGCCTCCTTTTACGCATTCTTTCCTGCTTATAGACGAACTACCTGTTAAATGTCTAATGGGAATGGATTTTATTCATACGTTTCAAATAACTTTTAATTTCGTACAACATGTGATTTCCTTTCCGGAACCTGTCAAAATGATTCCTACGGTTCCTATGGATATAACGAGTTTTTTATTGAGTAACCAATTGACTGAGAGGCAACGAAACCAGCTTTCTCTCCTTTTACAGGAAAGCCCTGGTTTATTTTCTGATCAACCTGGTTTCACGCAGGTGGTTTATCATATCATTGACACTGATGGTTCAAAACCGATAGCGACGAAACCTTACCCTTGTGCTCCACATAAGAAACAGGAAATGCAACGTCAAATTTCTGAAATGATTAAACAGGGCATAATAAGGGAATCAACAAGCGCTTGGGCTGCTCCTGCCTTTTTGGTTCCAAAGAAACAACCTAATGAATTTCGTTTCGTGACAGATTTCCGCAAGCTAATCCAAGTCACAAAAACGATCAATTATCCACTACCTGTCATGTCGCATATTTTGCATGACCTGTCGTCAACTAAATGGATGTCAACTTTGGATTTGGCGAGTGGATATTGGCAGGTAGCAGTACATCCGGACTCTGTTGATAAAACAGGCTTTGTGACTCCTTTTGGGGCTTATGAATACATCAGTATGCCCTTTGGATTAGCTTCTGCACCTGCTACCTTCCACAAGCTTATGGATACGGTTCTTAGACCTGTTCTGGGTCCCCTTGTGCATGTATATTTGGATGACATTATTATTACATCCGAGACTTTTGACGAGCACCTTTCTCTGCTCAAACAGGTGTTCCAACTCATATACAATGCTGGCTTGACGTTAAAATCTAGTAAATGCCAGATAGCGAGGGACGAGATTATATATCTGGGGTTGAAAATCACTCCCCACGGCTTATTTACGGATAATGAAAAAATTAGGCCTATTATTGACTTTCCTCGGCCTAAAACAGCAAAAGAACTATCACGCTTTCTGGGAATGACCGGATGGTATCAGCAGTTCGTCCCCGCTTATGCTACAATCTGTGAGCCATTGTATGCTTTGAAACGTAAATACAAGAAGTTTGTTTGGACACCTGAGGCTAACGCTGCATATGAAACACTGTAGTCTGCGTTGACTCAGCCTCCTGTGTTGGATTTCCCGGATCATACTAAGGAATTTGATATTTATACTGACGCATCCGGAGTTGGTCTTGGTTGCATTTTGTCACAAGCTGGGCATCCAATAGCTTTTGCGTCCCGTACTTTAGCCAAAGCTGAACGCAATTATTCAGCTACGGAACGAGAATGTCTTGCTGTTGTGTATGCTCTTGATAAATTTCAATGTTATCTTAACGAATTGACAGTTAACATAATTACGGATCATTCTGCCTTTCAGTATTTGAATCCTGCTAAGCACCTATCTCAAACACTTATGAAGTGGGCTCTGAAGTTACAAGAGAGCAATATCAAAATTTCGTATCAGCCAGGTCATAAGAATCAATTACCGGACGCATTGTCTCGCGTTCCGATTAGTGGGGTCCCCACAGAAACTACTCCTGGATGTCAGCCTTTACTTCTAATAGCTGATATAACATCCAGAGAGCAGATAATGGCAGAAATAATAACTGATCCAGATTTTGGGGATATCTATAATTTTTTGCTTGCGGGTTCGCCCCTACAAAGTGATCCTTCTCTGGCTGGAAGGTCACAACATTTTGAAGTAATAGAGGGTCTGCTTTACTATACGAAATCTAGGACTACTAGGGCAGAGTTTCGCCCATGTATTCCGTGAACCCTTAGAATGACCCTTTTAAACGAATTTCATGACAAACCTCTTGCAGGCCATTTAGGTATTCGCAAGACCTGTTGTAAATTGCGGGATGTTGCCTATTGGCCTGGCATGTACCAAAGTGTGCTCGCATACGTTCAATCATGTCACTTGTGTCAGATTAATAATTACCGTAATGTAAGACCGGCCGGTCACTTGAAATCTAGTTCAAGTTCTCATGTTTTTGACATTATTTCCATAGATTTACTGGGACCTTATCCTTTATCTGTTAAAAACAAAGCTCGTTACGTTCTAGTATTAACTGATAATTTTTCTAAATGGGTTGAAGTTTTTCCCATTAAAGCCGCTACGGCAGAAGTTATTTGTAATGTATTAATTAATGAAGTATTCTCTAGATATGGTGCACCTAATAAAGTAGTTTTGGATAATGGTCCACAATTTATTTCTGACATTTTTGAAAGAATGTGTGCGAGACTACACATTAAGCATAAATTAATTTCCCCCATATCATCCCCAGAGTAATCCTGCGGAACGAGTAAACCGTACGCTAGTGAAAATGATTGCTACATTTGTCATGGATCATCACGAACGATGGGATGACCATCTGGAGCTTTTTTCGTTCTCCCTCCGCTCGTCTGTTCACGAATCTACTAAAATTACTCCTGCAGGACTTTTTCTGGGTCGCAAAATTAAAACCCCTTTTAAAAATTTAACGGGAATTATCGACGAACTAAACCAGCGACCAACTCCGCAATCAGTACGAATCATGGCTGAAAAAGCTCGTGTTGCAATGCTAGGAGCACAAGCGGCTCAAGCAAGATATTATAATACTAGGCGTAGGGAACCAGATCTTGTCGTTGGAGATCTCACTCTCGTGGAAACGCACTTCTAGTCTTCTGTTTCTCATACTTTAGTGAAGAAATTTGCACCCAGCTACGAAGGTCCATATCGGGTGGCAAATGCGTTTGAAAATAACATTGTTCTTGAAAAACCTGACAATCAATTTCAATACGTACACGTTGCTCAGTGTCGCAAGTATCATGAACGAAATGTCGATTTTATAATCAACCCTACTCAACCTTCTGTTCCACAGACTCAAGAGTCTATATCTCACGATCAACCTCCAGAAATTTTGGACGAACCAACAAACATTTTTGAAGAAACTACATGATTTTTTCTTCACCTTCCCCTCCTCAAGACGGGTTTCCAAACACGCAACCTGATTCTCCCATGAGACCAAAGGCTCGAATCAAGTTCTTCAAATACTAGTATCGTTCCTTTTCCTTCAACTATGGCCAAGACTGTTGCTGCGCCGTTTCCTGAGAACTCTACACCAACACAAGCTCCTACTTCCTTGAATACCTCGTCAGAAAGTATTCCTATAGGCAGAAATAAACATCGCCCTGCACGACCACTAAATTACAGCAGCGACTCAGAGGCTTCAGATATTTCGGATTTATCAGTTATGAACAATAATTTGACAATTCCTAAACGTCAAACACCAATTACACACCGTCTAGCACCACCACAAGCTGGTCGAAAACGTGCTTGTCTCCCAATCTGCCTTGCCGCAACAGCGACGAAGGCAGAGATCCTTGCATCCGCCCGGGTTTCGCCCCTGGAACCTACGCTCAGGGGCAAACAGGGCCGATGCCTGCTGCTACTCTCATGGCACGAGGGCGAAAGCGAAAGCAAACGATGTGGCCGGAGCCACGTCCGTCCAAAAGAATGCTGGAAGGACACCACGGGCCCCAGCACAAAGGGACTACATATCAAAAGCCTGGGGAGCCCGTTCCTGTCAGCCGCAAGGATTTCCGGACCGCCAGACTTCGGCCGTTCCTGATCACCGGACTTCAGCCGTTCCTGACCGTTCCTGTCAGCCGCAGGGATTTCCGGACCGCCGGACTTCAGCCGTTTCTGACCGACGGATTTCAGCCGTTCCTGACCGTTCCTGTCAGCCGCTGGGATTTCTTGACCGACAGAATAGAGATGCTCCAGATCCATTCAAATCCTTGAAACGCGCTACGCCACCTGAATTTACCAGTCCGATTAGGCCTGGAAAACGTTATCGTACTAGAGTTATTTATGCGTCCTCGAGATAAGTAAGTTCTCGTGGACAGGTTCTTTCTCCGTTTGTTGTTTTTCCTGCACGACCAGTTGGCGTGTCAGAATTTCTTTTTTTCGTGTGAGCCTATGCATTCTTTTTTTGTGTATATATGTGTTTCTTTTATATTTCTTCTATGTCCATCTACTAATCCAAATTTTTTATATATCTATGTGCTTAGGGGTAAAATAATAAAATTGTTACTGTTAGGCAGCTCCAGGCAATCTTCGCTGCTGATACAGTTGGTGTGTATTCAACGAATAATGAGAACGTAATTTGAAATTAAAAAAGTGATTCCTGCTAGGCAGAATAAAAGGAAGGTATGCCGATGCAGGTTTGTTTTGTTCAAAAATACAAGTGTTTCACAGACGAATGCAGATTTCTTGATTTTGTCATGCCAAGTTGAGATTGTAAATACTGCTGCCACCAAACAACAAAACAAAAAAGAGGTCGATAAACGTCAATCAACGAAGTGTAAGACTTACACTCCAAAATTGATAGGTTTTTCGAAAAAAAAAAAAAAATTAAGGGGGAGATGATGTAACGTATACTCTAGATTCACTTTCCTTTTGATTTTTACTATCTCTGGTTATTTTATTTTTCTATGTAAATTATCTTCTTACTGACCGAGATGTTATTTCACCCGCTGAATGAGATCTGGCAATGAGTGTAACGCATGACGTGGTGGTAGCCAGTATAAATAGGCGCGTTCAACGATACCTAAGGAGAGCGTTTGTTGTTGTATAGGGAGAGCGTTTGTTGTTGTATAGGGAGAGCGTTTGTTGTTGTATAGGGAGAGCGTTTGTTTATGTGTTTATGAGTGTAGAGCTTCGTTCATGTGCAAGGAGCTACGTGTTATTTGAGTAGCTGTGTGTGAAGTGTGTGTGATGATACCAGTAGAAGTTCATAATAAAAGGTTTTAAGTAAGTACGTTTTTCTCAGTTCATAGTACTGTCAGACCTCTGTCTGGCTGTTAGGTTTATTTCAGTTAGTGTTATTAGTAACAACCAGCATAAGACTTTATTCATCTTAATTACTACTACAACATTACTACGAGTTATAAGCTTGTTCATTATTGTTACTACACTACTAGCAGGAAAGTTTATTCATGATTTAATTAACAAACAACAACCATTAGAAGAAGCATTAGCTTAGTACAAGCATTGAATTCATTATAATATTAGTGAAAGCTATATTCACGATAATTAGCTTAGTAGCAGAAGTTTTATTCATTATAAATGGTTTTACAACTAAACATTTAGCGATTGTCGGAGCAAATCTAGAAGTAACCGATGCTTACATATGACTACAGATATCAAGAAAGCGCTACATTGAAGAAGAAATTAATAGGCGTATAAAATTTGGTTTTAGAACATTTGGAATAAACAATATTTGTTTCGAAAGCAATTTACCATTACTTGAAACATGCATCCTTCCAATCCTTACTTATGGATCAGAGACATTTACCTTAACTAAAAAGGCATCAAGAGGCTGTGAACTACTGAAAGAAGCACAGAGAAATACATGCTTGGTATAACCAGAAGAGATAGGAAGAGCAACTCATGAATCAGAAAATTGGAAACAACAATTAGGTGGACTTGATGGTAGGACAACTGACCACCGTTAGACAACTAAAATACTAGAACTGATTCCAAGGAACAAGAAAGGACGAATAAAAAACCCATCTGGAAGATTGACGGATGAAGTTCGAAATCATGTCGAAGTGAATTGGAGGAGTCTGACTTAAGGCGGTAAATTATAGTAGAATTTTGGGGAGACCTTCATCTAGCAATCAATTGACAAGGGTTGAAGATGCTGGGAATATTTAGGTATTAATTACTGGTCTGCTTTGTTAATACATGATTAAATACAAATTAGTTGATCAAACTGATTTCTATATTCAGTTTTCTTAATCTTATATGTTGTTTTTATAACAAAATGTCTTCAGAAGAGATTGAGAATTATAATTTTAGCAATGCAGTGAAAACTAAATATATATGTTCATTCTTGAAAGTTTAAAAAGTTATCCCGCTTTTAAGATTTAGCTGTTTTTAAGATCCCATACGAGAAGTCACAAGCGTGAGTCGTCTTAGAGATGATCCTGTAGTATTGTTCTTCGTTGTTAAAATTCATTTAAATTCTAATATTTCGACGCTTTCTGAACTCGAGAAAGAGTGACTAACCAAACTTAATTTGGTATGTAAAAGTCCAATATACAGTATATAGTGAGGTCTAGATATCAAAGCCTGAGAGAATTCAGTGAAAAAAAGAAACCCGTTTCCGATGTTAGGAACAGAAATTATAGTCATGTGATGAAAAGGATCCGGCTTCATCTTAAACAGATAGCGAATAATAGATATCAACATATCAACGATATTTTCATGCTTTAGCAATTTCTTCTAGAATTACTCTAATCAAAAAATTCTATCAACGCACAACGGAATCCCATACTCTCAGACTTTTCTGAAAACCGCAATATACACACTACCTAGTATTCTCAAATGCTAATGTTTGCCACATTAGGTAAGCGGTTTTCCATCTAACCCTAATATATGCTCACTTACAAAAGAGTTAATTTCCTCACTTCTATTGGGAATGCATTACTCGTAACTTCATGTATTGTATCATTCTGTTGTAGTAGAAAACTTAAGCTTGAATAAATCTTTCGTTATAATATGCTCTTTGGTTAGCTATGGGTGCGTTTTTCTAACGACAACCTTTTGAAATGTCAACAGATTAAAGAGCGGAAAATTCAGAACAATGAAAATGTAACTCATTATATATTTGTACCTGCCACTATGCGTTTGGAACGTTATGTTATATATAAACATATTTTCACAGATTGCAACTTTCAAAATCCAATTTTCTTTAACAATTGTCATTGCATAGCGTTTTGGAATGGAATTAAATATTTATTCTTCCTGTTGAACTGTAATATGAAAACCAATAGCTTTAAAGTAAAAGCTGACTTCGTTTAAGGTTCTCGAAAGGAGTTATTTGCTGCCAAAAGTATGGTAATTGTACTGTTGCTTTCTTTTCAGTTTAGAAGAATTAGTTTTTCTCTCTGTTCTTATTCCTTTACAGGCAATTTGCGTCAAGGAAAGCACAAATTTATGTATTCGTCTATCTAGATAATAATTTCTCAGAGACACCTGTTTTCTTCAGAACAAAGTTTGATCTCAATGTATTTTTTTTTAAATTTAGGATACCGTTTTCCTGTGAAACCAAATTGACTCCAGAATCATAAAACAAACGTGATCTTGTGTAGAATAGGCCACCTCGACTGATTATTATTTGTACCCCACTCAGCGATGCTTTTCAACTTCTTTTCCAACTTCTCTGTCTCTCATACGTTTAAACTTTTATGAGAATTGCTTTTAAGATGTTTGAGTCCTTGGTGGCAAATGCTGTGGCTTTCCTTCTGAATGGGGGCTTTGAATCTTATGCAAAACATGATTGAAAGCATGTATTTTGAATGCAGATGAAGAAGCATGACTGTCATGCTAATCTCTTTATTAGCTTCTCTATTCCTGTGCTAGATGGAAATTTTAGAATTTTTTCTGACTACCCTTTATTTAAGGTTATTATCATCAGCTGTTAAAATGGAGAGCTAACGAAATTGTTTACAGTAGTTCCACAATTTAGAAATGAGAAAATAAACTTATTTTATATAATGTACCACACACACCAGCCACTGAATTCGAAACCTTTATTCAATATCGGATTGGACCTCTTTTTCCCGAATTAAAACGCATATGTGGTTTGACAGATTCCACAAGGTCTTGGAGTGCGTTTACCTGTACAGCACACTAAGAAAAAAATTTCGTTTGAAAGAACAAAATAGTTTTGTTGAGCTGTTTTGTCGATTTATTTTTTTACCTTAGCTCCATCGGAATTGTTTTGTTGGCAACACAAAATTATTTCGTTGGCTACTTTTTGTTAACTCAACTATATGGACGTGGCACCGACCTTACGCCAAAGCACACGTGATTAGTAGGTACTCCATACGGGCACTACCAGTCTACCACTGACCAGAATAATCTCGTTTTGCGTTTAAGATTTCGTTTTGAATTATGGCTGACTGCAAAGTGAGTTCATTGTTGAGCTGTTAACTCTGATAGAGACATTAAGAGGTAAGAATTTCTAATATATCTTAATAATTCTGACGTATTTTCATGCTAGTGTTTATTGTGTGCTATTTTGGTTGGATTCAGAGAATTTTAGTGATAATTTGACCTCACTTTGTAGACTCATAATTACAATGAACACGATAGAATCCGCATTTTATTAGATGAACAGGGGCACGTATTAAATTTAAACCCAGATTTCTGATAAAGAAATCATACATTTCTTATGACGGCTGTAAGTTCCTGATCGCAAACAAAAATTTGTACTTGAGGTAATAATAAGAGTTGTAATTTATGTATAGAGCTTGATTTCTTGTATAGGCTATACATACAGGGTGTTCCAAAATTCGTGTGGCAACCAAAGATTACATGGTGATAGTACACTAGAACATATAGAACGTTAAGAAAAATATTACGATTTTTTTTTTGTGTAACCAAAAATGTCAGTAATTTGTGTCATCAAAAAACTAAAGAAATCATTTTAAAAAAGAAATCGGATTTAGAAACATGTTACACACGCACCAAAATAGTGTCAATACATCGTTATCCATGCTGTGAAAACAAAGTTTTAAAATTTTTACTAGTGTTATTTTTATGAAAATGTTTTTGCTGAAACTGATGAAATATGTATTTTACTACTATTTTCAGTATTATGACTTATATATGTTTAGCATATGTTAGAGAAAAGCATCAAGTTTAAGATAGCACTCAAGCTTTTGTGCAAATTGCCTTCTAGGAAGGAGAACTTTATGCGAATGTACGAATAAATGTGAAGGTATTTGAATTATTTCTTGTCTGGGTTTAAATTTAATTCTCTCCTTTGCTAATAAATTCAGCTGAATTTCGAAACACTGAATTTATTCTCATAAAAAATTTGATTAGTTTGAAAGAATTCATGAGATTTATTGTAGCTAGAGGGTAGAATAGCAGCAATTATTTTTCGTCTTGGGGCGTACAGTTCTTTTTTCTCGAATCTGCCGCTTCAGTTGCTTAAATCGTGACTTACTGTGGGACGACGGCGAAGCACAAGTCGCAGGAAATGAGGAAATCAGGAAAAAAAAAAAAAAAAAAAAAAAAAGGAAAAACTCAATGCGACACAGGTTTGATCGTATAATTTCTTATCTTCAAATGCATTCTGGAGCTCCTCAAAGTAATTATGTTAAAATCATTCATGAATGTAAGCCTTAACGTCCTTTCTGAAATGCTAGATCTTGTCTGTGTCGTTGTTCTTCGCGTCATCATCGTCGAAAACGAGGTGCTTTGGAATTAGCTGATAAAACTAATTGCTCTGGGCTAAAGTGAGTTATTAAGCCTCATGGGATGTATAAATTCCACTTTCCATTTCACAACTTCGCATATCTTCTAACACTGGAAGCGTGGAATAAATTCCTCAGTAAAATATCTTTATGGGTAACGTAGGTGTGATATAGTGCGTGTAATCTCCTCCGTGCCGTTGCTCTAAATTGTTGTGTAATAAATTCAGAAAGAATACGTAAGAACTTTCTTTTTGTTCTTACCTCTCGTTACATTTTTTTCGAAAGGCTTCTGGTTGCATTTTCCTAAATTTCCGTTTTCAAATCTGCTCAATGAATTTTTAATTTTCTTTCCGTAACTTCATAATCAGTGCTTTTTATGTTATGAAAGATATCTTTGTGTTATGCCCTACTTTGTATTCATAGAAAAGAAATCGACTTTAATATAGTATCAGAAAACAGGCGTTTATCGAAAATTTTACAAATAAGTGCAGAAACTTTTCTGGCCTCCATTCAAAGTCTTTTTAAATGTAAGTGACTCTGTATTGGTAAAGTTGTCCTCGCAAAAGACCATAAAGAGCGCCCTTTTTGTAGCTACACTGCTGTTTGTGAACAGTGCTACAGCAAGAAAGAATCGCACTATTTGAACAGTATTTGCACCACATACACTGACGGAAAAAAAAATCCCAACACCAAGAAGGGGTTGTGTTAGATAAACGATAGTTGGTAGGCGGTGAGAGTATATCTATAAGATGACGTCTATGTAATTTCGCGCTCGGCGCATACGTGTGGCGCTATTAGCGCCCTTCGGAACATGCAAAGCAGGGTTTGCTGTAAATACGCGCTGTAACGTTCGTGAATGTTAGTTATCGTTGAGATACAACGTAGGGTGTTGATGTTAGTCAAGAATGCCTTTAAGAAGACGAAGAAGCCATTATCAACAACTCACGGAGTGTGAACGATGTCGTGTAATAGGGCTACGAGAAGGTGGATTTTCTTTCCGCAATATTGCAGAACGACTTGGCAGGAATGTAGCCACTGTGCATGATTGTTGGCAGCGGTGGTCAAGAGAAGGTACTGCCTCAAGAAGACCGGGTTCCGGCCGACCACGTGGCTCTACTAAGAGGGAAGACCGCCGTGCACGGCATATGGCCGTGGCGCATCGTACTGCGTCTGCGGCAGCAATTCGAGCTGCAGTTGCCACCACAGTGACACAACGAACTGTTACAAATCGGTTACTTGAAGGACAGCTCCGAGCCAGACGCCCTGTAGCATGCATTCCACTTACTCCAAACCACTGCCGTTTGCGACGTCAGTGGTGTCAAGCTAGAGCTCATTGGAGGACGGAGTGGAGATCTGTTGTGTTTTCTGATGAAAGCCGGTTCTGCCTGGGTGCCAGTGATGGCCGTGTGTTTGTTAGAAGGAGACCAGGTGAGCGCCTGCAACCAACATGTCTGCGGCCGAGACACACTAGACCTACACCTGGAGTTATGGTCTGGGGAGCAATTTCCTATGACAGCAAGAGCACTCTCGTGGTTATCCCACGCACCCTGACGGCACAGTTGTACGTCGGTCTGGTGATTCAACCTGTTGTGCTGCCATTCATGAACAGCATTCCAGGGGGTGTTTTCCAACAAGATAACTCTCGCCCGCATACCGCTGTTGTAACCCAACATGCTCTACAGAGTGTCGACATGTTGCCGTGGCCTGCTAGATCACCAGATCTTTCACCAGTCGAGCACGTATGGGACATCGTTGGATGACAACTCCAGCGTCACCCCAACCAGAATTAACCGTCCCCGTATTGACCGACCAAGAGCAAGAGGCATGGAACTCCATCCCACAAACTGACATGCAGCACCTGTACGACACAATGCATGAACATTTGCGTGCTTGCATTCAACCTTTCTGGAGGTTACACCGGTTATTAATGTACCAGCATTTCACATTTAAAATGGCTCTTCTCGCGCTTACAATAAGTTGTGATCTTGAAACCTTAATCGATTAAATATGTTACCTATACAAATGTATTGCCGCCATTTCATTCCTCTACAACTATTTTCTCGTGGTGTTGGGATTTTTTTTCCGTCAGTGTATTCCTCATGTTACAGGATATAACTGATTACATTTATAGGGGTATACAATATTTTTTCGCTTCAAAACTCAACGTCGTGTGAAGCCACCTCGTTCAACAATAACAGCGTGGCATTGAATGGAAGATGTTTAACAGCCTGCTAGGCTGCTTCTATCCCACAGAAGAGTTAATTTGTGGTGACTGTAGCAGGCGCTTGACGGGTCAGTCGCTTATCTACCACGTCACAGACATGTTCAATGGGGGACATATCCGGAGAACGTGCAGGCTAGTAAAGAAGCGCCAGAGCGTGGAAGGGTGTACTGGACATTCCGAGCCACATGCGACCGAAAACTGTTCTGTTATGATATGACAAAGCGTCAAGGTAACTCTGAAGAAACAGTATCACCTCTGTCGCAAAAACATCATATATGTATAGATGGCTGTTGAGAGCTCCCTCAATTCGTATTAGGCGAGATCACGAATTAAACCCAATGGTGCCTCAAACCATGACGCTTGGCTTTGGGCTGGTATAACCTTGCAAGTTGCAGTTTTTTTTTTTTTTTTGTTTTTTATTGGAGGCCTATCGTGAGCAACTCAATGGGCTATAAGAGTCGCTCGTCCCCAATTTACGATCACTGGTTCCAGGGAAGTAAGAGAGCCAGTGCCGTAAGACAAACACAACATCCATGCCTCACCAGGATTCGAACCCGGATGAATGATCAGGTGGCCATCGCTTAGACCACTGAGCCACCGGGGCAGCCAAAATGCCGTTAACCACGAGGTCTTCGAACACGTAAGCGACCATCATGGTGCATCAATCTAAATCGTGACTCGTCAGGAAAAACGACCTGTTGCCAATCAGCGCTCCATTGATTGTGTTCGAGGCCCCATTGCAGCCTGAGGCGTGTGTGACTGAGGGTCAAAGGAAATGCGCAGCAATGTGATACAAGCAACAAGTCATCTTAAGCAGACCATGTCTAACTGCACTGATGGACAAAGCCTGACTTGTGACAGTACCCCTGCTGCGCTAACAACGTGGATGTCGCTGTGGATCGGTCACTGCCATGCTGTAGATATGCCTGTCATCCCGTGCAGTCGTGCTATTTTGCGGGCTTATTTCCCAGATTTCTGTGCTTCCGAGTCTCATATGTCCATTGACTCCCCGTTCGCATCACTGTACTGGCGTTTCATCCCTTACGAGTGGCAATTTCGTGGTAGGGAAATCCAGATTTTCTTATCCCAACAATCCTTCCTCGCCCACAGTCCGCGAGGTGTTCATAATATGACCTTCTTCGGCGACGGGGCATACTGTGACACAAGAAACACCCTTTCGACTCAATATGGGCGACGGGGCATAGTGAGATACAAGAAGTACCCTTTCGACTCTATCGGGGACGGGGCATAGTGGACACAAGAAACACCCTTTCGACTCAATATCAGTGACGGGCATAGTGAGACACAAGAAACACCCTTTCGATTGAATATCGGCGACGGGGCATAGTGAGACACATAAAACACCCTTCTGACTCAATATTGGTGACGGGGCATAGTGAGACACATGAAACACCTATTCGACTCAATATCGGCGACGGGCATAGTGAGACACGAGAAACACCCTTTCGACTCAATATCGGCGACGGGGCATATTGATACCCAAGAAACACCTTTTCGACTCGATATCGGCGACGGGCATAGTGAGACACAAGAAACACCCTTTTGACTCCATATCGGCGACGGGGCATAGTGAGACATATGAAACACACTTTCGACTCAATATGGGCGACGGAGCACAGTGAGACACAAGAAACACTCTTTTGACTCAATATCAGTGACGGGGCATAGTGAGACACCAGAAACATCTTTTCGACTCAATATCGGTTCTTCACTGATTGCAACATGTCGTTTGAGCCAGCTATATATAGCTAAGACCGGACAATTAAGAGGGCACTGCTGCAAAACCGCATGCACATTTTCACTGATATTTTAATCATTTGTATGTCCCAACCTGTTGTTCATATCCAGTAAGCTTGCAGCCAATACACCAGCAGTCCTTAATGGTTTTGTAATTTTCACAAAAATTCGAAATTTCTGAATGGTTGCGCAAGTGTTTTGTACCGCAGTGTATTACAATACGCATTAGGCTTACCTAGTATTCGCGCTTCAAAAGTATGATGTAATAATTTAATAACAAATCTTTGATTACAATTGTAAAACTGGAGAAAATATTTCATGCCAAACAATTTTTTGCGGTATCTCCAGTAGGGGAAACCACCCTTGTTCACTCCCTTTGTTAAAAAGGAGTGACGTTTTCAACCATTCAAAAAATCTAGCACATTTTTAAGAAGCTTTTCAGCTAGGATGATACAGCATATTTCTTATTCGAACAAGTGTGCTTGCTTTCTGGTGAGAGGGTTTTAACACCCAAAATGGGCAGCTGAATGGGATATAAGCAGTGACCCGTCCCTGATTTCGAGCCTTTTCGTTCGTGACTGCCACGGAGAAGACCTCGGGTTCGATCCCAAGCAAGTACGAACGATCGAACTACTAAATATCCGCCGTGAGGATGAGCACGTTAAGCCGTCGCGCCCCGTGTACTGGCCCCCCCGGTAATAAATAAGGGCGCCTTCCTCCGCCTTTCTACCTTGTTTAAGTGCCACTTTTCTATAGTGCACTCTAGCTCAAATCTCCTAGCTTTCTATTTCTAAGGGTTATTTAAGACCTGGGGTCAGACACTCCTATCCTAAAATCCTCTACATATGATCCGATCTTATTTCGGGACGCTGGTTCCAGGGTAGGGTGAGAGCCAGTGCCATCAGACAAACACATTATGTATATCTCAAGCGGAATCTTGGGTAAACTGTCAAAAGCTAGGTCTGAGACAACTGCGCCGCAAGTCTGTCGTATGTCTGTGACACACACACACACACACACACACACACACGAATCGTTTCTTAATATATTTTAAATCGGTGTGAAGGAATGGTAATGCTTTACGTGACTGTACGCAGTTGGATTGTCCAGAAATGAGGGCATATATTTCTTCTGGTTTTAACTGGTTTCCAATCCTCTAAGAGTTAAATTTCCTAATTTAGATCTCCTTTTTCAGTAAAAGAAGGAAAGAAGTGTCGTACACCAAGATCATGCCATATCAGTAGGCAGAAGTCATAATTAGAGAGAATACCGCTCTTCTATCATCTACATTTCTAAGTACAGATGTTTGTGGATCCATGTGCGTACCTTGTTTTTGCTTTGTGTATGCAAAGCATTTATATTAGTGCGAACCTATCAATTTATTGAATGTATGAACACCTGAAAGCATGCATTCAGTCAGGAAATTTTCCAGTTTGTTGTGGTGACTTTTTTACCCGCAAATGTTTCTAGGAAATTTTCACCGCTAATAGTTTATTGAAAGCATTGATGACAAATATAAAGAAAGATGTGTAAGTTACTATACACGTTTTCCCCTCATTTTCCCACTCACATACTGCAAGCAGGAAATTATGGATATTTCAAGTAAATATATGGAAACAAAGTTTGGCTTTCGATGCAATTAGATAACTATTTCATACGTAAATATACCTTGCTGACTAGAAAATTAAGACCTTGTAGTAACTCTTTATACGGTTCAATGGGAATATATTTGTTTGAATTAACATTTCAGTATGTCACCGTGGCGGTATTGGAATGCGTACAAAATTAACCATCCGAGCGTACCTTAAAGGAATAAAAAATAATGAAAATGTACAAATCTAGTGGATAACATTTCTTGGAAATATATCTATGCGGACTTGGGGTAATATAGGCAAGTACCGTTCTTTTCATCGTATAAGAGGAGATTTTTCTTTCAGAAATCCAGGCCTCGACGTATCAACGGAAATAGGTGAATGAAAAAAGGTTATGTGCCCTAAATTCGGTTGTGATGTAAATCAAGCATCCTGAGAGGCAACATTACGTTCTGAAGAAGCCATTTCGAAAGCGTACAAAATGTATTATTACGTTCACTGGAAACTTGGTTTAAAACTGCTGAAACGGATATTTCCGTTCGACAGAAACATTATAATTCGCGTTGTAAGATTTAGAGTGGCAGTTGTAGCATGATAAATACATCCGCTTCGCAATAACTCCAAGACCTCGTGTGTGGTATTCACCTGTAATTTTCAAAGCCCGTAGAACTACAATGGGTATAACTCATTTACACTATACTGACAAAAGTCACCGGACACCTAGAAGAGAAACACAATATAGCATTTATTGACATACATTAGTATGGTGTCGATTCATCTTTGGCCTTAATGCAGGCACTGTCCCTTCGGGACATGCTTTCAACAAGGTTTTGGAACACAACGATACGCATGCGCTTCTATTCAGTACATAATGCAGCCTAAAACTGTTGCTTAGTAGTAGGCCTTGGTTCCAAACTATTTGTGCGACGCTCTAATTCTTTCCATAAGTGCTGTATGGGATTAAGATCAGGGTTATGTGCTGGTCAGTCCACACACGATACGGAATAATTGTCAAACCGCGCCGTAACAGTCCTTGCTTCATGGCTCGGTGCATTATACTGCTGGTACCAACAAGGTTCCGTTCCATAGTATTGACACAGAGTTGGTACGGCATAATTGTCCAGAATATCAAGGTAGACTTGCTGGTTAACAGGTAACCAATGGGCCATGACCACACCACGAAAACTGCCCCCACACGAGTACACTGCCAGTTCCAAACTTGATCGTAGGAACAGTACACTGTAGTAAATAGCGTTCCCTTGGCTGCCGCCGTACCCACATACAGCCATCAAACTGATAGATCATGTAACTGGATTCATCAGTCCATAAGACCTGTTTCTGTTGACCTACGGTCCACGATAAATGTTATTTACACCATACTAAACGACGATAGTATTCAGATTGGAGATGAAAGGCTTATGAACATCCACACGATCACAGTAGCCCATGGAATGATGTTCTCTGCGAGAATAGTACGTGCACATACCGAGGTTCCAGCATTTTTACTCACCTGTTCACTGAGGTCTTGTGCCGTACTCCGTCGATTAGCTGTAATGACTCTCCTGAGGCTTCGACGTTCTCTATGTTCTTTGGTCTTCCGGTACGTTTTTTTCTTCAAGCACTTCATGCGTCTTCCACTTATTCAGCACATCCAAAACAGTTGACTTGGGTATGTTTAAACGCCTCTCAGTTTCTCTTACGGACAACCCACTAATATAACATCCAACTGTCTTTCCTTCCTCAAAGCTAGTTCTCTCCCGCCGTGACATTTTCACTCAACCTCACAGTGCGATATGATCGCGGTGAACTGCAGGCTTGGTTTTATATCGTTTGCAGCTGTACTGCGCATCTTAACAACGTAGCGGTTCCGTTCATTTGCTTTTGAAGGAGTGACCGGTGACGTTTGTCAATAAAGTGTATATCACAATGATTAAACCTCTGGTACACGTCACTGCCACGCATCAAACTGGCTAGTGACAATTGTGTCGACAGCCGGCGGCGCATGCGCTTTAAGAATAGCAATAACCAGCTGCTGGCAAAGGCATTCTTTTTCGATCTACCAAACTCTCACTTTTACCTGTCAACTGAATTAAAATCAACCATTGCTTCCATTTGCTTATCTTAATGTATTCCATGTTCCAGATTGAAATCAAAAGCTCTTTTGGTTTCTGATTTGAATTGGACTGTGAGAAAGCAGATAATCATAACTCATTCTGCAAGCATTACTCTGATTTTAGACACTTGTGTCATATTGGTTTTATTTTGCCGTATTGGGTGGCGGTTTCTCAGATTGTTTCTCCGATTGTTAGATCAAAGGAAAGAAATACCTTAGTGTCAGTCACAAGAAAACAACTTATGAAATTCAACTTTTCAAAAAGAAAATGAAGTTACCTCATTTTCTCTTCCTTTCAATATTTACTGAAACTTTAAAAACATAGTTATATAATTTCGAAACACTAACTTCATTTGTTTTATCCTCGTGTTTTACTCAAGATCGACTTATCTATGAATGAAGACAGAGCAATTGAGAAATGGTAAATATTTGATTTTTCCTTCATATCGACTTATAAGCCGAAAAAATACTGTAATTCAAAAAAAAATTGGGAGCACTCAAAGCACACGAAATGTTACTGAAAAATGTCCATAATGGTTTTACGACAAATCCCTGCATCAAATTTAATTGTCATATTGTAGCAAGGTACCACCCCACACCTGTCTCTCTTTATATCGCTTTTCTCTTAGAGTTCACATCAAAGTCCCTTGGCCACATACTGCTGAATCGTAAAACCATTCTTCGCTCAGTCTGCAACAGATAATTCTACGGATTTTCATACTACATTAGATAGTACACATCTAATGCAGTATGAAAGTCCGTAGAATAGAAAAGAAAGCCGAAGTGAGCTCCCTCTACTGTCTAACGAACTTGCAAGAAACCAATGTACTGAGACAAAAATCTTGCCTTGCATGATGCGGATGTGAATAGCGAGAAATGGGTCAAGATAAGGTTTCAAGAGTATGCGTCTTTAACAGGTAGCAGAGCAAACAGGAAACCTCACTATAATACTCGACGACATTTCTACGAAGACACATGGGTATTTTTTTTCTACGATTGTATTCTATTTGGACTGTCAAAACAGGCCTTGGGTAAAAGTCAAATGGCTGACTTTTCATGCATAAAGGAATGGCTGTACAGAAGAAAAGAGAAACTTGGAGAATAAAAATGGTATTGTAAAAGGTACATTTTACAGCAGCGACAGGGATGACACATAAAACGAACGAGAGATCAGGTCTTTAATTTAAATATTATTCCTTACGCACCTGTCTTTTACGTTCTCCAACCACAGGTTTTTTTTTTTTTTTTTTTTTTTGATTGGAGGTTTAACGACCGCCGTGAGCAACTCAATGGGCTATAAGCAGTCGCCCGTCCCTAATTTAGGGTCACTGGTTGGAGGTTTAACGACCGCCGTGAGCAACTCAATGGGCTATAAGCAGTCGCCCGTCCCTAATTTAGGGTCACTGGTTCCAGGGAAGGGAGAGAGCCAGTGCCGTAAGACAAACACAACACCCATGCCAGACCGGGATTCGAACCCGGACCCCTTACGGACGAATGATCAGAGGCCACCAACCACAGGTTGAAGAAGCGTATATGCTCCAGCTTTGTTCGTCTGTCCTGTATGCACGATAGCTCGCTTAAAAATGGTACGAATTCGACGAAATTTGAGTATGTAGTAGGGGACAACCTGGGGGCGAACTCTACGGAAAATGGGCGAAATGAGGTCAAATGTCAGAACATAGGAGCGGGATCCATTCGATCACCCTTATGTATTATAACTTACGTAAAATTCTTCTATTGCGACAAAACTTTAGTATGTTGTTCTGGAGGTATACGGAACCAATTCGGTTGAATATCGTGAAAATGGGATCAAAGGTCAGGGCACAGGAGCGAGATTTATCCCACAGCCATTATCCTCATAACTTGAGTAATGTTTTCTGGTATGTAGGAAAGCGTATCATAATCAATGCATTGCATGATTTTACTAGCTTCTTAAGAAAACTGCAGGATTTTTTGTTTTAAAATATACTTCGAATTCAATGGATCTACTTACCTAGGGGGCCATTTCATACGTAGGCATGGATCAAGTGAACTATTGTCGTGTCGTTACCTAAAGGATGCGTATTCTCTCCGTATTAACACCTGAACGGGGCTGAAGATCCCTAGGTAAACGGTTGCGAATGTGATTTTGAAGGAAAGAGGACTAGAGCCGAATCTGCCAAGAAACGACCAGGTAAATCTTTGAAGCTGATAGAACGTAACATGATAATTCTTCAAAGGACTGTCCACTCAGAATGGAAATCAATAGTGTCTTAATCACGCAAACTGTATGTGAAAGTTTTAGGGGCTCCTGTTAGGATCCCTGCAGTATGCTGAACGACATGAGTTACAAAGGTCGAGCCATAATCCACAGAGAGTCACTTTGATAGAACCCACCAATTAGTGTCACGTACGGAACTTCGATCTTGTGCTGTAGGTTAATTGAAAAATGTGCTTCAGACCGACGAGACTTAGTACACATTCAATCAGACAGATGGTCGTTCCTGGGTGTGACGGGTTCCGAGATGCAGGTACATTTCGAGCTGTATCGTCCTTACAGTGAAGCTTGGTGGATTCAATGAGGTGTCGTGGCGCAGATTTTTGTCGTTCGACTTCAGACGATTAGTCATTTCGTACAAAACCGTAAATGTCGAACTCTTTTTAGACATACGGGATAATTATTGACTACCGACGTTATGGAAGTACTTAGGGAAAATCCGGTATCTCTGTCAGAAGGCCAACGCATCATGTCTATTGCTCGCGTTGTTACGGATGGGTGTGAGGACATGGGAGTGTGGAAGTTCGACCGGCCGGCCCGCAGTCCACACCTGAGCTCTATAGAGAACCTCTGGGTCGAACTGGATCATCTGGTGCGTGGAAAAAGTAACGGACCAAACAGTAAAGCTTTACTGTTATAGAAAAAAGCTTTTCCAGAAAAATATAACGTTACATGATTAAGACTTTCCCACTATTTTGAAAACTAAGAAATTTTGAAAAAAATACTTAACAAGTTCACCATTTCAGGCTCTGACCTTACACACGACTCATTCTTCAGACACTTTATCAAGAAGAATAGCGAACAATTTCATGTATGTGAAAAGTAGCATCATCAAAACTACCACTATACACACAAATACTTGAGTATTTGTGTATATAGTGGTAGTTTTGTAGATGAGTGGATATGACTTATACTTTAAAACAGTAAAAATAAATTCATTATAACCTTAGCTACACTCCAAAACATCAGCCAATTAGAACAGTGTGGCCCCGTGTTAAACAAAGACTAGGCCTAACCAAATATGGGAAGCACTAAAACTAAAATAGAGTAGAATTTATTTAATCCCTGAAAACTCTGAAATTTAAACAAAAAATTATTTCCTACATAAAGGAAACAAATACACAGAAAAAGTTTCACCAAGAACAAAATACTTTGCACATGGTTTCCTTTCTCTGCTATCTCCACAACAACTGTGGATGCCAAGCCAGAAAACAAAAGAGCGGCGCTCTCTGGTGACCAAAATTTCAACAGACCTAAAATTCTGCCCCAAGGCCATGACCTTACGTCTACGCTACCCCAGCCAAACCCAAAATAAGAATATGTTCCAAGCCAAATTTAAGAAAAAACATAGTTAATCCTGTGGAAATGCACAACACAGAATACTGTAAGAGACCAATTACCTAAGCTTAATAAGTACCATCAGTATAAATTAATCTAAAAATAGCCATGTTTCTTCCAATTACTTTAATAATTATACTCTTCTTATATTATGATTTAATGTTTAAAATTGATTTATTTTAAACAATAAATCTACGAAGGCCGTTCTTTAAAAACATAATTTTTTTTTTGAATTGTTACCAGTGCAAAGGGGAAAAATAACCTAGCAGACTACTAACTGAATTAAGGAAGTACCTATGGCACCAGGTATTAGCCGTGGCAGACGATTCTGGTTTTTTTTATTGCGCAGTTGTTTAAGGTACGTCTCCATTTATCTAAAAATAGCCATGTTTCTTCCAATTACTTTAATAATAAATTAATCTAAAAATAGCCATGTTTCTTCCAATTACTTTAACAATTATACTCTTCTTATATTATGATTTAATGTTTAAAATTGATTTATTTTAAACATTAAATCTACGAAGGCCGTTCTTTAAAAACATAATTTTTTTTGAATTGTTACCAGTGCAAAGGAGAAAAATAACCTAGCAGACTACTAACTGAATTAAGGAAGTACCTATGGCACCAGGTATTAGCCGTGGCAGACGATTCTGGTTTTTTTTATTGCGCAGTTGTTTAAGGTACGTCTCCATTTCGCCATACAGCTATGCAAGTGAGTGATTCAGGGTTAAGAAGTGAAATGCGTTGTGAGATCAAACTTTGCTATCTTTTGGCTAGAACGGCTCTAGAAACAGTTGATTTAATGAAAAAAGCTTTCAAAGATAAATGTTTGGGTGAGTCAACGTTTTTTAGATGGCACTATGATTTCAAAAAATGGCATTTGTCGGCATAAATCTCTCCTAGGCTTGGTCGACCTGAAAGTGTTGTTATGGAGCGTACTGTTAACACTGTTTGGGCAGTCCAGCAAGAAGATCGACGAATGACGTGTGAAGACATAGCGGCGTCAACTAATGTTTCAACAACGTCTGCATTCCGCATTCTACGCTACAAATTACTGCTGCATTGTGTGTGTTCCTTTGTCGAAGCTGCTTTAGCCTCATCACCTGACGAGAAAACAATTGTTAGCCAGAGTTTAGGCGTGTCATGAATGGAAACAAATGATTACAAAGAATCCAAACTTTCTAAACACAGCAATAACTGCCGATGAAACATGGATCCACTCTTTCAACCATATCACGAAACGCTCAACGAGTGTCATGAAACACACAGGCTCGTTTCCTCCGAAAAATAGTTTTCCAAAACAAATCAGCTGGGAAAGTGATGATAATTTTCTTTGACCATAAAGGTGTAGTTTAACAGCATGCCTTTCCTCAACAAATTACTGTCAATGCTGTGTATTACATTTCAGTCTTGAAGCGTCTGCGATGACACATATCAATTTAAACGACCGGAACTGGTGTGTGAGTGGACCCTACACGATGATAATGCTCGCCCACATATGGCTGCTTGTATTCAACAGTTTATGAAATGCAGTATTGTAATCATGCCACAGCCTGCCTACAGTCCTGGCTTCGCCCAGTGCGATTTCTGGTTGCTTTCCAACAATGAAAGAGAAGTTCCGTGGCGCAACATTCAACACAGATACTCACGTTACTGAAGCTGTACAGGGGTCGCTAAAGCAGCTTCGACAAAACGCCTTCGCCACATGCTTTGAAAAGCGCACTGAACGATGGGACCGTTGAATATCATCCTGGGGAAGATACTTTGAGAAAGAATAAAATGATGCTGCACCTATATTTCTTCAATAAGACTTGTGTGTTTTGGACTTGTAGAAGTTCGTACGTCACACGATCAAAAAAACAGTCCAGAGAACAGTAAACCTACCAATGACCAAATAAAATAAGTGATAGAAATTCGATTTCCAAACAAAATACAAGTAGTGAGAAACGGAAGGTTATAGACACTAGGAAGAAATCGTGTTTACTGTGAAATCTATTTAGCAGTGGGTATAACGTCATGGTGATAACATTTTTTTTTTTTTTGATAGGAGGTTTAACGACTACCGTGAGCAAT
The DNA here is from genome assembly GCA_039090855.1 of Macrothele yani. Lineage (NCBI taxonomy): Eukaryota > Metazoa > Arthropoda > Arachnida > Araneae > Macrothelidae > Macrothele > Macrothele yani. The sequence goes on along the minus strand of CM076997.1, from coordinate 20,962,726 downwards.
TCAATGGGCTATAAGCTGTCGCCCGTCACTAATTTAGGGCCACTGGTTCCAGGGAAGGGAAAGAGCCAGCGCCGTAAGACAAACACAACATCCATGCCTGACCGGGATTTGAACCCGGACCCCGTTTCGGACGAATGATCAGAGGCCATCGCTTAGACCACTGCGCCACCGGGGCTGCATGTATGATTTTACTCTCAGTTTTTATGGAACGGCCGTTGCATTATGTTTTAATGTTCAAAATTAATTTTCTGTTTTAATTTTTTTATAAGTACTCGTACCTTCTAGCTATTGTTCGAAATTATCCGCCATTCCATTTTTTTATATATTAATGTAACAGAAGCGCAAAAAGGATTCAAAATTCAAAAATATCTAAAAGAGAACCATTTGCAATCTTAAGGACGATCTACAATTTTGTTTTAAAGACAAACAATAAGAGGAAAATAATTCCGCGAGGAAATGACGCTAACTGTTTAAGATGATCTCGCCTTTTTGCCATTGATTTTCACCATTATACGTCACCACTTTGCTATCTATACATTTTACCTTTCATCTCCTCCTTCTCTTTGATCATATGCTTTTCTTATATTTGTTCCCCTTTGTGTTTTTATTTGTGCATTGTTTCTTTGGAGTGAATTTTAACAGCGTAAACATGAATTCCTTCTCCGAGACGCTGAATTTCTGGGTGGAGAATACTCCTTTAAAAAAAAAGCGTTTTCCCTCTTTGGATCGATCCTGTCCACTTTGACTACGAAACAAGGGGGAAAAAATTCAATTAGTTGAGCATCTTTGTTCCTCGCGAAGAGAAGCAATTTTCCCTAAAACACCCGAAAGAATGCGAAATAATTGAACAGCGGGGTTTGCATGTTACTCACGCTACATCTCGGAGCAGTGAATGAGTATCAAGGAAATGGTTCCAGAAAGAAAACTGGAGAAAAAAAGAAGTTAAAATTATCTTCTGCGTTGTATGTGCGTCTGTGCGGGAACGAGGAAAAACTAAGTGTGATAAGGGAGTAACACGTGGACATTATGGGTAGCTAGGAGATCTACGTGTTAACAGTGCGTAAGAAAGTATTTAAAAAGATTTCCTTTTTGCTCCTTCATTTCCCTTGGAATTTTTATATTCCCCGCTGAAGTGAGTCTTTTCGGTTAATCGATACCGATCTAAGAACAGTTCTTGTCAAGGTGTCGACGTAAATGCCTCAGCATACCTAAAAAGAGAAGCGAAATTTCTATTCAACTTGTGTTTATGGTGAAATTTAATTATTGCTGTACTCAGCGCTATCGCTTTCATGTCTTGCAGGAATGTTTGAAATAATAATGAAAGTGTGTCAGTAATTGTAAAGTATAGAAATTATTGAGCATGATCGTAGCTTCAGGTTGTCCGGGTCCCATCGGACCGGAACAAACCTTAGTCTTCACTTAGAGCCTTCGAATAATGAAAAAGGTGTAAGAAATGTTTTTCTAAGTAAACTCAACAAGAAAGAGAGAGAGAGAGAGAGCATGGAACATACTGAATACTAGTTGGTCAGGTGAATGTGAAATCAACTTCGTCCATCAACAGATTGACTTCATGTCACAGCTTGAACATTTAGTATTATTTGCCTTACAGTGCATTCTTGGACACAAAATAGTTTATATCCCATGCCAAGTGATTAGCGTAGTATATGATCACTGGCTGAGAATGTTTTTTTTTTTTTTTTTTCAATTTTTTAATAAAGACCAGGCCCAAGTACAAGAACACGTAACGAGAAATATTCAACTAGCCATAGATCTTTCTTATTCTTTCAACATAGTCCCGGTGAGCAATTTGTCTTCTGAACAAGGTTCTATCTCATTCTTTCAAAACAGATTTGTTTTTCGTCGCGGACGATCCACTACTGTTGTGGCTATATATCCTCCAGTTTTGATTCTTTTCCATTCTTTCCACACAATCTATAGGATTAAATACCATGAGAGCAATGCTGTTGCCTATGTTCTGCGTCTTCAGTTCTTTCCCTGTCTTTCACTACACCCTAAGTTCAAATCTCAGAGGAGCTACTACAGTAGGATATGTCTTACAGTTATGGTTCTTTCCCAGTCCTTGAACAGTTTAATTTCTCACCTAGGACGTGCGGTTTCTTCAGGTTACGGCCTCAGACTGTTTCTCATTCTTTGAAGCAGTTAGGTTTCTAGTTCCGGTCAAGCATTCCTGTTTAACTTCAGACTCTTGTCCTTTCCCAATTTTTGAATACACCTTGGCATCCAGTCCCAAACGGGCCATTGTTTTATACATTCTCTGGCCTTGGTTGTTTTTTAGCAAATCTTTTTTTAAAAAGAAAAGCAAAAAGGTGTGTGCTTATGCCTAGGTACTAATGTATTACTTTGTCCGTCTGCCTTTTGATATCTTATCTCTGCAACTATTAATCCGATTTTAAAAATCATTTTTCCACTGGAAACCTTGAAATGTGAGGACGATTATCCTTGCTTTTAGGTGATTCATTACTTCCCTTTAGAGATGATAAATGCAGATGCTATGGAATTCAAAATATATTTTATTCCATATATTTGCTTCTAAGTATCCAATATAATTTTTTTTTCTTCCTTTCGATGTTATTTATAACAAAGACGATTTGAGCTACAGTTTCAAGTAATACCTAGATTTTCCGCTAGGTGGCGTAAAACTAAATTTTGATTGACCCGATATTTCTTTTTCAAAAGCTCTATTTAAAAAAATATCCTCACAGGATACAGCTCCTGGTGGGAAATGTTCTACATATATTACATATATTTGCTTCTAAGTATCCGTTCGATGTTATTTATAACAAAGATGATTTGAGCTACAGTTTCAAGTAATACCTAGATTTTCCGCTAGGTGGCGTAAAACTAAATTTCGATTGACCCGATATTTCTTTTTTAAAAAGCCCTATTTAAAAAGCCCTATTTAAAAAAAAATCCTCACAGGATAGAGCTCCTGGTGGGAAATGTTCTACATATACAGGGTGTCTCAAAAGTCCTTAACATATTTTAAAAATTTATTAAAAAATACTATTCAGGATATGAACATAATTATTGCAGGTTTTGTTAACTTACCTAAGGTTTATTTCTCTTTCCCAAATAGGTCAGTAGGTAGTGCAACTGATCCAATCGCAACGTTAGTTGAAAAAAATGTCTACTCCAGCAGAGGAAGCTTAATATGTTGGTCGGTTTTTTTAAAACGAAATCTATTACACACGTAGAAAGAAATTTTCGTTTGGAATTTGGAAATGATCCGCATAGTATCTCAGCTTGATACCAGTAGTTTTGTGAAACTGGAAGTGTTCTTGATAGGCCAAGATGTGGAAGGCCAAGCACGGATAAGGCGACGTAGGAAGCATTCGTGGCCGTCCCGGTGGCGCAGTGGTCTAAGCGATGGCCTCTGATCATTCGTCCATAAGGGGTCCGGGTTCGAATCCCGGTGAGGCATGGATGTTGTGTTTGTCTTACGGCACTAGCTCTCTCCCTTCTCTGGAACCAGTGACCCTAAATTAGGGACGGGCGACTGCTTATAGCCCGTTGAGTTGCTCACGGTGGTCGTTAAACCTCCAATCAAAAAAAAAAAAAAAAAAGAAGCATTCGTGAAGCCTTCCACGTAGTCTTACTGTTAAATCGATATGAACTGACGTAAAATTACTGGAAATTCCTCGTGCAACAATGCATCGAGTCTTGTATCAAAAACTACGCCTATATGTCTACAAAGTGCAGATATTGCAAGATTTTCAACCGGACGACAAGCCACGCCGTTTTAACTTTGCTGTGGACTTGCTAAATACCAAATCATCTAGAGGCAAATAATGACTTCCTACGAAACACTGTTTTTAAAGATGAAGCAACTTTTCATGTTTCAGGCAAAGTTAACTGTTACAATATCAGAATTTGGAGGTCTGAGAATCAGCGTCATTTCATCAAAGATGGCAATGATTGTCCTAAAGTGAATGTGTGGTGTGGCTTAATGGCTGTGTGCTCGGACCTTTCTTTTTTGCAAAACCCACAGTCACAAAATAAATTTATTTGAACATGATTCAAGTTTTTGCCGTCTCAAATTTGAAATTTACATCCTTAAGTATTATGGCAACAAGATGGTGCACCGCACCAATGGGATAAGGATATGCGAAATTTTAGGAATTTCCAACCAGGTGGACTGGACGAGAAATGATTCCATCCCATGGCCTACTCGCTCTCTACGTATAACGCTTCTATGCTTCTTGTGGGGACCAAGTTTATTCATCCAAAGTGCAAAGTGTTGTGGTGAAAGACAAAATTGATTCATCCAAAGTGTTGTGGTAAAAGACAAAATTGATTCATCCAAAGTGTTGTGGTGAAAGACAAAGTTTATTCATCCAAAGTGCAAAGTGTTGTGGTAAAAGGCAAAGTTTATTAGTCCAAAATGGAAATTGTTGTGGTGAAAGACAAAGTTTATTCATCCAAAGTGTTGTGGTGAAAGGCAAAGTTTATTCATCCAAAGGGCAAAACGTTGAGGTGAAAGACAAAGTTTATTCATCCAAAGTGTTGTAGTGAAAGGCAAAGTTTATTCATCCAAAGTTCAAAGTGGTGTGATGAAAGACAAAGTTTATCCATCCAAAGTGCAAAACGTTGAGGTGAAAGACAAAGTTTATTCATCCAAAGTGCAAAGTTTTGTGGTGAAAAGCAAAGTTTATTCATCCAAAGTGCAAAGTTTTGTGGTGAAAAGCAAAGTTTATTCATCCAAAGTGCAAAGTGGTGACGAGCTGAAAACTAGCATAGTTCTTGTAATCGCATCTCTTTACAGAATCCACTTTGACACGCCCATGGACAGAGAATGAATATCTGTTTGATGTTTATCGTGCAACAAAAGGTGCACATACTGAAGTTTATTAACTATGAGAATAAAAATTTTTTGAATCAGATTTACAAGATCTCAAAAAAATTTGTTTGTATCCCGAATAGTTTTTTTTAATAATTATTTTAAATGTGTCAAGGACTTTTGGGGTCACCCTGTAATTTCTAATTTTGGTAGATAATAATTTGCACACCAGGTGGTGTAAATGTTAATTTATATTTGATGTATTTTCGGCAAAATATGAGCTTCTAAAAATTGGATTGAACATTTTTTTCTTGGACAGATACCGCTCACCAAGGAAAAACTTTCGAGAGTATCATCTGCTTAAAATAGTCCATAGCGTATATATTTATCTGATTTTTTGTCGATATCTTTTAGGAGTTCAATCTGAAAAATGTAAAGTTTCTGGCGAGAAATATTTTTCATATAATTTCAGATTTTTCTTAACGTACAAATGTGTCACTAGAGGGCGTAAGTTCCGTTTTCAACATGTTTGCCGCAATACCTGATAGATTGAAAACGAAATTCTGTATGATACTACTATGAAAATGTTTTTTTTTCATTTCCTTTAAAAACTAATGCACAATTTTGCCTACTGGGGCGCAAATGTTTAATCTGTTTTTCTCGATGTATCTGCTTCTAAATAAAGTGCGATATGATCGCGGTCAGCTGCTGGCTTGTTTTTATTCCGTTTGCAGCTGTACCGCACATGTTAACCACGCAGCGGGTCCATTTATTTGCTTTTGAAGGGGTGTCCGGTGACTTTTGTCAATATAGTGTATATGTGTGCGAGACATCTTGGGATTTCAGCTGATGATATACTGCCGGTAAAACGCCATATCTCCGTAAATCCAATCATTGCAAGGTGTTTCTTCTGCTCCCTCGAAAAACGGTAAATACTTTTGTGGTTATCTGATACCATACATCATATGGACTTAATAAATGTCCTTCTTTCACAATTAGTTGCTCCTTCAAGCATAATTGTCGGCAGACCAGGAAACCTGCGATTGCGTTTGCTTGCCTTTCTTAAAGTTGGGTGATATAACGTAATATTTAACATGACGTAAGTGAGTTACTCATGACGTGACGTAGGAGTCGAATCAGCAAGTTGCAGAGATAAGACTTGCCAGCATAGTTCAGTTCGAGGAACAGCTTCCCCCGGAGCAAGAAGACGTGGTTCGAAAACTACCACTGTCAAAAAGTTTTTATGTAATAGCCTTTTTAATACAAAAGATCAGCTCGACTTCCAATCGCTAAATACTTTTGAAACGTTTTTAGAAACCAATAATTTGTCTTGTATTTGTAATCTTGTTTCCCGGTAAACATGTTTATGTGATTGGAATTTCTTCGAATTGCGAAAGATCCTGGGTTTTCTCCGTGTTCGCTAGCGTTGCTCCAGCTAAATAATATGTACTTTCTTTAAGGCAGACAAGGCAAAACGCCATTTGTCAATGCGAATGTTAAATTCACATAGACATAAAGGTTTTTTTTTTCTTGTCGTTTGTCTTCTCAAAAAGTTCGTAATTATTTGGCAAATGCGTGCGCACATCTAAATAATTCTTTAAACTATGTTGTACACTTTAATTACGGGTCTGGTGGTTCGAGTAAAAAGGCCATGACAAGCAGATATATGGAAGCATGGTTACTTCACATCTTATCTTGATTTTCTCAGATTCTCAGTTTGAAGAACACCAATGATAACACGAAATTATAACTTGGCAAATACGAAGGGGATTAAAATTTGACTTGGACGGTTTTTTAATCAGATATTTATTTACCATGCAGCTGATGTTACATCACTTGATTTTCGAAGTAATCTCCGTCGTAGTTCATACATTTTTTCCAGCGTTTTGGAAGGTTCCGGATCCCAGTTTCATAGAAATCTTGACTCTGTTGTTTAAACCATCACAGAACGACACTTTTCACCTCTTCATTTGATCTGAACTTCTGCCCTCCCCAAAATTTCTTTAATGGGCCGAAGAGGTGGTAGTCACATGCCCACATATCTGGGCTGTATGGAGGATGTGGTACAACGTCCCACCCTAATTCCTCCACTGTTTTCATAGTCACTTTAACGGTTATGGCCCTGGCGTTGTCTTCGAGAAGGTATACTCCACTATTGATGAGTTCTGGTATCTTTTTTTCTCAGTGCTGCCTTAAGGGAGTTTTTGATGATATCACTATAATATGACTGTTTGACGATCTACCAGGAAATCCGTAAGAATAATACCGTTAATGCAATAAAACATAGTAGCCATTACCTACGTGGCTGATTCCTTGATCTTGAATTTTTGGATACGGGCGAATCACTGTGTCTCCACTCCACGCTAGTTTGTTTTCCGGTGTGTGGTGATGAATCCACGTCTCCTCCACTGTCACCATACGTCTGAGAAAGTTCTTCTCTCTGGTGTCTTCGGAACAACATATTCAGAATTTCCAACCGCTGGCCTTTTTGCTCGTCGAACAACTACTTCGGTACGCATCTGCCACACACTTTTCTGAATTGCAGCTTATCGTAGATGATGATATGCACGCTGCCAGCGTTGATGTTCAGTACAAAGCTCAGATCACTTACAGAAATCCCCCCATTGTTCCGTATGAGCTCATTTACGCGCGCAGTCATGGCGTCTTTAACAGCAGTTGCCAGTCGTGCCTTGTGCGGCTCGTTGACGACGCTTTGTCTGCTTTCCTTGAACGCTTTACACCATTCAATGACTGACGAACGGGACCGATACGAATAACTAAACTCTGTTTGAAGTCTTTGGTGAATTTTACTGCCACTCGCACCTTCGTAGCAAAAAAATTTGATAATTATTCTCTGCTGCACCGAAATCGAAACACCTTCACTCGCCATTTCTATTTCTTAAATGCGGGAGTTGTCATGGCAACGAAAATTAACGAAACACGTGGCGTTTTGGTAGCTTGAGATACCATTATTGCCAAAAGCACAATAATGATACGCATAATTTTTCAAACGAATGTATTAGAAACATAAGTCCAGGTCAAATTTGAACGCCCGTAATATTAGCCTCCATCTATGGTGTTGCAATAGAGCTTTATTGCGGAAGACCAAATAAAAATTCACTTCACGTGCAGGGGAAAGAATCCACCCATTATTTTCGATCTTCGTTTTCCTTGTCTTCAATCAAGTTTCGCAGGAAAAGTGAAATTCAGCAATTGTTCTCTCTTCAGAAATTCACAACAAATAAATGCTTGGTGTTTCCTAAAATTTTTTTTAGAACTATAAGAAGGATCAAAGCGCATCGGGGAAAAATATCAAAAATATTTTAAAAAATAAATATATGATCTACAGGGAAATTTGCTTTGTGTGATGTCTCGGCTCTGTCTGACAAGTTTCTGTAGATTCATATATTTCTATTCAAGTAAAAACAAAATTCCAAGAAATCCTGTTCTCTGAACGTATTTTGAAAGGATCAGCCATTTGAAGAAATTTCTTGAAGAAAAATATAGAAAAGAGACAGAGAAAGATGTTCAGGTAATCTTATATGACAGAAACTAACGCAATTTATAAAATACCAAATATAAGAAAAATATAATTCTTCCCATGTTTAATAAATTTAATATCATATTTAACGAGTAAGAAAAGGAAAATGGAATCCTTTATGTACCTGTAAAACAGATATAGCCAAAATTACAAAACCTTATATGACAGAAAATAACGCAACTGTTTTTTGATCGGAGGTTTAGAGACCACTGTGAACGACTCAATGGGATATATACAGTGCGTCAAAGAATTTTTAAGACTGGCGCTAGATTTCAGCCTACGGTGGCGCCACCAGTGTAATGACGAATGCGTTATAAACCGTGACCATTTGCTTTCTTTCTGCCAAAAGTACTGCGCAGTTGTTAAAGTAACTCAAACGAAACGGGCGTTCATTAGAGAAGTAAAATTTTTTTCATGTTGAATTATTAAGATGGAACAAAGGTCTGTTATTACATTTAACGCAAAACTTGGTAAAAGTGGCTCGGAAACGTACCAAATGATGAAACAAGTTTACGGTGAGTTTTGTTTAAGTAGATCAAATGTTTTCCTGTGGCACAAACGTTTTTTGGACGCAAGAGAGACGCTAGAAGATGATAAGCATACCGGAAGAACAAGTTCATCTAGGATACCTGAGATTATTGAAAAAGTGCATGATTTCGTGGCAAATAATCGATATGCGTCACTAAGAATGATGGAAGAGTCTTTAAACATCAACAAAGAAACGATTCGAACGATCCTGCATGAAGATTTGGGCAAAACAAAAGTCTGTGCTAAATTTGTTCCACACACGTTAACCAATGAACAAAAATCAAGGAGACGTGCACATTGCAGAGGCATCATTTCAGCCGCTGAAAATGTTCCAAACTTCTTAAAATCGATTGTTACTGGTGATGAAACATGGTGTTTTCAATATGATCCTAAAACAAAGCGACAAAGTGTGGAATGTAAGTAAAAAGACTCGCCACAAGCCAAAAAAAAAAAAAAAACAGAAAAGTTCCATCGAAAATCAAAACAATGCTCATTACATTCTTCGATAGTAAGGGTATTATCCACAAATAATTTTTTCCAAGTGGACCAACAATTACTGGTGAGTTTTATTTAAATGTTTTGAGGCGTTTGATGGGCAGAATTCGTCGCATTCGTCCAGAATATCGAGATGAAAACAGTTGGTATTTGTTGCACCATAATGCACCCAGTCACACCTCACTTCTTGTTCGTAGATTTTTGGCGAAAAATAACGTCTTTGTGCTGAATCATCCACCGTATTTGCCTGATTTAGCACCCTGCGACTTTTCTTTGTTCCCAAAACCTAAAATGACGTTAAAAGGGTGTTTATTTAATGATATTTCGACCATACAAACGGCTTCGACGCGTGCTTTGGTGGCAATTCCGCAAAGTGAACTAGAACAGGCATTCGAATCATTATTAAATCGCTGTAACAAGTGTATTGAAGCCGGAGGGACGTATTTTGAATAACAAACCAAAACAAATTATAATTTCTTGTTTCTATTTCATTTTACAGACCCAGTCTTAAGAATTCTTTGACGCACTGTGTATATAATTTATGAATAAAAACTTGTGCTGTTGAGATTAAATAAAAATATCAATGTTTACCACAGTCAAAGGTTTATTTTACATCGACTATAGTTTCGCAGAGCTATTGGCTCGTTTACATCAGGATGAATGGAGCGTACACATTTAAATCATTGTGACATCATGAGAGTTCTGACGGTCACGGTTTTTGGTGAGTTGTTTCCACGCGCTTGAAAGAAATGGAGTTCACATCATATCGTTGACTAGCCGTGAAGAGTTCTGGTATTACGTGAAACGCTTCTAATACATTACGCTTGATATGTTAATCAGGTTTATCAATGAGCGTAGCGTTACCAAACCGAAGCCTGTCTGCTCACGCACGACGGTAGACCACCCAATATGACAGAATTGGGCGGTTATTTCATTTGTTACCACGTATTTGCGTCAGTAAGGTTGTGTTTCGTGACATTGCTGGGCTATAGACGACTTCTTCAGTTCAGAGTTTCGCACGTAGGTCTTGTGTTCCTTCTCACATAAATTTAAAGCCCTGCGGGTCTGTCCTATATATGAAAGTCCACATTTACAAAGTATCTGATAAATTCCCCAGGACTTTATGTCTTCGACGTCATCTTTTGATCTGAAAAAATCTTGTTTATGGGTTTGAAAATAACTTTGAAATTAAAACTCTTGAGAATTTTTTTAAAATTCCGAAGCAAATCTGTAGAACAAAGGGGATAACCGCCCAATTCTGTGGTATTGGATGGTCTGCCGTCGTGAGTGAGCAGACAGATTTCAGTTTGGAAACAACGCTACGATCATTGATAAACCTGGTTCAACTATCAAGCTTAATGTATTAGGAGCTTTTCACGTATACCAGAACTCTTCACGGCTAGTCAGCGATATGACATCGACTCCATTTTTTTCAAGCGCGTGGAAACAACTCACCAAAAACCGTGACCGCCAGAACTCTGATGGTGTCACAATGATTTGAATGTTTACGCTCCATTCGTCCTGATGAAGCCGAGCCAAACGCTCTGCGAAACTATAGTCGGTGTATTATAAACCTTTGATTGTGGAAAACTTTTATTTTTTTTTATTCGATGTGATGTAAGCAGTCGCCCATACCTAATTTAAGGTCACTGGTTCCAGGGAAGGGAGAGAGCCAGTGCCGTAAAACAAATACTACATTTATGCTTCGCCGCTATTCGAACCCGGACCCTTCTTGGACTATTGGTCAAAATATTTTAGGCAAAAGTTGATCAAGATGAACTTTATTTTAAATACACCAGACTTAAATAATCATGAGTCTCATATAGCGTATTAAATCCGTTTATTTTTGTGGTGTAGTCAGCACAAAGTTTCGTCAAGCTTTCGCACTCCTCTGGGAGGTTTATTCAAAGCAATGGTAGACATAAAAATGCATAGAATTGGAGCACGCGAAGAACGAAGAACGAAGATGATTTCTGCAAATAGCGTGGGTGACATCACGAGCATACTATATGATTTTTTATCATGCAATTGTACGGTGCGCCGAGATGTGTTTCCATCTTTTAATAACGCATACCACACTATTGGTAGTTTAGCAGAGACTATGACATTGCATGCCAGTTTGCTGGATAGGATTTCGACTGTTTTCCTGATGGCAGTCTCTTTAAAATTCGTGTAAGGGGCAATTTCTCATATTATTCCATACAAGAGCGGCCGAGCAATGCATGACTTCTCTGGAGTTCCCAATTCCGTACAGTTTTATGCCTACCATTGCCTTGAAAAAGCCTCCCAGCGGAGTGCGAAAGCTTGGCGAATCTTCGTGCTGACTACACCACGAAAACAAACGGATTTAATACGCTATATGCATTTCATTATTATTCAAGATGATTAAGAAATATTTACGTAAACTGATCCTACACGATAAACACTACAGGTGGTTAAACTGAGAAATATCTTTAAATTAACTTTGCCGATAAAGTTATATAAATGGGAAGAGTGCAACCTATGTTTCCATGTACTGTTTGTGAAAATTGCAATTCCAAGAAAGAATGGCGCTATTCAAATGGAATTTGTATCACATATTCCCCAAGTTACAGTAGATAGGTGATTACATTTGTAAAGATATATAAAAAAAATTCGCTTAAAAACTCAGTATAGTGTGAAGCCAACATTAACAGCCTCTACACCGCCTGGCATTAAATGAAATAGACTTTTGATATCGTCCTTGCGGAATAGCCTGCCAGGTTGCTTCTATGCGATAACAGAGCTCATTTGTGGTGCTGGCTGATGCGTTTAACGGGCCAGTCGCTTAGCTATCATGTCTTAGACATGTTCGATCGGGGATATATCCGGTGAATGTGCAGGTCAGGAAAGAAGCGGTGTCTGCCTTGCATGGAATAAGTCTAAGAAATTCCGGGCCACATGAGGCCGAGCATTGTCATGCTGGAATATAGCGGCAGGGTTACTCTGAAGGAGGGGTACCATATCTGACTCTAAAACATCTCTGATGTGTCGTTGGCTGTTGAGAGTTACCTCAGTTCATTTCAGGTGAGATCGCGAATTGAACCCAACGGCGCCGCAAACCATAATGCTTGGTGATTGGCCGATATGACACTGGGAAATGCACGCTGAAAGGTGCTATTCATCACGATATCTTCAGACACGTATATGACCATCATGGTGCATCAAGTTGAATCGTGACTCGTTCGAGAATATGACATTTTGCCAATCAGCACACCAACTGCATATATAATAAATTCGTGCTAACACTTACAAAATAACGAACGAAATTCTCCAAATTAGCACGTTTCTTAAAAGCCATTTAAAAGTTTAAAACCACTTAAACAACTTTATTTACAGTTAATGATGACAAGATCTTTCGTAGCCGCGACGGACACATCTTCTGATCTACACAGTAAGAGTTCTACAGTTATATAGACAGTTCGTCAAATAATTTTTAAGACTGGCGCTAGACTTCAGCCTACGGTGGCGCCACCAGTGTAATCGCGAATACGTTATAAACCGTGACCATCTGCTTGCTTTCTGCCAAAAGTACAACGCAGTTGTTAAAGTAACTCAAACGAAACGGGCGTTCATTAGAGAAGTAAAATTTTTTCATGTTGAATTATTAAGATGGAACAAAGGGCTGTTATTAAATTTAACACAAAACTTGGTAAAATTGCCTCAGAAACGTACCAAATGATGAAACAAGTTTACGGTGAGTTTTGTTTAAGTAGATCAAATGTTTTCCTGTGGCACAAACGTTTTTTGGATGGAAGAGAGACGCTAGAAGATGATAAGCATACCGGAAGACCAAGTTCATCTAGGACACCTGAGATCATTGAAAAAGTGCGTGATTTCGTGGCAAACAATCGATGTGCGTCACTAAGAATGATGGACGACTCTTTAAACATCAACAAAAAAAAGCGATTCGAAGCATACTGCATGAAGATTTGGGAAAAACAAAAGTATGTGCTAAATTTGTTCCACACACATTAATCAATGAACAAAAATCAAGGAGAATTGCACATTGCACAGACATCATTTCAGCCGCTGAAAATGATCCAAACTTCTTAAAATCGATTGTTACTAGTGATGAAACATGGTGTTTTCAATAAGAACCTAAAACAAAGCGACAAAGTGCGGAATATAAGTAAAAAAACTCGCCACAAGCCAAAAAAAAAAAAACAAGAAAAGTTCCATCGAAAATCAAAACAATGCTCATTACATTCTTCGATAGTAAGGGTGAGTATCCACAAAGAATTTGTTCCAAGTTGACCAACAATTACTGGTGAGTTTTATTTAAATGTTTTGAGGAGTTTGATGGGCAGAATTCATCGCATTCGTCCAGAATATCGATATGAAAACAGTTTGTGTTTGTTGCACGATAATGCACCCAGTCACACCTCACTTCTTGTTCGTAGATTTTTGGCGAAAAATAACGTCTGTATGTTGAATCATCCACCGTATTCGCCTGATTTAGTATCCTGCGACGTTTTCTTAATTCCCAAAACCTAAAATTACGTTAAAAGGGTGTTATTTTGATGATATTTCGACCATGCAAACAGCTTCGACGCGTGCTTTGGAGGCAATTCCGCAAAGTGAACTGGAACAGGCATTTAAATCATTATTAAATCGCTGTAACAAGTGTATTGAAGTCGGAGGGACTTATTTTGAATGGAAAACCAAGGCAAATTATAATTTCTTGTTTCTATTTCATTTTACAGACCCAGTCTCAAAAATCATTTGACGCACTGTGTATACCAAGTGTTCAGAGGGCAAGGTGGTTGCCAGTTTTCAAAGTAGCGTGTACTCACCCAGATCTGCATAGTTTCCCCGTTCTCCGGTTATGGTGGTGCTGGTAAGCTCCGGACAGCTCTTTTCCAGACATTGTGAAGGCAGCAAGGTGTTTCTTCATTACAGCTTCTAGCTTCAAAGTAGGTAATCCACAATGACTCCAAAAATGGTAAAGTCCGACGGGTATTAAAGGTGGCACAATAGTGTCTGTGTTCGAGACTCCATTGCCAGCCTGATGCATATGTGTTTAATTATTGAACGACTGCGCAGAAATTGGATGCAAGTGACCAGTCCTCTGTTAACCAGATGACGTCGAACTGTGCTGGAATACAAATCCTGACCTGTGACTGCTGCGCTAACACCATGGATGTCACTGTGCGATTAGTCACTGCCCTGCGTCGAAGAGTCTGCCATCTCGTAAGGTAGTGCGATTTTACTGTGCATTTCCCAAATTTGCTGTGCGTCCGAGCATCATCTGTCAACTGACACTGCTTTCGCAGTATTGTACTGGCTTTACGACCTGTACGAGTGACAATTTTGCGGATGGAAGAATGAACGTTTTGCCGTGTGGTCGAGGTGTCTGCCATCACGTGCAGTAGTGCGAATTTGCTGTGTATTTCCCAGATTGCTGTGCGTCCGAGCCTCATCTGTGAACTGACACTACTTTCGCAGCACTGTACTGGCTTTACGTCCTGTACGAGTGACAATTTCGCGGAAGGAAGAATGAACCTTTCGCGATAATTTTTGGCTCAAAGTCAATCCGGTATTCGAAATGTGACTTTCTTCGGTGACGAGCATAGTGGAACAACAGAAATACCTTTTCGACTTAATATCAGCTTTTCACAACATCTCGTTTGATCCGGTTCTTTAGGTTATACAAAAAACAGGACATTTCAGAGGGAGCTGGAAACCACAAAAGCATTTTTACTGACATTTTAATAAATTGCTTGTCCCAGCCTGTGGTATGTGTCCTGTAAGTTTCAAGCTATTACAATTTTCACTAACAGTGGAATTTCAGACTTCTCAGTTAATCACTCTTTCATTTTGAGCATTCAAACTGTCCTTTTTAAGCGCTAAAGTAACGTTATAATATGGAAAAACAAGCTATCTTATAATCCTTTGAAAAAAATTTTACGTTCCAAATGGAAAAATGTGAAGTTCTTGTAAGATTTGGAAACTATACTTCGTGATTGCAAACATAAACATATGTTGGCATCGTAGCGTAAGGCGAACGCACTCGTCTAGTTATCGAGAGATCTGGGGTTCGATTTCAGCGGTGTCGAAATTCAATTTTTCGGCTGCTGTGTGTTAATTAAAGAAAAACGTGGAAAGAGCGATGACTTTGTTTATTTACATTGTCTCAACGTACTTGGAAGATTTTCAAAAATATGATGATCTGATTTTTGCTTCGTTTCTGCGTTGGCCAGTATTTTATTTTTTATTTGATATAATGGATTTTCGTACTTTAGGTCGATACCGAAGACAAGTGTTCTCCCTGTATATTAGTTCACAACAACAGACTGCTCTGGAATGTGGTGTTAACTCAGAATTTGGAAACCTATCCGAAAAAAGAGAGAGAGAGAGAGAGAGAGAGTTGCTCATGTGTTTGATGTACACTAAATTTTCTTTATGAGAACGTTTGTCGCAGCTGATGAAAAAACGGAGACATTATCTTTCGAACCTGTTATCCGATCTTCATTATTGCACCATTAAATTCCCATTTGACACTGGATCTAGGGAGAGATGTTTTCAGAAATAGCTCGCTTTCGGAGTAAACTAGAAAAGCTTGCTATCGTTTTGTCTACCCTGCTACTCACACTTTATTTGTAATCAATATGAGTCACATGAAAAAAAAAAAGATTCTATAGAAATTTTCAGCGATCTCAGTGATTTACTTATATTGTATATTTAGCAACTATCTAACTTGTGTCTCATACGGACAAAGATAATGCAAAATGATTTCGGTTTTTGTAAAGTGGAAGTAAACAAATCTGAGTATACGAATTCTGCGGATATCCTCCAATTCTTCCTAGAAATATAGCCACAATAAGGAATCAAAAAGAAATTCGAAATATTTTGCATTTAGAAAAGATTCCTTTCGAATGTATAAAGAAAGGAAATCCGCATTGGGAGACCCGGATGAAATTAAAAAAATTCACAGCTCGAACGATCTACAAGAATAAACCGTTTTTAAATGTGTTTGTATGTTCGTTTTATTTTACTGCATCTTTTTTTTGTCAGTATAAGACTAAGGAATACAGTGAATATCATATGCACTTATGCAATCGGACTTTTTTCGGAAGCTTAAAAGCAATGGTGTTATATTTGTTAAATCGGGACACAGAACTGACTAAATTTTAAAATGAAGTTCGAATTACGTGCGTCAGTTTTCAGTAATCTATAGCAAGAATATATGGGGATTCTGCACCGCATCATAACATTCTGATTTGTTCTTGAAACGTACGGTAAGAATCTGCGAGTTTGCACCATCTCATGTCATTCTGAATTATCCCTAACACGTGTATTAACAACCTATGCGAATTTTGTTCCATCTCGTGTCATATTGAATTGTTTCTGAAACAGCAGACGACGTCTTACAGATCATAAAGATATCCAGGAAGACACAAAGGCGTATTCTGTACGATTTTATGAGTGCTTCTGTTAGCAACGGATATACAGAGTTTAGTCACGTTATTGCGACCAACTCCTACTTTTGACGTCAACAGCGAGTAGCCAATGAAAGAAGGCTCGTTTCGTAAGCTGACTTGAAGGGTGGGTATATAAGGTGTGTTGTATGCATTCTGAAAACATATCTCTCGTTGCTGTCTTGGATAAAAGGAGGGATTTATCAGATTTTCAAAAAAGGGAAGATTTTCGGCTTTCGGGCCAAGGGTGGCAGTATTTCTGAAGCAGCGCACTTTGTGAACTGTTCGCGTGCTGATGTGGTTAAATTGTATCGTGATTGAAGAAACGCCACCATTGCGAATAAGCGACGTGGAAATTGCGGAGTACCACGTGGCATTGATGTGAGAGGTGAAGGCAGATCGACACGATACAGTGGCGCAACTCACTGGCCGAATGAACCTGGGGGCTACCAGAAGTATGTCTGAAACGACAGTTCTGTGAACCCAGCTACGTATAGGGCTCCGATACAGACAGTTGGTCGCTGCACCTATGCTAACGGAGGTGCATCGGCAGAAAAGGCTTACATTTGCACGGCAGTATCGGAATTGAACCTCCGCTGATTAGCAAAGGATTTCGATCTCCTATGAGTCACGTTTTCTGTTTCTTCGAACGGATGGACGTTGGCGTACAAGGCGAGAAACATCGGAGAACAAACACTTTTCAGCCATTTCTGGGAGAACACAAGCTAGTGGGGGCAGCGTTGTGGTCTGGGTAATGTTTTCGTGACATTCCTTGGGTCCACTCATACCTGTGGAAGGCTCTATGAACCACATTCGTTATGAATCCATCTTTGCAGACCATGTACACCCATACATGCTGATTGTCTTCCCTGGGGCGGATGGTATCTTACAGCCCAACAGTGCGACGTGACACACAGCTAGAAATGTCAGATAGTGGTTGGTAGAGCACGATGAATACTTCAAAGTACTTCTCGGGCCACCGAATTCCTCAGACGTAAACCCAATTGAGCATATTCGGCACCTCGATCGTGCTGCTCGTTCTATGGATCCTCTACCACGGCCCCTCCAGAAGCTGTCAGATTCATTGCAGCCAGCATGGCTCCACATACCTATGAACACCTTCCACCACCTTATCGAGCCATTCCCAGCCGGTGTAGCCGGTGTCCGCGCTGCACACTGTGGTTACCTTGGATATTAGCTGGTGGTCACAATAATGTGAATCGACCGGGTAATAATAGGCGTGTTCAATGAGTAATACCTGCGCGCGAGAGACTCGCGCGTCACAAGTCACCTAGCAACCAATCAGACATCAAAAAGGATTTTTTGTGCCATTAGCTTTATTTTACTGCGTAATAGAACTCCGTGCACCTATTTGTTCGTGTTTAATCGTGTTTAAAATGGATTCTTTTTCAGCTGTGCCAACGTGGGTCAAACATTGATTAGTTGTAGAGATCTTAACTCCTGAAAATGTGCTTCCCAAAGAAATTTACGCTAGATTAGTGGCAGTTTATTGTTCTAAAACTTTGGAAATAAGCACTGTTCGTCTTTGGGTAAGGAAATCAAAGGAAAGTGGGGGAATGTTGCCCGTAATCGCAATTTGCGATTTGAACAGGCAAAGGATCGACGTGTCATCAGGGAAACTTTGAAAAATAACTGAAAGAATCCTAGCAGGTTAGTTTAACATTCGTTTAGGCAGTGTCAATGACATGGTTAACGTCTTAGGATACAACAAAATACGTGTGTTCGTGGGTACCGCCCCACTAAACGACAAAAATGAAGAAATCAAGACCTGAAACATGCTAAAGGTTGCCTGCTCGTTATGAAAAATACGAAAGCGATTTTCTTCAATGCATTGTGACTGGTGATGAGAGTTGTGGTTTTCATTATGACCCAGAAATGAAAAATCAATCGCTGGAAAACTAACACCCTTTTTTGCCACAAGCGAAACAAATCAAAACTCAAATTTCTTCCTAACGTGTATGCTCACTGTGTTGTCGGACTACAGGGGCATCACTTATCAGGAAGACATGGTTAAAGTCAGAATAGTTAAAGCAAAGAATAAACCCCACGCGTGGGGGGAGGCCAATGATTCTGCAACACGACGATGCCAAACCCGACGCCAATGCTTTCACTGCAGAGATCATATAGAAAATTAGGTTTGAAGTCTTTGAGCACCCTACTTCTGAAAGGAATTCAGTTCACCAGTGACGAAGTTGTTCAAACAAACCGCTACGATGAAATGGTTCCGAGAACAACGTGAAGGTTTTTACGGAGACGGGTTTAAAAAACTTGTAAACCGTTGGTGTATCTATTTTCAGCGTGAGAAAAATATGTGAATTAAAGTAGAGATTTTGAGCTCTGTTTCGTTCTTGTTTTGTTTCAATTTGACACCTTGCCAATGCGCTTGTATATAAATATGGAGGCGCTAGTTTCTTAACTCCCTGTGTAGTATTAGGACAAAGTATTCAAAGTGTGATGAGAATACTGGAGATCATTTCAAAAATTAAAGACATTTCCTAAACACAAGGCGCTAAGATATATTAAAGTTATACATTAATAAACGACACTTAGTATATGATCTGCGGAACAAACGTGGCCAGGAATAAACATTTTACATTTTTGAATAGAAGCATTTCCTACTCAAACGACAAGGATTTGGTTTTGGGCTTACTCTGCTACTAGGCGCGTTCAAAAAGTATCCAAAGTGCGGTTCACATTCATTGTACTGAATGTGTGACATTGGAGTTCTGTTTATACGTATAATAGATATAAATATATACTTGCTGAAGGTCAATTCACCTGCTTTCATTCTTGATTTTACCCTCTTGAGTGTTGTATGTTAATGGTTTTGCTGTTTTTAATATGGCCAATGTTAAACAACAAAGATGCTAGGAGTTTCGTTTAAAATTAAAGCACAATGTATCAGAGATATTTTAAATGTTCCAAACTGAACAAAAACGTTTGAATGAGTTTAGAAATTTGTAGAAGTTCGAACATCAATTGAGGACGACTCACGCCTATCAACTACAGGAACAAACTATTTTATCGATTGTGTTGTTTTACTTTAGGATATGAGGACCACCGAGAGCAAATCAAACGGCAATATGAGTAATCGTCCGTCATTAATTCAGGGACATTGGTTCTAGGAAGGGGAAAGGAGTTTTTGCTGTAACAAAAACGCAACAAAAAATGCCTTATTCGGATATAGTGACAGTTAATCGCGGTCCCAAATTTTAGTTATATACAAATCGCATTCAGTAAAAGCGTACGATTTTAGTTGTATTTCCTTCTGTCGCGCTCTCTTTCTCTCTCCTGCCCGAACAGTATTTAAGCTAAGAAAGGTTGGTCCTACATCATGGATGGATATCAGCCCTTCCATCCTTTCTCTCGTCAGGCTCTCTGTTTTTCCGACTGTTGCTTCCAACAATCAGTGAAGAAATTTATTCTATGACTTGTGTTGGAAACTTCCTTTTCCTGTGGCTATATTGTATTCGTACTTTCACTTTCTTTTACTGTTATTTGATATGTTTTTTTTTCCTTTTCTTTCATTTTTAAAGTTTCGCTTCAATACGGGTCTCTTCATACTGCTCCTGATGGGGCGATTCTAAATAAATTGTATTAAACCTGATTCGGGTGATTTTTTCCCCGGGAAGCCCCACCCCCACCCCCACCACACACACACACAGATGTTTTGAAAGATCTGTATGAAAGAAGTGAAAGAATAGTTCTATAATTTATAAGTACTTATTGTGAGATTTTGTTCTCTTGGATCCACATGAAATTTAGTTTGAATAGTATGTCTGCGAGAATTATTTTAACTTGCTAATCTTTGATTTTTTAACTCCGGGAATCTTATGTAATGATTCATACCCATCTATTCTGCAAAATAGTAGCTTAAATAAATTCGCAATTTTTAGATAAATCTTTAGATTAAATAAATGGTACGAAAGTAAGCAAAAGTTGTATTTAAATATGATCCAGGAAAAAATAAATACTTAACATTTTTTTATGAATCTCTTATAGTCGGCTTTCATTAAAGTCGGGCATTCGACATAAAGTTAAGAAACAAGTAATTCACCCTATGATTGATATAACTATATAGGAGTGCGTAAAATATTTTTATGCCTGTACTTACGTCTATTGTACTGTCCTTTCGTCCTGAGAAATGGTTTCTCCCCTTCCTATGATCAGATTACCAGTCGTGCCCATTCTCCGAACGGTGAATCTATAAAATAATATTTTGAACACAAAATAAAAGAAAAGCAAAAGTAATCAAGGAGAGAAAAGTAATTCAAGATCCGTAACTGTTTTACTATTGGGTTGTCGGAAACGTTCTGACGTATTTTAGCCATGTTTTGCAAAGGGCATTTATTGATGGAAAGAACAAAGATCAATCAATGATATAATGTCCGTTTTGTTCGATGACTTTTTGCCATCTGTCAGTGAGCTGCAGAATGCCTCGTTCATAGAAGAACCTGTCTTTCGTGGCGAAAAACTCTACAAGGTACAGATTTACAGCCTCACCTGAATTGAACTTTATACCACGCAAGGACTGTTGAAGAGAGCGAAACATGTGAAAGTCTGACGGCGCAAGGTCAGGTTGTGTGGCAACACAACCCACCCAAGCTCCAATAATTTTTGCCGGGTGATGAAACTTGTGTGTGGTTTCACGTTGTCGTGATGGAACGCAACACCTTTACGATGAACGAGCTCTGGACGTTTCTGGATGATGGATTAGTTCAAACTGTCCAATTGCCGACAGTACACATTCGAGTTGATTGTTTGGTTCCGTGGTAGCAGCTCGAAAAACACGACACCTTTAAAATTCCACCACACTGAGACCAGAACCTTCCGCTGATGAATGTCTGCTTTGGATGTCGTTTGAGGCGAAGCAGCACGTCGGGACCAAGACCATTTGCGCAGCACATTGTTGAACACAATCCACTTTTCGTCACAAATTATCAGTAGCTTCAAAAAAGGATCGTTTTTCTCACGTTTAATGAGCATATCACAGATCTTCATACTCGCCATCAATTGAGCTTCTTTGAGTTCATGAGGAACCCACACATCAAGCTTGCTTACGTATCCCAGCTTCTTCAGGTGGTCGTAAACGCTTGAATGATGAATGTGCAATGTGTCTGCAATCTCTCGTGTCGTGTAACGTGGGTTTGACTCGATCAATGCCTTGATTTGGTCGACTTCAACCTCGGTTGGCCTCCCGGACCGACGTTGAGGTCAAAATCACCAGCACGGAATTTTGCGAACCACCGATGGCACTGAAGTTCTTGTAGAGCATTATCGCCGTACACTTTACGCAACTTTTCACAAGCTTGATGCGCGTTCTTCCCTTTACGGAAGTAGAACAGTAAAATATGGCGAAAATGCACAGTTTGTTCTTCCATCTTAAACTTAATGTCAAATCTCCGCAAATCAACCAAATCGCTAACTATTCCTTTTAGACTGCAGCTAGAACTGCCACCTGTTGAATGCCGTAGCGATAACAGAGCTGCGCATGCCTCTAGTACTTCCAAAACCTCCCAACCGCCATCGGGTGCCAAAATACGTCATGAGTTTTCCGGCAACCCAATATATTTAAAACAGGGTCGTGGAGTCAATTCATACGGTTTGACGTAAAAAGGTAGCATGTTTTTTAGCCTCTTAATTTCAAAGTTTCTGGCGTAATTATCTTTAAACCTATATCAGCATTTTGAACAGAAAAACTGAGCGCCCCTTTTGAATTTTGTTCTTGGTTTTCAGCCTTTTCTAAGTTTCTGGGCTTTTAAGAACCTTTAAGACCTATCACCACTTTCAAAAGTAAAGCTAAGCCACCCTTTTGAAATTTTTGGTTTTCAGACCTTTCTAGGTATAGAAGTTGTAGTAAATTCAAACAGACAATATTTCATAGCCGCCATTTTTTTTTTTTTTTTGTACTTTTCTAAGTATCCGGATCTTAAGACATGTCAGCATTTTGAACACTAAAGCTAAACCACTCTTTTGAGTTTGCTTTTATTTTCGTACTTTTCTAGGTTTCTGGACCTTTAAGAACATTTAAGATTTTTCAGCATTTCGAAAAGTAAAGCTAAGCCACCATTTTGAATGTTTGGTTTTCTGACTCTCTAGGTACTAGTAGAAGTGGTAGTAAAATTCATGCAGACAATATTCCAAAGCAGTCATTTTTTTTTTTTTTGGGGGGGGGGACTTTTCTGAATAAGGAATATTTTGACTTTCCTGGTGAGGATTTGGTGACCAGGTGAAGGGGGAATTTATTTAATGAGGATTCGGTAGGGGGGGTGCAATTCATGATTGTCATTACTTTATATTACATTTCACTCGATATGCTGTCAATTCAATATCATGCTAGATATTTAATTCAATATCATGCTAGATATTTAATATATTTAACATGTTTCTTATACACTGAGTGGCCTTTATTATGACCACCCTCTCAGTACTTCGTTGGGCCACCTTTTGCCTTTAATACTGCGTCGATTCTTCGTGGCATGGACTCCACGAGATGTTGATAGGTGGTTTGTGGAATCTGAGACCATGCTTGATGAACAGCACTTTCTAGGAGTGTGAGATTGCAGGGTTGTGGATCCAGCTGTCTGATGGCTCGTTCAACCTCATCCCACAAATTCTCAATGGGGTTCAGATCTGGAGATTGTGGGGGCCACCTAAGCAAAGTAAATTCACCGGCATGTTCCTGAAACCAATCCTGTACAACACGAGCACTATGTCAGGACGCATTATCTTGTCGAAAGTAGCCATCGCCATTGGGATAAATGTCAAATGCATCCTGTCATGTGAAAGGATAAACCTTTCACATGACAGGATGCACTTGGTCCGCAACGATGTTTAGATATGATGTGCCAGTCAGACGTTGATAAGCACTAAATAAAGGGTCCAAAGCATGCCAGGAAAACATTCTCCAAACCATAACGTTGCCTACACCAGCTTGAAGGGTTGCAGCAATGCATTTGGGGTCTCCATGCTTTCGTGCTGTTTCCGCCAAATTCTCACTCGGCCATCGGCATGGTGCAACTGAAAACGTGATTCATCGGACCACATAACTTGTTTCCAATTATCGACTGTCCAATCCTTGTGCTCCTGTGCGAACTGGAGACGTTTTGTCTTGTTAACTGCAGACAGCAAAGGTGCTCGAACAGGTCTTCGGCTGCCATATCCCATCCGATGCAGTGCACGGCGAACAGTGTGTGCAGAGATCATTTGAGGGGATACTTGATTAATATGGTCTGTAATTTGCTGCACTGTTTCCCTTCTGTTGTCTGTTACCAGTCTGGACACTCTCCGTTCCGCCCGAGCAGTCACTAGTCGATGACGACCACACGTTACACGTAGAGACCCAGTTTTTTGGCTTACAGTCCAGTCTTTAAACACTTTAACAACAGTTCCTCTGGAACATTTCACGAATCGGCGGTATCGGTGATACTCGCTCCATGGATCCGAGCTCCTACAATCATCTCACGTTGAAAGTCCGTCAAATCACATTTTTTACCCATCTCGTCGCCCAAAAATCACTTCTACTACTGTCGCAAGCACTAAGCTCCCTCTTTATACTAGCCTCACCCTCTGGCGGCAACAGCGTGCAGCCATAACTCAGTTGCTTAAAACTGTCAGATGGTCATAATACAGTGGCCACTCAATGTATATGTTACTCTATCTTACTGTTTGTTTTTATTTTTTCTTTCGTTCTCTTCTTATTTCTATCTGATTTCTTTTCTGACATTTTTGTTGTTGTATTAATGCTCTTGGCTTGACTTATAACTAGGAAGATCAAGGCTGAGTCAGGTCTCTTCGATACACTTTCCTTGATTTTCCCTGCTGTTATTTACATTTTAACCCTCAACTGTTCAGAATTATTAACTTTAATATGCAACAGCAAGATCAATAAATGAAATGAAAAAAATTAAATGAAATATCCAGACCTTAAGACATATCGGCATTTTGAACAGCAAAGCTGAGCTACCCTTTTGAATTTCTTTTGGTTTTCGGACTTTTCTAGGTTTTTTGGCCTTTAAAAGCTAAGCCACCCTTTTGAATTTTTGGTATTTAGACCTTTCTAGGTATAGAAGTGGTAGTAAAATTCAAGCAGACAATATTCCAAAGCTGTCATGTTTTTTTTCTTGTTTTTTTTTTTTTTTTTTACTTTTCTAAATATCCGACTTTGCTAGGTTTCTGGGCCTTTATGAACCTTTAAGACCTATCAACATTTTGAAAAGTAAAAGTAAGCCACGCTATCGAATTTTTGATTTTCAGACTTCTCTAGGTGTGGAAGTGGTAGAAAAATTCAAACAGACAATATTCCAAAGCCGCCGTTTTGATTTTGTTGGTTTTTGGGACTTTTTATTTTATACGTATCCGGAACATAAGACCTATTAGCATGCCAATTTTTAGATCTCTAGGTCATTTAGAAGTGGTCGAACAATTCGCGAAAAATTCAAGCAGACAATGTTTCAAACCCGCTATTTCGTTTTTTTTTTGTTTGCGGACTTTTCTAGATATTCGGACCTTAAGCCTTTCAGCATATCAATTTTCAAATCTATTGGTCATTTAGAACACTCACCTTTTCTCCATTTTGCTTTATACCTATAGAAGATTGAAGAAATTCTTTCTTGATTAATTAACGGAGACAGGCAAGATTCCCTCTATCTGTTCTTCCGCTCATCCGTCTGTCTGTCCGTCTGGACAAACGATATTTCAGCTTTGAAATGTTGATTGGAAAAATTTCATTTCTATTCAAAACGAGAAAATATGATCTCCGAGATTTAAAAGATTTATCCTGCGATTCATTCCTCAGTTTGGATGTCTGTCCGCCCGAAGAAACTATATTCTCTTTAAAAAGTAGGATTGATAAAAAATATTTCATGATACAGGATAACGTAAGCGTGAGATCTCAGTATCTTCTCCGTCCTCCCGTCCGTCATTATGTCTCCCTGCCGGTCAGCTTGTTCGCAGAAATGCAGAAAAGAAATTATGTGCCTGCGTCTGCCCGCCAGATTGAAAACATTCGTTCAGTGACTTTTAGAGACCGACGCGATCTTGGGTCATCCATATTTCGATCCCTCTCTCTTGCTCTGTCAGTTTGTCCGTTAGCAGAAATATCTCCGCTTCTAATGATTGGAATCAAAAAATCACTTTTCTTCACCATAGAGTACAATTTAGTAAAACCATGCAAGGCATTGATTATGATACGCTTTCCAACATACCAGAAATCATTACTCAAATTATTACTCAAGTTATGACGATAATGGCTGTGGAATAAATCTCGATCCTGTGTCGTGATCTTTCACCGCATTTCGATGATATTAAACAAAATTTGGTTCAGTATGCCTCCGGAAACAACAGGATAAACTTTTGTTGCAATAGAAGCATTTTTACGTAAGTTATGACGCGTAAGGTAGATGGAATGAATTGCGCTCCTATGTCCTGACCTTTGACCCCATTTCTTCCATTTTCAATAGGGTTCGTCTCCAAGTGGTCCCCTACCACATACTAAAGTTTCTTTGACATCGAACCATGTTTACGTAAGTTATGACGCATAAGGGCGATGAAATGGATTCAGCTCCTACGACCTGACCTTTGACCCCATTTCGTCCACTTTAGATAGGGTTCGTTCTCAGTTGTCCCCTACCACCTTCTAAATGTTCATTGGAATCGAAGCATTTTTACGCAAGTTATGACGCATAAGGGCAATGGAATAGATCCCGATCATATGTCCTGACCTTTGACCCAATTTCCCCATAGGGTTCGTCGCCAGGTGGTCCCACATCACATACTAAAATTTCATGGAAATCGAACCATTTTTACGCGAGTTATCGTGCGGACGGACAGACGGACAAAGCTGGAGCATATACGCTTCTTCAACCTACGGTTGGAAAGCGTAAAGACTGAGCTTAAGATTTCAGATATACACCGTCCATCCTTTCATCAATCTGTCTGTCCGTTGGTCTCTTCATCGGCACAAATTCTGCCAATGCTTATGACAGCCACATCGAAGAAATTAGTTTTGTATATTCCTACGTCTGTCAATGACAGAACTAATTATTTTATTATGCTACTAGGAAGAGGAAATGCAATTTTTTCGAATGGGCAGAAAGAAACACTTATCAGCTTAAGAAGAGATTTTCTTATGTTCATGTCTCTTCGTTAAAAGCAGGGAAAGAAGATTTCTGAAATCTTATGCTTATGTTTCTTTTTTAGCGGCAGAGAAGTAATTTTTATTAACCGGCATTTCGAACAAGAAGCATCGTTCTTCGGACAGACAGACAGCCAGAGATATATCTGAAAGCTAATGCTCATGATAATCGTAAGCTTACGTAAGAATGTCATGAAAATCGAAAGTATGTCTTCAATCCGACCATTAGGGCATTGAATTTCTTCGATCCAATAATTCGAAGCTGAGATATTTACACTCATGAATGCACAGACCGATCAAAGGAGGGAGAGCCGTTTATAATAACTTGTTTGGTTAAGCCACAAAACGAATTCTTTCGATCTGACGGTCAGACATAAGAGTAGAATTTTTGTGAACGAAGGACCAGCAGACAGTCAAAGTTACGAGTTGATGGACAGCAGGACCTAGAGATTACTGAAAACTTACGCTTACCTTATCCCGTATCACCCAGAGAAATAATTTCATTAATCCAACTTTTTAAAGCGAAGATACCTTTTCTTCAGACGGACAGGCAGAGACTCTGTGGAGAATTGTTGGATGGAAGGAGTAATTTCTTAAATCTTATGCTGATGTTTTCCATTTAAAGTAGAGATGGAATTTTTCTAATCAACATTTCGAAGCAAAGCTATCGTTTCTGCTGAAGGGTGGAGAAACGGACATCGGTAATCTTGTCTGTTTCTGTTAAATCAATCTCAGAAAGAACTTCAATTTGATACAAGGGGAGAAATGGTTCCTGTGGATAGATGGATAGACGCATGAATGCGTACAAGATTATAGGTATATATCAGCCACAGAATGAATTTCTTCGATGGCTGTTAGAAACAATGGAAGAAAAGAAGGGAGAAAGTATGGAAAGAATAATGTCTGAAATATTGTAGACTTTTTGTCCACAAGAAAGAAAAAGAATCAGCAGATCAACATTTCAAAGCTTTAGTACCGTTCTTGCAGGAAAGAAAGAGAGAAGCAAGGATGCAATTTGCGTGTAACGAAAATTTTGCACAGCGACGAATTCACGTATAACTCCCAATACCACCCGTATCGGCTTAGATGAAATTTCAGAGGCCATCACTTATACCATTGTTACGCAACCGGTGTGCCACCACAAGGTGAAAGGTGTGACGCGAACTTTTACCTATTATCCTATTGTAAGAAATTAATTGTCGAGTTTTATTTTTTAATTTTATCCCAGTTACTGTGTTTCGTATGCTTGTATTTCATTCTCTGCAGCTGCAGTGATTAAATAAGATGATGCTTGCTTATTCTTTATTACATGC
Organism: Macrothele yani; assembly: GCA_039090855.1. Lineage (NCBI taxonomy): Eukaryota > Metazoa > Arthropoda > Arachnida > Araneae > Macrothelidae > Macrothele > Macrothele yani. The sequence continues at coordinate 20,934,456 of CM076997.1, read as the reverse complement.
CGCGAACTTTTATGTATTCTAAGAAATTAAATGTAAATTATTTACTCACAGTTGTTGTTATATCGTAGTTTTGCTTATTGATATACTTGTATTTCTTGCCTATACCGCTGCGCTATTCGGCTTCTTTGTTACACTTGCCCTATGCTCTGTGTACGCTTTTCACTAAAAGTGCTGGGATTAGCAAAACTTTCCCTGTCTTTTATTATTTTATTACGTTGTTTTGGTATTTGTCCCTTCTTTTTAGTGCTCCTTCAACTTTGTTACATTTTTCCTCTACCGATGCACCCACCCATTGTTAGATTTTATTTTAAATAAGTCGGTATATGTGTCACTTCTTCCCTTTGAAAAATTATAGGTCCCGCGTCTTTCAATTATTTCAGTTATGTCACAGCTGTGCTCTGAAGTAGTCCGAAAATAGTGATTACTAGTCAGTCTTGCTATTTTCTATTACTATTAAAATATTTTATTTGTTCAAGATGGACAAGTTCCTTGTACGGATTGTTCCGTCCTAATAATAATAGGTTGACTATATTACGTATTTATATTAATAGTGTCATATACGTTTTTGAGGGGAATTAACATTTTGGTTTGCCGTGCTGAGTCATGGATACTTTATGATGTGCCGCGAATAGAAAAAGTTGCGGAACACTGGCTTAGACCATTGCGTAACTTGGGCAACCCTATCGCCCGTGTGAATGAAGTAATCTGATTTGACAGATGGGAGAATGTGTCTGTAATTGTTGTCAGGAAGTTGTCTTTTGGAACTTGGGTTATGGCAAATTAATTTTGACATAGAACCTCGGGGGTGAGATATGGGATAGCAAAGTTTGTGCATAAACTTCTCATATATGATCAAAAGGAGCAACTTCTTGCTTTTCGTCAAGAACTAAAAAATCGTGCAACAATGGACTTGTATTTTATAGAACATGTTAACACAGGTGAATATGGAAATAACCCAAAAGCGAATTCAGGAATTCTTGAATGGAAGACCAAACCCTCTACCCGATTCAAAACACAAAATCAATGTGAAGATGACGTTGAGTGTTTATTTTAATGTTAAACGTATGATGCATATAGACCTTGGGCATCCTGTCAACCAGACTAATTATAAACATGTGAAAAGTCAAAAATGTTGGTGCAAAACGGCACAGCGATGGGAGTTTCAATCCTAGTCGTTGCTGTACTCCGTACTTAGAGCTGCAGATCCACGTGTTCCGGACTGAAAACCGTATCTCAATGGTACCACACCAGCCACATTCAAGTGATTTACAATAAACATAGTCAGTCTACTTTATAAACACACCTCGTATTGCCTCCCATACTAGTAACGAACAGCAGATACTGAGATATAAAAATTAATTTTCCAAATGATATGAAATATGATTTTTATTCAGAAAAGTTGATTCCCTCCACATACATATATTGAGTCGGTGCAGATGGAATGCCAGCTTTCAGGAGGTGGAGAAGTTTGAGTCCTCCAGCGGAATGGTGTAATCCAACAACATCAGATGGCATGCGACATGAGGTTCGTATCTATGTGGTGTACGCGTATGTGTGCCCCATTTCGTAGCACGAATCAACAGCCAAGTGGAAAGGCATCAGTGAAAGTGTACCATAGGAACAGGGTAGTTGTGAGGAATTCTGTGCGAGTTCAAACTCTGACATTTTTCAGGTTAGTGCGGTCTTCTGAGCAGGGTGCTGCAAATGAACACCCCATAAACCGATGTTTTCCAGAATTCGAGGTAGGACACCCGTACATTGCAAATGCGCCTCCTTGTCGCCCACCAGTAGCTGTAAGAGACGAGGAGATGAAGAAAGTGATGAAAGATGAACCACGTCAATGAGATCACAGAAAAGGCTCATGTGCATCATTCGGCATTGTTTACTTCATCGCGACATTAGAGTCCAACGTTATACATGAATGTACGTTACGAGTTTTTGTGCCTCAAAGGTAGAATGCGCGGTTCCCGTAGACAACATCATTGCTTCGAAATCCACCAAGAACAAAGGGAAAGTATTCCTAAAATGGGGAACTGAAAGAGTCGAAATAGAAGATTTTGAGAAATTTCTGTATACATACGGGAAAGCCTTAAAGAGACTTTTCTGAAATAGGCGGCATCTTTGATTACAGACATTCTGTCAAAATACTGCAGTTAGAAGAAATTAAAACTTAAAAAAAATGAAATTTCATTAACCTGTCGGCAACTTTGATGCATGTTATTTTCAGAAAATTTTCCATAGATTCACACCGATTATTTTTTTACTGTGCAGAATGTAGAAGTGTGACCCCACACATAACTGATACGTTGATAGCAAGAGGTTTTGAAAGAAATAGTTACAAAAAGTTTAAAGAAGTACTTCAGCATTGTATCCCGTGACGTCACACGCAGTTCAGCTGTTACTCTTACGATAAAGCATGACTTTCAAACTGTTTTAAATATTTTTAGCGCATTAGACATCGCGTAGAAGAAAAATGTTATTAAACTTCGCTTACAGTTACTCTCCAAGGACCGATCGAAGTACAAAGCTGTATGATCACATCTAAGATATTCTGTAGTAGACATTTTGCTCTAAACCCTTGTGAAGCTTAATGAAAACTGCGAGTCCATTACGTTTGAGCACAGTAATTCGACATCGTGACTAAATGCTAACAGCTCATACTTTTTTCTTCCTTTAATTCTGTGACGAGGAAATCATTTCTAGGATTTAAGATCCTTTCCGCACGTCTGTCATTTTCTTTTCGTGTTTTCAATGGATGTTGAAATGGATCTTCCTTCATTAGAAATGAATTTTTGAGCAAAGAAATGAATTTTCTACTCATTAAAGCAACAACGAAACGTCCATTAGTAATTGTAAGTGGCATTTTTTATACTGTTTTTCCCTTTAAAAAAAAAAAAGTCGGCTTCCCAAAATGAGTTTCTGATAATTACGGTTTAAAAACCTACGCTTGGATGCGCAATGAATTAGGTTAAATCCGTTCTGAAGAAAGCTTTCAAGGAATCCGAATATTCCATTTCAACATTTAAGTGCCCGGATAATACTTTAAATCACATTAACGCAGTGGCTGTCCAAGAGATCCTTTCTCGTGTAGAGAGTTCGGCCTCTCTTTTCCTCCTTTCCCAACGCACAAAATTCAACAGCGCGTTATGTAAATAAAGGGACGTATATTTAGAATGCGGCGCTTCCGCTCAGAAAGTGAGGCATTACTTTACATCCCTGGCTGTATTGGAGCCTTTGTTCTAACCTGTTTCGGAGGCATACTGCCGCCGTCTAATGGGTCCTGGAAATATGATCGCTTCGTGGATTTCAGTGAATAATGACGTCCAGTAATCAATAGATAATCTTACTTCTTCTGTGTCATCTCCTTGTTAATGAAAGCAGATGTTGCATTTTGTCAGTATCGTCTTCAGCCTAGCCTATTTGTTTAACAAAAGGAATAGATGGGCCATTACTTAAGACGAATCTCAGATCCCGGAATGTTTTCTTTTGAGTGATAAAGTTTCGAAATGCAGGCTCGCTATCTCCATTAGCACGCAGCAGCATACTCGAGTGCTTCTATTTTAAAATCATAAAAGTGTAAATAACAGTACAGATACTTTTTTTTTCAGGTATTTAACGATCACTTAGAGCATCTTGAATTGTAAGTAGTCTTCCGTCCAGAATTGAGAGCCACTGGTTCAAGGAACGGGAAAGTACCAACGAGGTAGAATAAACACACCCATTATGCCTCATTCGGGACTCGAACCTGGACACAACTGAAACTATTAGCAACATTACAGCTCCCCTGTGCGGGTCTGGTACGATTCCTCTAACTCCAACTGGTCCGATGACGATTAGTCCAATGAACAATTGGTCCAAACGTACGATTGGGCCAATGACGATACGCCTAATGGCACGATTGGACCAATATCAATTCGTCTAATAGTACGATTGGAACCATGTCGATTCATCTAATGATGCGATTGGTCCAATGCCGATTCGTCTAATTGTACGATTAGTCCAATGCAGGTTCGTCCAATGGTATGACTTGTCCAAATGTACCGTTAGTCCAATACCGATTTGTCCCAACAGCCCCTACTGCGAAACAATGTTCATCCGTTTTGATGCTGTAAAGCCATCGATGCTATATCAAAATACTGATGTGCGAATCATTCAATCGACTTCAAAGTTTTGCTTTGCATTCCCGTTTGCTTCTTCACGTAGTAGTGCTTTTTACGAACTAATGATTTTGTTTTCAACTTTTGGGCGCAATGAAGGAAAGTGGCCTATTCATATCCTGAAATCCGTCAATAAGTGGAAGGTAGGTTCCACCTAGGGAAAAATAACTTATGTCTTCAGTTAGGATGATTCGGAGTGAATAATGTGTAAAAAAGAAAAAGAAAAAGTCTTTCTCATTTCCCTTGGAAAGCGGGAATTTCTTTTTCTCGTTATTCCCCTTACCCAGATGTTGCTGTTATAAAAATTTTGCTTTCAGTTTTCTCATACGGTTTATTCAAAGTTTATTTCAACCGGGATAGTTCATTATCATGCAAATATCAACCTTCTGAGTATATGTTGCAGTACAAATATGAGAAGCGAACGAACCGCAGAATTAACGCGGTGATATAGAAGCAAGCATCAAGAAGAAATCACGCATTTGCTCATGCGCTTCAGGGTGCTCAATCTGTTAAAAATATTCTGCTTTGTATCAGATACAATTAACTAAAATTTGCGCATATTTCACATTGTTAGGGAAGTCGTCTTTATGACAAAATTTGAGGTTTGATTATTATTACAATTTACATTATATCACCCTTTTTTGGGGGGTTCAAAAAATGAGTTAATTATAAATTTTAAGTTGTGACAATACACACCAATAGATGGAAATCTATGACAAAAGTAGTAAGTCAAATAATATTCGAAAACCTGAAAATTTCATCGTCCTGTTGTTGCATACTCGGGCGCAAACCAGGAGATGCGGATTCGTTTCCTGCTCGATGACGATGAAATTTTCAGGTTTTCGGATGTTATTTGACTTACCACCCTTGTCGTAATTTACACCAATAGAGGGAATCACAACTTCAAATTTGTATTATATACTGGTGTAATTCCGTATTTCATGAGTTCATTCTACCTGAAAATTCCATTCCGTCATTCTTGTTTATGAGCACTTTTGCCATTGGTTTGCAAGATTTCTAAATTCAAAAGAACAACTACAGAAGACTAGTGAGATAAGAAAAAGAAAGAAAGCGTGTGAATAACAGCAACGATTTCTTGTTTAAAGTGTACACATTTTTATTTATCTTTCAATTTTAATCCCTTCACATTAGACACGAAGTACAACTTTTAAAATTTCACAATATTGTTCGAAATTATGGCAATCGAGCAGCAGGAATACTTCGGCTATAATTATTGAACGTCCGTTTTCAACACCTCTCCATGCATGTGAATTTTTGACCTTTGATGTGAAGGGTCTAATACTTACGAAAAGATTTACTGAGAGGAAATGAAAAATAAAGTGTTAAACAGTAGACGATGATACCGTTTGACAGCAAGAATCAGAAGAGCTCTAATTGCTGGTGAGAAAAAGTTTTGTTTTATATAATTAAGCATTTTTACTATAGAAAACACTAAGAGTATCTGAAAGGAAAAGTTCTTGCCCCACGCCGGTGGCACAGTGATCCAGGTTCGAATCCCGGTAAGGCATGGTTGATGTGCTTGTCTTACCTCACTAGCTCTCTACCATTGTTGAAACTTGTTACCCTGTGATGCGTGACTGCTGTGAACTTGTTATAGTTTCGCATTTGGTAGAAGTTATTTGCTAATAATCTTTTTAATATTTTACGAAATGTATGCATTTCAAGCAATAATTTTAGCAGTTAAATTATTTAATAATTTACAAGGTGCTAGACTTTAAACCTTGATCATTTACTAATTTTTTTAATGTTCAGTAGACTGTAAAATCTTATTAAATCATAAATTGTGGGGATTGATATCTGTAAAAAGGAGAGCAACTTAATTTGTTATTCATTTTTTAAAAACAGAAAATGGCCGTCGGTCGGATGATGCCACTGGATTAGCGTACCATCGGACGAATTGGCATTGGTGCAATCGTATATTTGGCCAGTGGCGGCTTATGCCACTTAGAATGTGCGTGCTACGACTTAACTCTCCCCCTCCCCTCCCCTCCCCTCCCCTTCCCATTTCCAACAAAGAATTTAAAATTGAGACTGAACGGGCTTATCCTCACCATCCGCCGTAAAAAAAGAAAAATCAATACAGAAATATGAAAAGCAACTCCAGATGTTTTCCGTAATTATGTACAAATTTATATGAATTGTTAATTATTTTCTTCACCTTTTTAGCTTCAGCAATTTCATCAATCGTATATTTAGTATTAGTGGTTAAATTTATAACTATATATTCCATAAAATATTAAGCTTAATAATTTGCAAAATATACGGATTTATTACTCTGCAACGACCTCAGTTGCGGATAAAAAATATTCAGCTGTGGGTCATCTAAAAACATTATTTACTTAAGTACTTTGAAAATGCGTTTTTATTTCCGTATTTTTAATGAGAGATATTATTACGGTGTTTTTGTTCAATGTACAATCAACTTTGTAATCTTATTACTCGTGATTTTCAATACGCTTCTGAAGACCTTAAACATGAATTAACTAAAACACTTTACGTATTACACTATAAAGAGTTTATGAAATGCAAAAAATTATAAACCACCAGTATAGCGTAAATGGAAAACTCGCTATGCGCAGTGTTTGAAGGTGGACGTTTGTGTCGGGTGTTCGAATCCCGGTCCTGCCGGCCATTTAGTCTGCGGTGAGTCTGAACAAAAACACTGCGCGTGGAAGCATCTGGCCAAAACACGTGACCGTAAACACCATTTACGATATCATGTACAAGTTGAATATTTACGTGCCATTTGTCCTGATGAAGCTAGGTCAATACCCAGAGAAACCATGGTCGACTTGAGAAAATAAATATTTGTGGCAAACTACGTTGTATTCTTTTAGTATGTATAATCGTCACAAGACTGTAGTCTTTGAGCTGAAGAATTGAATTGCCATTTGCATTATTCAGGAGACTCACCATGTTTGGGGACGCGAATACATGGTTGGTTCTCTTTGAAGTCGGTCCAGGACGCACTTTGTCCTTGAACCTTCCTTCCCTAGGATCACAGTGTTTTCCAGACGAGTGTTGATGCGGTGGTAGTAAAACAATAAAAGACGATTGATATATACTGTCCTATGGCACCAGACACCTACGGGACTCTTTCCTATTGTTGCTGATGATGAGTGAATTATAAATAATTGCACATGGATCAAGCTTCACTTTTAGACCCACCCCAAGAATAATGAATCCAAAAGATGTTTTTTAAGTTTTGCCTAGGGACCATAAGGATTTTACTTCAATTCCCCCCCCCTTCTAAGTTTTTAAGGAAAATGATCCTCTCAAGAAAGAACCTACTGAAGTAATTGCAGTCGCCATTCAAGAAAATAAAAGATTACGAAAATGTCATTAAAAATAACAAAAAATAAAAAAAGCGCACAAAAGGAATTTATCTGATTGATCGCACACATTTCTTGAGAGCACGGTACGATAAGATAAGCTTACATTATGTTTTGGTCAACTACCGCATCCAGTAGGAATGTGGGTAAAACTTAGAGATTCTCCCGGTTCCAATAGGAGAAAGAGATTGGAGTGTACTCAGAGAAGTTCAGAACACTGAAAGCATTTGTGGACTGATTGAGAGCACCCAAAGCGGGTTGTGACGTAAGTTGCAGGAGCAGCCACACTGTATGGCCGTGCTGACCGACAAGTAGCAAGAAAGCCCGGGCACCGCTACTTCAGTTTTTTAGACCGATTGGTGAACAAGAGCTTTCCTTGGCTACGGTTCAGTTAGAAAGATTTTTACTGGCACATATCATTGAACAATGCATGTACTTTAAGCTAAAAGAATTGAAATACCATTCATTTTTGTTTTAATTTTTTTTAATTTTAATTTCTCTTTGCCACACTACATCATTCACCACACAATCAAATCACAGATACAACTTCCGTGCCAAAAAAAACATGCAAATACAAATATTATACAATAATATTATACATATATTGAAAAGTATAAATGAAGTAATATGAAGTAATAAGTATAAATGATGTAATAAAAAAGAATCTAAATAGTCAAGCCAAATAACAATTTAACCATTATGCAGTAAATTAAAGTAATAATACGTAATATATAATCAAACGTTAATCAACCATTAATTTTGAAGGTCTTCAGTTGTTTTTTGAATACCGAAAAGTGTGTAATCGTCTTGATTCGAAGCGGCAACCCATTCCAGGACCTAGGGCAGGTCAAGTTAATATTATTAAATAACAAATTAGTACACGCTCTACTTAGGTATTAAAAAACTATTATTTTCACGAGTGTCATGATAATCGGAACGGAAATGCAAGGTGATTAGATCTTAATATTTCTTAGCATATATACGTTCATGCATAAACAGTAACAATCGAAAACTGTATAATTTATCAAATGACATTATCTGATAACTGAGAAAAAGAGAATGCACCTGTAAAGACGGATTCACCAAACGTAAAAATGTTTTTTGTATTGTTTTAATACGAACCGCTATTCAAACATTTTTAGCGTGCTACAGCACGGTAGTACGTAGTGACCAGTCGTCACTGCCTTTGGCCGAAATGGCATTGGACTAATTGTCTACCTTTTTTTTGTTTGTTTTTTCAATTGGAGGTGTAACGACCATCGTGAGCAACTCAATGGGCTATAAGCAGTCGCCCGTCCCTAATTTGGGGTCACTGAAAGCAAGGACGGCAGAGATCCAGTGCCGTAAGACAAACACAACACCCATGTCTCACCGGGATTGAACTCGGACCCCTTTCGGACAAATGATCAGATGCCACCGCTTAGACTACTGCGCGACCAGGGCAGCCAATTGTCCGTTGGACCAATCGGCATAAAAATTGTCCTTTTTGGACGAATTGGCATTAAACCACTCGTCAGGGACAGCTCCTCTACACCACTCCATCATCGGGCCAAGATAAGCACTTTCTGTTGCAGAAAGCTTCCTTGTTAATAACTTCGTATGAAATTATTTGGGCTACTTTTCGGATGTCTGTCTCCGAGATGACAATATTTAGAATTAGCGAATCACCCGATCAGAAGGATGGCGTAGACTCTTAGTCTAGAGAGGATCATATACTTATGCGCAATCGCAACAACTGGTTTTACGTACCCATAGTCTCTCTTGCTTCCTAACGCTTTGCGAGGTTGTACCCGTAATCGTGATACCTTTTTTGTTTGTTTGTTTGGAGATTTAGCGACCGCAGGGAGCATCTCAGTTGGCTACAAGCGTTCGCCCGTACCTAATTCAGGGCCACTGGTTCCAGGAAAGGGAGAGAGAGCCAATGCCGTAAGACAAACAAAACATCCATGCCTAAACGGGATTCGAAACCGGACCCTTTCCGAACGAATGGCGAGAAGCCATCGCTTAGACCATTGCGCCACCGGGCTCGTGATACTTGTGCGTCGTTATATCTGCTTCCGAACACGCAATGCATACAAAATGAAAGCGACACTACACAGAGTGCGTTTCATGTATATTGAAGAACGCTTTAGATTAGAAACTTCGAATTGTCATAAGACGCTGTTTCTCAGAGCCTCCGCCAGAGGTTCCGCGAAATCTTAAAGGACCGATATTTACACTGGAGTAAATGTGCATGTTGCTTATAGGACTTATAAGTAATGCCAATCAAATGTAAATATGTTTTATTTTGTCAGTGGACAAAGTGCCGTCGTGACTGTGTAATTTTTGCTCTGAAGGAAATTTCTTTGGTCGCCTTGCTACTGCGTCAAACCACGGTCAAGCGCAGGAACACACTTATGGTGACCCGTCTTTTGCTTTCTGGCGCACCACCAGTAGCTCCGAAAATCGGTAAGCCGCCAGCCCGTCCTGCTCGCCAGTGATAAGGGACCCATCCTTCCTAGAAAAGTATAAAATCTAGAAACATCCAGACTCATCACTTCTAAAGTTCCTGGAACATTTCAAACGTCTTGAATCGGCCAAGAGTGCTTTAATCAGCGATATTAAACTTTAGTTCTATTGCTTGTTGTGATGATGTGGAAATTGTTAGAGAAAAAAAGAATTGGGAAAAATTCCAGTGGTGCACGGGAAAATGGGAACTGCTGAATTTTAAAAACGAAAATGTGGAAAAATCAGGAATGGGTAACGGGACGCCATTTTAAAGTGAAAGGCAAGGAAGGGAGAGGACATCCATCCTGGTGAGCAGTTCACAAGGTCAGGACGAGCCCATGAATTCTCAGAACTTTGAACGTGGAATCCTTCGAGAGAGTAAACAACAGCGAGGGAGAGGCCAACTGGCTGATGTAACCGTGAGAACTTAAAACGCGGAGAGTGAAGGATGCCCAGCAAGGGGGTCGAATGCGTCGTTGTGATTGGCCGAGCACTCGCTGTGGCTCTTAAAAGTTTGGGAGGATTCGGGAAATTAGTTTTTTTGGCGGCTCTCTTCTTGTGTAGCTTCCACAGGAGTAAGTCGTCAGGTCACCGCGTGGGATGGTTTTGACGTGAGGAAAGCGCTCGGCTGCGGTCGAGTTAGCTAGGGGTAGATTTCGACTAACGGAGGTTGGTCATAAATATCTATATTTTAATCATAGGGATCAGGCTGCGGTCTAGATCCATGATACCTGAGACCAGACAATATAATGTCAGAAATGCTGCATACTTGTCTGCATGAGATGGAACGTGATTATAAGTACTATGTGTGCTGAACATTGTTACCGTATGAACTCAAACAAGAACTGAATTTACAGTCACTGAACTCTTGTGAAATGGAAAAGTGCTATCAAGGGAGCATCATATTTCTATCTGTTCAGTTCAAGCTCTCAAGCGCTATTGTAAACTCAAGCTCTTTTTGACGAGTATCTACTGTATGTTCTATTGCCAACGTGCAAAAAACCAGCATTCATCCTACCCTTAACTGGGAAATAAATAATTTGTTATTGTTTGTTAAATAACTTCAGCTCATTTCAATACCAGCTGTCTTCCATTATGCTTCTTTCTCTAATAAAGTGTATCTTGATAAGGCGTTTAAGACCTTTCCCCAATCTAGACTGGTGGCAGCGAGTAAAAAGTAAGTGTACTTTGATGGTAAGAGTATCGCAGTGAAATAAAATGCAATAGCATTCAGCATGCAATACCTCCCACTATCCAGCAGGAAATTAATAAACTGAAAAATACAACAACGATCGTGTTAGTTGGTGGCAGCGGTGGGTTGGTGGCAGCGATGCCCATTTCTGATTTTTCCACATTTGCTTTTTTTAAAATTCAGCAGTTCCCATATCCCTGTGTACCACTGGCATTTCTTCCAATTCTTTTTTTTTCTTTAACAATTTCCATATCATCACACTTCTGTTAAATATATTTGTGAAGGTGGTGCAAATAATTAAGACTTGTGTGTTTTGAACTAGTAGAAGTTCGTACGACACACGATCAAAAAGACAGTCCAGAGAACGGTAAACCTACTAATGACCAAAGTAAAATAACTGATAGAGATTCGATGTCCAAACAAAATACAAGTAGTGAGAAACGGAAGGTTATAGACACTAGGAAGAAATCGTGTTTATTGTGAAAGTTATTTAACAATGGGTTTACCTTCAACTGGTGATAACATTTTTTTGAAGGTTTAACGGCCACCGTGAGCAACCCAATGGGCAATAAGCAGTCACCCGTCCCTTATTTAGGGTCACTGGTTCCAGGGAAGAACGAGAGAACCAGAGCGGTAAGACAAATACAACATCAATACCTCATTGGGATTCGAACCCGGACCCCTTCACGAACGAATGATCATAGGCCAGCGCTTAGACCACTGCTCCACCTGGTCAGCGTGATAACATTGCGCCATTTCATTGTGCAATACTTGTGGAAAAGAAGGACTAACTTAATAACATAATTTGTGTTAGAATCGTTGTTTATTTCTTTTTTCATCCCAATTCAATATTATGTCATTTTAATCGTCATTTTTAGATAATGTGATAAAATAAAATAAATATTAGGCAAATGGCTTAACATCGTGTAGGCCGGGCGTAATTATGGGAGCTAGGCTTCCGCGATGTCTGAAGGCCTACTTCAAGGTTTCCGCGTAATGAAAGAGGTTGGGAAACAATGGCTTAAAGAATAGGCGATTGTCTGCTAGTTTAATATGTTACCGATACGCTATTAGTTCAAATGTGTGATGAGTTAGTTTTAAAATGTCTCAGATTTTCCTGTCATTTTTCTTAACTAAATGTAAATCGTCATTGAAGCTGTATTCACATTCAGAAATAATTTATGCAAACGGCGCCTACTTACATCATCCTCTCATTTTCGACCAACTCTAAGTATCATGTTTCCGTAATGAAAGCGTTTTCTCCATTTGCAGAAGGAATGCGTGAAGTGGAATACTGTGTTTCTGCTGTCTAATATTCCAACATTTTCATAAAATGCTTCGAATATTTTCTGTCCAAATTGCCTTTACGAGATAACTATTAGCGAAAAGGGGACCATACAAGCTGCGACCGCTATAAGGTAAAGCGTTCTTATTCTTTCCGTTGTCATTAATAAGTCCGGTAACTAAAATAAAAATTGGTAAGCGAAATTACGACAACGAAACAAGCAAAAGATCGAATTCTACCACCATATTAATTAATTAAAAATCACCTTTTCTTAAAAACATCGGGGAAATTAATTAATATTCAACCTTGAAAGCATTTAAAAAGAGCATTACTTTTTGACACAGAAATGACAACATTCATGAATTACCAACGTAGCTGACAGTTGACGGCGTTTCAGAGCCATTAAATAATTAAGAATTCCTATATCATCTTTTAGAGGCAGCATGAACTTCGCTGTATCTTAAAAGTTCCACTCCCGCATTATATCCCAAGAGCTATTTATGTTTTAAACGATGTTCATGTAACATTATCGCATTACATAATCGCAGTGCATTAAAGCAAGCAGTCAGAAATGTTTAGGGAATGGAACAGCACGTCATTCTTTGAAAGCTTACTTATTTTGAGAAAGACAAAAAACAAAAAATTTAACACAATTATTTGGAAATCATGCGAAGTTTTTAGCGTCATTCACCCCGCATAAATTAATGAGTTAACTATGTTTTGTTTTACGTTTTACACAAACTTAAAAAGAAGCTAAATGCAATAAGCGAGCTTTTATAATGCTTTATAAGAAATATCAATTTTACCTTTTCTTTGCAAGGAAAGCTTTTTAACAGGTCTAACGAAAGAATCGGTTAATAGTACCCTATTCATTGACTTATAATTAACGGTGAAATTTAAAACGTGCAGGGTTTCATGAAATGATATTTTCCAGATCAAATACACGCAGTGCGGCAGTTATGTAAGTAATCAGACTGTTTTTTTAAATTCCTGTAAAACACATGGGTCGGGAAAGCATGGTTTTTTGATAAGTCATTTATCAGCAATGAGGTGGCAACAGCGTTTGTGAGAATTGCGCACATGATCATTTACTCTGCGCATGACGTCTTATCGGTGTAAGAACAGAGTCACCGTTCTGTCATATAGCACATAGCAAATATCCGGTTGTGTTTGAAAATCGTTAAAACTGCATCTGAGACAGTTGAATTGTTGCGTGGTGTGTATGGGGATAATTTCCTATCTCTGGCACGAATATTAAGATGGTACGCACGGTTCAAGGATGGGTGGGAAGATTTGGAAAATGACGAAAAGCCCGGACGACCGATTTTTTTTTCTGTTTTGTTTCGACCTTTAACGACCACCGGGAGCATCTCTGTGGGATATACAATCGTTGCCAAAAGTCCTGCACCAGTAGAGCGAAAGTCAAATTTTTTATGTTTGAAGTCAACTTATACAGCGTAATGGTAAAGTCAGGAATACATAATATACATCATTTTAAAGGAAATTTTATGATGAATTCAAATATTGTTACAGAATGTTATTACCAGTAATAGAACTGAAGTTACAAGCAAAAGCTCAGCATATAGTCATAAAAAGCAACAAATAGTGAAATTTGTGGAATTAGTGTACAATGCATTTAACGTATAATTACTGTACAGTACATTATTGACACTTGCAGGACACTTGAAATAACTGACGAACAAGCAAAATGCACTTAGTGCGTAACCATGGTTACTTAGTAACAAAGTACACTTTCTTGGCATAGAATAATGAGCTTCTCTAGTTGTCAGTTGGTGATAACACGGCACCATACAGCCCTTACATATCGCCATACGGCCCTTATTGGTGAAAACACGGGCCGTATTGCGCAGTGTTTTCACCAACGGACAACTAGAGAAGCTCATTAGTTCTATGCCAAAAAGGTGCACTTTGTTACTAAGTAACCGTGGTTATCCAATTCAATATTAAAGCGTATTTTGCTTGTTGGTCAGTTATTTCAAGTTTCCTGCAAGTGTCAATAATGTACTGTACAGTAATTTTACGTTAAATGCATTGCACACTAATTTCTCAAATTTGTTGCTTTTTATGACTAGACGCTGTGCTTTTGCTTGTAATTTCACTTCTATTACTGGTAATAACATTCTGTAAAAATATTTGAATTCAGCATAAAATTTCATTTAAAATGATGTATAGCGTGTATTTCTGACTTTACTATTACGCTGTATAAGTGGGCTTCAAACATCAAAAATTGACCTTCGGCAGCGATCGTAAGTCGCCAGCCTCTAATATGTGGCCACTGGTTCCACAAAAAAGCGACAGAGTCAAGGCCGTAAGACAAGCACAACATACATGCTTCACCGGGATTCGAACCCGGACCTCATCGCTGACGAATGATTAGAAGACATCACTTACACCACTGCGACACAGGGGCAATAAGCCCGATTTTAGAGCGCACGTTTGAGCTCATTGAGAAAATTTGTGAAATAATAAAATATTATTGTTTGACCTTGAGGAATCTGGAATGTGCGCTCGATGTTAATAAGGACACGATTCTCCAAATTTCAATGCAAGATTTGGGGACGAAAAAGCTCGCGCTCGGCTTGTTTTGTTCTGCATGCTTTGTCTGACTAGAAGACACATGCACGCGTGGAATTCCCAAAATATGCTGCTAGCCACTCAAAATGCAACACCCAGAAGGAAGCATCCGATTGGCCTGAAATTCGCGACATGCGTCACCCGCGAGGGGCCATGCAAACGATTAGCATTGCAGGACACATGCAAATCATGTGCGCCTGGCACGCCGCCGAGAAGCACTTTAAGAAGGGTGCACAGAAGGCGGGGTGTAAGTAGTGGAATTGTGTTGCGCTGCCGGACCTGTGTGTGGGAAGCTTTCTGATGCCTCGTCGCAGAATACAGCAGTCGCTCCAGCACGTTTCGGAGTTCGACAGAAGACGAATAGTGGCTTATCGCGACAGCGGTTAATCGTACCGAGACATCGGCGTCCGTGTGGGACGACATCCAGCCACAGTGAGGCGAGTATGGATTCGGTGAGTGCAGGAGGGACGGACGGACCGACGGGAGCGATTGCCGCAGCCGCGGCGAAACCAACGAACGAGAGGACCGGCATGTTGTGCGGCTGGCATTCGCCACATCACGAACGTTAGCGCAGGAATTAGGGTGTGTTGCGCAACAACCAGTGTCAGCACGCACCGTTAGACGTTGCCTGTAGGAGCGGGAACTTGTCGCACGGCGCCTATTGCTCCGATTACCATTGACGTTACACCACCGGCGAGTGCGGCGGCAGTGGGCCGTTTAACGCCCCACCTGGACTACGGAATGGCACGACATTGTCTTCTCCGACGAATCCCGCTTCTGTCTGCAAAACCACGATGGTCAGATCCGCGTGTGGTGGCACCGCGGCGAAAGAATGTATGACGCCTGCATTATGCATCGCCTTACCGGTCCGTCGCCTGGCGTTATGTTTTGTGGTGCAATTGGAGATGACACCCGCACCCCTCTGGTACGCATCGGCGGTACACTCAATAGCCACCGCTAGATCTCCGACGTTTTGGAGCCTGTAGTCCTCCCTTACCTGCAGGACCTTCCAGCGGCCACGTTTCAACAGGAAAATGCGCGCCCGCACGTGGCACGCATCGTGCAACAATTCTTCACGGCCCACCAGGTGTCACTGCTGCCGTGGCCAGCCTGTTCTCCCGATATTTCGCCCATCGAACACGTCTGGTCGCTGAACGGCAACAGAGTGGCCGGGCAAGCACCACCCGCAGCTACGCCTGATGAACTGTGGCAACGTGTGGAAGCAGCATGGACCAACATACCCCAAGCTCACATCCAAAGCTTCTTTCTTTCGATACCATGGCGTGTAGCGGCAGTTTTTGCCAGCCATGTAGGCCACACGAAATATTGATGCCTGCGTGTTCCGCAAGTTGCACGGGCCTGTAAGCTCAATCGTTTCATCTTTGTATCTGTTGTTATGTGTCCAGTAGATCTGGCTTTGCTATCTCGTGTCCTTATTGGTTTTGCATTTTGGGTGGCCAGCCGTGTATAACCTGGAGACTGCACAAATAATTCAAACTTTTCTACGGTGCATTGTGGCAAGTGGTGAGACAATGTTTTCATTATGATCTTGAAACGAAGCGTCAGAATGTTCAGTGGAAATAGCCACGGTCACCCAAAAGGAAAGAAGAATAGGTTATAGATGTCCAAAAGCAAGAAAATACTTTTGCGCTTTTACGACAGCAAGGGAATTTTACATCACGAGTTCATTCCTGAAGGTACTAGTGCCAATGGCAATGCTTACACATCATTTTGAAACGACTGTTGAGGAGGATTGTTCGTATCAGGCCTGAGTATAAGAACGGGCAATGATTCCACTTTCACGATAACACACCCGCACACACAGCAATCAGTGTGCAGCAATTTCTGCCACGAAAACGTGTGTGTGTATACTCAGCTATTCCCCTATTCCCCAGATTTGTCACCGTGTGACCACTTTCTGTTCCCTAAATTAAAGCTACCTTTAAAAGGAAAAGTTTTTCAAGACATTGACGACATACAAAGAACTGTGAAATCAGATCTTCATTCCATACCAAAAAAAGACCTCTGCAAGTCCTTCCTTTCGTTGGCTGATCGTGCCACTCTTCTATTAACGCAGGATGAATGTACTTGGAATAAAATACATTCACGTAAGTTTTCCTGTTTTTCCATTAAAAAATAATCCAAGTCTCATTACATAACTGCCGCACTGTGTTATAAATAAGTACTGTTAAGAACGAAACCTGCCACAATCTTTTTTGTTACATTAAAAGAAAGGCCACTACCGGATTTCTCGCAGGAATAAATTTCAAATACATTGTGAATTAACGTGCGCTGTTCGACATATAAGGCGCAACAATGGGAAGTATTTGTTTAAGTCCCGTACGAATTGTGGTGGGTGTGTGTCTTCAGTTGGATTACCTACATGGACTATTTCATCTGAGTGACGAAAACGCCGGTGAGGAGCGGGAAGTCTTGTGTGACGTCACCGTCAATCCTATAATTATCCGAACACCAAAGAATAAAAAGCTTGAAGAATGCCAACTCTCATAGAGATAACGTAAAACAGGCGACAACAGCGCCACCACATCTTAAGAGGTAATATGCTCTGAGGGAAAGTTAACATTCAGGAGCAAAGTACGTTAGGGGAACTACGGCAATGAAGCTTTTCTTTGATCCACGACGGTTTCTTTCGATCTGATGACTATTTGCTTATATCAGTTTTGTTGTTGTTGTTGTTGTTGTTTTCTGATATCCCCTCGATCCCTTATTTTGGTGAGAAAAATATGCAATAATATTAGTATTATTACTTAAATTAAATTTTAGCAAATATTAATATTATAGTTAGGCCTAAGGATTCGTACAAAATGCACACATTCCCTAGTATTTGGCATTACTGAATTTTTTTCTGAAAAACTGAAGAACAAACAAAAGTCTTAACAAACCCGATTGGTGTAACAAAACTAACATATCCGATTTGCGAAGTGATTATGCTACCGAGAATGTAACAATCGCGTGCTGTGAGTAGCTCGGCTGCTTGTTCTTTATCTAAAGAATTTAGTTCAACAGAAATACGCATCCGCAGTCTGCTTCGGCATCAGCCTGTATGTACGCTTCTGTGCACTGCATTTTAACTCTTAAGATATGGCGGTGCTAGTTACGTTTCGCCGAGACTTAACTTCTTCTCAATTAGATTTTTTTGCGAACACCTTTACCAGAGGCATTATCGAAAAGATGCGTATGGCTTTCTTTTTCGCTGGTTCGCATCGCTTCGGAAACGCAACAACTGTTTCCCAAATGTGGCGTTTACGGTTGGAGGTCCTGCGCTGGCCAGCATGATCCCTAGACTTCACCTCAACAGTGACAAGTCATTGGCAGACAAATTGACACTTCTGCATAACGTCCTCGGAATGTGGATGAATTGAGGACACAGATTAACGACGCACAGTTAGCGATACCTCTGATAACCATCCCAGAACTATTTAACCCGATGCTACTCCATACTGCCATAGGTATAACCCAGCATGGCAGTCATACAACTTACTAACTCAGGCCACATATCCTCTCTCTCTCTCTCTCTCTCTCTCTCTCTCTCTCTCTCTCTCTATCTATCTCTCTCGCTATCTCAAAAACTAATCGCTACTTTCCAACCTACTTGTCCATGTGCGTGATAAGTTTCTTCTCATTTCGTTCATTCCTTCATGGTGTGGCATTTTCTGTGTCCAGCAGTGTATTTTGTCATACTTCATTACACATATTTTGAAATGAAAACCTCTAAAAAACTAAACGGCAAAGAAAATGCATTTGCTTATTTACAGCAATCACATTCGATCTGTTACCGATTTTTCTGTCTGGGAAGAAAATCAATTTCAAGTTGAACATGCTTAAAAAATCAAATAGTGCTTAACGTCGCTTTGGTTTCCAAAAAATTGCTCAACTTCTTTGTTTATGCAAAAACTATAAAGCCACTCGGGTGGCGCAGTCGCCTAAGCGTTTGCTTCCGACCATTCGTCCAACATGGGTCCTGTTTGGAATACTGGTGATGCATGGGTGTTGCGTTTGTCTTACGGCACTCACTCTGTGTTCTCTTTAGAGCTAGTGGACCTAAATTAGGAACGACGACTTCTTATAGCCCATCGAGTTGCTCCCGCTGGTTGTTAAACCTAAAAAATATTCATAACTTTCAATTTGATGAGAAAGCAAAGAAATAGTGAAGATATATAATACATAAAATAAAAAACAGAGGGTTTCATACTTTGTGGTATATAGCCACAACTTTTGACATATCTGTGTATATTTTTTACATTTTTTTCCCGCCATTCTACAATTCCTTAAAAATGCATTATTTACATGTAAACTTGCACATTGGGTTTTGACATGTAGAACACTTGAGGTGTTTTCTTGGAGTAAGCTCTGTGGGATGCCTAGTCACGTAGAAGGATCGTGGACACTGAAACGTCGCTTCTACTTTCCCCCAAAATTTGGAAGGAATATCGCTCTGAGGACAAAATAGCTCACGAAAATCGTAAACACGCTCTTCCAGATATTTTTTTCGCACATCGTTCCTAGAGGTAGGACACCGTTTTGGGATGGAATACACAACCGCTATCCGGAAACATGCTCAGCAATGGACACAAATGATCCAGAGATACTTCGCGATGGGCAAACCAAGTCGTATAGTGGTCCAAGAAGCTGGCATCTGACTTTTGCTCAGATCGTGGGTCAGAGACAGACCCAGGATCTGAGTTAGTATGAGGTGTGAGTAATAGCACTGGCTCTACCCCATCCCTTCAGAAAGTGAACCAAATTAAGAACAGTGTTCCGTATTGACCTTAGAGACGCCCATGACGACAGTTAAACACTGGAACGAAAAACAAAAAAATCTTCGCGACAGCCTACACAAGTCAATTGGCTTTCGATTTGCCCAAGACCTGATTATTCCAAAGAAAAGACCTTGTAATCCTGCGCTCATTAATTTTAGCGAAATTTAATATTAACAACAATCTATAATATTGCTTCATAGTTAAATGGTTCCCCTTTTTCCTTAGTGCTTTTCTGGAGACAAGTAGACTCAACATTGTCTAGTTTTCTGCCAGGCGTGCTAATGAGGGAAGGGAAAGACCCTCCCTCTACCATCACAGAGTCCGGATAACAAAATTGTTGTCAGGCGGTTTATGAGGATTAGTTTATTAGGTCGGTGATGACCTTCTCGTTAGCAAATCTGCTTGCCAAGGTAAAGGTATCAGGATCGACCCGAGATAAGTCACATGCCTTGAACCTCAAACTATCTGATGGCACGTTAAGCTATCTGATCCAGAGTACTGGGCACCTCCGTTAAAAATAAAGACATCCGTTCCTCTCCCCAACTGCTGCTGGTGTGTACTTTGATGTGTGACGTTAGCCGCGTTGGTGACGCTTCCGAGTAGTTAGACATCCTAACTTTTCTCTGTTTACTTACTTTCCTATCGTGAGCCTTTAGGTTCCATCTAATGTATCTTTGTTCTTATACTTGGCTCAAAACCCTGAAACAGTCTGAGCTAATCGACGGCATACCTTTTCTGAGGGTGGAAACCCTACAATCACGATGGTGGTGGTCCTAGTGGGATTTGTAGCCAGGCTGCGATGGTAGTGGTCCTAGTGGGATTTGTAGCCAGGCTACGATGGTGGTGGTCCTAGTGGGATTTGTAGGCAGGCTACGATGGTGGTGGTCCTAGTGGGATTTGTAGCCAGGCTCCGATGGCGGTGGTCCTAGTGGGATTTGTAGCCAGGCTACGATGGTGGTGGTCCTAGTGGGATTTGTAGCCAGGCTACGATGGTGGTGGTCCTTGTAGGATTTGTAGTCAGGCTACGATGGTGGTGGTCCTAGTGGGATTTGTAGCCAGGCTACGATGGTTGTGGTCCTAGAGGGATTTGTAGCCAGGCTACGAAGGTGGTGGTCCTAGTGGGATTTGTAGTCAGGCTACGGTGGTGGTGGTCCTAGTGGGATTTGTAGCCAGGATACGATGGTGGTGGTCCTAGTGGGATTTGTAGACAGGCTAGGATGGTGGAGGTCCTAGTGGGATTTGTAGCCAGACTACGATGGTGGTGGTCCTAGTGGGATTTTTAGCCAGGCTAGGATGGTGGTGGTCCTAGTGGGATTTGTAGCCAGGCTCCCATTCCCTTCATGGCCAGGTTTATCTATTAAATGAGTGCAGTGACAAATTAATGGTTTAGCTTATTGTTGTTTTAGTGAGTTGTATAATGATTTTTAATAACATCTATGAAAATGCAAGTGCAAAGATTAGGCTGTTTGAAAATACAACACACGTAAAAATTGGAAAGGGAGTGAGACAAGGTGACACCATATCTCCGAAGCTCTTTAATGCCACATTGGAGGGTGTCTTTCAGTCGCTGAGCTGGGAAAACAAGGGGATAAAGATTAATGGAGATTATCTAACCCACCTTCGTTTTGCTGATGACGTAGTCATTTTTGCAACTACCTCATCAGAGCTGCAGAGTATGATCCAGGAACTTACTGACAAGAGTAAAGAAGTGGGATTAAAAATGAACTTTCAGAAGACAAAAGTGATGTTCAATGCTTTTACAAGAAATGAAGATTTATCGATTGATGGAGAAAAGCTGGAGATAACAGACACGTACGTTTATCTTGGACAGCAGATATCAAGTGAGGGTCACATTGATGAAGAAATTAATCGGCGTACAAAACTTGCCTGGAGAGCTTTTGGAAGAAACAGCATAATTTTCAAGAGCAATATGCCATTATGTCTTAAAAGAAAAGTGTTTAATCAATGCATCCTTCCAGTGCTTACGTATGGTGCAGAGACGTGGACCTTAACTAAAAGAGACATACAAAGGCTGCAGACAACTCAAAGAAGCATGGAGAGGTGCATGCTTGGTGTAACCAGGAGAGATAAGAAGAGGAACTCGTGGATCCGAAAAATGACAAGAGTGGAAGACATCATGATCAGAGTTAAATCCCTGAAATGGCAATGGGCTGGACATACTGCCAGAAGAACAGACCATCGATGGACAGCCGAAATTTTAGATTGGATTCCAAGGGACAGGAAAAGACCCAGAAGAAGACCACATGGGAGATGGGTGGATGAAATTCGAAAGTATGCAGGGGTGACATGGAGGAGACTGGCACAAGACAGACCGTTGTGGAGGAAACTTGGGGAGACCTTCGTCCAGCAGTGGATTGATAATGGTTGACAATGATGATGATAATGATTTTAATGTTTTGTGGCGTGAGGTTTACGTAGGGAGAGAATTCAAGCAAATTGCTCTTTCTCACAACTTAAATGAGGGATTTCTCTTGAAGACTCAAAGTTACGCTAATAGGTATTCAGAATCAAGTAAAATGATTAGAAACAGGACAAAGGGAAGTATCCCACGCTTTTTTCAGGGAAGGAAGAAAATCTATATATGAATTCTATAAGGTTTTCTACTGTGAGCCCTATTTTGAGAGAACGGCTCAACGTAAAGATATGGTTGAGGTATTAAAATATAGGTCTTACCATGTAGATGTACAAGTCGAAGAGAAAAAATGAGATTGAGGCAATGATTCGGACGTTGTGGGGCGGCAAGTTTCCATGTAAAGTCTATGAAAGAAGCGTGCGGTTAACATTCGATCGCCTGCGGCTAACTCACGCGCTGTTGAAAGCCGCAGGGTGGGGGGACTGAGATAGTCCAAAGTCTTCTCTTATCTGAGCGAACCGTTGCGCAAAGCAATGTTAGCAGGCATGCGTAACAAAGTTCTTCTGATCGGAACAGCGATCACTCTCGAAGACCTGTGTGATGCATAGATACAATTCAATATTCATTCGATCCAGTTTATTCCCGTAAGTAAGACAGTTCCCATTGTGTAAAGATGTAAATAAACATTCCGTTGACCACTGTTAGTTAAAATATTACTGGCGACTGCTTATAGCCCAGTGAATTGCTCACGGTAGTCGTTAAATCTTCAGTCAAAAAAAATCCCGAACCTGGACTATGGTTTTTACTGAAATGGTGGAATGAATTTGTCAATCAAATAAAGTTTACATTTGTTGTTTCGTATGAATTTATTCTTTTCAAAAAAACAACAACAAAAAAACTAACCGTCGATTCAGACGCGTGAAGAGTATTCGCAACGCGAATCTTATTCCAACAACATTTACAAACATAGTTGTGACTGAAGATGAGACTCAAAGAGTGCGCTATCCAGTTGAATTGTTGCACACGATCGAGATGAGTGGACTTCCGTCTCACATTTTACGAATGAAAAAGGGTGCAGTCGAGATGCTCATCACGAACCTGGCCGACTCAATGGCGCAGCGGTCCAAGCGCTGTCTTGTGAAAATTCGTTCGTGAAGGGTCCGGGTTCGAATCCCGTGAGGCATGGATGTTGTGTTTGCCTTACGGCACTGGCTCTCTCCCTTCCCTGGAACCAGTGACGCTAAATTAGGGACCGGCGATTGGTTATAGCCCATTGAGTTGCTCACGGTAGTCGTTAAACCTTCAGAAAAAAAAATCACTAACCTGGACTATTGTCTTTACTGAAGTGGTTGAATGAATTTGTCAATCAAATAAAGTTTACATTTTTGTTTCATATGAGTTTATTCTTCTAAAAAACCCAAAAAAACTTACCTTCGATTCCGACGGGTTTCGTCCAGTACTTCTTTAAGACGAGGAAGTGGCATGAAGAGGGTATCGGTGAGTTTTTACAATAGAATGTCCGATGTCGAGATGGAAGACTACAGCAGAACTTTTAGTAGGAAGAAGCCTGATAGAATAAGAAGGAATAGATAGATGTGTTAATAAAATACAGTGTGATTCCTAAAGTCCTAAATCACCTCAATAACTATGGAAGTAAGGTATGGTATAGTAAAATAACCATGCGCTATCGAATGAGAGTGACTGCAGCGCCCCTAGTGGCAAAATGTGGAAGTTAGTACTCCTATCTCGGAAACCATGAGAGATACGGGAAATAGATCAATTAGAAACTTGTAGAGCATCAACGAATTAGTAGAAAATGACTTATGTTAGAAACGGCTGGGGTAAGTAGAAGGCTGGAAACGTGAGGGAAACACAAGGTTTATTATACTCAGGCATGAATACAAATGGAGTACATTGGTCGTATTTAATGCAACAGCGGTACTTACATAATGTTGCGTTTAACGTAAATAGGGTTCAATATGGCCACCATCTGACACAATACACATTTGAATGCGAGACAGAACTTCCTATTATACTTTCGCCAGCATAACAGGTGTAACGCTCTCACACGCAGCGACGATACGCAGTCGGAGATCGTGGAGAATCGGAGGTTCCAACCAGTACACGTGGTCCTTTAGGTAACCCCAGAGGAAAAAATCCATGGGAGTTAGATCCGGGTAACGTGGAGGCCACGCTACGGGACCACCATAACCGATGATCTGTTGCTCGAAAGTCGCTGTTGGTTGATGTTCCGGAGAGCCCTCATGCTGAATCCATAATGAGCGCACATCTTGCAGAGACAGATCATCTAACCACTCAGGTAATGTGCTTTGTAAGAGCTGCAGGTATCTTCGTCCATTTAATGCGCCCTCATAGAACACAGGCCCAACAAGTCGATCCTTCCAGATGCCATACCAGTCATTGATGGACCAGCGCACCTGATGCCTCATTTCCCGTGTAAAAAATGAATTCTGAACGGCCCAGTAATAGATGTTTTGTTTGTTCAGCACCCCGGCGCATGTGAACTGCGCGTCGTCAGTCCAAAGGATGTTTGATAGAAAGGCCGCATTTTCTTCTATGGTGTTCATTACAAAATTGCATCAATCTAGACGTCGTTGGTTATCCCTTGGCATCAGTATGTAGTATGTGCAGAGGTACCGTACGGTACGGGAGGCACCATGCTGATGCAAAATGTTCCACACACGGGATTGTGATAAGCAACATGCCATACTGACTTCCTTCGTACTGGTGTGTGGGTAGGCTAAAACGTATGCCAAAACATCGACTGGTTGCACATCCCTACCCATTCCGGCGGGTCTCTCGTAGCCGTCGAACCGCGCGAGTGATGATCCACGCTGACGGCGATGGATGAGTCGGAAATCGTAAGCCATACTGGCGTCACGCTTCCCTCGCGTTGCGTCCGAATTCTCCATATAGCAGTGCCATCTCGCAATACTATTCATTCGAATAGCCTGCCATGTTCGTTGTTTACTCGATATTCACGTTATGCAGCCCCGGTGGCGCAAAGTGGTCTAAGCGATGGCCTCTGATCATTCGTCCGAACAGGGTCCGGGTTCGAATCCCGGTGAGGCATGGATGTTGTGTTTGTCTTATGGCACTGGCTCTCTCCCTTCCCTGGAACCAGTGACCCTAAATTAGGGACGGGCGACTGCTTATAGCCCATTGAGTTGCTCACGGTGGTCGTTAAACCTCCAATAAAAAAAAATATTCACGTTACGAATGGCATACCTCCTGACCGACGATCCTTTATAGATTGCCACGCCGCGCCTGATACGGCAGGTGAGGCGTTATGTCACACCAGAATTTGCATACGACACTTACAGGCGTGCGGTCGCATACGTCATATATTTCTCTCTGCTAGACTGTTACCGCTACAACGACACGAACCGGCTTCGCACAAGTTCGCGTTTCTAGCTTTCTACTTACCCCAGCCGTTTCTACCATATGTAATTTGCTACTAATTTGTTGATGTTCTACTAGTTTCTAATTGATCACTTTCCCGTTTCTCTCATGGTTTCCGAGATAGGAGTGCTAACTTCCACATTTTGCCAGTAGGGGCGCTGCAGTCACTCTCATCCGATAGCGCATGGTTGTTTTACTGTACCATACCTTATAGCACTAGCTGTCTTGGTTACCAAGTTATTGAGGTGACTTAGGAATCATCATGTATAAAGCGATGAAGAAATCAGAATAAAGTTCGCACTTTGCATTTCCCATATACAGA
The DNA here is from genome assembly GCA_039090855.1 of Macrothele yani. NCBI lineage: Eukaryota > Metazoa > Arthropoda > Arachnida > Araneae > Macrothelidae > Macrothele > Macrothele yani. The sequence continues at coordinate 20,908,487 of CM076997.1, read as the reverse complement.
AATGCGTAAAGATCACCAGTTTTTACTTTACTAAAAACTGATTCTTTCCATCGTCTGGGATAAATATAGATAAAATCCATTAACTGCTAAATTTTCTTACAAGCGAACCGACACGACAGGGCCCTGAAGGTAACCCAGTGAACAGCTTTTTAATAACTCTCCTCACACAACCGGGCATCCACTTGGAAGACCTTTGGTGGATACGCCGAATCCATTGCCTCTTTTATATAATAATCTTTGCCAGTCACTGTCGTCCCAGTATTTGCTGCTCCTGACACCAAGCCATCAGCAATTACTTGCATCAGCACTGAAAACTTATGTAGAAAGGCATGCCTGCTATTAATACCTTCTAAGCAGTCGCCGGTCGCTTATTTAAGGCTATTGGATCGGGGAACGGGGAGAGAATGCCGTGACGCAAACACAACGTCCATCCCTCATCGGGATTCGAACTCGAGCCCATCACGGACGAATGGCCAGAAATTAGCACCTCAAATTTGCTTAGTAGGGTTAAATCTCCGGGTAAAAATCTGTCTTCTTGGTACTACTACATAGAGCTGGACAGACAGATTTCACGATAGTTGGTGTATGAGCACTTGCGGTACAAATTTCTCTACTTCCAATATAGTCACTGTTTTTTTTTTCTTTTTTCATGATTCGAATGTGGCGCTCCGGCTTTACTTAAAAAGTTTCAATCCATAATCCACACGGCTTCGTTTACATCCAACCATGCATGCTACTACCAACATAAGCAAACCCAGGTGTTCAACTGTTGACCTTACTTAAAATTCGGTCAAATTTTCAAAAACTTTTTTCATATAAAGTTTTTCCAACTTAGTGTATGTGAATAATATTCACTGCTTAACCTTGTTAAAGCAATATGAATATAACCCTTTGGAAAACCTGATTGTGCAAACAAACATTTTTTACACATCTAAATAATCATTTGACAGTGTTATACTGTATACGTGGATGTCAAGGAAATAATTTTATCGTGTTTTGGTAATATCTTATGGATACAAAAACATGCAACAGAAACGTGCTCGCGAAATAAAAATAAATGTTGCAGAAATATTGGATAGTATTTCTTGGAGGCATACAGCTTTCGAAATATTCAAATTTAGTCTTGCAAAAGTATCAAATATTCAAAGAAATGTAATCTGGATTAGGAATTTAATCTTCTTTGGGGAAAAAACCATGTTCAAATCTAATATATCTTCGTCCCAGCGTTTCCAAAAAGAAATGGATGTGCTAGTAATCTCACGGGGGTAAATCCAATATTACGCATAATTACGTTTTCTCTAAAGATTTCTTCGAAATATTTACTCTGCATTTGGGAAACATGTAGAGAACATAAAGCGGTATTTGTAGAATACGTTCTGCAACAGAATGCTTAGAATAACAACACACTGCAACTAGAAAAATTAAACCACATTTTATGGTAATCAAAGTCTCATTTCACTCAATGAATTAGTAATATTGTATGTAATCATGGGACATTTATTAGAACATAAAATTTTATAGTTAATCGTTTATAATAACTAACAAGAAAGTTGACATCGAATTTTCGGGTGTAATAAGCACGTCTTTTGAATCCGTTCTGATGCAAATTAAATTTATCAAAGCTATTCAAAGTCAATGGAACCGGTATGGAAAACAATAGATCTGACCAAAGAAAGAAGATTTTCAGTTGGGTTTTTAACCCCTCAGATATTGCTGTAAACGGAATCGTGAGCTTACGAACTCTTAGAAACAGAGATATCGACAAAAATAAGATGTGACTTTACGTCCCCTGGTGGGAAAACCATGCATTATTTTAGGAAGAAAGTATTCTCAAAAGGTTTATTCGTATAAGCGGTATCGGTCGAAGAAAAAAAAAATTAGTCGAGTTTTCAGGAGCCCAGATTTTGCAACAAATACTTCAGAAGCAGAAATTAACATATATGACCCAAGTTGGCTAAACCATTCTTTACCAAACATATGAAATTATGTGAAAAATATTTTCCATCAGGTCTTGTATGCGATACAGGAAGAAGTTTTCAAATCGGAGCTTTAGGAGCAGAAATAACACAGAAAACGCAATTTACCTTTGTGCCTCCTAACGGAAAGTGTATGATTTACTTGAAAATTTTGAATTTATAGGAAAAACATTTCGCATCGGAAACACTATCCAACAAAGAAGGAATTTTTCAAATCGTACTCTTAGAAGTAGAGATATTGACAAAAATAAGATATACATCTACGCCACCTGGCGCAGAAATCGTGCACTATTTTAAGAAGAAAATGTTTCTAAAAGGTTTGTCGACGTAAGTAGTTTCGGTCAACAAACGACGTTTTTTTCAATCGAGAATTTAGAAGCACATATTTTTGCTGCAAATACAACAGAAGCGGAAATTAAGATATACGCCACCTAGTGGCAAAACTATTTTTTTACAAAAATTAGAATATATGTGCAAACGATTTCCCGTCAGGAGCTGTATCCAGTGCAGAATTTTTTTTCAAATCGGAGATTTAGAAGCAGAGATATAGGGGAAAACGCAATTCACCGTTACGCCCCCTAGCGGAAAGTCTATGAATTACTTGAAAATTTAGAAATTATATGAAAAACATGTCACACGAAAAACACTATCCAACAAAGATGGAATTTTTCAAATCGGACTCCTAGAAGTAGAGATATTGACAAAAATAGGATGTACATCTACGCCCCCTGGCGGAGAAACTAGAATATTTTAAGAAGAAAATATTCCGAAAAGGTTTATCGAAGTGAGTGGCATCAGTCCACGAAATAATTTTTAAGTGATCTTTTAGAAGCTACGATTTTATGGCAAATACATCAGAAGCAAAAATTAACACTTACGCCCCCTGGTGGCCAAAGGATTATTTACCAAAAATTTGAAATTATAAACAAAAGCTTTTCCATCAAGAGATGTATCTGCTGAAAGAACAATTTTTCAAATCGGAGTTTTAGAAGAAGAGTTATCGGGGAAAATGTAATTTACTTTTACGCCGCCTAGCGGAAAATCTATGCGTAATTTGAAAAAGTAACTATATCTAAAATACTCTTCGACATAAATGGAATCGAAAGATTTAATTTTTTTTTTCAATCGGATGTTTAGAAGCAAATATGTGGAATAAAACGTATTTTTGAATTCAACATCATCTGCATTTACGCCCTCTACCGGCGAAATTGTACATTGTAAAAAAAAACGAAAAAAAGGATCATCATTTGCATATTTCAAGCTTCCCAATGCAAAAATAATTTTTCAAATCGGACTAATAGTTGCTGAGATATCGTATGTAAAGACGGACGGACGGACGGACATACCGATAACAGAAGCACGATCTTTTTTTACAAAAGACGTGCTATAAAGGTACTCGTCGAACAGTGTGTCATACGGTACCAAAATAAATTTTAAATCCGTTTTTCGGGTGCGGAAATGCGATTGCAGTAAATAAGAATTTGAAATCTGTACGAAGAAAAAAAAAGGAAATTTAGTCGGACTTTTTCAGAAAAGTAAACGTCTCCGGGAATGGCAAGAAATTACTCGCACCTTCAAGTATAGCAAGAAGAAAAACATCGAATTCTCTGTTGTAATCAGCACTGCTTTTGAATTTTTTCCCTACGCAAGAATCTTTTAAAAGCAGATTTTTAGAAAGAGAAAATTCAACGAACGGGAGAATACATTTGTGCTCCTTAGGTGGAAAAAGAAACAGAATTATTTAAATTACACTTTGTGAGCCGTCTTCGTCATAATAAAGAGAACTAGCTGAAAAAGGGTCCACCTGATTTCTACAAATGTTTAAGAGCAGAAATATTTGCTGCAAAAATTTACAAACCCCACACAATGTATTTTCAGGGCAGAAGGTATCAGAAATTGAAGAAATTTTCCGAATCCAGCAATTACAGAAGATTTGTGAAGAGGAAAACCTATTGTCTCTTAAAGAAATACCTTTTTGTTTTGTGCAGAAAAAAGAAAAACTTTTCTGCACGAAACAAAAGGTTTTCCTTAAAGAAAACCTTATTTAAATTACACTTTGGTTTTTAATTTAAATTACACTTTGTGAGCCGTCTTCGTCATAATAAAGAGAACTAGCTGAAAAAGGGTCCACCTGATTTCTACAAATGTTTAGGAGCAGAAATATTTGCTGCAAAAATTTACAAATCCCACACAATGTATTTTCAGGGCAGAAGGTATCAGAAATTGAAGAAATTTTCCGAATCCAGCAATTACAGAAGATTTGTGAAGAGGAAAACCTATTGTCTCTTAAAGAAATACCTTTTTGTTTTGTGCAGAAAAAAGAAAAACTTTTCTGCACGAAACAAAAGGTTTTCCTTAAAGAAAACCTTATTTAAATTACACTTTGTTTTTTAATTTAAATTACACTTTGTGAGCCGTCTTCGTCATAATAAAGAGAACTAGCTGAAAAAGGGTCCACCTGATTTCTACAAATATTTAGGAGCAGAAATATTTGCTGCAAAAATTTACAAATCCCACACAATGTATTTTCAGGGCAGAAGGTATCAGAAATTAAAGAAATTTTCCGAATCCAGCAATTACAGAAGATTTGTGAAGAGGAAAACCTATTGTCTCTTAAAGAAATACCTTTTTGTTTTGTGCAGAAAAAAAGAAAAACTTTTCTGCACGAAACAAAAGGTTTTCCTTAAAGAAAACCTTATTTAAATTACACTTTGTGAGCCGTCTTCGTCATAATAAAGAGAACTAGCTGAAAAAGGGTCCACCTGATTTCTACAAATGTTTAGGAGCAGAAATATTTGCTGCAAAATTTACAAATCCCACACAATGTATTTTCAGGGCAGAAGGCATCAGAAATTGAAGACATTTTCCGAATCGAGCAATTACAGAAGATTTGTGAAGAGGAAAACCTATTGTCTCTTAAAGAGAAACCTTTTTGTTTTGTGCAGAAAAAAAGAAAAACTTTTCTGCACGAAACAAAAGGTTTTCCTTAAAGAAAAACCTTTTTGTTTCGTGCAGAAAAAAATTTGAACAAAATATTATACGTAGTTCGAGATATCTTATCAAGAAATAATTTTGCTAAGGAATTTTCAGAATCAGGAATACACTTAGCATTATAAATATACAATAACGGTCCCAAGCATCACGACTATGAAGCTGGATAAAGTAGACAACACACACACAGACACATGCGCAAAATATTCTTAATAATAAGTTATGCAATGTAAAAGGTATTTTCAAATAGGACTTGTCGTAGAATTGAGAGGAAGGAAAGCGTTTTCATATATACCCGCTGGGAAAGATGTGCATTTCTCAAAAAAAAAACTTATTATAGAAAATGTCACAGTAGAAGTATTTTTTTATAATAGGATCTGTAGAAGTGCAGGTATAATTATATCCTGATGTCACCTAGAGTGAGAACTCCTGCCTGTAAAAATCGAGTAGCGTATGCAAAATGTTTCGCGAAGTGAATAGTATCCGTTTTTAAAGAATTTATCAAATCGACATTTTAGAAGCAGAGATATCGAGAAAAATGCATTATGTTATACATTTCGGCCCAATAGGGACTAAAAATGCGTTCTTATGTTAAATGCTGTTTTCATGTTAAAAATATTTTATGATACAAAATATTGTTACGTAACTCTATAGACCACGATTATCTCCACCAACATGAATTCTTTCGATACCGCGAGAATCTGAATGGATTTAATGGAGGGGCTAGAATCAGCTAGGCTCAGAGCAAACAGGCAAAAGACACCTAAAGAAAACAATGGGAAGGATTTAGCACGAACTCAACATTTATTTGGTTAACATAAAATTAGAGAACATGAGGATGACTGTGATTTAAAAACACAGAGACTGAGATACACCCAACGATTTCTTCCATTTGAAGTCAGTGCCATGGTTTCATGCATCGTAACAGTACGCCTAAATGGCACAGCCTTATACTGTCCGTATTTGAACAGTTCTCGGCCGATACTGTTCACTTCAAGTTGGCAGCAGCATACTAAAACAGAAACGCTGTCTTGTGTAAAAACGTAAAACTACTAAAACTGTTTGCCTCATTTGGATAGTAATATACATATAACAAAAAAAAAAAAAAAAAAGAAAAAAAAAGAAGAAAAGGTATTCAGTTCTGAAGTAGCACTTTCTTGTTGATTTACACCCAGAGGAGGAGGGAAGGGGGTCAAACCCAAACCGTCAAAACTTCTCTGTTACGTCATAGATTGATGCGTTTTCTCAGTAGAAAAATATTTTTGCAAGTGCTATGATATATATAAATCGTGCAAACAGCGAAAAACTGACAATGTTATCTTTCTTTTTTTCCGGAATTTGTTGTCCTTACATAGTGTAAGTAAATTATATCCTGATTTTCATTCTTCCCCCTCCCATTTCCTACAATATCTGCAAGTACTCAATGCTGAGAAACTAGTACATTTGTGTTCTTTTACGCTTCACATGAGAAGCCTAACATTCTAGCTACTAAGGTTTTTCTTTTTTAAACATTTCAATTTAAGATTTCCGAAATAACTTTTGCGTTCGCTGGGTAATTAAAAAACTAATTTAATAACAAACGAGAAAGCAAAATTTCTAATTTAGGGAATACGTTTTCAGAAAGGTAAGATTCTCTGAAATTTTCTACATCGAAAAACTTGACCCTATTTATAAAAGAAATAAAAATACATTATAATCACGAAGAAAAACTTTGTGCTATAAATATGAAAAATGTTAGTTTTTGATATTTTCGGATTTACACATAACACCGAAAATTTTATGTTGAGAATTCGGAACATCGTACCCTTTTTCTTTTAACCTTATGAAAACGTTTTACAAAGGGTATTTCTTTTCTCCAGAAGTATATGCAGAGCATTTTTTCTACAGTTTTCGCTTGAATTTTTGTTGAAAAAAATGATATAGATAATATTAATTAATACAATAACGGAAGAAAAAAAAAGAAAATGAAACCATCAAAAAATGTCACCCTCTATAATAGTTTTTTTGTTTTTTTTTATTAGAGGTTTAATGGCCACCGTGAGCAACTCAATGGGCTATAAGCAGTCGCCCGTCCCTAATTTAAGGTCACTAGTTCCAGGGAAGGAGAGATCCAGTGCCGTAAGACAAACACAACAGCCATTTCTTACCGGGATTCGAGCCCGGACCCCTTTCGGACGAGTAACCAGAGGCCACTGTGCCACTGAGGCGGCAATATTGGGTTGGAAAGACAGTAATGTCTGCAAATGCAATGCAACAGAAAAGTGCTAATAACCCTATATACAAGTACAAACCAGTCCAAAACGTATTCGCCATCGTTTGCCACGAGCTGCTTCCATCATCTGGGAAGCTGCTGGATACCGTCCCTGTAGAATGGTGGCTGCTTGGATATATAAAAGTGTGTCAGTTCGCCTTCGACATCGTTCCGGTAGACGAACAGCTGTCCGTTTAGGAAATGCTGCAACGACCGAAAAAGATGGTTGTCGCTTGAGGGCAAAGGCTGGCGAATAGGCTGTGTCCGGTGCTGTGTCCGGTGCAACGTCCAGCCCAGGTCCCAGATCTTACGACAGGTCATTCGCGATATGGGCTTTCTTACTCCCTCCTGCTGTAGGGAAAGCCCTTGCGGTTCAATAGCACTTGACGTTTCGACGTGCACGATGCGCGCAGATATTCGAGCTAACGGAAATACACACCCCCGGTGATAGTGGTGTTGTCAGGCAGCAGTTCAAAAACTCTGAGACCTCGCATATCCCACCAAACTCAAAGAAGGAACTGTGGGTGTAAGCGGCTTTGTTGGTCGGCACGGGCTTCTGTTTTGGCTGCAACCAATGTTTCCGGACGCTGACATTGTCCTACAAGACCCGTCACTTGTCACAATGTGCTTCAAGAACGGTTCAACTTGGTCACGTGCAAGCAGGGAAACCGTTCACTCATGCGAATTCCTTTTTGCTCAACTGTGAGTTAATAGGGTACCCATCTTGTGCACTTTATGTAAGCTTTCCAACCGTAGGTTGAAGAAGCGTATATGCTCCAGCTTTGTCCGTCTGTCAGCACGATAACTCACGCAAAAATGGTTCCATTTCGATGAAATTTTAGTATGTGGTAGGGAAACCACTTGAGGACGAACCCTATTGAAAATGGGACAGATGGGTCAAAGGTCACGCCATAGGAGCGGGATCCATTCCATTGCTCTTATGCGCCATAACTTGCGTAAATATGGTTCGATATCGATGACATTTTAGTATGTCGTAGAGGACCACCTGGGGACGAACCTTATTGAAAATGGGGTGAAGTGGTGTCAAAGGTCATAACATAGGATCGGGATGCATTTCATTGTCCTTGTTCGTAATAACTTACGTAAAAATGCTTCGATTGAGACAAAACGTTTCATGTTGTTCGGGAAGTATACTTTACCGGTTGTGTTGAATATCATCGAAATGGGGTCAAAGGTCGGGTCATGGCAGCGAGATTTATTCTACAGCCATTATCCTCATAACTTGAGTAATAACTTGAATAATGATTTCTGGTATGTTGGAAAGCGCATCATAATCAAGGCATTGCATGATTTTACTAATTTGTTAATTTGACGCAGGTGCGTAATAATGGTCGTGTGGGTAGTCCCTACCTGTTTGGCTAACTCCCGCGTGGTCACACTTGGGTCGGTTGTAACGTACCAGGAGATGTGACGTACCTGCCAGAAGGACGCACACGACATAAAGGCCGATAGGAATCAGAATAAAGCGTCCGCGTAGCTCAATTGGTAGAGCAACTTATTCCGGAATGAGGGGACCCGGGTTCGAATCCTGGCGCGGATAAAAATGACGGAGAAATTTACTTCGTTATACGGTCTCTAATAATGTCTTCAGCATACCCATAGCCACTGTTGCGAGTCTTCCGACTTTGGAACAACATGACAGGTAAACACTTCCCTCTCGAAACCTTTCGAAGCAACGGCAAATCTAACGATGTGGTGCACACTGGTAATGTTCCTTACAGCACTGTCAAGAGAGCTACCGAGACGAAACTCATACAGCATACAGTGACGGCTGTGCTTCTTGTTCACTTCTATACTGGCTGGCTGGCGCTTACACTATTCGCCTTCTGACGGCTAACTGCCTCTACTTGCTGACGTCATGCTGGTGTGCTGCGCAATCCAGTGGCCAAAGTGCGTCGTGGCTTTGACTTCGGGTACCTCGTCGTTTGATATTATTTTCTTTCCAATCGAATGTATCCAATTTTTTCCGTAAGATAATCATTTTGCGAAGTGAAACGTAGAAACAACGAAGAAACTTCCATATTAGTATAAATGTGCTTTTGAGATACCGCCATCAAATTTGATTTACAACCACGGTGCGGTTGGTTTGAAGTTTTTCTGGGTATGACGTTAATCCATTTAAACGTCAGATCTTCCTCTTCAGGAAAACAAATTATGAATTTTCGTATAATTTGATTTGCGCATGGGAGCACAGTACTTTCACGTAATTTTTTTGTTTTATCTAAAATTATGCACGATTAATTATAAGCAAAACGCTGGACATAGCCACAAAAGTATAAGCTTAGCATTCACATTAAAAATGACGGTGCTAAATGGAGATAACCGCCTGCGCGTGACATCACAAGTTTTCTCCCCAGCAGTCCATAGATAATGTTAGGAAGCGCTTTAGGCACTTCCTAAAGCGCTTCAGGCACTTCCTAAAGCGCTTCCTAACATTATCTATGTACTGCTGGGGAGTATGATGGAGCGCGCATTAAAGATCAGCTTCTAGCCTCATATATTGATTAGTCCAACCAAGTAAGCTAACCGATACCACTCACGTCTACGCTCACTAATGGAGAGATGGACCGCGACGTTGTTGACCGGATGGTGGATCTGTCCTTCCTCTCTCTGTGCCGCTCGCAAAGGTAGTGATCGACGCTGGAATTCCTAAATCTGTCCTTTGCATCAAAGGTGATCCGAATCCCAGCTACTCGAATCGCAGTTAATTTTATATGTGGTTGCCTAGTAGTGTGACTTTCCGTAGGGCAGTCATGGCTTGTTACAAGCCTTCTGTTCCGAAACTTTGGGAGAGTTAGCTTGTTGTATTTATCGTTTCAAGGTCAAGCTGTCTATCAAGAGCTACTTCTGTTTCACATATAGCATCATCATTTATCAAAAATGCATCATTAAAGAATCTCTTCTAAATCGTTTCCTTCCACAGTAAGTCCGATCGCCTTATTGTCCGAGCGCTATCTTTGCTCGGACAAAAAGGCGATCCGATTCATTGAGTCTTTCTGGAAGTACATGGAAATGGACTCAGGAAACATAGGGGAAACAAAGTGTTAAGTTGTGTTAATCATAGGGTTGGGAAAATAATATGGGAGCCCAATGAGTTAAGTGAAAGATGGGGTGAATATTTCTGTAAGTTATTAGATCAGGAAAGCAAAGATGATTGTGAGACAGATGCAGATGATGGCGCAGTGACGGATGAAAGCATAGGAGGGATCTCAAGAGAAGAAGTGTGTAAAGCTCTAAAATATCTTCAGAATGGTAAGGCTCCGGGTGTTGATGACATAACTGCCGAGATGTTGAAATATGGTGGTGACTCTGTAATTGATTAGTTAACGAAATTTGCCAGTTGTGGTAGGAGTTAGGAATGGTCCCTCGGGATTGGAGGGATGCTATCATTGCTCCTTTGTCAAGGGAAAAGGTGATCAGACTGACTGCAAGAACTATCGTGGTATTAGCCTATTAAGTGTGCCAGGGAAAGTGTTTGGTAAGGTCGTTATAGAAACAGTACGGGGTCTTACATCAGAGAAAATGTAGGATGTTCAGAGTGGTTTTATGCCTGGTAAAGGATACACTTACCAAATTTTTGCATTACACGTGATGATTGAAAATTATCTGGCTGTTGGTAAGAATTTTTTTGTTGATTTCATAGATTTAGAGAAAGCTTACGACCGATTCAATAGAACACTTTTGTGGAAGGTATTGAATAAATATGGTGTTACTGCGAATCTATTTAATAGTGTAAAAGCCATGTATGCTGACTGTAGAGCCTGTGTACGATTGAATGGTGTTTTATCAAAATGGTTTTCTATTGGTGCAGGAGTCAGGCAAAGTTGTGTAATGTCTCCATGGCTGTTTAATATATTTATGGATGCGTGCATGCGTGATGCCAAAATAGATAATACTGGTTGATGTCTCGGTGATATCCGTGTATGCATATTGCTGTATGCTGATGACACTGTCCTGTTGACAGAGAGCAATAGTGAGATGCAGAGTATGTTGTCCCGGATGTACAAAGTTTGCATGAAATTCAAACTGAGTATAAATAGGGGAAAAAGCAAAGATATGTTTTTTGACAGAGGAACTGGTAGCACTGAATGTAATGTAAGTGTAAATGCCAAAGTGATTGACCAGGTGAGTGAGTTTGCATATTTAGAAATCATGTTTGACAGAGAGAACAAATTGAACGTGATATTAGTAAGAGAGGGAATTCTAAAGTCATGGCTGCTCTGGGAGGTTTTCACAAGAATGATGAGTTCTCAAGAGAGTTCCGCATGGCTGTGTAATTGTTCCTATTCTGATGTATGGCAGTGAAACCTGGGTACTACAGAAGAAACTTAGGAGTCGTTTGTTTGCTGGACGACAGTCGTTGTTTACTTCATGCTGGTATTTTGTTCCGTTTGTGCTAATTTCCGAGTCTACAGCTCATAATTTTGTGTGTGCAGCGTGTGTGAGGGTGCCGTCCTACTTCTGATCCATTTACCAGGTCGGTAAGTGCCTTTTCTGTGTTGTATTCCTCATTTTCCTGCTTTGATCGAGTTGGCCAAAACTCGTAATCTTATCGCCATTGTAAATGGTGGCTTCCTGGAGTAGCGGAGCTTCTATCCTCACTTCCGGAAGTGACTCTTTATCCCTATCAGCTGCTCAGAAGCTATCCTCCAATGGAGGGCTTCCTTTGACAAGCCCCTCCTCTACGCGGCGTGACAAAGTTGCCTTGCCCATGGAGCTATCTCCTTCCCATCTGACGAAGAGTGGTGAACCAATGCCTTCCCCTGTACCTTCTGATGACGCCATGGACGTCACACTTCCACCAGCTACTTCCGCGTAATCACAACGCGCGCCAGGTGCGTCAACTTCCTCTTCTTCTCATCAGTCCCCTTCTCCGAAGTGCCCTTATCAGATGACGTATGGTACAGACCCGATCTACGTGGATGTTCCGACTACTTGCCCTCAAGGTCAGCTTTTTCTTGACAAAATCGGGCTGGGGGTATTTTTACGCAGCCTCCCCAACACAAAGCTGACGGCGTACAGCGTTGCCCTTCGACTAATTGTTCCAAAAGAGGCTATCAGTCACGTGGGTAGAAGAACCAGCCAAGTAATTGCTTATTTTGTGACTCCTGCCTTCGCCCTTGGAGTTCTGATCGAAGGCATTTCCATCAGCGATCACCATCTCTTCGCGACCCCACTCACACAAGCACCCACTACAGTCAGTTTCGCCCCTGTTTCTCCGGAAGTATCCGACGACCTATTGCTCTCCGTCACTCAGAGTTATGGACGTACTGTCGGATCGGTCATGACGTACTCCTCCTTTCCGGGAGTCCCTGAGAACCGTTATCTCTCAGGATTTCGCCGTAATGTACGTGTGATCTTTCCCTCGGAGGAAGCCATGTTACGTGTTCCATCGGTACTCAATTTACGTTGTAGCACTCATATTAGGCGCATTGACATCACTGTGGGCACCCTTTGTTCGGTATGTAAGAGCACTGGTCACCCTAGTGCTCTATGTCCTCATCGTGCAGCTACTACTTCCAAATCTTCAGTACTGCCTACTCAACGGTCTGCTGGACCCCCGGCATCTTCATCTGGTGCCTCTCACCAGCGGCAGTCGAGTTATTCCGAAAGTATCCATAAAGCCGTTGGTAAACGCGTGACCTCGTCGCAACCTTCCACTTCCAACTCAGCTTCTACACTCAAGACATGCCCACAGCAGGAGAATTCTTCGACCGGAGACACGTTGAACTCTCCTCTACTTTCTACAATTACTCCACAGCACCCTTCAGAGCCCGATAAGGGGGTAGCGGCGCCTGATGCCTTCACAGTGCCAGACCCTCCGGCCTTTGGTCCCGAACAACAGAGGGTACGCTCGAAGCGTCGACAGACTACTCGACGTCGTATTAAGAAGACACGCACATCTCCCACCTTTCGAGGAGGACGTGATCGCTCGAAAAGTCATTCACTCCCATCTGACGCTTCTAGCATCTCCATCTCCGACTTTGACGACAGCACACTGGTCCCACTTACTCTAGAGGAGTTCATACAGCAACTGGAAGATGTCTCATTACCACAGACACCAATTTCTGGTGCGGAGTTATACCTATCTCATCGGTCCTCGTAGTAAAACCATGTCTCATGATTTTCTCCAATCCTATCTCACGAAGCTTGCAGCAACTATGACGCAAGTGGCGGTTGTTCGATCTCACCTCCAAGCCTTACCATCCACATCTTTCGGTGAAAGCGGATGTCTCAAGAAAGTCTGCGATCGTCTCTCTCGGCTCCAACGAGCCGCTGACAAGCTCCTTGAACCGCCATCGGACATTTCCGTTCAAGATAACGACACTGAATTGTAGGGGGTTTGGGTCCCCTCTGACGACCTCGCTTGCTCGTGAGGATCTCTATCACCTCACAGCAGACATTCTTCTGCTCCAAGAGACGAATTGCCTGTCTACAACGCTCTTCAATCGATGGCGTATGTGTAACTATCAGTTCCACCACGCTTTCCGACACTCTACGATCGGCGGTCTGGCCATAGAACTTGACGGAACTGAGTGCGGATGCCTATCTTCAGTGACGGTGCAGCATCTCTGCCATGACCTGCTACAACACCTCACCTTTGTTCTGGACGAGCGTCATTATGTCGTTTTCAACATCAACGTCCCGTGCACACCTCAACATCACACCCTCCTTTTCATGGTGCTCCGTTCGGCTCTTCAGTCAACGTTGCCGTCGGATCACGTGCTGGTCGGTGGCGATTTTAATTGCACGCTTGACCCTTATCTTGTTCGTGCTCCAATTCATAAGGAAGCTCTCTTGCCTCTTGTGGAGCAATTACACTCCATCATCACGGAATTTGATCTTTGGAACGTCTTGCATCAAATTTATCCTACAACGGTCTCCCTTACGGGGAGGTTATAAGCTGCCACCTCGTCATCTTCCGCTAGACTTGACCGTTCCTACGCAACCACTGAGCTTCTGCCCGTGGTCCCGGACTGTCAGCATCTACCCACCGCCTCTTCTGACCATTGTGCCGCTGCGGCCACCTTCACCTCTTCTTTCCATCAACGCTCCGAGTTTCACTCCTGGACATTAGATACCTCTCTCCTGGAACACCAGACCCTCTGTTCTAACGTCCGGAATCTCCTTCACTCTTATCACCCTAGACTGTCCACTGCATCATGTGCACTAAGTTACTGGCTGGATGTCAAGTCATACCTGCTCCACTTTCTCAAAAGCCACTCGTTCACAGTCGCCAATCTGCGCACCATGGAAGAACGCAATCTCCGACAAGTTCTCGCCCAGCCTGGAACCACTCACCTCCTCTATCCAGCATATTTGGTAGACCTCCGTGCTGTTCTGGAACCTCGAGCCCGGCAGGCCATTTTAAGACTTTGTCTCCAGCACTTGTCTCCCGAAGACTGCTCTTTTGAGTTCTTGTCTTCGCTAGAGGATCAATGCCGTTCTTCTCATCGACTCGGAATGCTGCGTCTGCCTGACAGTCATGTGGCTTCGGACCCAGATGTGCTTTGCTCCCATGTTCTTCAATACTTCTCCGACAAGTACAGTGATACCGCTCCGCCCTCTGCTTCTGTGTCTAATACTTTACTTTCTTCTCTCCCTCAAGTCCCCTCTCACCTTTCCGCTATCTTCTACAGCCTATCTCTCCATCTGAACTCAGGACTGCACTTTCCTCTCTCAATCCCCGAGCCGTCCTTGGTCCTGACGGCGTCCCTCTATCGTTTTATCTTATCTTTTTACCTTCTCTCCTTCCTTTCCTTCTCGCTGTTTACTCTTCTGCCTTTGCATCTCTCTCCCTTCCGAGGGGCTTCATTGTTGCTCACATGGTACTTTTCCCTAAGAAGGGCGACCTCCTGGACTTGGGGAACTGGCGTCCGATTTCACTAATAAATCTTGATTACAAACTGTTCACTAAAATTCTCTCTCGCCGCCTAAATCAAGTTCTTCCGTATCTTCTCTTTTCCGACCAGTCCTACACGGTACCTGGTAGTTCTATCGCTACTAACCTTCCCCTCCTTCTTGATCTTCTGTATCTTGCCCGGACAAATTCTGAATCTCTTGCCCTACTACATTTAGACCAACGTGCAGGTTTTGATAATATCTCCTATTCATTTCTCTCAACTACTTTACACGCTTTTGGCTTTCCTTCTGTCTTCGTTACCACTATTCTTGCTCTCAATCGCGACGCCGTCTTTCAGGTCAAGACAGCCGCCTTTCTGACAGCACCCATTTCTCTCCGTCGTGGAATACGACAGGGTTGTCCACTTTCTGGTCAATTATTCGCCCTGGCGTTCGAGCCTTTCCTACGCACAGTTCATCGTGCATTTTTTGCTGCACTTCCTCCTCCTCCCACGGCAAGCAGCAGGCACCTCTTTATAACCTACACCACCTACGCGACTTTCTGCGTCCGGATGGAGTCGCAATTTGAGACCCTCGCTCATGTATATGCACTCTACTCTTCTTGCTCCTCAGCGATGCTCAACACTAACAAGAGTGCCGGCCTGTGGTACGGTGCCTGGGAGTCCAGGAAGGACTATCCATGGGCCGCCTCATGGACTGCCTCTTCTCAGAAATTTCTTGATGTACACCTGGGAGCTCCCATAGCTGTCTGAAACAACACGTGGGCCGCTCTTCGTAATCGCCTTGCTCGATCGGCTGCCTTCTGGCGGAAATCTCAGTTCAGCGCCTCTTTCGTCACCCGGGCACTCCTTGCTCGTACATATCTTCTGTCTCCTTGTCTTCATGTGTGGGCAGCTGCTCGCATGCCAGCTTACTATCTTGCTGGAGTCACACGGCTCATCTCTACTATGATCTGGTCAGCTCATCATTGGATACAAGTCTCAACTCTCAGTCATCCGATCTCCACCGGTGGTATTGCGCTCCTGGATGTTCGCCAGTTCTACAAAGCACACCGGATAGTATCCCTTCTGCGTCTACTCTGCGAACCAAGATCCGCAGCCTCTCTACTCCGAGACGTGATGATTTCTCCCCGGAACACCAGCTTCAAATTCACAACTTTTCTGCTGACAGATCGCTTTTCTCTCCTCCGCTCTCGTCTTTCCCCCATTCATTCGGAGGCGCTTTCCTTTCTTCGCTCTCTGCCACTACTCCGTGCCCCACCCGCTTCCACCTCAGAATTTCTAGCTGAACCCCTCTTCTACTCCTCCATCCTCCTAACGCACCGTATTTCACTGACCTTTCCTGGCTCCCCGCTGGAATCGTATTCGTCCGCGACTTTCTTTCCTCCGACCTAACATGGAAACCCTTTTCCGAACTCTCTCTCTTTTCCTTCCACGCACCTCTGCCTCTCTTGCACTCTACGATTCTCTCCGCTCCTCGACCGTTATTCTTTTTCCTGCTCTCGCTTTACCAGCTGGCCTCTTTCTCGTTTCATCTGCTTCTCTTCCCTTTTCTTTTTTTCTTCCTGTTCGTGGCTCATTTCTTCCGATCTCCAGTTTTACTGTCCGTATTCTCGATCGTTTTCTCCTTCAGGATCCATTGTCCCCCGTACCCCAGCTCATTTCAGGAGTGCCGCCCGCCGCTCTTCCGAGTTTGTGGTCGGCAACAGCTTCACCCATCTCGACACCAGATGAAAGGAATATTCACTGGCTCTTCCTTCACCGCCGCCTGCCAGTGCCGGCCACGTTATTTCGGATGACGCTAGCAGCCGCACCCACCTGCATCTTCTGTTCTGAGCATGCTGATGTTCTACACATCTACCAGTACTTCCCGGTGATCCTTCCTTTACTACACCTAGCCTTTACCGTTGCCAAGCGTCTCTGTGCCAAAGAGCTGCCTTTTTCTTCGTACAGTACGTTGCTGGTTTCTTGTTCTCCGCCGGTGCCTTTATATGAGCCATGCGCATACATCTTTGTACTCGCAAAGCATGTGATTTACTGCTTCTATGGCAACTCCGTCATACCTCTAATGCGCATACGCTTTTTCAAGCAGGAGATACCGTCTATGCGCAATTCCGCAACCGGCTGACCTCACGGCTCCGATTGGCGCTTACCGCAGCCCGGGCAAATGACCAGAGCCTGCAGTTCCTGAGTGTATGGTCACCATTACACCGCTGGTTTTCCGGGCCTTCTGCAGACCTATATGTTCTGTTTTGACTTCCACACTGTACGTCGGTACCTTCCCCGCTTTGACCTTTGTAATGAACCCTGGACTGGCTCACCGGATCCGGAGAGTATTTCCCTAAGCTTGTTAGACTTAAATCTTCCGTACATTCTTCATTTTCCCAACTCCAGTTTATCTTTTTACTGTCAGTGTTTGCAGTGTATTCACGTGCACTTACTTTGTGGTGCCCTATTCTGAATAAGTGTTCTTTTTAGTAATTTCTTCACATTGTACCTGTATATTCAATGTTTTTATTTCGTCATATTACTTCTGCTCATTCGTTCGTCATATTGCTCACATAAATATATATGTCCTGTACATATCTCGCTGTTCATTATGTACATGTACACATTCCTTGGCACTGTGTATGCTCCTTTTCGGAGCCGTCCTACAAGTTCATTCTTTACTGTCTGCATCATGCATATCTCAGTCACGCACTTTTTGTACACATCTTGTATTTAGTACACATTTTCAATTGCATCATTATGTTCTGCGTCGCTTGTATTTATATTTTCATTGCATTGTATATATATATATCACTTGCTGCACTTAGTTCGTTCCCTGTTCCTATATGGCTGCACGCCCATCTGTATATACTTCGCCTATATTGTACATTAATTCAGTCTCACCTATACATTTTCTATTATCACACCCTGCACTGTTGCACTTATGTTGTATCATCGCTCATCGATCTCACTAGCACTGTATTATATATACACCTCTCATACTGTAACTTGCGCACTCGCTGTATATATACACCTCTCATACTGTAAATAGCGCACTTCTTGTACACATACTACGGTAATTATGTCTTGTCGTCCGCTCAACTATTTCACTTGCATTGTATATACCCCTCGCATAATGTAAAGTGCGCACGCTTTGTATATATCGGACTCCTGTTATTATGATTTCAGGCATTGTAAAGGCACATGCCGCCTACCGCCTTCATTCCCTGTAACTTTCGCTCAGAATAAAACATTTTGAAAGTTTGTGTGCTGGAGAAATTAGTTACTTGCGGGGGTTTGCGGCAAGACACCTTCTGATTTGTGAAGAATGAAGATGTGTTGAAGTTGTGTGATGTGAAGAAAACTGTTTGTTAGGATGGTGGAAACTAATATGCTTCGGTCGTTCGGCCATGTTGAAAGAATGAGTGATGAGATGCTTACTAAGAAAACCTTTTTAGCACAAGTGACAAGAAGGAAAGGCAGAGGAAAGCCAATATGTCATGGGAGGATCATATTCAGGAGTGTCTGCATGAGAAACAAATGATGAGTATGAAGTATAGAAGATCTTATGTACGGCGTGCAATGGATGTCAGTAAAGCTCGAGTTGTATGCCAACATCGCTGTAAAGGGAGAAGTTTGATACTACAACAGTAAGTAAAAACTATCTGGTAGTTTGTATTTCTTCTTGGAGCTAACCTCAGAATCTCGGAGAACAGCTTAGTGATATATATGTATGCTATCTTCGCTCACTGACATTTACTTCTCACGACTGACCTCTTCTCTCTATTTACTTCGCGCCTCCTTTCTTATTCTCACGGGCTGCACTATTTTCCTATATTTTGGGCTTGTTCCTGTCTGCTTTAAACTAGATGCCACTTTAAATGCGTTTGGCACAACGCAAGATCGTAAGTGCACATCAGTGTTCAAAGATATTGCGGTCGCTGATCGTGTTGGAGACCTCACAAATAAAATATCCGATGAACACTTGTCAACCCAGTCCACGAGAACGTTACACTGTGTATTATTTTCTTCTTTTTTTAGATTGTTAATCATTCAGGCATTTAGCATGTGAATAGCATCCTGTGAGGTTTTCAATATAGTGCTTTCTAAAAGACATGTAAAAACCATGAAACCATAAAAGATTTAATGGTTGTAAGTGAAACCATGAAGTCCGTCGCACGAAATTTTTAATGGGATCGAACTATCTGATTCGAGTTTGCACGACCTAAAATGCAACTCAGTCATGAACGAAATTTATCACCCTCGAATATAAATAACAAAACGGAAAAAATATAGAATTCATTTGCAAGGTGTGCCTTTCTAAAGGAAAGAAGGAAAATTCAAGGAAAAACGAATGTTGTTCGGACGCAAAACGCAATTTCAGGAAGACTTCATTTTTTGAAGCAGATAGAAGATTGAGAGTTCATTACAGTACATGTCGCTTTAAAACGTTTCTAAAGAGAACGTTCGTATCTTCAGAAATATCCGTGACATTTTAAAAGACGAATTGATGAAATTTCAGTTAATATCTGTATCCTTCAAAATGTTTTACAATAATATACAAAAGCAAACTTTGGAGGAGGTACTTTACAAATTCGACAGAGTAAAACGATATTACTACAAAGTTTAACAAAAACATTTCTTTTGAAATTATGTTTGAATTCCTGTTACGATTTATCTCCTGAAAACTAGGCGAACTATAACTTCTCCAGCTTCAATTTTGAAGAATATAGACATAAAGGAAACATATGAGAAGAAATAGAAAAAAATATATATAGAAATGAAAGACTTATTTTTATTCCTTTATTGCCGAATTGCTACTGAAATGATATCGAATAAACGCTGTTTTTAGTACGCATGATAATTTCAATCATATAAGTTTAATACTCTGTCGCAATGAAATTGCGGCACCCAGAATGACGACTGCAAATACATACAAGGCGGTAGGTAGACGACATGTGCTGAAATATGCAAATGGTTAAAATAAAGGACAAATAAATCTAGTACCTAGCTTTACACTGAAGTGCCAAACGTCATGGGATACGTACGCAGTATTGTGTAGGACATCCTGTAGCCCTGCGAAGTGCAAATACTTGACGTCACATCGATTCCACGTGTGGCCGGAAAACTCCTGGAGAGATGTTGAGCCATACAGTCTGAATAGCAGCACACAGTTCCCTGGTATTTGTAGGTGCAAGATCTTGGGTGCGAATGGACCTTTCCACCACGTCCCATAAGTGCTCTATTGGCTTCATGTCGGGCGAACGTGGTGGCCACACCATTCATCGGAACGGTCCAGAATGCTTCACGAACAAAGTTTGGACAAGAAGGGGCAGTCATGGTGCATTGTCTACCTGGGACATTCCATCGATGTTGGGGTACATGAAGTCCATGAAGAGCTGCAAATGGTCACTCAGCAGAGCTAGAAAGCAATTACCTATTAATGACGTGTTTACGAGGACAAGAGGACGCAAACCGTGCCACGTAAAGTCACCCTAAACATGTATTGAACCACCACCAGCTTTCACAGTGCCTTGTTGACAGCTTGGGTCCATGGCCTCATTGAATCTGCGCCACACCCGATTCCTACCATCAGTTCGTAACATTTTTCGAACTGATGGTATGGTACTAACATGGACAATCCTGGTCAGACGCCGCTGATCACGATTATTCAGCATCAGTGGTCGGCCACTGCGCTGTCCACGGTGGGTGGGAATGCTTTCCATGAGGTATTATCGGAACACACGTGACACTGTGGATAGAGGAATGTTCAATGTTCACACAATTCCGGAAATCGATTGTCCCATTCGTCTGCCTCTCACTGTCACGTCTCTTTCAAACTCCTATAATTCACGTCGGCTTGCTATAATCTTTCCGGCGGTGTACAACCTTACTCACGAGATCACACCTCGCAACTGATGAAACTCGAAGCGTGTGTATATACGACTGCAGCGCCAGTTAAAAATTTCCATACTGCTATCCCATGACTTTTGGCACTTCAGTGTAGATGACATACACACAGACGTAGTTCGCAACAACGCATGAGTGAGGCAGTTAACAGGTTTCTGTCTCGCAGGCTAGGACATCATGGTTCAAGGAGATAATAGAGTTTGCCAAAAAATTAACGTTCAACACCGGTATGAGGAACATGACACTATAAAAGAAAGTGGGTTATAAATACCTCGATAGGCTGAATGGTTACTTCGTCGCCTACTGAATGTGGAGGCGATTATAACAGCACACTCAACTATGTCAGCAAGAGGGGCTGCAGCAAGGTATGTGCGGGAAGAAGAACAAATCGAATTCCGAGAAGCCGCGGAGAACGAGCCAATAGGGGGCACTGTCATTCTAGTACGTGTAGAGAGAAGGCGCGCGAAGTGAACTCAAGATGGAACATCAATTGTAATTAACGCCGGTGTGTTCTATTTTTTCTATTATAGCTAGTGTATGTGCTCATGTAAGTGCATGGGAATATACGTTGGATGTTTTATTTGTGTGTGGAGTGAATTCATTGTGTCAACTTTGGAATTACTAGTAGGATTAAGTGCTGTTGGCAGCTGGTTCGTATCGTCCTCGACCCCGGGATATACACTCAAGAGCAATTGAATTAGAGATACCTATCTAGCAACGTGTAGCACGACCTTTCGTCCTGATGACGGCGGTGATTCGTCTCGGCACGGACTCGACAAGACACCGGAAGCGTTCGGAAGCCATACGGGCCCACGACCCCTGAACAAGCTTCCACAGTTCACGAAGATTTGATGGAGGGAGGTCAGAGCCTCGAACATCTCTCTCGATGGCATCCCAGATGTGATCGATGGGACTGACGTCAGGTAACCTAGCTGGCCAAGGAAGCGAAGTCACGTCGGTGAAGTGTTCATCCGACCATTCGGATGTAATTCGGCAGCGATGGCACGGTGCATTGTCTTGTTGCAGGATGAGGTCCCCAGTGGGATGTTGATGACGCTCAAACAGGAGCAAATGGTCCTCCAGGATATTCCGGTAACGTTGACCAGTGAGGGACGATGTCCCACATACTAGGGTCCTCATTTCAGTCCACGTAAATAGCCACCAGACAAGAATGCCACCCCCAGCAGCTTGAAAAGTACCCTGCTGGCAAAAAGGATCCATCGCTTCATGTGGTTTGTGCCGTACTCGTATCCTGCCATCCGCATGTACCAACGTGAATCTCGACTCATCAGTCCAGGCAACATTTTCCCACATGGCTAGGATCTAGTGGCGATGTTTCCGTGCCCATGCTAATCTTTGCACCCTGTGATGTGCAGGTCAGCAGCGGTACCCTCGTGGGACGATTGCTTCTGTACCCCATAGCGAGGAGATGGTTCTGGATGGTGTGGCTGCTTACACGTTTGTGTGCACCAGCGTTAAATTGCCGAGTGATTTCTTGCACTGTGGCCCGTCTATCCGCTGTTACAATGCGAGCTTGCCGACGATGATTCCGCCCATCCACACGTTGTTGTCCACGGCAGTTGGCCCTTGCAGAAATGGTTTTACTATATTCGATGTACTCACGGTTCACCCGTGACACAGTGGCTCGTGAAAATCCCAGTGCCTGCACGACTTCCGAGATGGAGTAACCCATTCTTCGGGCTTCGACGATTTGCCCACGATCAAATGCGCTTAGATCCTTCGTCTTACCCATACTGCGTCCCACTCTTATTGATTCCTGTCGCATAACTCTTGATATTGCCGTATCGCTGCATACGTCATGTCGTTTCCGTATACAGGGCCACCCACAGCGCCACATTTGCATAACGCCAGTCGTCTCTAATTCAATTGCTATTCAGTATATATACAAGAGTCGTAGTTCGTGATATTGGATGGCACGTAAGAGCTGTTTTTTTTTCTTCTACCCTGCGTAGGCCTAATTTGAAGGAACTTATGACGTAGTATAATGGCATCCCTCCCGCGACATTGAGTTGAAGGATTTTGAACATATAGCGGCAGAATTACATAACTGAGAGCATTCCGTTTGTTGACATTTGATGTACTGTTTCGAAAAAAAAAATGTTTGCGCCTGCTCATTTATTGTCCAGTCAAGTCACCGCGTTCAAATTGTTGAAACGTTCTATTGTCCAGTCTGCAGTTAGATGTCTACCTTCCTTGAAAAAGCCATCTGGTTGATGTGCGAAAGTTTGGAATGTTTATTTGTATTCTGCGCCAAGAAATTTCGGATTTTTAGTATAGTTATACTATTTTGTGTAGAATTTGGTGTACATTTCCTACTTATTGAATTGTTAAGGGATTGGAAGTGAAATTATACTAACTGAAGTGCTTGTAGATAGTCTTGAAGAACTTTTAGAACATCTGAATGAAAAATCAACAGAACTAAAATTAGTTGATTCCGAGCTGGAAAAGGTTTTAGAACCAAAGGTTTGGAGTTTGAGTTACGAAGTGCCGATGAATATCGTGAGAAAAATAACTACATGGAGATATAGAACGTTCAAACGAGTTCGTATATTTAGGCAAAATGTTGTGAATAACGGTGTATTTCTTGGTAAGAGCACCTAGCTAGATGAATCTAAAATAGAACGAGTGAGGAAAACTGTGATTATAATATTGCCGAAACTATCTATCTCCTAGTTTTATGGGGATGTGAGTCAATGGCTTACATTTTGGAATTCTTTTGAATCGGCAATTCATAAGAACGATTATTTGAATAAAATAGATACATTTCATTATCTTAAATCTCACTTAGAACGCACGACTATAAACGCTGTCCAAAGATTTGCGATCACGCCGGAAAATTACGACACTACTGTAAACATTGTAAGAACGATTTGGGCGAAAGGATTTGTTAATAAATGCGCACTTGAGTAAGTTGCTTCATCTTTACCCTCTCAACGATTCCAGTTAAATCGGAACATTTCGAAAGCTGTTTGATAATGTTCAAACGCAAATAAGAAGTTTGGAGCCTTTGGGAGTTTTGTCAGACTGGTACGGAAATCTTATGTGCTCGATGCTGTTGCAATTGCTTACCCCTGATCTGATCTTGTAATTCAACCGACAAATTACTAATGCCAGTTATGACATCAAAGCGTTGATTGAATTTTTGAGGAAAGAACTGAACTCTATAAAGTATACTGGTGCCAGTGCTTCGGTTGCAAAAGAGTGGCACCAAAGTTTGGCTACCCCCTTGCTCCTCGGTCAGGTAACTGTGGCCGGATGCTTTCACGTAACTCAAGAGAAAAGGGGAAGACACCGACTGAAGCCGAGCTATTCAGTGCTGAACTGAAAGAAAAGAAAAAAAAACTCGTTTGTGTTTTTTGTGACAGGCAGCACGCAAACTCTGAGTAGAGAGAAGCTCGAAATCTGTCTCTGGAAGAAAGACAAGTTAGTAAAATCATGCAATGCATTCATTATGATACGCTTTCCAACATACCAGAAATCATTACTCAAGTTATGAGGATAATAGCTGTGGAATAATTCTCGCTCCTGTGTCCTGACCTTTGATTCCATTTCGATGATATTCAATAGAACTGGTTCAGTATACCTCCGAAATAACATGATAAAGTTTTGTCGCAATCGAAACAATTTTACATAAGTTATGGTGCATAAGGGCTTTGGAATAGATCCCGCTCCTCTGTCCTACCCTTTGACCCCATTTCACTCATTTTCAATAGAACTCGTCTACAGGCAGGTCCCTACAACATACTAACATTTAATCCAAATTGAAACATTTTTTCGCACGTTATGACGCATAATGGCAATGGAAGTGATTCCGCTCCTACGTCCTGACCTTTAACCCCATTTCACCCATTTTCAATAGGGCGTGTTCCCAGGTGGACCCCTACCACATACTAAGATTTCATCGAAATCGAACCTTTTTTACGTTAGTTATGACACATAAAAGCAGTGGAATGGATCCCGCTCCTATGTCCTGACCTTTGAGCCCATTTCGTTCACTTTCAATTGGGTTCCTTCCCAGATGTTCCTCTACCACATAATAGAATTTCATCGAAATCGAACGATTTTTACGCGAGTTATCGTGAGGACGAACATATGCACACAACGCGTGACGTAATGAGGCAGATGGGAATCGCGACCATCTGCTCGCAAGAGTGTGGCGTCATAAAACTTTAATGGGATCCACACACAACGCGTGACGTATAATGAGACAGACGGCGTGACCGCGCGCCAGCATCTGAATTGCGAGAGTATGACGTCAAAAGATTTCTAAGCATGGATAACATTAATGGGACGACGCTATGACACATAAAACTTGGTAATTCGGGGTGGTTATTTAACCAACTAAACAAATTTTCCTAAAGTCGAAAATCAAGCTAAATCGATTTCTAGTACCAGAAAACGGTAGGTTAACGACTTTCATCAAAATACTTAGAGCCGTTTTCAAAATAAAATTTACATATGTACATACAAGAATTGCTCCTTTAAGGTGAACGTCAAGAATTTTGCTTCCTGTACTTGGAATGGAAAAATTTCTGTACGCATTTTCTTCCCAATTAATGCGTTCCCAGGAATGAAAATTTGAACATCGATTAAAATATCTTTTTTTTTTTTATAACTTGGAATACTTAATATTTTCTAAAACATAACCATAATTATGCAGTCCAACATTTGTTTGTCTACTGACGTCATGAAAGTACAGTTCGCGCCATCCTTTTTCTGGTTTGAACACCACCAAAGGAAAAGTTATTGATTTTTAATATAATTATGGTTATGTTTTAGAAAATATTAAGTATTGCAAGTTATAATATGACGTTATTTTAATCGATATTCAAATTTTCATCCTTGGGAACACATTAATTTTGAACGAATTGTGTACAAAAGTTTTTCCATTGGAAGTATAGGAAGCAAAATTACTTAACGCCCACCTAAATACGTAATACGGGATAAAAGCGATGGAATAGATCCAAATCCTCTGTCCTTACCTTTGACCCTATTTCGTCCATTTTTGATAGGGTTCGTCCCCAGGTGGTCCTCTACCGCATACTAAAATTTCATTCAAATCGAACCATTTTTACGCACGTTATGACGCATAAGAGCAATGAAATGCATCCCGCTCTTATGTCCTGCCCTTTGACCCCACTTCACCCATTTTGAATAGGGTTCGTCCCCAGGTGGTCTCCTACCACATAGTAAAATTGCATTGACATCGAACTATATTTACGCAAGTTATGACTCATGAGGGCAATAGAATGGATCCCGTTCCTACGTCGTGACCTTTGACCATATTTGTTCTATTTTCAATAGGGTTCTTCCCCAGGTGGTCCCCTACCACATACTAAAATTTCATCGAAATCGAAACATTTTTACGCCAGTTATCGCGCGGACAGACGAACGGACAGACGGAAAAAGCTGGAGCTTATACGCTTCTTCAACCTACGGTTGGAAAGCGAAAATAATCTATTCTATTTAAAAGTGGATGGTGTTTCAGGTATCTTAAACCATGACACGTTTCATGTTCTTGAATGGTAAAAATTAACTGCTCACACTGTGGTAATAGGCATCTACTTATTGTGTGTTTTCATAGGCACAAAGGAAACGATAATAAACCAGAAAATAATAAAGAAAATTATAAAGCTATGGAAGCCAGTGCTCTGACCAACACGTCTTGTTCCAAGGAGTTGTATTTACAGACTTTAATGTGTGTATTAAAAAAATTATATCAGTCGTTATATACGAGGTATTATTGAGACAGGTAGCTCGAGATCATATGTAAGTGAATTTGTTGCTAAAGCAATGAAGTTGAAATGGAAAGGGGAAGAAAATGCCGTTCATGGACTTTTTGGAGTAATAGAGAAAAGTGAAAAGCACATAAGATACTCGATTAAATTAAGCAATATTGACGGCAATTACGAATTAGAGGTGATGGATCAAAAATGAATCTCTGCTTTCATTCCGAAGTTAGAGGACTCAAAATGCATAAAAGAACTAACAAATTGTGCAGTTTTCATGAGCAATATTTCCAATAAATGAACATGACTGTCTGTATGAGAAAGATCCTAAGGAAATGCATATTCTGATAGGAGCTGTCTTCGCAAGAATGTTATTTACAGGTGACATTGAGCACCTTTCCAGGGGATAAAGATGAGTCTGGGATGGACTATCATGGGAAAAACAGAATAAAAGGAAACCAGTAAACTTAATGTCCTTATCTCTCTCCATGTTGGCGAATTAAACCTTTCTGATTTGTGGAGACTTGATACTTTGGGGATTCTCGATCCAGATGAAAAGATTGCGAGAAAGGGGCTCAAAGAGGCTGCGAAAGATTTTCACAATATTTCAATTGATGAGGAAGGAAGATATATAGTTAGTTTGCCATGGATTCAAGATCACCCTGCTCAGTCGGACTGCAGGGAGTTAGCAGTTGAGTTAGCAGTTAAAAAATTGAAGAGCTGTCTTAAATCCTTAGAACGGATTGATAGGTTAGATGCTTATGAAAGTGTTTTCCGGGAGTGACTGAAGTAGGAAATAATAATAGAAGTTAAATCTTTTAAGGAGAATGTGAAAACTGAGCATTTTTTACCTCATCATCCTGTTTTTAAAGAGAATTCAATGACCAAAATGAGACATGTCTCTGATGGCTCGGCGATTGCAAAGGACGCTCCCTCCATTAACGATTGTCTGGAAAAGGGACCGAATGTTGAACAGCTTATACCCTCGATTATAAACAGATTTTGGATAGGGAAAATTGGGTTAACTGTCAATATCAGGAAGGCCTTCTTACAGATTTGACCTTTGGAGCATGACAGAACCTTTTTCAGGTTCCTGTGGTGGAAGAACTGTACGGGAGAAAATCTTGAAATCTTACAGCACCGAAGAGTTGTTTTTAGAATTTATTTGAGCCCTTTCCTGCAGCAAGTAACATTGGAATTTCACCTGGAGAAAGCACCGGATCATCTGCAGGAAACGGCGAAAAGGTCCCAGAGGTCGTTTATGTAGACAATTGTGTTTCCAGCGTAAACAGCCGAAAGGAGCTTCAAAAATTCATTTTTGAGTCACGAAGTATTCTCAGTGCAGCCAAGTTCGATTTGCAAGTTTGGGAGCATGCTCCTGCGTTCGTCAGAGTTGGAGGATGAAGACGGCAATGCAAGGAAGGTCCCAAGGGTTAGGATTGAGTTAGACACTGAGTTCAGATGAGCTGTCTATTGAGGTGAAGTGGCTCTATCTGGCGACAAAAGGTCCCATTGACAAAATGAGAGATCCTCACAGTTGCCCATCGTGTATTCGATCCATTGGATTCACGTGTCCGGTCATATTAGGGCCAAAGGTTTTGCTGCACGAATGTTGGAACAGCAGGATCACTTGATAATCTGAGCTGCCTCCAACAATATTTGTGAAACTTGAACATTGGAGGAAGCAATTGGACGGCTTGAGTGATGTGTTTATTTCGCGATGCGTACTAAAGGATGTTTCTGGCGATTCGGAAGTATATCTTCATGTGTTCTGTGATGCAGCAAGAGAACCTTTGCCATAATACTTGTGTTTTTGCCCGATGTCAAAATCATCTGTCCACGATGTGTCAGCTAATACAGACACATTGTAGAGTCGCCCCCTTGAAACTACCTTCCATACCCAGATTGGAGCTCTTAGCCTGCACTGTTGGAGCTAGGTTATCGCAAAGAACGATATCAGACTAGGTGCTGGAAAACGTACTTATGTACTATTGGTCTGATTATCTAAATGTGTTATACTGGGTAAAAAGAAATGAAAATTGGGCAGCCTTCGTTTACAATCGTGTTCAGGAAAGTCGGCGACTAACAGACCCAGAAGAGTGGAGGCACATTGCCATGTCTATGAATCCTGTGAAATCTCCCTTCGATAGGATGTACAGTGAAGGGTTTGAAAAATTATCGTTGGTGGGAGGGCCCGAAATGGCTGAGGTTACCGTGTGATGAATGTCTAGTCTCAGAAGCACTTCCAAATTTTGGGGTTGTGAATTCAGAAAGGCGAAAAACTATTGTGTCTGCTTCTAACACAGAAATTGAAAAGGTTATCGAGTATTCTATAAAGATCTCCTCGTATAGCAGAACAATCAGAGTCATGGCGTGGATTTTTCGTTTTTACAGGAATGCAAAGGCCAGACGAACTGAAAGATGTTTCGGTGAGTTAAATGCATAGCATGTCGAAAATGCCGAAAGGATAATGTTGAAAGAAGTCCAAAGACAGTGTTTTGGCGAAAATAGAGAAACTTCTCTGAAAACCTTTATCGAAGTAGATGGACTACTTAGGGTCAATTCGAGAATCACCTTGAGAAAGGACTAAGATGCATTTTGTCATCCTATAGTACTGCCTTCTAAGCATCGCATAGTGAAAAAACTAATTTGGGAGAAACATGCTTAACCAGGCCATGCTGGTTTGCAGATCCTAATCTCAACTTTGCGTGAAAGTTATTGGATAATAAAGTGCAGAAAGACGATACGGAAAGTTATCAAATAATGTGTTTGATGCAAAAGCTTTGGAACCACTTAGTACGCTTCTTCCTGAAGATAGAGTTAGAGAATCCCTTTGACTTTGAAATGCCTGGCATCGACTTTGGTGGCCTGTTTTTTTCTAAAAAATGTTTAAACGTGTTGCATTGTACTGTTCACCTGTGCCGTTTACCGTGAGATTCATCTAGAGTTGGTAACTTCTCTGTCGACCGACGGATTTCTTCTGGCACTTCGAAGATTTATTTCACGCAGAGGACGCCCAACAAACATTTGCTCCGACAATGGAACAAATTTAGTAGGAGCAACTAAAGAGTTTAAATCTATTCATTGGGACAGAGTACAAAGGATTGCTACTGCGAAAAGAATTCAGTGGACGTTCAATCCACCCGCTACCCCTTGGTGGGAAGGATTCTGGGAAAGGATGATAGGCATGCTGAAGACTGCGCTCAAAACGGTGCAGGGTAAGCCAGTCTGCAGTATGAAGAACTGTACACAATTATCTGTGATGCGGAAGGCGTGATCAATTCGAGACCCCTGACATAGCTTTCTGAGGACAGTGACGACCTCGTTGCCCTCACACCGGTTATGCTTTTGCAAGAGATCAAAGAGACAGGAGTCTCCGACATAGAACTTGATCAACACCAAAAGACTGAACAAGCGATTTACCTATTTGGCAGAGGATTCGACAGGATCTTAGAAACGCTTCAGAATCGAATATCTGGGAGATTTTTCAAAGGCTCAAAAGAGATCCAACATTGCTGAAGGGGACGTGGTCCTAGTGGGTTATGAAAAGACTAAGAGACTCAATTGGCTTTGGCCAAGGTGGAGAAACTTGATGAAACAAATTCGTGTTAAAATCCAACGGTAGATTAAAATATCGACTGAACACGATAAAAATAAATGCAGTGCACAACGTATCACATGTTAAAATACTTTACTAATAAAAAAAACATTAGATCTTTCGAAGACACATCGTCATCATCATCAGATGACACACTGTAATATCACGAGATGGACATTGACTTAAATACTGTTGGGCGACGTCACAAACACATCTAACACGCTATCTATGAGAGACCAATGCTGAAAACAAAGAATTTCAATAAGCACCTCAACATGAAGACCTACCAACTAACACATTTGTCCATGGTTCGGCTATTATTTTGGTACATAATCATTACAGCACCTGTGTCCAAATGAGGTAATATACAAACTTCCATAAAAAGCATGAGTGATTGTTTACCTGGAGTGTTTAGGATAGTAACTTCATCCAACTTAGGGAAGTGGGATCCGGACGCCACCAGACGAGACAGAGCAGTTGATAGGCTTCCAGTTTTGATGCTATACCTGTGCTCTTTTATTCTGGTGCTCAAACACCTTTTAGTGGAGCCGATATGAACGGTATACTGTGCCTCCGGGTCGATGGCCTGTAGAGGAACTGAGTATATGCCAGACCTATGTTCCAATGCAGTTGGGTCCGAGTCCTTCCTAATCAAACTAAAAATGTTTCGAGTTTTGAGACGAATATTGATATTTATTGGTTTACAACCTGTTTTTCAAAATATTAGTGACTCTTGGATCGTACGGTAAAGCTTACATATTGAGGTTTGCGGGTCTGTTGGCAGTGTCAAACTTTTAGAGTTTTTAATCTGTCAATATAGTCTATCTACCAGAGAGACTTCATAACCATGGTGTGCTGCAATCTGTTTATTCTTTTCCACTTCAAGATACCTCAACCTAATTTTGGACGAATGAATAATGGCTCTGCGTTGTAAAAACCTAATAGCTGAAAGTTTATAACTTAGAATGTGGAAGGAGGACATCGGAATAATATCAATGCTGGAAGACGGCTTGCGATAAACGGAATATTGAATGCGATTAGAGAGGGTCCTTTGTAACAACAAATCCAAGAAAGGAAGACAATTAGTTTCCTCCATCTCAAGAGTGAAATTAATGGATTCATATTAAGAAGAGAAAAATCAGAATATGTAACCGGGTCAACTGCAGAATACGTCCAAAACATCATCCACATACCTTATAAATAAAAGCTGTGGCTTAGGATATTTGGAAAGGATGTCGTTTTCAAGAGATTGGATAAAATATCAGCGAGAAGGGGGGATAGTAGGGGAACCCATGGGTGCCCCACTATTTTGACGGTAAATAATATTGATGTATTTGAAGTAAGACCTTTTCTGTATCGGTCTCAGGGCGGAAAGTACGGCTTGAATCTCAGAAGTAGAAGTACCAAGAGCTAAAAGCCTAACCTCAATGATATTATGGACTACATCAACCGGAACACTAGGGAACAACGCTTCTACGTCCACCGTAGAAACGTTGTTCCCTAGCGTTCTAAAATACTTACTACTGTCATACAATCAGATCCCACCCAGGCTACTATTTCAGAAGTTGCACATTTGAAAACCCTACAATCACTTCCTACTTCCATAGCTTCAGCTTTAGTAAACCCTTGTGGTCCTAGAGTCCCTGAGCTCTTTGGTCAACTGAAATTTCATAAAGCTGGGCATCCATTAAGACCTCTCGTTTCCAGTTCATTTAGCCCTACTCGTAAGCTGGAGAAGACATTAGCTACATACTTAAAACCTCTTATTGCTATATCAAGTTTTTCAGTCTTAAATTCTAGTCAAGCGTTAGAAAGGATCCGTCCGTTTTTATATTATAATTCTAAATTTCTTATGGCTTCGTTGGCTGTAGAAGCGTTTTTCCCTAGTGTTCCGGTTGATGTAGTCCATAATATCATTGAGGCTAGGCTTTTAGCTCTTGGTACTTCTTCTTCTGAGATTCAAGCTGTACTTTCCGCTCAGAGACTGGTACAGAAGAGGTCTTACTTCAAATACATCAATATTATTTACCGTCAAAATAGTGGGGCGCCCATGGGTTCCCCACCATCCCCCATTCTCGCTGATATTTTGCTCCAATCTCTTGAAAACGACATCATTTCCAAATATCCTAAGCCACAGCTTTTATTTATAATGTATGTGGATGGTGTTTTGGACGTATTCTGCAGATGACCCAGTTACATTTTCTGATTTTTCTTTTCTCAATATGAATCCATTAATTTCACTCTTGAGATGGAGGAAAATAATTGTCTTCCTTTTTTGAATTTGTTGTTACAAAGGACCATCTATAATCGCATTGAATATTCAGTTTATCGTAAGTCGTCTTCCATCATTGATATTATTCCGATGTTCTCCTTCCACCCTCTAAGTTATAAACTTTCCGCTATTAGGTTTTTACTACGCAGAGCCATTACTCATTCGTCCAAAAATACGTTGAGGTATCTTGAAGTGGATTAGATAAAACAGATTGCTGCACACCATATTTATGAAGTATCTGTGGTAGACAGGCTATATCGACAGATTAAAAACTCAAACCTTTTGACACTCAGTTCACAGACCCACAAACCACAATGTGTAAGTTCTCTTTGGTACGTTCCAAGAGTCATTAATATTTTGAAAAACAATTGCAAACTACTAAATATCAATATTGGTCTCAAAACTCGAAACATTTTTAGTTTGCTTAGGAAGGACCGGGACTCTACTGCATTGGAACATAGGTATGGCATATACTCAGTTCCTCTTGAGGCCTTCGACCCGGAGGCACAGGATACGGTTTACATCGGCTCCACTGAAAGGTGTTTAAGCACAAGAATAAAAGAGCACAGGTATAGCCTCAAAACTGGAAGCCTATCAACTGCTCGGTCTTGTTTGGTGGCGTCCGGATCCGTTTTCCCTAAGTGCGATGAGGTTACTGTCCTGAACACTCCAGGTAAAGAATCACTTATACTTTTTTATGGAAAGCTTTTATATTACCCCATTTGGACACAGGGATTGTAATGATTATGTACCAAAAATGATAGCCAAACCATGGACAAATGTGTTAGTTGGTAGGTCTTCATGTTGAGGTGGTATTTGAAATTCTTTTTTTCAGCATTGTTCTCTCATAAATGCCGTGTTATATGTGTTTTTGACGTCACCCAACAGTATTTAAGTGAATGTCCATCTCGTGATATTACACTGTATGATCTTATGATGAAGACGATGTGTCTTCGAAAGATCTAATGTTTTTTTTATTAGTAAAGTATATTAACATGTGGTTAAGTTGGGCACTGCATTTGTTTTTATCGTGTTCAGTCGACATTTTAATCTACCCTTGGAGAAACTTATTCCGGGCAATGACGGTGAAGTCCGTTCTGTGGACGTTAAGACCAAGACAGGGTCTTTATTGCTGCCAGTGACGAGACTTTATCCTCTAGAGATTCGAGAAAACGAGCGCTCCTCCATTCAGGTCCCTGAACCTCCTGCAGTATCGAGAGACATCGAAAGGGGACCCATTTCCAGAGACTTTTTACACGACCCAATGTCAGAAAAGCGATCCCGTTATGTACGAATTTCAAAGCCTATGGGGCGATTGAACTTGTGACTTTATACGTATACTTGATCCCAAAACTCAAAAGGTGGGAGCATGTCGGAAGAAGAACAATTATAATTCCGAGCAGCCGCGGACAAAGAACCAATAGGGGGCGCTATCATTCTATTGTGTGAAGATGAGAAGAAGGCGCGCGAAAGGAATTCAAGATGGAACATCAATTGTAACTAACGCCGGTGTTTTCTATCGTTTTTATTGTAGCTTGTGTATGTGGTAATGTAGGTGTGTGAAAATATATGTTAGATGTTCTATTTGTGTGTGAAGTGAATTCATTGTGTCAAATTTGGAATTACTAGTAGGATTAAGTGTTGTTGGCAGCTGGTTCGCATCACCCTCGACACCCGGGATATATATATCCACGAGTCGTACTTCATAATATTGGATGGCAGGTAAGATGTGTTTTTTCTTCAACCCTGTGTAGGCCTGAGTTGAATGAACTGATGACGTAACAGTCTAAATACTGGTCGAATTGGTAGAACAGCACAACCCAACAAAAACAGTCTTGCTGGCCCAGCACTATGTTGCCGCTGCCGAACCGTCAATAAAATGTCCGAGCGGCCAACGGAAGGGCCAGAAGTTCAGGCCAACAGCTGGCCAACAGTTGGCACCCCATCAGTTGTCATATGCCACTACAGGGCAATCAGTGGGCTATCACAGGCAGTAGCTGCCACAAGTGATGGATAGCCTAATGTGGTCCGCTAGTGTGCCGTTAGTGGCAGCCGGTAACCACGTGACGCAACTGGTGGCTTGCCGAATCTTGTCCGCCAATTTCCCAGTAGTAGCCATAATAATAATTAAAAAAAAAAAAAAAAGCAAAGATAACCACAGTTTCCCAAAGCTACAATTTTTGAATTAACGCACTGCGTTGGGAAAATTTTCTCAACAGATCGGAAAAACACCCGTTTGTAACTGCGTAGATTTGAACTTGGGCCGTTCGCGTGACAGCTGAGCTCTCTACCGACCGGACTAAATTGCCACGAACGAGCATATGCTGAAAGCTGTCTGTTTGGTATGCAATGTGTAATCGAATGCTTCCCTCTTTCATTTTACAATATTGCGAGGTATTTTTCATAAAAGTCAGTTTTATGTAATTGATAAATAATTTTTTTTTAACGTAACGATAGTTTTTTTTTTTTTTACCTTAAGGGAACTTCACTCATTTTCATGGCGTGTACGTACTTAGAGTCGCTTTCCAAAGTTTTGTACTGTCCTTGGCGTCTTGAAAAGAGATTGTTGAATAAATATATATGTACCCGGGTTCATGTCATATTCTGTTACATTTTTAACGTTGTGTCTTTCCTTTCCGTTGTACGAAGCTACATTTGCTTTAAAGGGTAAAAGATATTTTATTTTACTTCTCGTTATTTTTAGAAGCGAATTCCTCTCAGTCTTGTGTATTCAACCCATGGATGAGTACACCACATAGCGTTGCTTTTATTTTGTTTCAAATAATTAATAAATTTTGTATGCGTATAATTCTTTTGTTTTTTCAACAAACGTTGTTTTACTGGTTTTCCCGGATATTTGTTTCAAGCGGTTTCAAATTTTTTCTTGTTATTCATGGGAAAGGAGTGGGTGTATTTCATGCCTATAATCTAGTATTTCACGTCTGAACCTGATATCTTCGTCGACGTAAAATTTCATTAGGAAATTAATTCGCCTCTCCACATATGGATTTTTTTCTTAACATCCACTAAAATAACACGATGGCGATAGCGTCGTCTTCAACTAACTGGTACCATGAGAGACACAGCAAGTGTTGCTTCTGCGCATGCGCAGTCCCGTTGCTTCCACCTGCTGTTGGGGGTTGCATTGGTTGGCAGCAACGGGCCACTAGTGGCATTTGCTTAGAGGCCCACAATTCACGGCGATGCTGTAGGGCCATCAATGGCTCGCCAACTGATAGCGCTGCCACCAACGGACCACTACCGGGCCGTGAGCGGCAGATTTCAGCCAGCAGTGACCCATCACTGCCAGCTGGTGGCCAGCAGTTTCCCAGCACTTGTGTTTTTGCTGGGAATGAACAATCATGGAACTGGACGAAAATCTTATACTTTCGTATGCTGAGACCGCACACATAGCCACGCTCGTGACCATTCATAGAGATATGATTTCTGCTGGCTGTGACTTCCTTAGATTCATCGCACGCCGACTGGCAAAAAGAGGCCGTGTAGATCCCCATTGCGTCAATTAAATTTAACCAATACCATCGTCCGTAGCTTCTGTAAGTCTGCCGTGCATGGACCACCTCTGTATCATAAAAGCATCAAATGATCATCAGCGGTGAATCCGGGTTCTGTTTGCGGCTCGATTATGTTTGCATCCACTGGTGCCGACAGAGTAGTGAACGCATGTACCTACACACATTATGAAACGTCATGCTATACACCCTTGTGATGTTATGGTAAGGAAAGCGACCAGTCACGATGGTTCTTTTGGTTTGGTGTTCGCTAACGGCAGTCTGACTGCTCATCGCTATGTCGCTGAGATTCTGGAACCGGTCACGCGTCTTATTGTGGTATCGAAAACTATTTTTCAGAGTTACCCTTGCATAGCTACCGCAGCCGTTTCATCTAAATGCCTTGATTGTGTGAACGTATTATGTTTCTCTGACGGGCACCGGAATTCTTCCCTAAGAAGAACATGTGAGCCGTTATTGGATTCTATCTACACTGCTGGCCACACAAAATGCAACACCAAGAAGGAAGCATCCGACTGGCCTGAAACTCGCTGCATGCGTCGCCCGGGAGAGGACATGCAAACGATTAGCATTGCAGGGCATATGCAAATCATGTGCGACCGGCACGCCACCGAGAAGCACTATAGGAAGGGTGCACAGAAGGCGGGGTGTAAGCAGTGAAAGTGTGTTGTGCTGCCGGATCTGTGCGTGGGAAGCTACCTGATGCCTCGTCGTAGAATACGGCAGTCATTACAGCACGTTTCGGAGTTCGACAGAGGACGAATAGTGGCTTATCACGACAGCGGTTTATCGTACCGAGACATCGCCGCCCGTGTGGGACGACATCCAGCCATAGTGAGGCGAGTATGGATTCGGTGGGTGTAGGAGGGAGGGACGGACAGACGTGAGCGATTGCCTCAGTACCGGCACACCACCAAACGAGAGGAACGGCATGTTGTGCGGCGGGCATTGACGGCTCGCAATGCCACATCATGAACGTTAGCGCAGGAATTAAGGTGTGTTGCGCAACAACCTGTGTCAGCACGTACTGTTCGACGTCGTCTGCAGAAGCGGGGACTTGTTGCACGGCGCCCTTTGCTCCGATTACCATTGACGTTACAACAGCGGCGAGTGCGGCGGCAGTGGATTGTTGAAAGCCGCACCTGGACAACGGAATGGCACGACGTTGTCTTCTCCGACGAATCTCGCTTCTGCCTGCAACATCCCAATGATCAGATCCGCGTGTGGTGGCACCGCGGCTAGAGACTGTATGAAGCCAGCATTATGCATCACCAAACCGGTCCGTCGCCTGGTGTTATAGTTTGGGGCGCAATTCGATATGACACCCGCACCCCTCTGGTACGCATCGCCGGTACACTCAACAGCCACCTCTACATCTCAGACGCTTTGGAGCCTGTAGTCCTTCCTTACCAGCAGGAACTGCCAGCGGCCACGTTTCAACAGGACAACGCGCGCCCTCACGTGGCACGCATCGTGCAACAATTCTTCAGGGCCCACCAGGTATCACTGCTGCCGTGGCCCACCTGTTCTCTCGATATGTCGCCCATCGAACACGTCAGGTAGCTGATCGGCAACCGAGTGGCCCGGCAACCACCACCCGCGGCTACGCCTGATGAACTGTGGCAACGTTTGGAAGCAGCCTGGACCGACATACCCCAAACCCACATCCAAAGCCTCTTTTGTTCGATGTCGCGGCGTGTAGCGGCCGTTATTGCTAGC
The DNA here is from genome assembly GCA_039090855.1 of Macrothele yani. Classification (NCBI taxonomy): domain Eukaryota; kingdom Metazoa; phylum Arthropoda; class Arachnida; order Araneae; family Macrothelidae; genus Macrothele; species Macrothele yani. Next base: position 20,870,616 of record CM076997.1, on the reverse strand, counting down.
CATGGGGACGACACGAACTATTGATGTCTGCGTGTTCCGCAAGTCGCACGGGCCTGTAAGTTCAATCGTTTCATCTTTGTATCTGTTGTTATGTGTCCAGTAAATCTGGCTTTGCTATCTCATGTCCTTTTTGGTGTTGCATTTTGGGTGGCCAGCAGTGTATATATCTAACACGAGCCTGCACGGCGCATGACCGTTCAGAGGAACCAGGTGCAACAGAATTGAAGAGAAGTACCCCAGGGCGTAGTCAGGAAGAAATACGAATCCATGCGGAAGATGTAGCTCCTTCCATTCGCTACCTTGATGGTTAGACACCAGCTTGTTCTGTAGATAGTAATCACCTCATCTTTGGCCGGTAAATATGTTCATGCATTTCGTCACCATCTTGACTCTCATTGTTCTAAGTAGTTTTTGCCCAGTTTCTCATGATATATCTAAGCTACTAGTAGTTTAAGAACAGACGAGAGGGTAATGCAAATAACTTTTAACAGCCGAAGGCATAGGTGGAAGAAGTAGGACACTAAATCATGTCATTCAATTCTGTATTTCGACGTTTCCTTGAATTTTCACTCTGTGTTTAATGACCGCATGTCCGAAAGGAACTACGTCGGCATAGCTTTAATAGCCTGTTACTCCTGTATTGATAGTGACTTAGATCCCACGCAAGAACCACATTACAGGTGCAACTATAAATGTGCTCGTAGTGATATGATGATACATCAGCAACATGGTGAACACAAGATGCCTTGATCGACAAAGTTAACTCAATTGCTTTGCGGATTAATGATAGTTTGCCACATAATGAATTGTTCCATGCGTAGGGCACTGAAGATACATATGTTGACGTTTATCGATGTGATATACAACATGCATGGAGAGGACTGCGGCAGAACTTACACCGTAACGAAACGGTAAACCTCGGAAGCAGAATGAACGTGACAGAAGTGCTCCTCAATTAACTGTTCGCTTAGAACGCAAATCAATACATGGCTTGAAATCCTACAAACCACATGTCAGTCTATTAAGATTGAAGTTAGCCCCAGTAAGGTATGCACGATTACACCCCGGGGTTTCCAATAATTTTTAAAACAATGTACAGATAACAAAATGGAATTGTTGTAGGGCCAATTACCTCCTGACGGGGATGTGAGAAAAATACACAAGAAACTGATGACCAAAAAGTTTATAAACAGAGGTACAGTGTGGCTATACAAAGTGACGAAATACAGCAGCGAACCATAAATAATGTATGCTACGAGTAGCAAATAGTTTGTGAAAATAAATACGACAGTATGCTATAACGTGTGTGTAAGCAAAATGACCATGGACGCAAAAGCAATCAGGGACACATCACACTCCAGAATCAACAGAAAATCAGAAGAAGATAGGCAACAAGTACAGTCTAGGGCATCATTCGCTCTAGCAATGAAGGCACGAGCACGCCAGGTACCACCACAGAGAGATAATGAAGGTAAGCGAGTCAATCATTAATTCCCCTAAAAGTTAGTAAATAATATTGTGAGTTCGGAAAATCGTGATTGCAAGAGCTTAGAAGAGCCAGAAGACTATCCCGTTTAGATGGCTTACACTGCCGCTGGAAACTGCAAGGGAACTTCAAGAAATAAGACCTTGAAATAGGAGAACCATCATCAAAGTCACCGTAGAAATAAATCTCCATTTTCGTCATCCACCTGAAGATGCAGAAGGTATAATCAGAGAAACTTTGGCGATCCAATAGAAGAGCATCAACAGGGCAAAGAGGCAGGAGGAGACAGCTAGACTGATGGATAGCAAGTGTGCAAACTTCTGAAATTAAGTTCAGCACCGAAAGATGCCGTGGGAGAGAAATCACCAACCTGCATCTTTGTCCCGTTGGAAATTCAGGAACACCACACACAGAAAAAAGTCAACAAGATCCTAATGTAGAACGTTTGGCAAATACAGAAGGATGCCGAAACAGAACAGGGGTGCAATCGTACCCTCAGTGGTAAGGCACAACGCAGATCGGTTCCCAAGATTTAAGGCATGAGAGCGAGAAGTCTAGATGCGAAACTTAAAAAGATCAGTGCACACAGTCACCGAAGAATTTGAAGGCGGATCAATTTTGGATGCAACTTCTAAAGAAGAAGAAACATGTGCAGGAAGGGAAAAGAGCTATGAAGGGACAGGCAGAGGGCTTAAAAACTATCACTGGAGTTCAAGTAGGTAGTCAAAGAAGAATAATTATAGAAGCAGACGAAGGTGGAAGGGGAGTAGAAAAAGCACTTTCTCTCTGGCTTGTCTAGTAAACAGAGCGGCGTTTACCAGACAAGCCCGAGAGAGTTGCATCAGATGAGTCCATGACCATGCAGAAGCTGCAGGAAAAGCCTTAAGGCGTACAGGTGTAGAAAGCTCAAAGCCACTTACAGGGGGCTCAGACGAACTAGATAACGGATGTGAGAAAACACAAGCAGGCGCCGGAACTGGTGGATATCCATGAGCCTCAAGCACTTGAAGAAGAGGGGAGTCATCTGGAACCACTGTAGAAAGCCGTGATGGTAAAAGAAGGGGATGAAGCTCGAGAAGGCTAAGTACCAATCCGAGAGGCAGAGGGGCTGACGGCTCACAATTACATCGTGAGAGAATGTGGACAAAAATATTGCACTTATAACACATGAGTGAAGACTTCGAGGTCATACTGAAGAGAGCCAAAGAGAATAGTAAAAAAAACGTAGTGGTTCTTAAAAGCATAATCAAAGGCGAAAGGCACCTCTTCTTAGCACCGAAGGGCAAGAATTGGGCGGTCCACACATCCTTTTGAGCGCCAGAGAGTTTTAATTGACCATTGAACTGTGCCGCAATGGAACAGAGTCTTGAAAAGAACATGGGTGAGCTCAGGGAAGAGGCTGAACATCGTAGTACGATGGGGCAGAGGAACCGGAACGACATATGTATCAGCAAAATCTAATCCATCAGCAAGTGCGCAAACAGTACACACAGGGTAGTAAAGTGAACGATAATACGACCTGAGGGACGAGCCACATGTGGAACAGCATTTTTACGAAAACACTCTGACGAACATTTGCATACATCATAACAGAAGTACCCCTAAGCAAAGGATAACTCACCCCGAGCTGACGAGGGTAGGCAATACGACGTCCTTGGGCGGAGTTCGTAGAAACATTGATAATGATAGCTGATTTATTATTACCGCGAGGAATAACGTTCCGACGGAGCGGATTGAGCGCCATGCATAGCTCCAGCATTACTTGACGGCTGCGATTTCACAGAAGAGATCTCAGCAGAAGTGTCAGTTGACACAGGCGAGGTATCCATCGGGGAGTGAAAGACTATTGACTCTGGGAGTGAGAGCCTATTGACACGTGGTGACGTCACTAGAACGTTCAACAGCAGAAGCACAGGCGTCCAGAACACTTGTAGAATAAGAGATATCATGACAACTAACAAAAGACCGAGATCACTGGAAAGGAGAAGCCTTAGTCGCCGCATCCGTTGTGCGGTTCATGGAAGCGTTCCTCACCGGAAGTGGCCATGTACGTACGACTTGTGCAAACAAAGCTAACAATCTTGTTAGTAAAATTAAAAAACTGGTAGCCAACGAAAATTGAGGCTTACTAGTTTCAAAATTATCACATAACCTGCGTTCAAGAAACATAGGCAAAATAAGAACTAAGAAGGTGAGAATTAATCACAAACCTTTATAGCTCACGGAGCTTCAAAGACACTATTACCACGGTCTACGAGCAGCCACTCACTTCGACTAAGGTCACACGAAGATTTGCATACTCTAAGGAACGTCAAGTTTAGACTGTTGAGAAATGGGAAACTGATTTGGATCGACGAGTCACGGGGCAAATCCTATCAGTGTAATGGCGTTTCCTTGCGTACTGGATGGTGGAGAAAACTTATTTTCCTGACTGAATTGTCCCGACAATGAAGTTTACTGTAAGCAGCGCGATGGTATGCAGCCCTTTTTCCTGGTGAGGATTGGGCGCATTGGCTGTTTTGAAGACCATAAATGATGAACTCCTCCTAGATGTCATGGACAATTATGCTCTGTCAACTTTGTGGCAGTACTTTGGGGAAGGTCCATGTCCTACTTCACGCGTTATTTCCGATTGCTTTATGGGCATGGTCGACGAAATGTTTGACTGACAAGTGCAGAGTCCTGATCTTAACTCTACGGAGAATATTTAGGAGGAATTGGATATCGGATTCGTGTAAGAAGAGATCATCCAACAAAAAAGCTGTACTGATCTGAAGGCCGCATGGAAAAGCATAGCGGCTGACATTTACATGAAACTAATGGAAAATATTCCACGAAAACTAGTGGCAGCCACGCAGTCCAAAGATGTATAACCACACAATATTAAATTTTCTGTTAATAAAGATTATTTGCAGGCATGCAGGTCTCTGTATAATTTTAATAGGGTAGTATATACCCATATTGCCAGCTTTTCCTAATGTAAGAAAACCTGTTACAGAGAAAGGACAGCCCTGTCACACGGGTAAATACAACTATATACAGTTTTCCCGATTCCAAACTATATTCTACAAATCTACGCTTTTTGCGAATACAAACCAGTTATAAAGAACACGCGCTCTTACGTACACACATACATCCAGAAGCCTAACACCCCTGAGCAGTTGGATTATCGGCTGTAATTTTAAAGAATTTTTAGAACCCTAATAACCTATAGCTTCTGTGTGTGACATTTTTGCCACTAGATTTCTCGATCATTAGAGCACCGAAGTTATTGTAGAATTAGTTCCTGAATAAAAATGAATATCCAACCAAAATCGTTGCAGGATTAGTTCGTGAATAAAAATGAAAAACCACTTTAGTATTGGTCTTATCCGACAAAATCCATCACACGAAATGTTTTAATTGAATTGGAGTGTATTTGTTGCTTTTGCTTGAATTTTAGAATCACTGTAACACTTTTAAGCTTAAAGTTTATCATATAGACTTAAATAGCTTATTGATTTTGCTTTTGCGTTGCAGCTGAATTCAGAGGTAACTAAACATAAAAACTACCTAGAAATACATCAAGGATTCGCAAATGAATTAAGCAACTTACGTTAAGATCCACTTTTATTGGTTGTTACGGAATGTCATCCAACTCATACGCATTTAGCAAAAACACTGCTTAACTTCGAATCAAAATGACATAACTAAGTGGTTTAATCAGCCTTTAACTGTAATTACCCTCTTTGCTCGGAATAAACTTGAGCTTACAAAACTTTCGCTCGAATTTTAAACAATAGAGAATTAGATAACGACAACATATTAAACTTTGCCTAAAAGTAACATCATAAACAGTGCTTAATCTCACATTGTACGACACTGTGTTAAAAAATCATGTAAAAAAAAACTGCTCTCAAAACATTGCACACTGAGCACTTATTTGGCAGCCTTACTACGTAAGCTGCTAGATAAACCGCTGTCAGGTTGTACGTAAGCTGCCTTTTGAACCGCTGTCAGGAATTGCAAATTTCAAATTCATAGAGAGGCAATTTGTTACTCAGAAAAATGCTTAACCAGAAAAAATAAATTTACGTAAGAATACAAATTCAAAGATAATGTTAAATTAGAGGAATGTGACGCATTCATTACGGATGATGTGAACATAAAGTTCTCTCACACACGTGCGATACTCTATGTAGAAATTCTTTGTCAACGAGTTTCTTTTTCAGATATCGCAGATAATTTAATGTATACCAAGTCCTAAAATAATAAAGCCGCAATTAAAAGCGCATTGGTAGCATGGCGCGATGCCTCGCAAGACAAGATATGGCAAGATATTAAATGCATATTTTACGTGCTAAATGTTAGAGATACGGTCAAAATCACACATATATATGCAAGTTGACTTGACGAAAAAATAATGACGTTTGTGTAGGTGACCGTGTTCTGTAATGATAAAGCTATTTCAGTTTAATTCGAGAGAAGGGTCGTAACATTATGCTGTAGTAATCCACCAAACGGTTCTTCGTGACAGCAGAATTCGTGACAGCAGAGTTCTTCGTGACAGCAGAATTCAGAATTCAGAATTCAGCAGAATTCATCACAGTTTCCTAGTCCCGACACCAGCACGTGCTGGTGTCGGGACTAGGAAACTGTGATGCTCATTCACGAGGTAACAGAACATCGATTTGTCATGGAACAAGGTAAAATGTTGGATGTCAAGGAGTAACAAAGAACTGGTGAATTATAGAGGGACAAACAATCAATAGGAGGTTTCTCAAAGCAGTAAAATAGCTTTTCTCACATAGTTTCAAATTATAAGAATTCGAAGAGATTGTCCGGCTTTCATGACGTGTCGTCAGAAACGATGCCTTTATGACATATGAGCGTAACCGTACTGTTAGTATTCGACAAGCAATGATGACACCACTTGTTAGACCGAGCAAAATGAAATAGCCAAAATACCTCAGAAGACAGGCCACCGCGCCCACCCCCCTCACAGCACTGTAAGCCTTATTTATAGTGGTAATTAATGTTGTTAATGATGGTATCTAGAAGACAAGTAAGTAACAAAGATCGTTTGTCTAATATGTTGTCAAAAGTTTGTCTAAAAAGTTTGTCTAATATGTTGTCAAAAGTTTGTCTAAAAAGTTTGTCTAATATGTTGTTCGTGAAAAGTTTGTCTATGTCTTGCAGGCGTGGGTTAAGAGCAGCAGAACGTGTTTATAGAGCATCCCAGACATACTCGATCGGATTAACGTCTAGAGACCAGGATCCCAATCAATACCAACAATGCTCTCCTCTTCAAGATATTTTTCTAACAGTCTCGCTCGGTGCAGACGAGAGTTATCTTGTACGAGAAATATCTCCTATGGCACCTACATAATCCTGGATAAGCATCTAGGATGTGGCGAAATGGAATGCAGCCCGTGTGTAAAAGTTATTTTGAGAGGTCAGTTTCGACAAAAGACAGGGGGATACGCCATGTTGCGTAACGTGGAGAAAGGAATCTCTTTTAGGTGGCATGAGAGAAGAACAGGGACGTGGCTGCGAAGCATCCGTCTTGCCCGGGAACGGGATGTGTCGTCCGAGTCCTGAAAGGGGTGAGAGTTTTGGCGAGTTATGAAACCACCGGAGTAGGTATCCTTCACAAAATGCACGGACAGGATTGGCTGATGGCGAGGGAGCTGGGTGAAGTCCCATTACGGACCAGGGGCCCAGAAATTTGGCGGGGACTCTTGGTTTTGCTGCATATGGAATGATGCTGAAGAATTTTCCCTGATGGGTGCTATCATCAGGTTAGGGGGATTTTAGAGTGGCCGAGGTTATTAATAAAATATCAACGCACATAGTAGAGATCACTCAGTACTGAGGTACGGATAATACCTGAGAATTGATACTGTGGAATTGCTTCAACGCAGGCACCTGGCACATTAATGCTGTGAATCTTGTGTAAGAGGTTCTGTGAATTCGCTGAAGAACTTACCATCGGATGGACTCCTCAAATTTACTCACTGGGATACATGGATTGAAAGAAGGAATCATCGTGAAACGACACCAACGTGGAGTTGCGTATGTAAAAAGTCTGCACCCCCTGAAAAAGGGGAATATAAATAAAAATCTGTAAATAGAACCAATGAGTCTGCTTTCGTGGATCTAACCTAATCAACTAAAAATTATATGTAAAGCATAAGTATTGTCAGACCTAGGAAGAGGCTTGGCTGGTGGCAGCAACTTTTAAGTGATCGAAATCTGAAATTCCAGTAATTGCCGGATCGCAAAGCTACGCACTACGGCGATATCAAAATAAATAATAACACCACCTCACAAAACTGACTACCTATAAAGTCAAGCATATACGGTCCTTCTTGGAAGCACAGATGTTTGGGCGTCTAATTAACAACATGTTACATAAAACGTGCCTGCTACCACCAGATTCTTTTCATTTTATCGGGTCATAAATAGATAATCACGTGTCTTGCGTTTTCTCCTGATCGGTGCACACCTGGAATCGCTTTGCAAAGCAAATCTGGATTCATTTGTGAAGAGTAATGGGCTCCATTCTTTGTTTGTATTTTTTTTAACGATCACCGTGAGCAACTCGATGGGCTATAAGCAATCTCCCGTCCATAATTTAGGGCTTCTGCCTCCAGGGAAGGGAGAGAAGCGGAGCCGTATGATAAACAAAATTCATGCCTCACCGGGATTCAAGTTTGGACCCTTCTCGGACGAATGTTATTCAAGTTTGGACCCTTCTTCTCCTAGACCATTAGTTTTCCGTTCAAATGACGTCACGTCTTGCCCATTTTAAAGATCCTCCTTCATTGTAATGAGAGGTAAGCGGTACGAAGAGTGCCAGTCGCGTTGCATAAAAAACTGTTTAGTGATTTCTTCTGCCCAAAGTGGAAGCAGACATCACTCTTCCTGCAGCAGCGGCAATGAGAGCTAGCAGCTGTATTGGGGTAGCCGTCCTGTTCCTTCGCAGATATCTTAATCGTAGATATCTGTCATCCAGAATGTTGCAGGCACAGGCCTTCCTTCGCTGTATGTTCGGACAGCTAACTGTGTATTTTGAAATTGGTTCAGCAGTCTGTGGTCCACTGAAGGGCTCGCATGCAGCCATCTTGCAATTTCACCTTGTCCTGTCTATAGAATCCAGATCATTCTCAACCTGAGTTTTTTTTTTATTGGAGGTTTAACGACCACCGTGAGCAACTCAATGGGCTATAAGCAGTCGCCCGTCCCTAATTTAGGGTCACTGGTTCCAGGGAAGGGAGAGAGCCAGTGCCGTAAGACAAACACAACATCCATGTCTGACCGGGATTCGAACCCGGACCCCGTACGGACGAATGATCAGAGGCCAACGCCTTAGACCACTGCGCCACCGGGGCGGCCAACCTGAGTTCATCTTTTAAAATTTTAAATCAGCGTTTCTCAAAGTTTGGTCCCTCATGGACAACTTTAAACTTTTCTTTACTTATCGCGGACCGGACCACCAAGCGGGAAGGGGAGTCTGGGATCTTCTCTGTGAAAAATTTGAAATTGAAAAATGATATTGTCTGAAACTAAGGTTGCAAGCCCTGGTTAATAATATTAGGACCTACGGGACACTCTCATCGGCCGGCAAGTTATTGCTTCCAACCCTCCGACAAAACCAAAGTATCCCCGATTTATGTGATTTATAGGCGGGTTTTTAAGTGTGCAACTTAATCCTCGGCACCTAACCGCAAGCGATCATAGAACATCGGCAAATGCAAATAGCTGTGTGCGATAATGGCTGATTGCAGCGCCATCCAAGAGCTTTCCAGACAACCGTAACCGCACACAGCTGTAGTTGACAGAAGGGACGAAAGTTGACGGTGAAAGCAATGACGTTCTAGAAACAATATTTAAAGCACTGCCTCCTGTTCGCGTTTCAGCTGAAAGAAAGTGCCGCGGAAGCCAAAAAAATAATCTGTGCTGCTTTGGGTGCGATTGCTGTGTCCTACAGAACCTGCAAGAAGTGGTTCCAGCGGTTTAAGCAGGGGAAGTTTGATCTCCGTGATGCAGAACGTCCGGGACAGCCACAGAAAGTTAACGATGAGGACCTGGAACAACTGTTGGACGCGGATTCCTGTCGCACACAGTCAGAGCTCGCCCAGGGACTCGGAGCAACATGGCAAGCAATTGCAAGGCGCCTGAACAAGTTTGAACGGATTCACAAGGAGGGCCGTTGGGTGTCCCACCAACTCCCAGCTGCGAACAAGTCTAGGCGCTACGATGTTGCTGTGTCCTTGCTCTCCAGATTCAAGAAGAAGGATTTCCTGCACAAGATTTTGACTTGTGATGAGAAGTGGATTCTCTACGATAATCCTAATAGGGTCAAATCGTGGGTTTATCCAGGTCAGCCTACCACCAGTACCGCCAAACCGAATATCCATGCCAGGAAGTTGTTGTTGTGCATATGGTGGGATCAGCACGGTGTAATACACTATGAGTTGCTCAAACCTGGTGAAACGGTCGATGCTGGGCGTTATTGTCAGTAACTCATTCGTGTGGGTGATGTACTGGAGGCAAAAAGGCCATACACCGGCAAGGGCAGAAGGTTGGTCCTTATCCTTTGGGATAATGGGCGTCCTCACACAGCGAAAACGACTTTAAACACGATCAACGACCTGGGGTGGGAGATTTTGTCCCACCCGGCGTATTCTACAGACTTCGCCCAGTGGGATTATCACCTCTTTTGCTCACTCCAACATCGCCTGACTGATACGAGCTTCACTTCTGTCGAGGAGGTCCACACAAGTATTGATGAATTTATCAACTCGAAACAGCCCGCAATTTTCTGCAGTGGCATATGGCAGTTCCCTGACCGATAGCTCAAATGTATCCAACACGACAGGGATTATTTCCCTGATTAGGTACGTATTGGATTTGCTATAATTTGCTGTCAACGTGTTGTGCCTGTTGCCGAGAATCAAAGTGCCTCTCTATGAAAATGCCGCTTCAATAGAAAACGACAACGGCGATGGCATGAAAATTTTTGTAAACAAAGAACTGCAAGGAAATCTTTTGAACAATCAAAATAGAATAACACAAAACATTATATATCAAAAGGTTCTTCATGAACTTTATCATATCTATTACCTAATTTTTTACATTATATGATTTTTAACGTACAGTGACCTTCATATGAAGGGTTAGAATCTATTAACCTGTATAATAGGCTTCTGTCATGTGAATATTACAAAAAAAGTGTTGTTGGTGAACAATCTCATACATTGCCCATTAGTAATTCAACCGTTTATTTTACGAGTATAGTTATGTATATGTATTTTACGCTTCGTGTTATAAAAATTACAGTTAGAGCTTTTTCACCCGTGCATGGCAGGGGTTTATATAGCACTAGTTTATATAGAAATTTCGTAAAATCAAAAACGCTGAATTTTTTAGCGTTAACACCAGAGAATCCTTTTACAGTGATTTACAATGAACGTTGGTACTAGGACTATATTAAAAAACATCCTAAAGGTAGTGTTACTTACGTTGAAATTTTAAATGTAAAATTTGCTGGTAAATATTCCAGAATTATGTTAAAATCAAGCAATTTGTTTGTAAGAAAATGTTTTTTTTTGCAAATTATACTTGCTAGGGGGGGATTGGAGGTTTAACGACCACCCTGAGCAACTCAATGGGCTATAAGCAGTCGCCCGTCCCTAATTTAGGGTCACTGGTTCCAGGGAAGGGAGAGAGCCAGTGCCGTAAGACAAACACAACATCCATGCCTGACCGGGATTCGAACCCGGACCCCTTACGGACGAATGATCAGAGGCCAGCGCCACCGGGGCGGCATACTTGCTAGGAAACGATATCTAAGTTTTCAATTTCAGTGCCCAGTTTTAAAAATTACATTTGGTAAAAATACTACGTAGTTGATCTTGAGAATATGCTGATTTGTTTTGCAAAACCTAAGTATCATTTAAACTTTATAATTTAAATTCGAATTACTTTTTTTGGGATTAAAATACGTTTATTGGAGGTCGTCTGATTTTTATTCCCACAGGGTGCTGTAATTTTCTACATCTCTTCTCTGTTTATTCTATTTTGTTCTGGCTCTGTGATTATGCGAAGTGCCTTATTGTAAACGACGTGTGTTAAAGTATCGTAATCGGAGGTGTAGCAGGATATAACGAAAGCTTACTAGCAGTGAACGAAATTCACGTGATTCTGTAAGAATTCGTTTAGCTATGCAGTATGATTTTGCAGTAGGAACACACACCTAATATGGCGTTTGGTCAACATTTCTGTGCAATGCAGACGCCTAGGAACAGATTCAACAAGGTGTTGAACATCCTTCATGCACCACTTGACTTATGTACGCTGCAGAAGATCTATCAGTTCACACTCATTCCATGAGCTGAGTATGCACAGTCAGAGAAGCTTGGGCGGCTAAGGCAATGTGGCGAATTCGTTATGTTCTTCCAATGCCTCAGTAGCTTTACGAGCCTGATTGACATGCGTTGTCTGTTGAAAGATGGCGCCACGGTCCAGGTAAACCTCCTGCAGATATGGATGGAGATGGTCAGCTAACAAGCCTCTACAGCGTCCACTATTCAGTGTTTGTGGGATGACCACCAATAAATCTAGGGCTTGCCAGGAAAGAGCTTCCCAGACCAGAACACCATCTCCACCAGCCTGTTGAACCCCAAATGTGCAACCAGGGAATAAAGCTTCAAATGCTGTTTACGCCATATGTGAAATTGAGCTGAGTTTGGGCTTAATTTTCAGAGCCTGAGCCAGTGGTATATATGCCAGTGCCCACCCGAGCCCACATTTTATATTGCAAGATAGAGCCCGGGCCCGAACTAGCCCAAAAACTGGCTAACCTGTTCAACCATTAATGTACACTGGCGGAAAGTGAAAAAAGAACACGGAGAAGGAGATGTCTGATACCAACGAAATTTATACACCATAATAACGGAACACAGAGGATAACGTGATCAAAACATTATGGCAAAATACAGCTGAATTTGCTGGTAAACTGAAAAATAACATTTCCATGTAACATGGTTAGTAGGAGGTTGAACCGACATGAACTGCGTCACACTGTGCAATTCTGGCATGGAGTCTATCGTACAGATGTTGGATGTAAGTTTGAGGTATTGAGTTCCAAGCATCCTCAACCTGGACGCGTAAACCAGGAATGGTCGTGGCTGGCCGTGGAGAATGGATAAGTCGTTGACCCATAAAATCCCACACGTGCTCAATGAGGGACAAATCCGGTGAACGTGCAGGTGATTTGTTGCTGAAAATCTGTGGACACCTGATCAATGTTTTTCTGGCATGGAGTCTGAAAATCTGTGGACACCTGATCAATGTTTTCAGATTTTCATCAACATTATCCAAGTTTTTCTTGAAAGAAAAAAATAAATAAATCGAAGGGATAATAGTGGTCAGTTCAGGAAAGGGTGACGATTCTTCCCTGGAGTGATTTGCTGTTAAACTTTTCGTAAATTTAGATTTCACCTCCCCTGCGTTTGATTTTTGGATCCAGAGAGAAAAGTCAAGAAAGAGTCACAGAAAATTCTATTTTCTCATCGCCAATTTTTTTCTCCTCTTCTCTGCTTAATGTACAAAATGAGTGTTTTTACTTTGTTAAGGGATAGGAGAGTAGCAAAGGGCTACCCTCCCGCCGATTCAGTATTTCAGTATTTATCAACCCTCTGGGGCTAGCCTATGGACTTTTTGGTTGAGTTCCAAGGTTAAGCATATAAATTGTGAAATAAGCATATAAATTGTGAATACTCGGCCCAGCAGGAGGGAAATGGCAGTGCACATAAGAAAAAAAAAGAAGGGATGTAATATTCTGAGTGAAGAGTATGTAAATAATTTTTTTCTCTTTCTTTTACTTTTGTTGTGTGAACAAAATTGTAGCATTTGTTTTATTCATTATCTAATCTATGAGTAGGATGATTCAGAAGTTAGTAGGATGTATTATAATTTTAACTTTGAAATTATGAAGTTAATGAGGTAAGGCTGGGATGGACTTGATAAGTGGGCCTTAAAAAAAAACAAGAATAAATGTAATCCAAGTCAAGAAAAAAAGGGAAAAGAATAATCTTTCGCCGGGGCAAGTAATTTCATAAGTGATATTCTTTTTGTTGAGTATTAATAAAGGAATGCAAGAAAAAGAAAGCTGGTCTATGCTCAAAATAGTTAGTGAAAAAAAATGTAGTTCTTTTTATGGTATTGATGTATGTATTTATATTTTCTGTAAGTCAAATGCAGTTCCTTTCTTTGTCCAACGGTCACTTTTTTTCCCAAGCTCATTCCAAGAAAAGAGGAGTGCTGTTTGAAATTGTTAAGAGGTCGCCCACCCAAGAGTGAGCAGTTATTTACACAAAAAGGCATTTTTCTTTCTCTACAACGCTGTGGTGAAATTCTCCGAACAGAAACACCGACCCGAGAAATTTCCCAGCTGGGTTCCGTGGGCTGGCAAAGAATGTTTAAATCCTGATGAGTTATAGTACGAGTCAAGCTCTGAACGGCAGGAAAGCATGCGTGCATAAAAATTTATGTGTTTCCCTCCGAAAAGGCAAGAAGGGTCATATCAGATTACACGTGTGCCTGGCCGCTGAGAGTTCCCGCGCTTTTGTTTTTCCCCCACCCTACCTTCCTCCGATTGTAAGAGGAATGTCACGTGGGCAAGCACGAAGCCATTGCATGGTTTTGACCGGCTGACCAATGGGAGCAAAAGCGTCCCTCGTGGACGGCGCTGATTGGCTCTCTGTGTTCTTCTGCGAGAGAGCGTCGCTTTGAGTCTGGAAAAGAAAGGTCGAAAAAGCAGTGTGACACGTGAGAAGAAAGAAGGGAAAAAGAATGCAGGGCAATTGGAAGATAGTCCTGGACATCTGTGGTTATCGACCACCAGCCAGGAAAAAGATACAAGACCTCATCCCTGATCCAAAAAAAAAAAAAAAAAAAAAAAATTAAGCAAACAGCGGCTCTAAAACAGACTCCAGAGCATGAAGGGGCCCGGGTCGAGGTGTGCCTCCACCACCAGGCAGTTAGGCCTATGAAAACAGTTTTTTGCCGGGCCGTGAAGAGGTCAACCGATGCGTGCATCTTCACCCCAGACGAGACTTGGCATTCGATACCTGCAACCTAATTCGTGATGGTCAATGACGGCTCCGGGAAGAAGGCATCCTAACGTACCAGTTGCACTTCGTCAGTGAGCGTATTCAAAGCATTCAACTTTCCAGCAGTTGTCAGCCTAAGACGTGATGATCCGACCTATTTGTGAATTCCAGCACCGATTCCCCCTCATCAAGGGGTAAGTTGTATACACTAATTCTATTTTTGGCCCTTTCGTAGAGCCGAAGTCGGCACTACAGCAATCAGATTACCAGTATGCTCTAAAAAAAAGGTACTTTCCGTCTGCATGTCGGAGGTTATCCAGTTAAGATTCATCAGGAAAGAAAGAGGGCCCTGTACGTGACATTGCTCTCACAAATGTGGTAGACATAAAAAAAGTTAAACTCACAAATATGATTGTAAATCGTGATAGTTTACTCGCCTCTTCAAGGCGGGAATTTTCATGTTAAAATGTTAACACTTCAGTTCACCTGTGCATACCTGCCTTAAAAAATACATATATATATATTTTCAGTTTGGTTGATAGAGAGAAAGGTATAAGTAATCTTAATCTACACCTATATATATACCTATATAAATATACACTCATAAATATTGGATCCAGAATTTTGACATTTGTTCAGAGAAGATACAATTTGTTTTGATAACATGTAAGCAAGCCTCAAATGTAAATTAACGTTCTCGCTGTGTTAACAAATGACAGTATTCACGTGGACTCTGCCATGATTATATAAGATCGATCATTTGAATTACTGTCTTCACATATGAGTGGGCCAGTGAAGCCTTAGCGAAGTGCTAAATAGTAAATGTATTAAACCTTTCATAGCAATATTAATATCTGTCCTATTTGTGCATGTTGTTATTGTTGTAAAAATAAATACAGGCATTAGCCTTTCAAAAACCAAATTTTGGTATAAGTTGGCATTCGATTTCTAGGTGTGTCTCATAGTTTCTGAGCAATGGCACTCATCACCCAACGCTCTGACGTTGGCTAGGAAGTCCCTTGGTTGTTGTTTACATAATGATAATGTCCTAGTAAGTATAATAATTACGGTCTGATATTTTCCTTTTTTTTAATGCTTACAAACACGAGTTCATAAACACGGTCTCTTTGAGTTGACACATATGTTACACATGTACCAAAAACACAGGGCTGTAGTTATTCCTCGGTTGAAACAAAACTCACAGAAACACGAACACAGGTGAAAACTCAGTTGTGCTATGACAAATATGACAACTCAAAGTTTCTTCTTATAAGCTTAATTTTTGGTTGTTTCAAAATGCATCTACTTATCTCCCAAAGTTAAATTTTAGTCGAAATTCAAAATTTCCCTTCAGATTTAATTTTGGCTACCTATTTAATAAATATATAACGTGGTTGAGATTTCCGCCCCGAAATAACTGGTGCCGTGACCAGGATGCGTGCCATGGCTCAATTTTTTTAAGACACTGAATCCCAAATAATTCCAAAGTGTGTAATAATACTGATAAGTTGTTGTTAAAAGGAAATACCTGAGTAGTCTCTGAAAATTTTGTAAGAGCATACGCCAGTGGAAATTAAAGGTTGAGTTGGGGTTATAATCGTGAAAAGTAGAATAACGCAGGGTTGCAGTAAACAATAATTTTTGTTTTGTATATCTTTACTGCTAGTAATAATCAGAGAGTAAGGATATTAAGTCAAAGCTTCAGGGTGTATATCATCATCATCATCATTGTCAACCATTATCAATCCACTGCTGGACGAAGGTCTCCCCAAGTTTCCTCCACAACGGTCTGTCTTGTGCCAGTCTCCTCCATGTCACCCCTGCATACTTTCGAATTTCATCCACCCATCTCCCATGTGGTCTTCTTCTGGGTCTTTTCCTGTCCCTTGGAATCCAATCTAAAATTTCGGCTGTCCATCGATGATCTGTCCTTCTGGCAGTATGTCCAGCCCATTGCCATTTCAGGGATTTAACTCTGATCATGATGTCTTCCACTCTT
The DNA here is from genome assembly GCA_039090855.1 of Macrothele yani. Taxonomy (NCBI): domain Eukaryota; kingdom Metazoa; phylum Arthropoda; class Arachnida; order Araneae; family Macrothelidae; genus Macrothele; species Macrothele yani. The sequence continues at coordinate 20,854,031 of CM076997.1, read as the reverse complement.
GTCATTTTTCGGATCCACGAGTTCCTCTTCTTATCTCTCCTGGTTACACCAAGCATGCACCTCTCCATGCTGCTTTGAGTTGACTGCAGCCTTTGTATGTCTCTTTTAGTTAAGGTCCACGTCTCTGCACCATACGTAAGCACTGGAAGGATGCATTGATCAAACACTTTTCTTTTAAGACATAATGGCATATTGCTCTTGAAAATTATGCTGTTTCTTCCAAAAGCTCTCCAGGCAAGTTTTGTACGCCGATTAATTTCTTCATCAATGTGACCCTCACTTGATATCTGCTGTCCAAGATAAACGTACGTGTCTGTTATCTCCAGCTTTTCTCCATCAATCGATAAATCTTCATTTCTTGTAAAAGCATTGAACATCACTTTTGTCTTCTGAAAGTTCATTTTTAATCCCACTTCTTTACTCTTGTCCGCAAGTTCCTGGATCATACTCTGCAGCTCTGATGGGGTAGTTGCAAAAATGACTACGTCATCAGCAAAACGAAGGTGCGTTAGATAATCTCCATTAATCTTTATCCCCTTGTTTTCCCAGCTCAGCGACTGAAAAACACCCTCCAATGTTGCATTGAAGAGCTTCGGAGATATGGTGTCACCTTGTCTCACTCCCTTTCCAATTTTTACGTGTGTTGTATTTTCAAACAGCCTAATCTTTGCACTTGCATTTTCATAGATGTTATTAATAATATTAATGTATGCATCTTCAATACCGCAGGTTTTCAGAGCCATTGTAACTGCTGATGGTTTCACCGAATCAAAGGCTTTTTCATAATCGATAAAAGCCATGCACAATGGAAGTTCATATTCCCTCGCTCTTTCAATTAGTTCTCTCAGCACGTGGATATGATCTATTGTGCTGTAGCCACTCCTGAATCCAGCTTGTTCTCTCGGTTGAGCCATGTCCAGTGTTACCTTCAAGCGGTGTGAAAGAACTTTAGTGAAGATTTTATAAACTACTGATAGGAGGCTGATAGGTCTGTAGTTTCCGAGATCCTCAATGTCACCTTTCTTATGTAGCAGGATCATTGTAGCGGTGTTCCAATCCTCAGGAATATTTCCTTCATTAAGGCATCGAGTGAAAATTTGGGCGAGTACTGTTTCGATTTCTCCACTTGCTTCTTGTATGATGTCTACAGTAATTCCATCTTCTCCTGGAGCTTTTCCTCGCTTCATGTTCTTGATTGCATGTGCAACTTCTGCTGGAAGGACTGGAGGAACTCTGGTACTGGTATCTTTCATGATGTCTGGAGTGCATATATCATCCCTTTCATATAATTTGGAGTAGAAATCTTTCACTCTTGTCAAAATTTCGCCTCTATTTCTTGTTACAGAACCATCTTCTTTTCTCAGTGCCATAATCTGTTTTCTTCCCTTACTGAGATGTCCCTTTGCTATCTTTAGGCTTTGGTTGTTTTCAATTGCTTTCCTCACTAGTTCACAGTTGAATTTCCTTACGTCTTCAGTGATACTTTTTCTTACTGTCTTGCATAGCTCTATATATTCCACTTTGGAAGTCACATCTTTAGTTGTCCTCATCTCTCTTCTTTTTTGCATCAACATTTTGGTTTTTCCTGATAATTTGTTCACATGCAATTTGTTCTTAGACCCAGCTAATTTTGTTGCTGTTTCCATAAGAGCTTTGGTTACTTTTCTGTTAACTTCAGAGATGTCCACTTCTTCCGATGTTAGGCCTTCTAAAGCAGAGAACCTGTTCTTCAGTTCTAACTTGAAGGTATTATGGTGTTTTTTAAGGTTGGTTATGTCAATAGATTTTGTTTGTCTTATGAGCTTGCCACGTTCAAGTTTAGTGTTGAGGTGCATCTTACATCTCACCAATCTATGGTCACTACCTGTGTTGAACTTGTTTAGCACACTGCAGTCTTCTATGACGAATTTTTTGTTACACATAATAAAATCAATTTCATTTGTCGTCCCATTTGGATGTCTCCATGTCCATTTCCTGTGTGGCTTTTTCTTGAAGAAGGAGTTCAAGATGAAAAACCCTTCTGCCTCTGCAAACTCAACGAGAGTATTTCCACGCTGGTTTCTGTTGCCGTGACCGAATTTACCTACTGAAGTTTCATTCTGTTGCCGTTGCCCTATTTTTGCATTGAAATCTCCCATAATTATTTTCAAGTGCTGCTTACCTTTATTATTTAGATGACAAATTTCCTCATAAAATTATATATATATATATATATTTATATATTTCTTCAAATTTCAAAGTTAGCAACAATATAATCTAGTGTTTAGTGCATATGTTATTTCTAGTGTTTTGCATATATAAGTTTTTGGAGCAATTTGCATACATCATCATCATCATTTTCAACCAGTATCAATCCACTGCTGGACGAAGGTCTCCCCAAGTTTCCTCCACAACGGTCTGTCTTGTGCCAGTCTACTCCATGTCACCCCTGCATACTTTCGAATTTCATCCACCCATCTCCCATGTGGTCTTCTTCTGGGTCATTTCCTGTCACTTGGAATATAATCTAAAATTTCGGCTGTCCACAGGCACTTTAAGTAGAGTAGGAGCACGCATGCCAAATGTTTATCCACGAGAGAGGGAGCAAGTGATTGCTTTGGTGAAACAGATGTTCCAAATTCCAAAGAGAAAGAGGAAAGTGGTTAAGAGAAAAAGGAGGAAGAGGTGTGCAAGAAAGAGGGTGATACCCCAGAGTACCCCTAAAGTGTCAGAGCATGCTGGTGTTGATCCTATTGGTGTGGTTACTGCTGGAGAGGGAGCCTTCTCTACTGAGGAGACCCCCATTTCAAAAGGTAAACAAACCAATCCACCGGCTGAGTCAGTAATGCATCAGGAGGATTATCTCCCCACTGAGGTATCCGAGGCAACTTCGGGAAGTCAAAATTTAGGGAAAAGGCATTATTTTGGAAAAACTGTCCGAGCGCAGAAAATACCTCCCAAATCTGAAAGCATAATTTCCGTAACGGTTGCAGACTGTGCAGAGTTGGGGTAAGTTATGCTCTTACAGCAGGCAGACGCATTCAAGTGCGAGTCACTTTGGATAGGTCGCTCAGTGAACAGTACCAATAATGATAGTACCTTGGTGAAGGTGATCAATTTATTGGACTCAGTGGTTTACCTCAACAAGCATTCTAGGTTGGTTACAGCGGAACCACTTCAGGTAACTTCAGTGTCAACAGTGGACAGTCATATTGATGAGTGTTCCACATGGGCGAACGAGTTCAACGCGTCGCATCTACCTCCTGATCAGCAGTCAAAATTGTCCTCATTTTTGCACTCGCATAGGAGGACGTTTGAGAAGAATGTAGCAGAGTTAGGTGAATTAGACACCTTGCTACATCAGGTTCATCTAACAGATGAGATCCCTGTGAGACAGAGAGCTATAGAGTTCTTTATGCTCTTCGAGACGAACTCAATAGGCAGATCAACGGACTTTTGGAGGCAGGTTCTATATAACCTAGTGACAGTCCTTATTCGGCACTTTTTCTCCTTGTAAAAAAAATCGGATGGCAGTTATCGTCTCTGTACTGACTTTAGGAGGCTAAATGCCAAGACAGTACCGGATTCCTTTCCGATTTCAAATTTGGTGGAGATGGTGGATTCCTTAGCAGGAGCCACCTACTTTAGCTCTCTGGATTTGACCTCAGGGTTTTACCAGATGAAAGTACGCCCTTCGGATGTTTACAAAACAGCTTTTGTCACCGCTCAGGGTTTGTACGAGTGACTAAGGGTACCATTTGGGATGCGGAACAGCCCAAACAGCTTCCAGAGGCTGATGGAAATAGTTCTATCAGGTCTCAAGCCTCTCCAGGTTGGCATATATATTGACGACATTGTCATTGCCAGCAAAACTTTCGAGGAACACCTTGATAAGCTGGAGATTGTTTTCCAAAGGTTGAGACAACACAACCTTAAGCTTAAGCCTGACAAGTGCCACTTTTTGAAGTCTTCAATTAGGTACCGGGCATTTGTTGTCAGTCAAAATGGCGTCACGCCTGATCCCAGAAATTTGGAAGCTGTCAGAAACTTCAAAATTCCAAATTCCGTTAAGCAAGTCCGAGCTTTCCTAGGACTCACAGGTTTTTATAGGAGGTTTATCCCTGATTATGCCAAATTGGCTTTGCCCCTGACTAATCTGATCAGGAAGGAAAAGACATTCAAATGGACAGCTGAAGCCCAGACCGCTTTTGAGGAACTACAACAGGCACTCTTAAGTGAGCCCTGCCTGAAATTACCTGATTTGTCAAAGGAATTTGTGGTTGCTTGTGATGCTTCAAAATTTGCTATTGGGGCCGCATCGCAACAAGAGGAAGGAGGAAAATTGCATGCAGTAGCATATGCTAGCCGAAAGTTAAAAGGAGCGGAACTTAATTATTCTGTGGTGGAGAAGGAAATGCTCAGTGTAGTGTTTGCAGTAAACTACTACAAACAATATCTTTATGCTAGACACTTTCTCATCATTACCGACCAAGCCAGTTTATCATATGCCTTCAAATTAAGGGATCCCACTTCTAGAATAGCTCGCTGGTGCATGTCGTTACAGCAGTTCGATTATACAATTCAACACAGACCAGGGAAATCGAATGTCTAAGCTGACTATCTGTCTAGGAATGTGCTGACCACCGAAGTGGTGGAGCAGTCGGCAGCAAGACAGGCAGAGGAACGGACAAGAGTGAAGGAATTGCAGAGGCAGGATAGCAGGTGGAATAAACAGATTGAGTTGCTGGAAGGAAAGGGAGAGCTGGGTAAACTCAAGGTCTCAGATGAGTTTTACCTACAGGATGGACTCTTATGGCACTACGTATTGCCCAGGTCAGGAGATACCAGGAATCAACCAGGAGAACAGCTGGTCATACCAAAAACTATGGTGGAAAAGATTTTGGAGCAGTGCCACGACTCGGAAACTGTGGCTCATCCAGGGTTCAACAGAACATTGGAGCGGGTACGCTCCCGATTCTACTTCCACAACATGTACTCAGTGGTTAAGGCATACGTAGACAGCTGTCACAGCTGCTTAAGTAAAAGAGCTTACAAACCTGGTAAAAAGGCACCTTTGGTAAGGGCAGAGCTTCCTAGCCGCCCCTTCGAGAAAATTGCTATGGATGTTGTGGGACCTCTGGTCACCACCATGTCAGGAAATAGATTCATTCTAGTTATCCCTGACTACTTTACTCGTTGGCCAGAAGCCTATGCGTTACCAGACACAAAGAGTGAAACGATAACCCAGGTCCTCCTAGAAAAATTCATTGCTTCACATCGTGTGCCAGCCAAATTGTTGACAGACAGGGACACAAACTTTCTGTCGGCAGCCATGATGAAAGTCTATGAGAGGCTGGGTATCAAAAAGTTGAATTGTAGCCCATATCATCCCTCTGCTAATGGACAGTGTGAGAAATTGAATGATAGCTTGATTAAGTCAGTTAGTACCTGGTCTCGGATAGACAGGATGACTGGGACCATTGCCTTCCCATGGCACTCCTTGCATTCAGGACAGCGGTGCACACCAGTACTGGGGAAACCCCAGCCTATCTCACATATGGAAGAGACCTCTTGTTGCCATATCATTTGATCGGCAGTCCCCGAGTACGTACATATGCTTCTCAGTTGTAATATTGTGACGAGCTCACGGATAGGCTAAACATAGCATTCGAGGCTGTCAAGGCAAACCTGGAAAAAGCTGCAGACACACAGGAGAAACAACGTGCAAAGACTGCCGTTGACAAGCATATCACCCTTAATGACAAGGTGTATTTATATTCTCCTGCAGTGAAGCCAGGACGAAATAAGAAACTGAGCGAGCTATGTTCGGGACCCTATCGTGTCACCAAGGTGATACCGCCGGTGAATTACGAGATTACCTTCATCCCTGATCCCAGAAAAAAGGAGTTGGTCCATGTGGATAGGCTGACGAAGGTAAGGGACAGGCCTCTATTTCCAAGTGCCATGAATAAGAGCGAGGATAGTACAAACTCCGAGGAGACGGAGGAAGTTCAAGAGGACAATTCTACACAAACACAAGTGAAGGAAATTTATAGTAGTGGTGTAGGTTTCATTCCGTGGCTTCCGTTTCCTGGGAGGAGAGCAAGTTATGGGAGATTGCCTAGGCCAGCAAAACACTCCTGCAGTGGTGAGTGAACAGGCGAGTATTCAGACTCCAGCCAGCACTCCTGCAGTGGTGAGTGAACAGACGAGTATTCAGACTCCAGCCAGCACTCCTGCAGTGGTGAGTGAACAGACGAGTATTCAGACTCCAGCCGGCACTCCTGAGGTAGTTAATGAACAGGCGAATATACAAACTCCAGCAAGTACTCCGGTAGTGGAGCAAGCTGGTCCTTCAAGGCCGAGAGCCAGTCGCATACCCACAAGTACTGTGTTGACACCTAGGTATTGTTTGCGTCTTAGAGATGGTCGTGGATTCATAGCTCGGAAGTAAGGAGTGCACTCCAATTCAGTTGCAACGTTGCGTGTAAATAGTCGTGTGATATTATTGATTGGTACCTTAAGTGTAGTGTAGGAAACAATTATGTTCACTGTAGTATTGTTAAATCAAGTGAAGCATGTTGTAAATTTGTGGTCTCGTATAGTGTTGTGGTCGTTTGGTGAGAATCTTCCTGTCAATTCCAATTTCCACTACCAACCCAACAATTAACTTTGGTTTATTTTCATTGATTTAAGGGTTCATACTTACCAGTGATGAGTAGAGTTTGGTTGTGTCCAGGGAGCACCTTGTAGCTCCTGGAATTCCAGGAAATTGTATAGTATTTATGTAAGTAGCTGAGGTGTTGGGTGTGGTAGTTCATGACATTTCTCTGTCGTGTTTAAAATGTTGGTTTATCTGTTCCTTGCTCAGGGCATTGTACATTTCCATATCGCTTTGGTATGTTTCACGAAGTTTTTCCTGTTGTTGTTGTTTTTTTGTTGTCTCCCATGGGAGCAATGCCGTGATATGTTGCTGAAAATCTGTGGACACCTGATCAATGTTTTCAGATTTTCATCAACATTATCCACGTTTTTCTTGAAAGAAAAAAATAAATAAATCGAAGGGATAATAGTGGTCAGTTCAGGAAAGGGTGACGATTCTTCCCTGGAGTGATTTACTGTTAAACTTTTCGTAAATTTAGATTTCACCTCCCCTGGGTTTGATTTTTGGATCCAGAGAGAAAAGTCAAGAAAAAGTCACAGAAAATTCTATTTTCTCATCTCCAATTTTTTTCTCCTCTTCTCTGCTTAATGTACAAAATGAGTGTTTTTACTTTGTTAAGGGTATAACGAAGTAAATTCCTCCATTATTTTTGGTCTACGCGGGATTCGAACCCGAGGTCGCTTATTCCGTAACAAGTCGCTCTACCAACTGAGCTACGCAGACATTTGTTCTGATTGCTATGTGCCTTTTACGTCGTGAGCGTCCTGCTGGCAGGTACGTCACATCCCCCCCCCCCGAAAGAGGGCCGGGGGCATGGCCCACGGGTCAGCCGTGACCATGAATCGTTGCAGGCAGCCATCCACTGTAGAACGTGCACTTGAGAACTCCCAGTCAATCTGCTGTGTGGAATGCAACATCACACATCTTTATTTTTCGAAGAGCTGGAGAAGGAATTCTCTGATTTTTCCTGTCGCGCGGTGTGGAAATAACATCACACCAATGCGAGATTTTGAACGGCCGGGTCATCCGGATAGTTCGGGCGCCATTATAACGAAGTAAATTCCTCCGTCATTTTTGGTCTACGCCGGGATTCGAACCCGAGGCCGCTTATTCCGGAACAAGTCGCTCTACCAGCTGAGCTACGCAGACATTTGTTCGGATTGCTATGTGCGTTTTATGTCGTGTGCGTCCTGCTGGTAGGTACGTCACAAGGGATAGGAGAGTAGCAAAGGGCTACCCTCCCGCCGATTCAGTATTTCAGTATTTATCATCGCTCTGGGGCTAGCCTATGGACTTTTTGGTTGAGTTCCAAGGTTAAGCATATAAATTGTGAAATAAGCATATAAATTGTGAATACTCAGCCCAGCAGGAGGGAAATGGCAGTGCACATAAGAAAAAAAAAAGGAAGGGATGTAATATTCTGAGTAAAGAGTAGTGTAAATAATTTTTTTCTCTTTCTTTTACTTTTGTTGTGTGAACAAAATTGTAGCATTTGTTTTATTCATTATCTAATCTATGAGTAGGATGATTCAGAAGTTAGTAGGATGTATTATAATTTTAACTTTGAAATTATGAAGTTGGTGAGGTAAGGCTGGGATGGACTTAATAAGTGGGCCTTAAAAAAAACAAGAATAAATGTAATCCAAATCAAGAAAAAAAAAGGGAAAAGAATAATCTTTCGCCGGGGCAAGTAATTTCATAAGTGATATTTTTTTTGTTGAGTATTAATAAAGGAATGCAAGAAAAAGAAAGCTGGTCTATGCTCAAAATAGGTAGTGAAAAAAAAATGTAGTTCTTTTTATGGTATTGATGTATGTATTTATATTTTCTGTAAGTCAAATGCAGTTCCTTTCTTCGTCCAACGGTCACTTTTTTTTCCCAAGCTCATTCCAAGAAAAGGGGAGTGCTGTTTGAAATTGTTAAGAGGTCGACCACCCAAGAGTGAGCAGTTATTTACACAAAAAGACATTTTTCTTTCTCTACAACGCTGTGGGGAAATTCTCCGAACAGAAACACCACACCGAGAAATTTCCCAGCTGGGTTCCGTGGGCTGGCAAAGAGGGTTTAAATCCTGATGAGTTATAGTACGAGTCAAGCTCTGAACGGCAGGAAAGCAGGCGTGCATAAACATTTATGTGTTTCCCTCCAAAAAGGCAAGGGTCATATCAGATTACACGTGTGCCTGGCCGCTGAGAGTTCCCGCGCTTTTGTTTTTTCCCCCACCCTACCTTCCTCTGATTGTAAGAGGAATGTCACGTGGGCAAGCACGAAACCATTGCATGGTTTTGACCGGCTGACCAATGGGAGCAAAAGCGTCCCTCGTGGACGGCGCTGATTGGCTCTCTGTGTTCTTCTGCGAGAGAGCGTCGTTTTGAGTCTGGAAAAGAAAGGTCGAAAAAGCAGTGTGACACGTGAGAAGAAAGAAGGGAAAAAGAATGCAGGGCAATTGGAAGATAGTCCTGGACATCTGTGGTTATCGACCACCAGCCAGGAAAATGATACAAGACCTCATCCCTGATCCAAAAATAAAAAAAAAAAAAAAATTAAGCAAACAGCGGCTCTAAAACAGACTCCAGAGCATGAAGGGGCCCGGGTCGAGGTGTGCCTCCACCACCAGGCAGTTAGGCCTATGAAAACAGTTTTTTGCTGGGCCGTGAAGAGGTCAACCGATGCGTGCATCTTCACCCCAGACGAGACTTGGCATTCGATACCTGCAACCTAATTCGTGATGGTCAATGACGGCTCCGGGAAGAAGGCATCCTAACGTACCAGTTGCACTTCGTCAGTGAGCGTATTCAAAGCATTCAACTTTCCAGCAGTTGTCAGCCTAAGACGTGATGATCCGACCTATTTGTGAATTCCAGCACCGATTCCCCCCTCATCAAGGGGTAAGTTGTATACACTAATTCTATTTTTGGCCCTTTCGTAGAGCCGAAGTCGGCACTACAGCAATCAGATTACCAGTATGCTCTAAAAAAAAAAAAGGTACTTTCCGTCTGCATGTCGGAGGTTATCCAGTTAAGATTCATCAGGAAAGAAAGAGGGAACTGTACGTGACATTTCTCTCAGAAATGTAGTAGACATATAAAAAAAAAGTTAAACTCACAAATATGATTGTAAATCGTGATAGTTTACTTGCCTCTTCAAGGCGCGAATTTTCATGTTTAAATGTTAACACTTCAGTTCACCTGTGCATACCTGCCTTAAAAAAAATATATATATATATTATTTTGAGTTTGGTTGATAGAGAGAAAGGTATAAGTAATCTTAATCTACACCTATATATATACCTATATAAATATACACTCATAAATATTGGATCCAGAATTTTGACATTTGTTCAGAGAAGATACAATTTGTTTTGATAACATGTAAGCAAGCCTCAAATGTAAATTAACGTTCTCGCTGTGTTAACAAATGACAGTATTCACGTGGACTCTGCCATGATTATATAAGATCGATCATTTGAATTACTGTCTTCACATATGAGTGGGCCAGTGAAGCCTTAGCGAAGTGCTAAATAGTAAATGTATTAAACCTTTCATAGCAATATTAATATCTGTCCTATTTGTGCATGTTGTTATTGTTGTAAAAATAAATACAGGCATTAGCCTTTCAAAAACCAAATTTTGGTATAAGTTGGCATTCGATTTCTAGGTGTGTCTCATAGTTTCTGAGCAATGGCACTCATCACCCAACGCTCTGACGTTGGCTAGGAAGTCCCTTGGTTGTTGTTTACATAATGATAATGTCCTAGTAAGTAAAATAATTACGGTCTGATATTTTCCTTTTTTTTAATGCTTACAAACACGAGTTCATAAACACGGTCTCTTTGAGTTGACACATATGTTACACATGTAACAAAAACACAGGGCTGTAGTTATTCCTCGGTTGAAACAAAACTCACAGAAACACGAACACAGGTGAAAACTCAGTTGTGCTATGACAAATATGACAACTCAAATTTTCTTCTTATAAGCTTAATTTTTGGTTGTTTCAAAATGCATCTACCCATCTCCCAAAGTTAAATTTTAGTCGAAATTCAAAATTTCCCTTCAGATTTAATTTTGGTTACCTATTTAATAAATATATAACGTGGTTGAGATTTCCGCCCCGACGCAGGCCATGGAAGTTGTCTCACACACTGATAACACAAGATAACACATGCACCGTGTGTGGGCGTGTGTTATCTTGCTGGAAAACACCACGATGGACCGACCTTATAAATGGCACAACAACGGGCTGAATGATGTTGTTGATGTAGGAGGTGCTGTTTAACGTACCCGGTACAAACACTAGTTGTCTACGGGAGTTATAGCTGATCGCTCCCAACAACAGGAGACCCGGTGTAGGTCCTGTGTGTCGCTGGCGGATGCAAAAAGGGTGGAGACCCTCCCCTGTGCGTCTTCGAACACGCATACGGCAATCCGCGGCTGCCAAGCAGAATCCGCTTTCATCGCTGAACACGACAGATCGCCATTGCGTTCTCCAGTGCAGACGTTGGCGACACCACTGCAGCTGTTCCTGACGGCGGGCTGGAGTCAGAGGTACACATGCCAGACGCACACGTACACGTAGTCCTGCATCCAGTAGACGGTTGAGGATTGTTCGCACAGTCACCTCAGGTGCAACGGCAGCTCGGATTTGCGTCACAGTGGATGTTCTGCTTGACAACGCAGCTCTTCTTATGCGTCGATCGGTCCGCTCATCATTCTGTCTGTGGCTCCCGGTTCCACGTGTTCTCGTTTCGGAATGTTCCTCGGACCATCTACGCCACCATCGTACCACCACCGATACTTCCCGTCCAATTCGCTCCGCAATACGACGATACAACCACCTGGCCTCGCGGAGTCCGACTAGACGACCTCGCTCAAAGTCCGATAACTGCTGAAATCGTACACGTCTTCCATGTCCAGGCATTGCAGCTTCTTCAGGGTCTTCGCACATGTCCGTACGCCGACGACTGATTACATTCACTTCGCCGTACTCCTTAAATACCACCGACGATAATTTGCATATTATTCCAAGCTGTGGCGCAAGCGCTCACCGGTTGGTCCCGAAATTAACATCACACCTACATAAACTCGACCCCATTAACATATGTAAATTTCATGATCGTCCTCCAATTCCTTCTTGGTGTTCTTTTTCACTTTCCTGCAGTGCAAAAAGCATCTCCTTTTCCACATTTCCACCCTCCTCTTACAATTAACCAATGTATTTTGTAAATGGTGAGTGGCTGGAAGGGACTTCTACCTATTTTTTTACAGTGTAATTGTACGATTTTCTTTGACCGTTCATTTCCACCGGAAGTACTTCGGGTAGCCGGGCATACAAAATGATCGGGAGGTGCTGCAATTTTATGTTGCTTAAATAATGCTAATATTATAGTTCTATAATGCGCTGAAATATGTACGTTGCAAAATAATATTAGCAGGGAGCTACTGCATTGAGATAGGGGGTAAATTATCGTCGGCATACTATCAACTATCCAATATCTATAGTTCTTGTAAAAGCTTTTTCTTCTCTGCAGAAACACATTAATGCTCGGCCTATGGCATTTTCTACCCAACCCCAGAATAAATATCCATCTCGAATGCCCGATCCACAACCAGAACCAGTTGCCGAAGAATTCCCTTTACCAACTACAAGAACTAGCTGATGATCATTAACCAGTACCGTCCAATTGCGGACTCCCCAGGGTTAAACAAACTCTGTCGAAATTAAAAGTGACGGCGTTGCAAGTAATCCGGCCAGGAACCAACTGTCCCCTAACCCAGACAGGATCGGTCCGTAGACCCGCAGCTTGCTGCTGCCCCCGTGGACCGGCACTTCTCACTTCTCCGTCATGACCCGTGTGTGCGTGCCATTTGGGCAGGGGCTAGAAAATATCTCTGCCCCTGTCTGTGAGAATCGATCGCTAGCGCGGACTGTTTGGGGCGACTGCCCTTTATTCAAACAAATAGGTACATGCACATTTATACACTGAGGAACTCATCTTTACGAGGGAAGTAAATCCTTTGCTCAATGAGCCCTCTCACACTGGAAAAACATTGAAACTATTAATATTGAAATTATGTATACTCATACTTACACTGCCACAGGACTAGGGCCAGCTCTGTGGTTATGACTCTGGGCTCGAGTCATCAGCTCCTCTTCTCCGTCTTCATCCCTCTTCTATCTTCTTACTTCTGCGGTCACCCCTCAATTAGGTAGACCGTCTGTAAAGTGTCTCATTTGCTAAGTCATAAAATCAAATTTATGTATACAATTCTCTCGCTCTCCCTAAGAGCCAGAGACCGAACCGCAGTAAATATTCTACAGCCCTAGCACGATTCGGGCACGGTGTGTAGAATATTCGGGCTTTCAGGCTCGGGCTCAGACTGCCTAAGCTCAGGTGCGAACCCCGCTATCAGCAGGAAACGGGATATATCACTTCAGATAACTTTCTTCCATCTGTCGAAAGTCCCATGAGGCGTTGTTTGCGATGAATGGACGTCATCATGGGGTGAAATCGCTTGGCTCCGGCTGAGAAACCCAAAGCGAAGCAAGATACGTTGTATGATGCATGTGGAAATAGGTTGAACTGCGCCCCTGTTTTTCTGGAAGGTGAGCTGGGTTACTGTTTCACTTCGTTGCTGAAATACCAGTCGTGACATATGACTCTCACCGCGCTTCTGCTGGGTGTCTGTGTATGGTTAATCCAGTCCTAGTACATGCACCCTTGATACAGTAGTACGGGAGGAGCCAATAAGTGCAGCTGTTTCCGAAATACTGGCACCTGGCCTCCAGGGCTCATCTGTCTGACCGCGTTCAAATTGGTTAACGTCGCCATGTTTCGCCATTAATGGCAAACATTGACTGGTTACGTAGAGAGAATGGGTGTGCACATTTAATGTTTACCGCACATGGCGTTGGTATTTTTAGAAGAATTACCAAGATGTGTCTGTCGCAGTTCAAAAAGACGATAGATGGCTTTACCGTACTGGGTGAAACTCTCTCGCTCACTCCTACACGCGAAGTGAAGCTGCTGTTGTTTCTCCTCTCTCGTTGGCAACGAAAAGGTTAAAATGGCGGTGTGTGTGCTTCTCTTATTGTAAAATCAATATCAACTTATGTGTGTGTTAAATCAACCTGCAGTTATCAGTGAACGATTATTACGGTGTTTTGAATCAACTTAATGTGAATAAATTTGGATTACTTAATGAATGGTGGTAAGTACTCTCTCTCCCTCTCTCTCTCTCTCTCTCTCTCTTTAGTCTTCCGTTCAGTGAGTTGGAAAATTCTAGTTCTTTCGTTAGTTGTCATTTGAGATCAATGCGCAAAGCGTTATTAAGTGCACATTATAGAGTATTAAATCACTAACAGATGTCACGCGGTATTTCGCTATATCTCCTATTATGTGAAACGGAGAGTGCTCCTAATTTAAAGCTATGTGAGTGTAAATGTTGTTAAAAATGTGGTGAGCGATGTTTCTCAATTATATTTTCCCTCTGTCATGCAAAAACAAACCTTAGTAAAATGACATCAATTAATTCTATGAAATAATATATTTCATATTTCCAAGATAAATTTTAATCATCGAACCACATATTTTATGATATCGGCTCCTTGTAGATCTGTATTGCACGGAATGCATGTGTTTTGTAAATTGCAGCAATTCACCACCCGCGACCGCCGAGTGGTTACAGACACGAGCTTCTGGCTAATAATCTGAGCTCGGCGTGTGATCGAGTTCCTGTTGAGGCATGATTCATGCGTGTGGCCTACTGCGCTGGATCTGTCTCTTACATCAAACCACTGGCAGCAAATTATAGTATTCTACACTATATGTTATTAGGTCCACACGGGGGAGGACGCTAAACAGAAAAACGACTCTCCAGAAAGAACAGCGTAACACATGTTAAACCCCAACAAAAAGACCAGCGTAGCACATATTAACCCACAACAAGAAGAACAGCGTAACACATGTAACCCCACCCCCCTCGCTCCTCCGGAATTGTGTTTGTAAACTAGCACTTCTGCTGATTTAACGATACAAGTTCTGTCCTTCAAGAATACTGTTACAATAGAAGGACATAACAACGCAAAGTAAGGAGCTTTACTTCCCAGTGCCCTACAATTTACAGTTGACTTCGACACAAGACTAGAAGTGATAGGCCTAAAAATGAACTTACATTGGATTACTGCTAGACCATATGCACCTCGAGATATGGATATATAGTGGATAGCAGCGCGTGGTGGACGTATATACTGTACATAAAGAATTTATATTCAACTTGTGTATTTTACTTTCTTGTTCAGTTTATATTTCGCATCAATAATATTTATGTAAGTTGACAAATTTAACCCCACGTCCCCACTGAACAGAAATTATAAACTGGCACCGCTGCTGATATGATGATACAGGTTCTAATCCTCAGGAATTAAATTTCTTACAACAGAAAGACATAACAATTCATAGTAAAGAACTTTGCTTCACGGTGCCTACAAGTTGCAGTTGGCTTCGACACAGGACTAGAAGTGATAGGCCTAAAACAAACTTTCGTTGGATTACTGTTACACACATGCAATTCGTACAACGGAACTCAGGGTGTTTGGTGAATGGCAGTGAAGGAACGTCTTATGTGAGTAGTATATTTGTTGAACAATAAAATTGAATTTTATATTGTAGTTCCCACATTTTATGCACCACCATGGGCGGTAATTAACTTAAACGTGAGCAAAATATTATAGAAAGATGATACACGTCTTTAAAAATATTAATTTCACCACGTAGCTGTATGTGTTGCTTACTTTAAGATGCGCATAATATATAAATGTTAGCTGCATTCCAGGTAAAGGCGCATGGAATTTGAATCGTCAATAAATACTCTCCTTTTATATGGCTATTGCAACATGTTATAAACAGACTTCAACAATCCTGAAAAAAGGCGGGCTCCTCTGAAAATTATCTTTGGATCCAATTTGTGCGCTAATCCTTCAGGTTTTCCTAATTTGCATTAAAATGGCTTTCACGGGACGTTTTTCATTCTGCTCGGAGGATTACTTTATCCGAAATGTGACCTCAAATTTTCTCTCATCCTTCCAAACTCTCGTTTGAATTATTATTCAAGATCAAACTTATTAACATGACGTAAAGGAAGCCTCCATTAAAATTCTGCCCGAAAATTTACAGAAATTTAGGTTCATTAATTCCATCGAAGTAATTACACTAATAGGTGCACCGAAGCGTAAGAAAGAGAATTGCAGAGATCGATGGCTTCACAGCTTAATTAGAGTGAAAAATAATGGTTTCCAAAGACCCGAATGAAGAAGAAGGGATTCCGAAAAGGACAAAAATGTTACAATGCTCTCCTGGTTCATTCTTTTTCGATTGAACACCCTGGAAATGGTGTCAAAGCTACGTAATGTCTTCTTTTTGCCTGACATTAGCTTCCATTGATTTAGTATTCAGCTTGGTGACTTACTCTAATAGAGCGCTGTGGGAAGAGTTAATCACCTAATCAGAGCTGACTAATTGAGCTGGACTAAGTTATCACGGTAGGAACTGCAGTCGAAAGTAATTCCACAGAACAAAAGATCCGAGAATCGAAGTAAGTTGATTTCGGCTCTGAAAAGTTCTGATTTCCACTTTGTTAACGCTTTTATTCTGTGCTTCGACTGCGGACAGGCGTGCCGACTTGCTTCAATCCCCCGCTGTTTCAGTGCTACTTCGCGCACACGCCCAGAATTCAGACTAATTCATTATGGAGCTAAAGTGCTGACGTTAAAAACGATGTTTATCATACCCACACCGTCTATCACGAAGTCCTTCAGACTAATGGTGCTTAACCTTTCGCAGATACTGCTGTCACAATGATGAGTTTCAAGAAATATGAGCGAATGAATCATGAAGTCACAAGTTCACAAACTTAAAAGCATCGCGAATTAAAATACGTAAAGCAGTCCATGTAATTAGGACGACCTTCTCACGTTCACTCTTTTGATGTTCAGCATCGACAGAAACAGCCGAAATTAATGCGGAAATTGCGTTGTGTAATCAGCATGGTAAAACCTTGAAACTTTTTCCGTTGCAAGATGATTAATGTTTACAGACTCATTTACTCACGAAAATTATCGTTTAACATTAATTTAAGATTATTAACCTCCTTTCCAGTTTTTAGTTATTTCATCTGTGCAGATAACAAAAATACAAAGAATGACAGCGCCATAAAATTATTTCGATGGATGACCAAGCTCACCTGTTTTTGCGAATAACGTATACTAAATATTATATACTGTTTCTATGAGGCTAAACCAAAAGGTAACAAGTTATTAAAAGCATGCAATGCATTGATTATAATACGCTTTCCAACTTACCAGAAATCATTACTCAAGTTATCACTCAAGTTATGAGGATAATGACTATGGAATAAATCTCGGTCCTGTGCCCTGACATTTGATCCCATTTCGATGATATTCAACAGAATCTGTTCAGTATATCTCCGAAATAACATGATAAACTTTATCGCAATCGAAGCATTTTTACGTAAGTTATGATGCATAAGGGCTATGGAATAGATCCCGCTTCTGTGTCCCAACCTTTGACCCCATTTCGCCCCTTTTCAATAGGATTCGTCCCCAGGAAGGCGCCTACAACACACTAACGCATAATGGCGATGGAAGTGATTCCGCTCCTATGTCCTGACCTTTGACCCCATTTCGCCCATTTTCAATACGGTTTGTTCCCAGGTAGTCCCTTAACACATACTAAAATTTCATCGAAATCGAATCTTTTTTACGTTAGTTATGACGCATAAAAACAATGGAATTGATCCCGCTCCTATGTCCTGACCTTTGACCCCATTTCGTTCACTTTCATTAGGGTTCCTTCCCAGGTGTTCCCCTACCACATACTAAACTTTCATCGAAATCGAACGATTTTTACGCGAGATATCGTGCGGACGAGCATACGCACACAACGCGTGACGTAATGAGGCAGATGGGAATCGCGACCATCTGCTCGCAAGAGTGTACGTCATAAAACTGTAATAGGATCCACACAAAACACGTGTGTAATGAGACAGATGGTGTGACCGCGCGAGCCAACATTCTTAATCGCGAGATTGTGACGTCATAAGATTTCGAAGCGTGGGTACCAATAATGGGACGACGCCATGACACTAAAAACGTTTTAATTCGGGGTGGTTATTTAACCCACTAAACGAATTATCCTAAAGTCGAGATCAAGCTAAATCAATTTCGAGTACCAGAAAACGGTAGGTTAACGACTTTCATCAAAATGCTTAGAGCCGTTTTCAAAATAAAATTTACATTCATACAAGAAGTGCTATCGTATCTTAAACAACTGCGCAATAACAGAACCAGAATTCTTTTTTAGGAAGGTTAGAGTATAAATCACAACATGTATCGTCACAACCTGTCTTCGTATGTAAATTTGATTTATTCTCGTCAAACGCTTTATAAGGAGAATGCCACTTTCTCACTCGATGAATTTATGCTTGACAACCCTGATAAGTTGAAGTGCAATTACGTAGTCGAAAGCGAGAGATAAGAAGAAATATGTTGAGGCATGTGACTGTCAATCTTCGAGAGATGTGACCATCAGTCTTTACTATCAGTCTTGACCTTTAATCAAAAAAAAAAAAAAAAAAAAAGAATCTAGAAGCATGTGAACAGCTACAAAAAAGTGTATGGAAAAATGTGAAGACACATCCCTGGGAAATAACCCTATAGTTATGCAAATTTCTGTTTTTGGTAAATACAAGGGATTTACTTTTAATTTTTGGTATATTACACTATTTCATCACTTCCTAGAAGACTAGAGCATTTTTCAAACCTCCCACTGGCATCTAGGCCTATAAGGAGCTTCTACTTCCTAATTTAAAGGCACAATTTTAGGGAGGAAATACAGCCACCCCTGTACGCCTAACATCACGACTATGGCTCATCTGGACTCACACCGAGTGGTCAAAGACCTGCGCCACTGACCACTCTGCCGCAGAAGTTCACATTGCTGTTACATGCTACGTTCCTATAGTTCCTACAAAGAAACGCAAAACCATTGTTTTTAGCATAGCTTTAAACTTATTGTCGCAAAAAGTATTAAAACGTAGTTACACTCACTTCCAAAAGTTAAGCACGGAGCGGTGAGATGTGAAAAAATGGAGAAGTACTTCTTGGATTGACACGAAATGATGCAGGAACGTAGGAAAATATGTTTATTAATTAATCAAAACAAAGAAATACAGACAGAGATGAAAATAATATTGAATTTTCAGAAATTATAAGATGACGTCAAATTGGAGTCATTTACAAAGTGAGTAATAAAGTCACAGCAAACAACAAAACCCGACATTAATAGGGTATGTGAGCACCCCTCATCTGCATACAAAGCTTACAACGTCTGACCATGCTTTTTATGAGGGGATCAAACACCGCAGAGTCCAGTAATCGCCATTCATCCTGTAGAGCAGTTTCCAAAGCTGTGAGAGTGGTTGGGGGTGGGAGACGTGAACACACAGCACGGCCGAGGGCATCCCAAAGATTTTCAATGGGATTAAGGTCGGGCGAGTACGCCGGCCACTCCATACGTGCAATCCCCTCACTCTCCAGGTAGTCGTCGACGATGGCAGCTCTATTGGGACGGGCATTATCGTCCATTAAAACGAAGGCAGGACCAACTGCTGCAGCGTAAAATTACACAGTGGGGTCTAGGACTTCATCCCGATACCGTACAGCCGTCACAGAACTCCGTCTGTAGATGTGGAGGTCGGTGCGATATCCCAACGAAATTCCTGCCCAGATCATGATGCATCCACGTCGGAATGCATGATGTTCGGTGATGTTCTGGGGTCGATTGCCTGTGCGTTCTTCCCTCCACACCCGTACATGCTTGTCATCGGGTTGCTGGGCAAATCTGGACTCATCCGTGAACATAACGTTGGCCCAATCAGACACAGTCCAATTGACATGTTGGCGACACCACTTTAATCGTGTCCCTCTGGATTGGACGGATAGAGGAGGAACACAAACCCGTGGTACCCGAGCGTACAGTCCCTTCATGTGTAGCCTTCGACGCACAGTAGTGGCAGATATCGTCTTACCAATGGCCGCCGTAACCATAGATGTCACACGTGTGGATGTCGCTCTTCGATTCCGCTTGGCTACAACTGCAATATATCGGTCTTCCGCGGGGGTCGCAACCCTTGGGCGGCCGGTCACAGGTCTGCGGACAACTGTTAGGCTAGTTAAAAATTGTTTCCATAAAAGTGAAATGACGGAATGATTCACGCCGAAGAAACCAGCAACATCTGTGATTGACTGTCCTGCTTCAATGCGTCCGACGGCACGCCAGCGCTCAGAATCTTCCAATCGTCTTCTGGAAGCCATAAAATCAAGTCTGTCTTCAAAACAAATCCTCCGACAGTTCTCAACACCTTGTAGCAGCACTTGCGTGCAACTCCTGTACCCCTTCAGAGTGCCGGCTTCTTATACGACTGCCTGTTTTGCATATTTCTCGGCAAGACACCGTGATTCGCTGTTACCTACCACATTCGCATACTTCCATCTACCGCTGCGGCGAATTGCAGCCTCTCCAATTCCGATTGTCTTCTTGAAATTAACTTCTCCCTCTGCGTGCTTAACTTTTGGAAGTGAGTGTATATAAAACTAAGTATACAATATCTGAAAAGTAAAGAGCTTTATTCAAAACTAATTCTTCCAAACGTAGTTTTCTACAAATAATTTTCCTTAATATTTAATGTGCGACTACTTTTCAAAGTGCTCCAAAAAGCCATATGTGCTGCAAAAGTGCTGTTTAAGCACAGCAATTTTGGCGCACTTGTGCATTTGTATGTTCCCTCGCATAACATAGAGCATATTATCTTAGATTCCAGTTCAAATACTTTCCTTTATGTATTGAAGTTTTAAATGTCACTCCGCAAATTAACATGCACAGATTTTGAAACTTAAATAAAATTTTGCATTTAGAATATATGAGAGACAGAGGGAGAGAACAGATCCTGTTCTGAAATATTTTTTTTTGATTGGAGGTTTACTTGTTTTGGTTGACATAGATACTTGTATGACAAATATACACAATATAGACATTTTGTGTTTCACCGACAGGAATTCAGCCAATAAACCCCCGAACTCACAAACAACCATGCCTTATCCGGGATTCCAACCCAGACCCCCCTTCCGTTGGGCAAATGATCAGAAGCCATTACTTAGTCCTCTACGCCAGCGGGGTAGCTTTCTCAAATTTAATGATGTCTAAATTTCTGATTGAACTACAAAAAGGACACGGGTTTATTCCGATGTGATAAATTACAGGCTAAAAGATTTTATTTACTAAATCAGCAGTCTATTATACAAAGGGGTTGTATATAAATTTTTGACAGTTAAACTCGCATAAAGTTTATTAAAACTTAAGTTCGGAAATACTGATATGATATACTGCATTATGACTAAGAACATTGAAAATTGGCATAGAAAATAAATGCATTATCTTTTTATTGTTTAGAACCCATTTTTTCCTTTTTATTTGGGGGTTTAACGACCACTGTGAGCAGCTCTTAAGGCTATATAGACGAGTGATGTACCCGTCGGAAACGATTTGTTCAGTACGAATAACTTTGCACTGTGAAAGGTAAATGGCTCTAATTTTGAAGTGTGCTGTGTGACACACGAAGTGTAACAATTAAATGACTCTTACCCTGCCCATTATTGTAGTCTAAACAATAAGCTATGACGTACTCCAGAGGTGAAGCACATATCGAGACGGCAAAGTTGCAGCGATAAATTCTATCGATTTAGCTTAATTGGGAAAGCATTCGTCTCCGGAGCAGAATCATGCGATTTCGACTCCTGTCACCGGCAAATTTGTATTTCGCTACACTGGCGCCCGATTGTGGAAGTGGATCGACTGGCCGTTGGGATCTTCGAAAAATACATGATATTCATTCCACACATCGTCTGCAATCAATGAGAATTCCTTCAACGCTTTAAAAATGTGTTAGGTTTCTTCCACACATCGTCTGGAATTAATCAGAATTCTTTGTTTCTGAGAGAGCTAACTCCAAGCATGTTTTCTCGGCACATGCGGAAACTAATGATTTGATCCCAACTTTTTCTCAAGTGGGAATATATATGACGTGCTACAGAGATGAAGCAATGTCAAGACGGCAAAGTTGTAGAGATAAATTTCATCGGTGTAACTTAATTAGGGAAAGCATTCGGCTCCGGAGTAGAAGGATGCGATTTCGATCCTCGTCAAATTTGTGCACTCTCTACCAACAAGTAATTGGACACCTGTGATAGCAAAGGAAAACGAAGTTTATTCACCTTCAATAGTTGGTGGAGCCTCGTCGAGCGGCGATTACAGCTACGACATTCCGGGGTATACTCTCAACCAGACGTTGTACGACGGCTAGCGGTATTTTCTTCCACTCGGCTTCGAGAAGACAGATCAGTACCTTCACCGATTTCGGACGGTGGGTGCACCCCTTAGGTCGACGCTCCAACTCGTCCCAGAGGTGCTCGATAGGGTTAAGGTCCGGGCTCTGCGCAGGCCAGTCCATTCGATTAACCCCATTGTCACCATACCAAGCCATGGCGGACCTCGCAACATGACAGGTGGTCACAACATAGGAAGCGCATGGTCATCCAAAATGGTGCAGTAGGTCTCGGCGTTGAGTCTACCAGGAATGGCGACCAAGGCTCCCGTGTAACACTAGCGGAAACACCCCCATAGCATAATTCCACCGGCGCCGAACTTCACAGTTGGCACAATACATTCCGGCAGGAGGCGTTCTCCAGGCAGACGCCAAACCCAGACCCGGCCATCCGAACGGTAGAGGGTGAACCTTGTTTTGTCGCTCCAGAGAAATTGTTTCCACTGTTCAACGGTCCACTGTCGACGTTCTTTGCACCACGTTAGCCGAACAGCGCTATTGGACTTGGTGATCAAGGGCTTGTGGGTGGCAGCACGTCCATGATTTCCGAGCAGATGGGCTTCCTTACGGATGGTATTCATCGAAACAACACTCCCGGATGCCGGTTGAAACTCCTCGCAGATGTGGCCCATCGATTTGGTGCGGTTTTTCCGAATTTCTCTGGCCAGCACCCGTCGGTCTCTAACTCACAGTTTTGTAGGTCTGCCGGGTCGGGGCACATTCCGACCGTCACCTCTCATCTTCCACTTGCCAATCACGTAGGCCACTATCGATTTTGGGTACTTCAACTTGCTGGATATGTCACGTATGGATCTGCCATTTCTGTGATGCTTAACGATTACACCTTTCTCGAAATCAGAGAGCTCCGAACTGCGTGGCACCTTGCATGCGACTGGTTGCGTTGTTGTTTCCCACACGATATTTAACGGCGGCGGCCGTGACGTGTAACTGCACCGCAGATATCGTCGATTGCAGGGGTGTCCAATTACATTTTGGTAGATAGTGTATTTTCACACTGTATTAGCCTTTAGTTTTAAATGACTAACTACAGCAATTTTTAATAACCAAGTAATAATTAAGGCATTGTAACATTCATTATTATCCGTATCCAAATTTTAATATTCCTTGGAGATAGATAACATTGTTTTAATAATTTGAAATATCTATGCATTTTATATTAGATATCCGCATTCTGCTCATGATTAGTCTTGAGTCTAGGAGTGGATTGGCCCACCGAAAGATGTTCGGTAGACCACTCGAGGAATAGCGCACTTTCTCATATCTTTTTCGTCTGTATTTTTTTTTTTTTCGAAATACATCTTGGCGTTCGCTCTGAAATGACATAACAAATTCATCTGTAATTTTACGAGAAAAAACTCGCTGAACCGAACACGCAGTTATATATTAATTAAGCTAAATCTAACAAAATTTAGACGTACGTTGTTGGATTTTTACTCCAGGGTCATTAGTATGCCCCACTCTCATTTTACTTTCATGAAAGAGACACTATTACCCACTGTGATGGTTCATCATCCCTACACCCTCCTTTACAGATTGGTACAGAGCACAAATCGATTGTTCCTCAGATATATTCTGAAATCTGTGCCTAACTCACATTTTTCCTAAAAGAAATAACGGTTTTCCAGTACCGGTTCATGAGTCAAAATGAAAGGTAGACTTAGAAAAGGCGTCTACTTATTGAGGACAAACCAATACCATTACGCAGTTGGCGATCAGTAACTAAACGTACGCAGGAAATAAATTACTTACGCAGGAAATTGCCGTGGCATGTGCACATTTTAACTTGCAAAATGATTTTCAGGATCATTTGGTTGGAAATGGCGTCTTCAAGAACCTAGTGATTTTTTATTTTATTTATTTATTGTTTTTTCTTCGAAAATAAGTTTTTTACTGAGAAATTATCTGGTACAGCATTCCGTTCTGTGCGTGGTTTGTAAACACGTAGGACTACAAGAAATTATTTAAGTTGGTGCCTTAGATCTACATCATGAGCGTTTGTGTGATGCTTATTATTATTTTATCAAAGAAATCACTTCTATTACCGTTTGTTTAAGCAGTGAAATTTCCATTCTTTTTGAGTAAGAACAGTTGAAAGTTCGGTTAAACAACATATGATAAACATTAATATAGACATTTCACGTGGACTAGTAACATCAAACAGAGATGATCGCTCTTTCCACGTTTATAAGTGAGTCACAGAAAAATTCTCATTGGGGTCCACCGGGAATCGAACGCGGAGTCTTCCAGTTACGCGCAGGATATGCTTCCACTGCACCACAGCGGCCTCGAATTCCTCCAGACTCACATACACTATATGCCAAGTCAATTTTGCAGTTTGCTCCTTGGAACCCCGCACAATGCTGGGGATTGAACAAAGATCGTAAGCAGCAACTGAACAAATAATTAGAAGGCGTATGAAAAATTAATACAGACATTTGACGTAGACTAGTAACATCAGAAAGAGGTCATCGCTCTTTCCACGTTTATAAGTGAGTCACGGAAAAATTCTCATTGGCCGCCACCGAGGATCGAAGACCCGGTTTCGTTTCCCGGTGGCGACCAATGAGAATTTTTCAGTGACTCACTTATAAACGTGGAAAGAGCGATGACTTTTTTTATATGATAAACAGCACAACGGTTTGTGAAAATTGCAACATCATGGAGGACTGGTGGTATTAAATTGAAATTTACAGGATATGTACAACAGGTTAAGACATGCAATTGATTCAAATGCCAGTGAAAATGCTCGTGCAATTTCGAAGCAGCGCCCTCTGAACTGTCCGGCCTTAGCTATAATGAGATGGCTCAAACGACATCTTGCAATCAGTGAAGAGCCGACATTGAGTAAAAAGGGTGATTCTTGTGTCTCACTATGTCTCATAGCCGAAGAAGGTCGCATTATGAACACCTGACGGACTTTAAGCCAGGAAGGATTGTTGGGATGAGAGAAAAGCAGGATTTTCTTACCGCGAAATTGCCACTCATACGGGGGAAGAAACGACAGTACGGTGATCCGAACCTGGCGCCACTGGACAAATGACGCCGGACGCACAGAAATCCGGAAAATGCAAGACTGCACGGAATAATAGACACCTTTACCGCATAGCAGGGATCAATCGCACATCGGCACTAGATGACATCCACGGTGTTAACGCAGAACTGGAGCACTGTTACAGGTCAGGCTTTGCCCACCAACACAATTCGACATCGTCTGCTTAACAGATGATTAGTCGCTAGCAACCCATTGCTGCGCATTCTTTTGGCAATCGATCACAACCTCCTTAGGATGCAATGGGGTCTTGAACACAGACACTGGCGCATTGATTGGCCACAAGTCGTGTTTTCTGACTAGTCACCATTCAACATGATGTTCGAAGATGAACGCATACATATTCGAAGATATTGCGGTGAACCGCACCTTGCAGAGTCATACAGGCACATCGCTAAGAGTCATGGTTTGAGGTGCCATGATATGAATGATAAAAACTGAGAGAGCCCTTAACAGCCGGCGATGCATCAAGGATGTTTTAGAGTCAGAGGTGATACTCTTCCGTCAGAGTTGTCTGGGCGCTATATTCCAGCAAGGCCGCTCGTGACCGGGAATATCTAAGACCTATTCAATGCACGGCAAAAACCGCCGAACATTTTTTTTTTTTGATTGGAGGTTTAACGACCACCGTGAGCAACTCAATGGGCTATAAGCAGTCGCCCGTCCCTAATTTAGGGTCACTATTTCCAGGGAAGGGAGAGAGCCAGTGCCGTAAGACAACACAACATCCATGCCTGACGGGATTCGAACCCGGACCCCTTACGGACGAATGATCAGAGGCCAGCGCCTTAGACCACTGCGCCACCGGGGCGGCCCGCCGAACATGTCTGGGACATGGTAGCTTAGCTACTGGGCCGTCAAGTGTCTCCGTCACTCACCGCAAATGATCCCTGGTCTCGCGTATAGAAACAGTCTGGCTGGCTATTCGCCAGGAGGAAATCAAAAACCTCATTCATTTACTGCCGCACCGTGTAGAGACTGTTATTTTTGTTCGAGGTGGCTTCACACGCTACTGAGTTGTAAAGCGAAAAATTCTTGTACAGCTCTACAAATCACAATATAAAACCACTCACTCGTACGTTCTTGATAAATAAGAATAAAGGACACAGTCTCTGTACGAACAAATGAATAAGAAAATCAAGGAACCAATAAAATTAAAAGCCGTAAAACTTTCAATTCATTAGTTTAATCTAAAGATACACATTAGTACTTTTGGGCCACTTTGGTCCTATCTTCAGATGTGAGGTGAGCATTTGAAAATTGTTGCAATTTATAGAAACCAGGGCAGTACAAATGCAATAAGGTATCACCTGTAACATGAGAAATCTCTCATATAATAAATTGTACTTGAAAAGAGCGTTTTTTCTTTGGTGTTGCAATTTTCCAAACAGTAGTGCATTTTTAATCGCAGCGTGTTTTTTTAAATAGCAAATACGTACATTTCCTTGATTAAAATTTGCATTATTGAAATCCTTATTTCCGTGATTGAGAATAACACCTGACACATTACCAACGATTTATATGAGGAAAACTATCGACCCTTGCAATTACTCATATTCGAAGAGCTATCTCTCTATCGAGTAACCTCACGTAACCGACTTAAGATTGTCTGGTTTTTTTAACGGAATATTTTATATTGATTAACATCTTGAAAGCAGCGTTCGATACGTAGTTTCGTGCCGAGCATGCCATGCTCATAATTTTGTAATTAGCTTTCCTGTGACGTTTTTGTGAATATCCGAAATGCCTTTTAAAGTTGACGTCTGTACAGAAAATTAAGGGTAGGTATAATTTCCCATTTAATTTAATTTTTAATCATATCTCTATTTTTGCGAAGAAAAATGATGTCTCGAGTTTACAGCAATGAACAAATTTGAAGAAATCCACAAAAATCTTCCTCGCTCAATGTATGCGGCATGTACACAGCTGGACAATTGCTAAGGACGGATCATAAACGGCTATATAGCGCATAAAAAAGTAAGTGTGGTTGGATGCCAAGTGAAATAAAATAATGTCAGAATGCCAGGACATTACAAGAAAGACAATTTATTGTGCTCTGAAATCCAGAAGGCTTCGGAACGTGTTCAAGGGACAAACAGGCCATTTTGTGCAGAATACGTAAACGTGAAAAAAAATGCAATTACCGTCCGCAAGCGTTCCGGCGTAAGATGTCAATACGGGATATGGCCACCATGGAGGGCGATGCAATATTCCCCACGTCATGTCATGCTTTGCACATCATTATCAAGCAGCTGTTGGGGTAATTTATCCCATTCCTCTGTCAGTGCACGGATGAGGGTGTCCTTGTTTATTGGAAGGCATTGGCGATCAGCAAGACTCCTACCCTAAGCATCCCACACATTTTCAATGGGATTCAGATCTGGAGAACGTGCTGGCCATACGAGGCGTTCAATATCCTCGCTCTCAAGACACACCTGGACAGCGACTGTTCGATGACATGTTGCATTGTCGTCCATGAAAATGATTCTATCACCGACAGCACCACGGAACATGCGAACATGAGGTAGCAGAACATCATTAATGTATCGTTGGCCAGTCATAGTCCCAGTTGGAAGCACATAGAGGGACGTACGGCCATTGATCATGATGTCAGCCCATACCATGAAACTACATGTCTGATATCTGTCCTTTTCCTGTATGTTTGCTGGACAGTATGCAGTACCACTATCAAGCCAGATCAGTTGTCGTCGACAATCAGACGATAGGCTGTATCTACTCTCATCTGAGAAGAGGACAGGAGACCAGTCGTTATCAGTCCAATTGCGACGTTGATGGCACAATCGCAAACAGGCGGTACGGTGACGTCTGGACAATGGGATGCACACAACAGGACGGCGGGCGTGGAGTCCTCATTCATGCAAACGTCTGGCGACAGTTTTTCGGGAGATCCGCTTGCCAGTAGCAGCCATAAACTGATTTGCTAACTCACTAGCTGTGATGCGCCGGTGTCTTTTTGTTGATAGCACTATGTACCGATCTTCTGCAGGTGTCGTACTGCGAACACGACCTCCCCGTGACGTTTGCTACACTCTCCATTTGTTTGAAATGATTTCCAAAGCCTTGAAACAACACTGTGGCTGACGTCGAACTCCCTGGCAACATCTGTTATTTTTCGCCCTTCTTCAATCTTGCCAATAATACGGCCACGCGTAAAATCATCTAGGTGATGTCGGGAAGACATACTGAAAATTGCAAGTTCGTCAATTGATTCTTTCCCTTTCAACTTTGCGTTTGAACAACAACGGTCAATACGCGTCAAATCCTTTATATCTCTTATCAGCGCTATGACGTCACGAACAAGTTCGGCAAACCAAAATTTGCATACGCACAACACGCCTTACTGTATCCCGCACTTATGCTAATTTCCACATTTTCCTGCCTTCCATTTTATGGTTGCTATCGTTGCTATTGTCAACCGTCCTTAGCAATTGTCCGGCAGTGTATATATGTTACCATCGTTCATACTCACATTAAATTGATATCCGTTGAAAATTCTGCAAACATCAAACCACGTTATTTTTTAAACGAGTAACTGGTGTTTTAAATAAGTATTATTTAAAGAAAGAATATAATCGTAGAACATATCAAGATACAGTAAAACTGCCATGTTACGTGCCCGCATTTTAATTTTTTTCCATTTCGATCCAGGTTTTCGTGAGACCCCGATAATTCTACATTTTCCTTGTATTATAAGCTTTTCCAATTACACGATTTTCCGCATCAAACGTCGTTTAAGGTTTTTAATGTCAAACATATATTTCCTCTAATTTCGTATATTTCTTGGTTTTCATACATATAAGATTGCTTTAAACAGGTTTTTCCACCTCTCCTACGGCATTCGCCAGCAGAATCTGACGACCAGGTTGCCTTAACTTAAACCTGTTCTTCCTCTCCAAAATTTGTCGAAAGCACGTGACGACCAGTTCAGGCAGTTCCGCATTCCTCAGACTGTAGGTGTATTAGCAACTTTGCTGGAGCGCCTCGTGTAGTGCAGTAAATGCCCCTGTTGAAAGGGTCTGCGTCTCAACTTGGTAAGAACGGTGTCAGGTTCTGAGAGCAATTCAGACAGTTTGCTGTTTAAATCTCGGATTTTTTGATCTAAGAGTGAAGATGGCGAGTAAGAAGCTCAAATGTATTTCCTTAGCAGAAGAAGCTCCCATTACACAAAAAGTTAGCGAATTTCGTGGAACTAAGGTTGAATTAGCAAGGTGTCTTGGATTACCAGTTTCAACACTAAAGACAATTTTAAAACAAGTTAGTAAAACCATGCAATGCATTGATTATCATACGCTTTCCAACATACCAGAAATCATTACTCAAGTTATGAAGATGACTGTGGACTAAATCTCGCTCCTGTGCACTGACCTATGACCCTATTTCGATGATATTCAACAGAACCGGTTCAGTATACCTCCGGAAAAACATACTAAAGTTTTATCGCAATAGAAGCATTTTTGCGTAAGTTATGACGCATAAGGGCAATGGAATGGATCTCGGTCCTATGTCCTGACCTTTGGCCCCATTTTGCCCATTTCAACAGGTTTTGTATCCAGGCGGTCCCCTACCACATACTAAATATTCATCGAAATCGAACCATTTTTACGCGAGTTATCGTGCGGACGGCTGGAAGAAGCTGGAGCATACGCGCTTCTTCAACCTACGGTTGGAAAGCGTAAACAAGTTAGTAAAATCATGCAATGCATTGATTATGATACGCTTTCCAACATACTAGAAATCATTACTCAAGTTATGAGGAAAATGGCTGTGGAATAAATCTCACTCCTGTGCCCTGACCTTTGACCCCATTTCAATGATATTCAACAAAACTGGTTCAATATACCTCCTAAATAACATGATAAAGTTTTGCCGCAATCGAAGCAATTTTACGTAAGTTATGATGCATAAGGGCTATGGAATAGATCCCGCTTTGACCCATTTCGCCCATTTCCAATAGTATTCGTCCCCAGGCAGGCCCCTACAACATACTAACATTTCATCCAAATCGAAACATTTTTACGTAAGTTATGACGCACAATAGCGATGGAAGTGGTTCCGCTCCTATGTCCTGACCTTTGACCCCCATTTCGCCCATTTTCAATAGGGGTTGTCCCCAGGTGATCCACTACCACATACTAAAATTTAATCGAAATCAAACCTTTCTTTACGTTGGTTATGACGCATAAGAGCAGTGGAATGGATCCCGCTCCTTTGTCTTGACCTTTGACCTCATTTCGTTCACTTTCAATAGGGTTCCTTCCCAAGTGTTCTCCTACCACATACTAAAATGTCATCGAAATCGAACGATTTTTACGCGAGTTATCGGGCAGACGAACATAAGCACACAATGCGTGACGTAATGAGGCAGATGGGAATCGGGACCATCTGCTCTCAAGAGTGAGACGTCATAAAACTTTAATGGAATCCGCACATTGGTTTGTCTACTGACGTCATGAAAATACAGGTCGCGAAATCTTTTTTCTGGACAATTAATGCTTTCACATAGATGAAAATTTGAACATCGATTAAAATAGCTTCATTTTATAACTTGAAATACCTAATATTTTCTAAAACATAACCATTATTATGCAATCCAACATTTGTTTGTCTACTGACGTCATCAAAGTACAGGTCGCGCCATCCTTTTTCTGGTTTCAACACCACCAATGGAAAATTTATTGATTTTTAATATAATTATGGTTATGTTTTATAAAATATTAAGTATTCCAAGTTATATTAAGAAGTTATTTTAATCGATGTTAAAATTTTCATCCTTGGGAACACATTAATTGTGAAGGAAATGTGTACAAAAGTTTTTTTCATTCGAATGTGTACAAAAGTATTTTCATTGGATTACTTGACGTCCACCTTAATAATATGGGATAAGGGCGATGGAATGGATCGCAATTCTATGTCCTGACCTTTGACCCCATTTCATCCATTTTCAATAGGGTTCGTCCCCAGGTGGTCCTTTACCACATACTGAAATTTCATCGAAATCGAACCATTTTTACGCACGTTACGACGCATAAAGGCAATGGAATGCATCCCGATCTTATGCCCTGACCTTTGAACCCAATTCACTCATTTTGAATAGGGTTCGTCTCCAGGTGGTCCCCTACCACATAGTAAAATTTCATTGAAATCGAACCATATTTGCGCAAGTTATGACGTATAAGTGCAATGGAATGGATCCCGCTCCTATGTCGGGAAGTTTGACACCATTTGTCCCATTTACAATAGGATTCGTCCCCAAGTGGTCCCCTACCACATACTAAAATGTCATCGAAATCGAACCATTTTTACGCCAGTTATCGTGCGGACAGACGGACGGACAAAACTGGAGCATATACGCTTCTTCAACTTACGGTTGGAAAGCGTAAAAAAGATGATCCTAGGCTCAGTCGCGTTTCTAAAAATGCAGATATGCTCATCTTGGCGACGTCATTTTCATTTGTATCTGTCGGTAACGTGCGTTACAGAGGGAATATCTGGTGGATATCAGGTAACCTGGCAGTCAAAGTGTTTAGGGGCTAAGCATTACTCCTTTCTTCCTGAGGAGGAGATCACACTGTTAAAAAAATCCACTTAAAAATGAGAACCTGAACCTACTCGTTTTTTTTTAAGTACAATCGTATCGTAAACGAGTATATGACATGCTCAAATATATAAAATATATACCATACGTACTTAGAAGTAACTAATTCAATAAATATAATCTCGTATTACTTCATTTTAGATATTATACAGGGTGATTCAGCTAAGCGTGTACAAACTTCTTGGAGGGGTAGGTTGCACAAAGACAAATCGGAATCACATAGTAATGCAGGGTCGGAAACGCCATTTTCATGCGGTAGATGGCGTTGTTCGGCCGCGAGACTGCTCATACGTTCTTTCAGGATACCGTCATTTACACAGGAACATTGCTTCAATACACATAACACGCATGTATGGGTGGTGGACAACCCCATGCTGTACGACCACGTGCAGCACAAAACCGTTTTGCTTTTAATGTTTGGGCCGGCATTGTAGGGGACCACTTCATTGGCCCATACCTCATACCTCCTCGTCTGGACGGAAGGAGTTACCGGATATTTCTGGAGGACGTCTTGCTAGAGCTATTGAACGAACAACAGGTCCCTCAGTCGCTGCGCCGTGCAATGCGGTTCCTGCACGATGGGGGCCCCGCTCATTTCCACAATGACGTTCGTCATTACTTAAATATGACATTTGGACATCAGTGGATCGGGTGTGGTGGTCCCGTTCATTGGCCTCCAAGATCGCCGGACTTAACGTGCCTTGATTACTTCTTCTGGGATTACATCAATGGACTGGTGTACGACATCCCAGTTGAAAGTGATAAAGACCTTGTAGCACGCATCTCTGTAGCTGCTTCGAAAGTTCTAGAAACACCAAGAATTTTGCAAAATGTACGTGATTCCATGCGCCGACGATGTCAAGCGTCTGTTACAGCTCGGGCGGAACTTTGAACACCTTCTGTAGCCTCAATGCATTTCGCAAATGTCTTGTGAGTAATAAAAAACATTTTGTCTCTGACGTGCTGCTCTTTCAATTCTCGTCCTCTCTATACACGAGCACATGAAGATGGTGTTTCGGACTCTGCATTGCTATTTGATTGGAATTTGTCTTGTACAACCTACCCATATCAGAAGTTTGCATACGCTTAGCTGAATCACCCTGTAGATTTCAAGAGAAATTGTTTAATAAATGTGTAAAGTGACAGACATACATGATTAGTACAACAAAGTCACTGATCACAAGCAATTTATTTATGCATAAAGTAT
Source organism: Macrothele yani (assembly GCA_039090855.1). Lineage (NCBI taxonomy): Eukaryota > Metazoa > Arthropoda > Arachnida > Araneae > Macrothelidae > Macrothele > Macrothele yani. The sequence goes on along the minus strand of CM076997.1, from coordinate 20,821,037 downwards.
CTTTGTGTACGTTTTTACAGTAACTATATTTGTGTCAATCTCATAAATAATACACTGCCGGACAATTGCTAAGGACGGATGACAATAGCAACGATAGCAACCATAAAATGGAAGGCAGGAAAATGTGGAAATTAGCATAAGTGCGGGATACAGTAAGACGTGTTGTGCGTATGAAAATTTTGGATTGCCGAACTTGTCCGTCACGTCATAGCGCTGATAAGAGATATAAAGAATTTGACGTGTATTGACCGTTGTTGTTCAAACGCAAAGTTGAAAGGGAAAGAATCAATTGACGAACTTGCAATTTTCAGTATGTCTTCCCGACATCACCTAGATGATTTTACGCGTGGCCGTATTATTGGCAAGATTGAAGAAGGGCGAAAAATAACTGATGTTGCCAGGGAGTTCGACGTCAGCCACAGTGTTGTTTCAAGGCTTTGGAAATCATTTCAAACAAATGGAGAGTGTAGCAAACGTCACGGGGGAGGTCGTGTTCGCAGTACGGCACCTGCAGAAGATCGGTACATAGTGCTATCAACAAAAAGACACCGGCGCAGCACAGCTAGTGAGGTAGCAAATCAGTTTATGGCTGCTACTGGCAAGCGGATCTCCCGAAAAACTGTCGCCAGACGTTTGCATGAAGGAGGACTATACTCTCGCCGTCCTGTTGTGTGCATCAAATTGTCCAGACGTCATCGTACCGCCCGTTTGCAATGGTGCTATCAACATCGCAATTGGACTGATAACGACTTCTCTGCTGTCCTCTTCTCAGATGAGGTAGATACAGTCTATCGTCTGATTGTCGACGACAACTGATCTGGCGTGATAGTGGTACTGCATATTGTCCAGCAAACATACAGGAAAGGGACCGATATCCGACATGTAGTGTCATGGTATGTGCTGGCATCATGATCAATGGCCGTACGTCCCTCTATGTGCTTCCAACTTGGACTATGACTGGCCAACGATACATTAATGATGTTCTGCTACCTGATGTTCGCATGTTCCGTGGTGCTGTCGGTGATAGATTCATTTTCATGGACGACAACGCAACATGTCATCGAACAGTCGCTGTGCAGGTGTGTCTTGAGAGCGAGGATATTCAACGCCTCGTATGGCCAGCACGTTCTCCAGATCTGAATCCCATCGAAAATGTGTGGGATGCTTTGGGTAGGAGTCTTGCTGGTCGCCAATGACCTCCAATAAACAAGGACACCCTCATCCGTGCACTGACAGAGGAATGGGATAAATTACCCCAACAGCTGCTTGAAAATGTTGTACAAAGCATGACACGACGTGTGGAATCTTGTATCGCCCTCCAAGGTGGCCATATCCCGTATTGACATCTTACGCCGGATCGCCTGCGGACGGTAATGGCATTTTTCACGTTTACGTATTCTGCACAAAATAGCCTGTTTGTACCTTGAACACGTTCCAAAGCCTTTTGGATTTCAGAGCACAATAAATTGTCTTTCTTGTAATGTCCTGGCATTCTGACATTATTTTATTTCACTTGGCATCCAACCACACTTACTTTTTTATGCGCTATATAGCCGTTTATGATCCGTCCTTAGCAATTGTTCAGCAATGTATATTGTAGCTTCATCACTATCTTTGTTATAAAATTGTGCGGCCCATTTGCCATGCATAGAATAACATACTTCCAGTTGATTCTATGATTAAATGAGTGTGTATGAAGTACACGTATTCCAAATTTGAAGTCTAGCCGAAGATGCCTTAGTGATTACAGATTGAAACTACTGATGGAGTGGCCCCAGGTTTAAACCTAGCATGGTAGTGTGAATTTCTAACATTCGCCGTGCATTGGACGAGCACGTTAAGTGACGGCACCCGGGTAGGAATTCCCCGGTTAAAGTTCCTAAGCCCCCAACCCCCTAATTTCTCTCTGCTTTCTATGTTCAAAATTTTACAGTGGCAACGTTTAGTGTGTTCTCTTTTACTTACAAACTATCCAGTTAGAATCGATAGATTCACTCTAACTGCCTTCAGTTCCTGTGCCCTGCCCGCAAGGGCGCAGAAACATAATGAAATTAGAGCACATTTATTTGAAATATATGAATTTTTCTGGTACATACATTTCAAATTAGAAATACCAGATACACTCACAACTGATCGCCCTTTATGTACTCAAAAATCAGTACGTGTCTTTTTAAAAAATGAGACATAAGTATTCGGAGCTATTCTAAGCCCAGAATGTACTCAAAAACGAGTACAGTTTGCTTATTTCTACGTACCAATTTTTAACAGTGCACTGACAGTACAGTGAACACCAAGTTCTTAGCACGTCTTTTGTAAAAAAAGATCGTGCTTATGCTATCGGTTTGTCCGTCCGTCAGTCCGTCCGTCCGTCTGTACAAACGGTATCTCTGCAACTATTAGTCCGATTTGAAAAATTATTTTTGTAACGGAAGCTTGAAATATGCGAATATTGATCCTTTATTTCGATTTTTTTACGATGCACAATTTTGCCACTAGAGGGCATAAATGTAGATGGTGTCGAACTCAAAATTACGTTTTATTCCTCATATTTGCTTTTAAACATCCGATTGAAAAAATTATTTTATCTTTCGATTCCATTTATGTCGAAGAGTATTTTAGATATTGTTTCTTTTTTCAAATTACGCATATATTTTCCGCTAGAGGGCGTGTAAAATAAATTACATTTTTCCCGATAACTCTTCTTCTAAAACTCCGATTTGAATTTTTTTTTTCAGCGGATACACCTCCTGATGGAAAATCTTTTGCATATAATTTCGAATTTTTGGTAAATAATACTTTGGCCACCAGGGGCCGTAAGTGTTAATTTTCGCTTCTGATGTATTTGCCATAAAATCTGAGCTCCTAAAATATTGATTAAAAAAATTCTTTCGTGGACTGATGCCACTCACATCGATAAACATATTCGGAATATTTTCTACCTAAAATGTACCACAGTTTCTCCGCCAGGGCGCGTAGATGTACATCTTATATGTATCAATATATCTACTTCTAAGAGTCCGATTTTAAAAATTCCTTCTTTGTTGGATAGTGTTTTCCGTGTGACATGTTTTTCATATAATTTCAAATTTTTCAAGTAATTCATAGACTTTATGCTTTGGGCGTAATGGTAAATTGCGTTTCTCCCTATATCTCTGCTTCTAAATCTCTGATTAGAAAAATTCTATCTGCACCGGATACAGCTCCTGATGGGAAATCATTTCCACATAATTTCTAATTCTTGTAAAAATATCGTTTGGCCACCAGGGGGCGTAAATATTTCCGCTTCTGATGTATTTGCAGCAAAATATAAGCTTCTAAATTCTCGATTAAAAATCACGTCGTTCGTAAACCGATACTACTCATGTCGACAAACCTTTTAGAAACCTTTTCTTCTTAAAATAGTGCATGGTTTCTACACCAGCCGGCGTAGATGTGTATCTTATTTTAAATCTCTGATTAGAAAAATTCTTTCTGCACCGGATACAGCTCCTGATGGGAAATCATTTCCACATAATTTCTAATTCTTGTAAAAAAATCGTTTGGCCACCAGGGGGCGTAAATATTTCCGCTTCTGATGTATTTGCAGCAAAATATAAGCTTCTAAATTCTCGATTAAAAATCACGTCGTTCGTAAACCGATACTACTCATGTCGACAAACCTTTTAGAAACCTTTTCTTCTTAAAATAGTGCATGGTTTCTACACCAGCCGGCGTAGATGTGTATCTTATTTTTGTCATCATATTTACTTCTAGGGGTCCGATTTCAAAATTTTCTTCTTTGTTTGATAGTGCTTCTAGTGTGACATGTGTTTCATAAAATTTCAAAATTTTCAAGTAATTCATAGACTTTCCGGTAGGGGGCGTAAAGTTAAATTGCGTTTCCCCCTATATCTCTGCTTGTAAATATCCGATTTGAAAAATTCTTTCTGCACCGGATACAGCTCCTGATGGGAACTCGCTTACATATAATTTCTAATTTTTGTAAAAAAAATTGTTTGGCTACCAGGGGACGTAAATCTTAATTTCCGATTCTGATGCATTTGCAGCAAAATATGAGCATCAAAATTCTCGATTGAAAAAAAAAACGTCGTTTGTAGACCGGTACTACTCATGTCGACAAACCTTTTAGAAAAATTTTGTTCCTAAAATAGTGCATGGTTTCTACAGCAGGGGGCGTAAATGTATATCTCATTTTTCTCAATATCTTGACTTCTAGGAGAGTCCGATTTAAAAACTTCCTTCTTTATTGGATAATGTTCCTAGTGTGACATGTTTTTTCTATAACTTCAAAATGTTTAAGTAATTCATAGACTTTCCGCTTGGAGACGTAAAGGTAAACTGCGTTTCCCCCTATATCTCTGCTTCTAAATCTCCGATTTGAAACATTCTTTCTGCACCGGATACAGCTCCTAATGGGAAATCGTTAGCACGTAATTTCTACTTTTTTGTAAAAAAATGTTTGGCCACCAGGTGGCGTAAGTTTTATTTGCTCTTCTGATGTACTTGCAGCAAAATATGAGCTTCTAAAATCTCCAATGAAAAAAAAGTCGTTTATTGACCGTTACAACTGATGTCGACAAATCGTTTAGGAACATTTTCTTCTTGAAATAATGCATTGTTTCTACGCCAGGGGGCGTGGATGTATATCTTATTTTTGTCAATATCTCTACTTCTAAAAGTCCGATTTGAAAAATTCCTTCTTTGTTGGATAGTGTTTTCGATGCGAAATGTTTTCCCTATAAATTCAAAATTTTCAAGTAAATCATAGACTTTCTGCTAGGGCGCACAAAGGTAAATTGCGTTTTCTGCTCTTAAAACTCCGATTTGAAACATTCTTCCTGTATCGCATACAAGATCTGATGAAAAATATTTTTCACATAATTTCTAATGTTTGGTAAAGAATGGTTGGCCACCAGGGGTCATTAGTGTTAATTTCTGCTTCTGATGTATTTGTAGCAAAATCTGGGATCCTGAAAACTCGACATTTTTTTTTTTCTTGGGCCGATAACACTCATATGGATAAACGTTTTGAGAATACTTTCTTCCTAAAATAATGCATGATTATCCCACCAGGGGACGTAAAGTAACATCTTAATTTTGTCGATAACTCTGTTTCTAAGAGTTCGTAAACTCACGATTCCGTTTACAGAAATATCTGAGGGATTGAAGACCCGATTGTAAAACTTCTTTCTTCCGTCAGATTCTGTTGTTTCCCATACCGGTTCCATTGACTTTGAATAGCTTTGATAAATTTAGTTTGCGTAAGAACAGATTCAACAAACGTGCTTATTACATCCGAAAATTCGATGTCATCTTTCTTTGTTTTTATTTTTTGTTATGCGTCGTATCATGGAGGACTCCCACCTGACGCTACAGCCCACACCCAACTTTTCTTTGAGTCCACTATTTATCCCCCCCCCCAAAGTAATTTAGCTGTTATAACATATAGATGGGGCAACCGTCTAAGATTTTAGGGAACTTGGATAAACGCATCTGAATTTTTCGAAATCACAGAAATTTTGCTATATAAAATTAATTTTTTGTTCGCTTCTACTTCTGGGAAATGGAGGGAGTCCTCTGAAAGAATTCCTAAGAGAGTAGTGGAAACACACCATTTTTAGCACGTTTTTTGAAAAAATATCCGTGCTTATGTTATTGGTTTGTCCGTCAGTCCGTCAGTCCGTCCGTCCGTCTGTACCCACGATACCTCTGCAACTCTTAGTCCGATTTGAAAAATAACTTTTGCATTGGGAAGCTCGAAATCTGCGAATGATGATCCTTTATTTCGTTTTTTTTTTTTTTTTTACGACGTACAGTTTCGCCGCTCGGAGGCGTAAATGCAGATGATGTCGAATTCAAAATTACGTTTTATTCCACATATTTGCTTCTAAACATCCGATTGAAAAAATTATTTTATCTTTCGATTCCATTTCCGTCGAAGAGTATTTGTATTTTAGATATAGTTACTTTTTCAAATTACGCACAGAATTTCCGCTAGAGGGCGTAAAATAAATTACATTTTTCCCGATAACTCTTCATCTAAAACTCCAATTTGAAAAAAATATCTACAGCGGATACACCTCCGGTTGAAAAATTTTTTGCATATAATATCTAATTTTTGATAAAGAATACTTTGGCCACCAGGAGCCGTAAGTGTTAAATTTTGCTTCTGATGTATTTGCCATAAAATCTGAGCTTTTTTTTTTTTTATTGGAGGTTTAACGACCACCGTGAGGAACTCAATGGGCTATAAGCAGTCGCCCGTCCCTAATTTAAGGTCACTGGCTCCAGGGAAGGGAGAGAGCCAGTGCCGTAAGACAAACACAACATCTATGCCTCACCGGTATTCGAACCCAGCCCCCGTTCGGACGAATGACCAGAGGCCATCGCTCAGACCACTGCGCCACCGGGACGGCAATCTGAGCTTCTAAAATATCGATTGAAAAATTTCTTTCGTGGACTGATGCCACTCACATCGATCAACATTTTTGGAACATTTTCTTCTTAAAATATTCCAGTTTCTCCGCCAGGGGGCGTAGATGTATATCGTTTTTTGTCAATATATCTACTTCTAAGAGTCCGATTTGAAAAATTCCTTCTTTGTTGGATAGTGTTTCCAGTGTGACATTTTTTCCATATCATTTCAAAATTTTCAAATAATTCATAGACTCTCCGCTAGGGGGCTTAAAGATAAATTGCTTTCCCCCTCTATCTCTGCTTCTAAATCACCAATTTGGAAAATTCTTACTGCACCGGATACAGCTCCTGATGGGAAATCCTTTGCACATTGTTTTTAAATTTTGTAAAAAATGGTTTGGCCGCAAGGTGGTGTAAGTCTTAATTTCCGCTTCTGATGTATTTGCAGCAAAATACTGAGAAAAACGTTTTGTTAATTAATCAACAAAATTTTTTGTCGATATACAGTCAACAAACTTATTTGTTGAATTTGCAAAATTATTTGGTTGAATTTGCAAAATTATTTGGTTGAAAATTGTTGATTTAGCTAAATTTATTGTTATCACGACAAAACGTTTTGTTCATTTAACAAAATGATTAGGTCGATTTTTGGGAATTTGTTTGATCCAACAAAACATTGTTATCATGACAAATGTTTTGTTGCTCCAACAAAACATTGTTATCGTGACACAATATGTTTTGTTACAACAACAAAACATTTTGTCATGGTGACAATATGTTTTGTTGAATCAAACAAATTCTCCAAAATCGACAAATTATTTTGTTAAATGAACAAAACGTTTTGTCGTGATAACAATAAATTTTGTTAAATCAACAATAATTTTCAACAAAATAATTTTGCAAATTCAACAAACATTTTTGTTGACTGTATATCGACAAAATTTTTGGTTGAATTAACAAAACTTTTTCTCAGTGTATGTTCTTCAAAATCTCGATTGAAAAAAAAGGCGTTTGTGTACCGATATTACTCATGTCGACAAACCGTTTAGGAATATTATCTTCCTGAAATAATGC